>OX637393.1:14996243-15596243 GCA_951799425.1 Ilex aquifolium | reverse complement strand
ATAAAAATTATGTTAAACTATAAATTAATCAAATATTAAATGATTAAACATGTGATAAAAATGAGTGATGCGATATTTTTAGGGGGAAAATATGTAGGAGATAAAAATTCATGTTGCTATATGTTAATTTATATAGATATTATGATTATTAATTGCATATCATATACACATTAATTTTATATATAGATATAATAGTAAGATATGTAATTATACTTTTTTCATCATTTTATTTTTTTATCCAACTAAAAACAAAAAAGGAAAGAAAGAATAGAGAGCGTATCACTCCCACTTTTCATGCTTCTATTTTTCCCTTCACTCTACTAAACACACCATTAAAAACATAATACAGTTGAAATTTTCAGTGAAGCATGCAAGTATGGTCTTTTTGTATCCAACAAAACGATCTAAATATATCATTTATCCTCAAAAAATTGATGCACCGTGGATAGTATTTTTAAAAAAAATAAGTTTAATTAAGAAAAGCTTACAGCAATGTACCCTCAAACATTAAAAAATCTCATATTTGACTCTAAGTTAATTTTTATTGTTTGCTATTCACCCTGAGTTTATTTTAATGATAGCAATGTGTCCCAAAAACCAAACGCAATCTATTGTTTTGTGCATGACTATAGTGTGAAAAAATGGAAAAACAAACGGCTTGGTATTTTTTGGAGAAGATGCTCACTATTCAAAAATGGTCACTATTAAAAGTATGGGGTTTGTCTTATTTTAATCTCCACTATTTCAATTGTATCATTTTAGTCCATGAAGTATTGTGTATATTTCTATTTGGTCCATCTAGCAGACAGCGTCCAGATTGTTAACGATTTTCGATTATAAACTTGTCACATGATACTTCAATATGGACAAAAAAATAATTTAGATAACTCTTAACTAAATTTTTACCCAAATTTTAGTCAAAAAATACCCAAATTACACATTTTTTTATCATAAACTATTCAAATTTTGATCAAGAGCTACTCATATTAAACATTTTTTGTCAAGAACTATCCAAATTTTGTTCCAAAACTACTCAAATTATTTTTTCCTCATATTTAGGTATCACATGAAAAATTTATGATAAAAAATCGTTAGCAATTTAGATATTGTCTGCTTGAGGGACCAAGCATATTCAATATTTTAGGAACCAAAATGATGCAATTAAAATATTGAGGACCAAAATAAGACAAACTCTATATTTTTGGGACATTTAGCGTAATTAACCCTAAAATTTTAATGTAAAAGCGGCAAAGGAAAAGTTCTTAAAATCGTTATAGTGTAAAATACCATTCATGATTACAATGTTTTATGGCTGCACTAAAGCGTTCTGCTGCTAGCATTATTTGTATTACTATACAAAAGTTTTATTCTACAATAATTATAAACTTTTGTTTAATTTACTCTTCAATATACTTTTGTTCAATTGGGTTGGTCTTCCACCATGTGTGGGGATCTATGTACGTGTTTTCTTAGGGGTACCCTTCAATACACTTCGAGATTAGTACGTCTTTCCTTTTTTCGAGACTGACTTAATACATAGTTCAGTACATAACTTTATGCATATTTTTCTAATGGGAAAAATTACGGTATTGTCATCTGATGGTGTAAATCTACGTGAATGAGCTATGGAACCGAATAGTTCATTATGGACAGTTTGTGTGGATTCAAGTGCTATATCTGAGCTGCAAGGCTCGTTCTTGAAAATGTAGATTGATGGTTAGGGGATTCGGGGAAAGGGTTGATAGCACGGCGGAAGTATAGTGGTTCACCGGCCTGAGCTCGGCTAGTCCACTCTGCAATGGAGTCAGATGGCTCCTCTCTTTCTTATTGATCAAGTTGAGCGTATTACAGTAGGATACATAGGGTATTAGGGTTTCTTGTCCTCCCCCCCTTGTTGGGGCTTGCCCTCCCTTTTTTAAAGCCTCATGTTTACCTCTAATTCGAAATTATTTCCTTTATTGAAGGGATCGTGCCCTATCTTCATCTATAATCCTGGAGTTATTTAAACTCCTTAAGGCAGGCTCCCACCGGCGAGATCCTTTCCTTATATCAAGGGATCCTCTCCTTAGCGTTAGGAGAGGATCCTGGTTAGTTACGGGTTTCATGCCTTGGATCGACTCAATTCCCCTTATTAAAGTATCTGTTGTCATCTCGCTGTCCTCCTGTCGTTTCTCAATTCGTGTTCTCAGCGGGGAGCTCTAGTACCGGCCGGATGAGTTCAGACTATGGCCGGATGAGCTCTGCTTACCTTACCTGAGCTCACTTTCTGAGCTCGTGTCTAGGGTTTATTTTAGGTATCATCAGTTGCCCCCCAGCTCTTGCTCTAAGTTAGCTTAGGTAAGAGCTGAACTGCTTCTCAATCTGAGTTGGATCTACACGTGGTCTCCCTAGGCTTCTCACGTGGCTGAAGATTTTTGACGGTTTACAACAATCATGACTCTCCTCGATTCCCGCGCATGTCTCAGCCCACGTCCCCCAAGCTTTAAATACCCGAACGGCTATCTGAACCGCTTCTTCCACCGTTCAACTTCTTCTCTGTCTTCTAGCTTTCTGTCCTTGCGAATTCTTGGTTTTCTGTCTTCAGACTTTCTGATTCTCACTCTAAATCGGTTCCCCTGTGTTCGATTCGAAGACCCACAGTGCCACCCCTTCTGATTTGGCCCTTGGTTCGTTCGTTGCTCTCTTTCCACTAGGTACGTGCTTTCTGCCCCTTTCTTCGTTCTGGATCCCTCGAGTTCGAGGTGGTTGTTGCGTTTTTTGTCCTTTAGGTTCTTTTATTTCTGGAATCGTGATTATTGCTTATCCCCTCTTCCTCGCTTCGTGGGCTGGAGTTCGATTGTGCACATACTCGCTGTTGGTAGCTATTGTGCTGACCCTAGGGTTATTAGGGAGAGTTTGATCAGTGTCCCCCCTCTTTATCGCTCCTTTAATCTTCCTTTTTCCTGCCCAATCATGTCTGCCTCCTCCGGTGCTACTCGTTCCTCTGTCTCCTTACTGGGCAATAGGTCTGAGGACACTGATTTAGGAGACGTGGGTGACGAAATTGATAACTTTCATGGTGTGGAGGCTGTAGAAACCGAGGTGGGTACCGAGGAGCCTCCCTCTACTTCTTCTCCCATGCCCCCCAGACCTGATAAAGGCAAAGTCAAGGTGAGTGGAGTCAGGGTTGAAGAGAAGACCTCATATTTGGGGTCGGCCTTCAGGCATGCCGAGTCTGTGGGCTACAGCAAAGAGGCCCCTGAGCTAATGAAGACTTATAAAGTTCGGTATGGTTTTCCTCCTGGGGTCGAACCCTGGTGCCCAAATAGATCCGTCTACTACGTAGAACAAATACGCAATATGGTCTGTTTCTTTCTTGCCGCCTTTGACAACGGTCTTCGCTTTCCTCTGCACCCCTTTATTAAAGCTGTTCTGCAACATTTTCATGTGTGCCCTTCCCAGATTTCCCCCAACTTCTATGGCGTCATGGTTGGTCTTCTAGTCATTTTTAAGAAGCATAAACTCGGGGTTCCTAGCATTTCTCTGCTTATGGAGCTCTTCAATGTCAAACTGACCTCCGCTGAAGGTTTTCTGTATATTTCCAAGCAGACTAAAGCTAAGAAAATTATTACTGACCTCCCCTCTTCTCACAAAGCGTGGAAAGAGCATTTCTTTTACATTGGGGGTACCAATTGGGAGTACAATCCTGCTGATAAGACATATACTCTTGGTATCCCTACGGCTTGGACAGAACCAGACAACTTGGGTGAGTCTTCACTTGAGTCGACTGAGCTCTGATCTGGAACTTATAGACCTCTTGCCTTTCTCTTATTTGCACACTTTCTTCTTTTCAGGTGGTCGCCCTGAGCTCAGCCTTGAAGATCAGAAGGTGCTAGTGAAGTTGGGGAAGATTAAGCCAGAGAGGTACGCCGACCTGATTGAGTCTCGAAATTTGGTGAGGCTAGGTCTGAGTCCTCCTGCGGTGATCTTAGCTATTCCATTATCTGTTTTAGGGGCTGAAGAAGGTAATTTCATTGTCACTTTCTTTCTCTTCCTTTTTCATCATATTTCCTTCTCCTCCTCTTCTTTTTACTCCTCCTCGTTCTATTCAGACCTTCCAGGTCCTTCTACCATGAAGTCTACTCCAGAGGAGCTTCAGGCTAAGGTTGAGGAACTGTTGAAAGGAGGCAGATCTGGCAAGCGCAAGGCTCGGGTTAGCTCTGGGAGTGGTCCAAACACCCGGGCTAAAATCCCCAGGTTGGAGGTACCTTCACCCCCCTCTGCTATCGAAGAACTGGTTCCCAATAAGGCACCGCCTTCCTCATCCAGCACCCCTCAAATTGCCGTTCCTCCTTCCCCTCCGGTGGCCCATCCTGGGTTGGTGCCTGCTCAAATGGGAGATCAGACTTCCCCTTCCTCTTCTGAGGTTGAGAAAGCTTTGGGAGTGATCCCTGATCTCCAACCCAGAAAGTTCTCATACACTGCTTCTGGGAAAGAGAGAAAATCTGAGGGAGAAGACGAGGATTTTTTTGACAACATGGATCTTGCTGTAGGAGCTCTTTCTTTTATTTTTTCTGAGTCTGATGTCCTGAAGGCTGCTTCTATGCTCCTTGAGGAGTCCATCTCTTCAGCTCTTCAGGGAGCAGCTGCTGTAAGTGCTAGCATTTTCCCCCCTTTACTTGTTTTTATTTGGTGATCTGGCGCAATTTACTGAACTTTATATTCTCAGGTTGCCCTCCATGCGAAAGGTCTGCTGCACCGAGTTCGGTCTCAAGAGAGCTCTTTCAAGGTTCTGAAAACGTATAAAGTCAAGGTTTCTGAATTATCCCTTGAGAACGAAAACCTCAGTGCTCAGAATGAAGACCTCAGGGCTCATGTGGAGAGCCTCAAAGAGCAAACGGTGAAGCAAGCCTCCGACCTCAAACACACATTAACTGTCAAGGTCAGAGCTGAGGAAGGGGAGAAGAAAGCTCAAGATGAGCTAAGGCTAGTTAAGGAGGACCTGCAGCTTAAGGTTGAGGCATGGTCCAAAGCTAGCCAAGAGGCTTTTGATGCCAGGAAAGAGCTCAGCCAGGTCAATCAAGATTATCTCGCCCTCAACGAGGCTAACGGCAAGCTCTGCGAAGAGCTCGAGGAGCAGAAATGTTTGGTCCAACAGAGGGAGAAGGAGATTGCTGAGCTAAGAGATGAGGCCACCACATTGTGGGCTACTGGGTGGCTTGCCTTTAGGCGCAAGGCTGTCAAAGCTTTCCCTGACCTTGACTTCAATTTCTCTATCCCCACCGAAGAAGAAATGGAAGAGTCTGTCTCTGATGGTGAGGAGGATGCCTTAGTCCCACCAGCCGCAGCCTTGAGTCAGGACATTCCTGCCTCTGGGACCTCTGGAGCTCTTGTCGTGATTCCTGGGCCCCTAACTGCAGACCTTGCTGTTCCTGTTACTACGCCGTTTCCAGCTAACTTGGTGACTGAGGCCCTTGCTCAAGATCCGGAATCAACGGGGGCAGGAGCCCCAGGCATTTCTGGGAGCTCCTCCCTTGCTTCAGTTGCTGAGGGCCCATCTACCGAGCTGCGAGATCCTTCAATTACTCCCTCTCTAGACACTTAGAGCTTTTTCTGTGCTTATGTAACTTTTTATTTTCCTTTGTACTTCGAACTTGTGTTTTGGAATACAAACTTCATAGAGCAGTTTCTGAATCTCGCTTTGAACTGTGATGTGTGATGTGCTGTGATTTGAGACATAAGCCAGATGGTTTTGTCATAATTTTATTCTTCTGACCTTTCCCCTTTCCTTGTACTTTGTACTCCCCCTTTTGCTTTGAGGGGTGCTGTGCACTTCTTGAAGCAAAATTACTAGGTCTGAAGAGTATGGAAGATTTGGTGTTGGGCTCAATGGCTTCTCCTGAGCAGTTGAGCTCGGTAGTTGGTATCTCAGGGATCCCCTCCCTTTTCTTCTACATTCTGAGCAACAGAGCTTGATATTGTGAACTGGCGAGTTCCTTCTGAGCTACATTGCTCGAGTTTGTAAACTTAGGGATTCTTACTGAGCTATATTGCTCTTCTTGTGAACTTAAAAGTTCTTTCTGAGCTTCGTGGCCCATTTAATAGACCCTTTCTGAGATAAATAACAAACTTCGGGGCAAATTTCATTGCATTATTTTTCTGAACTTTTCCTCTGTGCTTTGAGAAGTACTTCAGCCCTTCTTCACGCAAGACTATGGACTTCGTGAGTCGCTAAGTTCTTTTGATGATCTGAGGAGCCCATCAGGAGTTTTATCATTCTGATGTGGGCAAGGCTCTAGGAGCCGCAGGTCTGGGAGATCATTCTGAGGTGCAATGTTGCCAACCGGGCTGAGCTCCAATATGAGGAATATTTTGGTGGGGTCAGAACTTTCTTCGGTCGTTTTGAGTGCGATAGGAGGGTTGATCTTGTACCGATTCCTTTTCCCGCCTTTTTTTTCCAACCGTTTTCCATAACCATAACCGCCTTTATTAATTAAGAAACCAAAAAGACAGCCGATTTTCTTTCGCATGTCTCTTGGTTTCCTAAAAACTTATAGCCTTCTTTAAGTTTCCTCTAACCTGCTAAGTTTCTTTCTCCTTTGCCCAAAACACTTCTGAGTTTCTTCTTGATTTTTCGTGGTTATCCTCTGCTTTTATCGTGCTTTTTGATGGCTGCCCCTACTTCTTCTCTGTTCTAGGAACGGACTTCCTTCGGGATCGAATGGAAGTGGCATCACCGCTATTTGTCAGCTTCGAACTTAAACTCTTATGATCTGGAAATCATCAAGAAACGGTTCTTTCCTTATCTTGACTTGCCTTTGCGGGTTCCTACCGCGGACGAGCCCTGTAACTACCTTCCTCGAGGGGAAGTCTGATTTTTCGAAGGTGCCATGGATATGGGACTTCGCCTTCCCATTCACCCTGTCATAGGGCGAGTTCTTGCTTACTATAGCCTATGCCCCTCTCGGCTTTCCCCACGAGGATGGGCCACTATGGTGACCTTCTTCCTGTTCTGGCGCCTACATGGCGTTGGCAGGTTCCCCTATGTCTCCGAGTTTCTGTACTTCTTCGAGATAGAGGAAGATGATGCCCCCTGCTTCAGCTTCTTCCGTTGGAGGAATTTTAAATTACGCCATTTGGTTCTAGGCTTTCCCCCCAATCCTGAAGGATGGTCTAAACGTTTCTTTTTTGCTTCCGGGGAGTCCTGGCGGTCTCCTGAGGATCGTTGTCATGAGGCTAGGATTCCTCGGTCCTGGAAGAGCTTATCTCGCATTAGTAAGTTTTAGCTAAGCTCTCTTGTGTATGTATTTTTCTTGAAGGTATATTCTTATTACATTCTTGTTGCTCAGGTCCACCTGATGTGGATGTGCCAGAGAGGGTGACCATTGACGAGATGTTGCTGGTGGAGTCTAAGACTTATTCTGAATTGATGACAAGTGCAAACCTCTACTTGCTAGGGGCCGAGGCTACTGAGTACGAGTTCTCCTTCGTTCCCTACTCTTCCTGGACTTCTTTTTCTGATTCTGACGAGGAAGATGATTCCGACGAGGAAGGGGACACTGGCGCGAGCTCAAAGAAGCGTAGGAGGGATGGCTCTTTTTCTCCTGACTCTCTGTCCACTATCTTCCTCACCCCGGCAGGTCAGAAGCTTCTTAATTCACTTTATAAAGCTCAGCAAGAAAGAGACGAGTTGAAGGAAGAGAATGCTCGTCTGAAGGAGGAAGTGGCTGAGCTGAAGTCCCAGCTTAAGAAGGACTAGGAGCTCTTCCCCTTTGTACTTTCTTCTTTACTTGAGTGATGCCAAGCTATGAATTTCCTTATATTTTTCTGAACACTTGTACTGTTGGATACTCTGAATACCAGATCTTTTATTTTTGAATATGCAATTCTTTATGAGCTGACGGGCTCGTTCCGAACTCTATAAGGTTATTTTAGCACGCTCTTCATGTTCAGAACACGAACGTGAATGGAAAACAGAAGATCATGTTTTGCACTGCCCTTAGTTCCTGACTGATTCCATCGGTCGAACCACGAACATTGATGGAAAACAGAAGATCATGTTTGCACTGACCTCAATTCCCAACTGATTTTGTAGCTGATCCCTGCTGTATCAAATATATTGGAGTCTTCGAGTACGTAGGCAGTGCACAAGGACCACTAGTCGTGGGGGAAAGACTGTTGGTGTCTCCAAGAAGAGACCAGCTTTGAATTCTATGAGCTTAGAGGCTTGTTGCTTGTGTACGGGCTGAAGAGCTCGTCTTGTATTTTATAAGCTTAAAAACTTATCTTTTATTTATGAGCTGAAGAGCTCATCTTGTATTTTATAAGCTTAGAAGCTTATCTTTTATTTATGAGCTGAAGAGCTCATCTTGTTCTTTATAAGCTTAGAAGCTTATCTTTTATTTATGAGCTGAAGAGCTCATCTTCTATTTTATAAGCTTAGAAGCTTATCTTTTATTTATGAGCTGAAGAGCTCATCTTATATTTTATAAGCTTAGAAGCTTATCTTTTATTTATGAGCTGAAGAGCTCATCTTCTATTTTATAAGCTTAGAAGCTTATCTTTTATTTATGAGCTGAAGAGCTCATCTTGTACTTTATAAGCTTAGAAGCTTATCTTTTATTTATGAGCTGAAGAGCTCATCTTATATTTTATAAGCTTAGAAGCTTATCTTTTATTTATGAGCTGAAGAGCTCATCTTATATTTTATAAGCTTAGAAACTTATCTTTTATTTATGAGCTGAAGAGCTCATCTTGTACTTTATAAGCTTAGATGCTTATCTTTTATTTATGAGCTGAAGAGCTCATCTTGTATTTTATAAGCTTAGAAGCTTATCGTTAGCTGTAGAGCTTACTACACATTCCTTTACTTTGGGAATCATATAAGGGTGAATAAAAGACTCGTTTATTCTTATTAAAACAGCTCTACTACAAGTAACACTTACTGAAAGAACTTCTTAAGGTGTTCGGCATTCCAAGAGTGTGGTAGGACCTTCCCCTCCTCTGTTTGCAACTCATAGTTCCCTGGTCTGATTACCCTTGATACGATATAGGGTCCTTCCCAGTTGGGTCCCAATTTCCCATGCGTGGGATCCTTCCTTGCAAGCAGAAGCCTCCTAAGTACCAAGTCTCCAGCCTTGAAACTTCTGTGCCTTACCTTCCTGTCGTAGTATCTTGCAGTTTTCCTTTGGTAAAGTCGGACACGATGCCGAGCTCTTTCTCTCTTTTCATCCAGGAGATCGAGGTTTAATAAGAGAGACTCATCATTGTGTTCGGCATCTGCAAATTCCACCCTTGGTGATTGGAGCCCCACCTCAACAGGGGCTACTGCTTCGGTCCCAAAGGCCAAAGCGAAGGGGGTTTCCTGAGTTGCTGACCTGACGGTGGTCCTGTAGGCCCACAATACCTCAGGGATGTACTCCACCCACTTGCCTTTTAGGTTTTCTAATTTAGTCTTCAGAGCTGTCTTTATGGTTCTGATTGTGACCTCTGCTTGCCCATTGGATTGAGGATGTGAAGGAGCTGAGAAATAGTTCTTTATCCCAAGCTCAGCACAAAAGCTCTTAAATTTTGAGTTGTCAAACTGCTTCCCATTGTCAGACACGACTGCTCTGGGAACCCCAAATCTGCAAACTATCGATTTCCAAACGAAGTTTTGGACTTTTTGTTCGGTGATTGTTGCCAAAGGTTCGACCTCCGCCCACTTGGTGAAGTAATCCACCCCTATGATAGCAAACTTGCATTGCCCCACGCCGGTGGGAAGGGGCCCAAGAATATCCAAACCCCACTGCTGAAAGGGCCATGGGCTTACCACCGAGGTTAGTAGCTCGGGGGGACAGTGGGAAACATTGGCATGTTCCTGGCAAGTCCTGCATCTTTTTACTAAATCGGTGGCGTCTTTGAGCATGGTTGGCCAATAATATCCTTGTCTCAGTACTTTTCCTGCCAAGGCCCGAGCTCCTATGTGATTGCCACATATCCCCTCATGTACTTCTCTGAGTATATAGTTGGCATCTTCATCTCCCACGCACTTGAGGAGAGACGTTGAGAACCCCTGTTTGTACAGATTTCCTTGCAACAAGGAAAATCTAGCTGACCTGGTCCTCAGCTTGGAAGCCTCCTTGGCATTGCTTGGCAGAGTCCCATTCTGCAGGTACCCAATGATGGGGTCCATCCAACTCGGCTGAGCTCCGATTGATAGTGTATCTTCTTCTTCGAAACTTACTGAAGGTTCTGGAAGGTGCTCCACTGGTATTAGCCTATCCAAATCTTCTTGTGAGGCCGTTGCTAACCTCGCCAATGCATCTGCTCGCGCATTCTCTGCTCTAGGCACGTGCCTGACCTTAACCTGCACAAATTTCTTTATTAATTCTCGTACCTTTCTGAGATAAAGAACCATCTTTTCGCCTCTCGCTTCGTAGGACTCCTCTATCTGCTTTACCACCAGTTGAGAGTCACTGCAGATCTCCAGCTGCTCTGCTTCCATAGAATTAGCAAGATTGAGCCCAGCGATGACAGCTTCATATTCTGCTTCGTTATTTGAAGCCTTGAACCCAAATCTAAGGGCATACTCGACATCTATTCCTTCTGGGGAGGTTAAGATCATTCCTGCACCGCTTCCCTGAGCATTGGCAGCTCCATCTACTGAAAGCCTCCATATGGGGAGGTCTGGTAATAGATCTGTGGTCTCCATAGGCGCTGCTGCTGTGAACTCTGCAATGAAATCTGCCAAAATTTGCCCTTTGATGGCAGTTCTTGGCTTATATCTGATGTCAAACTCACTGAGCTCTATGGCCCATTTAACCAACCTCCCCGAGGACTCTGGCTTATGTAGTACTTGCTTCATCGGCTGGTCTGTTGGAACCTTGATAGTATGAGCCTGGAAATAGGGCCTGAGTCCTCTGGCTGTTGTCACCAACGCTAAGACGAGCTTTTCCATCTTTGGATATCTCTCCTCTGCCCCCCTCAGAGCTCTGCTACAGTAATAGACTGGTTGCTGAGCTCTGTCTCGCTCCCTAACCAGCGCTGCACTAGTCGAAAAATCTGAAACCGCCAGGTAGAGAGTAAGGACTTCCCCCTCTAAAGAGCTCACCAGAACAGGAGGAGAGCTCATATAATCTTTCAGGGCTTTAAACGCTTCTTCGCACTTGGCATCCCACTGAAACGCCTTTTTTAGTATCTGAAAGAATGGCTGGCATTTATCACTTGATCTAGACACGAAACGGCTCAAGGCAGCTATCCTGCCTGTCAAGCGTTGCACCTCCCTTGTGTTGGATGGT
The DNA here is from genome assembly GCA_951799425.1 of Ilex aquifolium. Lineage (NCBI taxonomy): Eukaryota > Viridiplantae > Streptophyta > Magnoliopsida > Aquifoliales > Aquifoliaceae > Ilex > Ilex aquifolium. Next base: position 15,584,985 of record OX637393.1, on the reverse strand, counting down.
GATTGCATCTCCATCATTGCCCTGACCTTCTCTGGGTTGGCTTCAATCCCTCTGCTGCTAACTATAAATCCCAGGAATTTTCCTGCCGAGACCCCAAATGCGCACTTCGCAGGGTTGAGCTTCATTTTGTACTCCTTTAGAATCTGGAATGATTCGACTAGGTGGTCAATGTGGAGCTCTGCTTTTAGTGATTTCACCAGCATGTCATCGATGTAAACTTCCATGGAAGCTCCTATTTGTTTTTGGAACATCCTATTCACCAATCGCTGGTAAGTGGCTCCGGCGTTCTTTAACCCGAAAGGCATGACCTGATAACAGTATGTTCCTTGCTCAGTTACAAAGAAGGTCTTCTCTTGGTCATTGGGGTCCATCCTGATTTGGTTGTAGCCTGAGAAAGCGTCCATGAAGCTAAGGAGTTCATGCCCGGCAGTGGCGTCCACTATCAGGTCAATCCGAGGTAATGTGAAGCTATCTTTGGGGCATGCTCGGTTGAGATCAGTGAAGTCAATGCACAATCGCCACTTTCCATTGGTTTTCTTTACAAGAACCACATTTGCTAACCAGGTGGGGTAATCAACCTCCCTAATAGCCTCGGCATGGAGGAGTTTGCTGACCTCCACATTGATTGCCCTTTGTCTTTCAGAGGCAAAGCTCCTCCTCTTCTGTTTGATGGGTTTGCAGGTTGGGTTCACGCATAGCTTATGGGTAATAACCGAAGGGTCAATTCCTTCCATGTCTTCTTGCTTCCAAGCAAACACTCCTATATTCTCTTTTAGGAACTGGACGAGGAGACTTTTGAGCTTTGTGTTTAGTCTGGAACCCACATAAACGAGGTGTTCTGGCTCTTCATCAAGCTGTATTGGTTCCAGCTCTTCCGATGGCATTGGTCTTGTCTCCATTTCATCTCTCATGTCGAGTTCATCTAATTGGATGTTCTCAACCTCCTTCCTTTTTACAGAGGCCATATAGCATTCTCTTGCTATACGCTGGTCTCCTCGGACTGCTCCGATTCCATTTTCTGTAGGGAATTTTACGACTAAGTGATAGGCTGATGGGACTGCCTTCATGGAATTAAGGGATGGCCTTCCAAGCAGGATGTTGTATGCAGAGGGTGCATCGACCACTAGGAACTTTACGGTTGTGGTGGCTTGGCAAGGTGGGTCCCCTAGGGTGAGCACGAGTTGGATCGAGCCCAGGGGGAGCACCCTTTCTCCGGAGAACCCCAGCAAGTGAGTGTGCACAGGTTCAAGTCTCTCTCTTCCTATGTCCATTTTGTCGAATGCAGGTGCGAAAATGATATCTACCGAGCTTCCGTTATCGACTAGAACTCGATGAACGGTTCTGTTAGCCACCACGGCTCGCACCACCAACGGATCATCATGAGGGTACTGGCATCCCTCCAAATCAGCATCTGAGAAAATGATAACCGTATCTAAGCGTGGCGCTTTGGATACAGCGTGCACTTCGAGAGCTTCTTCGGCTCTGATCCGTCGAAGGTGTGCTTTCCTAGCTGAGTTAGATTCTCCACCTCCTGCGAACCCTCCAGATATTACTCTGATCTCACCTAGAGGCTGCTGATGTGGTGCAGGTGCCGGCTGCCGAGGTGGTGGAGGTGGGAGAGCTCGATTCTGATCGTCATGAGCCACAAAACGGCGTAGCTGACCTCGCTGGATCAAGAACTCGATTTCCTTTTTTAGTTGAATGCAGTCATCAGTGTGGTGACCATGATCCCTGTGGTAATCGCAGTACTTTGTGGGGTCTCTCTTGGCTGGATCTGCCTTCATCCGGGGTGGCCATCTCAGGAACTTCTCGTTTTGGACCTCATACAGAACTTGTGACACAGCGGCAGTGAGTGGGGTGTATTGCTGAGGTCCGTACCTGGGCTGCAGCTCGGGCTGCGGGGGGCCCAGGCGATCTCTGACATTTCCTCTTCTCTTTGGCGAGCGGTCCCTATCCCTTCTCGGAAACCTCTCTCGCCCTTTTTCCTTCCTGGGACTCCGGTCCCTTCTTTTTTCTTCTTTCTCCTTCTCCTTCCCTGAGGATGTACCCCTTACTTTGGAAAGGAGTGCCTCTTCACCGTTTATATATTTCTCTGCCTTGGCTAGCACCTCAGCCATGCTGGCCTGAGGGTTCTTCGATATGGAAAACATTAGATCCTTTGATTGTACTCCCAATCCTGCAATCAAGGCAATTATGGCGAATTTTTCGTCTGGAACGTCTACTTTTAGTGTCTCTGAGTTGAACCTTTGGACATAAGACCTTAGGTTTTCTTGAGGCCCCTGTTTCACATTCCGCAGGTGGTAGCTCGATTTTCGGTATATCCGGGCTCCTATAAAATGAGATACGAAAGCTATGGAGAGCTCTTTGAAGGATGAGATCGAGGCTGGTGGGAGCCTGTGAAACCAGGCTAGGGCGGAGCCTTTTAGTGTGATGGCGAAAGCTCTGCAACGTACAGGATCCTGGTATCCATGTAGTTCCATCTGATTCTTGTAAGTGTTGAGATGATCTACGGGATCTTTTGTTCCGTCAAAGACCTCTATTTGTGGCATCCTGAACTTTGGTGGGAGAGGAAAGTGCAGCACCCCAGTGGTGAATGGGGACTCGGTTTGTTGCACCAAGACGTCCATTGTAACCGGAGCTTTGCTTCTTACAGCCTCCTTCATGTGGCTGAGCTCTTGCTTTATGTCTTTGAAGCGCTGCTCCCAGTGTTGCTCTCTCCTGTCTTGCGAATAAGGGAAAAAATCGTCCCTCTCGCCCCCATCGTTCTGACTTTGCACTTCCTCGTTGTGGCCATTCCTAGGGGGTAGGTAGGGAACATGTCCCCTGGTCTGGCTGCTTTCTCCTCCTTCGTTGACCTCTCTAAGGGGGTCCCAGGGTCGTTGTTCCCTATGAGGGGGATTATTCTGGCGTTCTTGGGCCGGTCGTGCCTCCTGCGGGCGCTGTATGAGCTTTGATAACTCTGCATTTTCCTTTAGCAAGCGTTGGTTCACGAGGCGAAGGGCCTCCATCTCGTTATTAATGGGGGAATTGGCCTCTTGGACGTTCCCAGGTTGCCTGCCGTTGGTGGCTTCCTGCTGATCCTGCATTCGTGGTAGGTTTGTTTGACTTCTGCTCATATTTCGAGTTGTTACCATCAGTCACTGAGAGATCAGCTTATTTGTAAATAAGAACAGTCGTTCCCACAGACGGCGCCAAACTGATGGTGTAAATCTACGTGAATGAGCTATGGAACCGAATAGTTCATTATGGACGATTTGTGTGGATTCAAGTGCTATATCTGAGCTGCAAGGCTCGTTCTTGATAATGTAGATTGATGGTTAGGGGATTCGGGGAAAGGGTTGATAGCACGGCGGAAGTATAGTGGTTCACCGGCCTGAGCTCGGCTAGTCCACTCTGCAATGGAGTCAGATGGCTCCTCTCTTTCTTATTGATCAAGTTGAGCGTATTACAGTAGGATACATAGGGTATTAGGGTTTCTTGTCCTCCCCCCCTTGTTGGGGCTTGCCCTCCCTTTTTTATAGCCTCATGCTTACCTCTAATTCGAAATTATTTCCTTTATTGAAGGGATCGTGCCCTATCTTCATCTATAATCCTGGAGTTATTTAAACTCCTTAAGGCAGGCTCCCACCGGCGAGATCCTTTCCTTATATCAAGGGATCCTCTCCTTAGCGTTAGGAGAGGATCCTGGTTAGTTACGGGTTTCATGCCTTGGATCGACTCAATTCCCCTTATTAAAGTATCTGCTGTCATCTCGCTGTCCTCCTGTCGTTTCTCAATTCGTGTTCTCAGCGGGGAGCTCTAGTACCGGCCGGATGAGTTCAGACTATGGCCGGATGAGCTCTGCTTACCTTACCTGAGCTCCTGAGCTGAGCTCACTTTCTGAGCTCGTGTCTGGGGTTTATTTTAGGTATCATCATCATCGGTATTATATCGAAAATTATAATTTTTTGATGTTAAATTACTAATGATGGTTAAAAAAATCGGGAAGCATGAGGTGAAGAGCTAGATGAGCTCTTGGTGAGTATTTCGTGTGCGTGGAAAAATGAGTGAGAATCCACAAGAAAAGAAGTGGTTCACCAGTTGAAAAGTTTGACTAATTCACTCTAATAGAGGCTCTTGCTCTTTCGTCATATATTGTTTTTTTTTTTTTTTTTTAAAAAGAGTACAATTGAGTTTTTCTCTTGTTCTTAGGGAAGGTGTACACTTCTTAAAGAAGATGTATCGAGATTTTGTCCTCCTCCTCTTTCATGTGCAAGGGTCTTGATATTTATAGGAGATATTGCTGATATCACCATGTGGTCACAGGTTTGTTAGGATTTTTTTGAGAGAGTAATTCCCCCATTTGAGCCTACATCTTCTTGGCCATTAGAGACTGCAGTCTCTTGGTGTGACTTGGTCTTCTAGAAATGGTGACTTATTGTCCAAGGTATGGTCTGATAGTGAAAGTCCTTTTTTGCCCCTTCTTGTTATTTATGTATTGCTTGTTGTTTTCTAGAATCCCCTTGTCTTTTGTATATTTTTTCGGTATCATCATCTGCCCCCTAGCCTCGAGCAAGGACTGATCTGAGCTGACCATTTGTTGAGGCTTGGCGTCTTTTTGATTGTTGTAGAGGATACACTTGTGGAATCCCCTAGTGAACTTTACAGAATTCAGGGTGCTTTATCAGAGGCGCCTATGTCTTTTAGGCGATTGGTCACGACTTCTCATCTTGCGGAGTTCGGGTTAGGACCTGCCCCAGCGATTGAGGAAGTTCTTTTTCTTGTTCCAATTTTTGCAAAACCTTGTCTGATCTTCTTGCCAAATTCGAGATAGAGGGTCTCAATGAACGCATTGCTGCTCTAGGTGATGCTTCGCTACTAAGAAAAGGTTTCGTGGATCATCTTCCTCATCAGATGCTAATGCTGTCCTTGAAGATGCGACTTCCTCCTCTGTTGAGCTCTTCTTAAGGGCGAAGTTGTCTTTGATGAAGGGAAGGCTTTTTTCATGCAGAGGTCGAGAAGCATGAGTTGGAGAAGGAGAATGCCTCGTTAAGGCTGGAGCTGGAAGAACTCAAGAGAGCTGAGCTATAGGCTTCTTGTTTGTTTTACCGCATCTTTGCTTTTGTAATATACCTCTTTTGTTTAATCAATGGGACATAATCTTTTGTTTTTGCCTTTTTTTTTTTTTTTATGCTTCTGTACATGAGGGGCTCCACTTTGGATTCTTTACTTGGAAATATGAGCTAAGAAGGCTCGTCTTCACATAGGCAGTCAAGCCCTTTGTTATGAATGGGAAAGTTGATCTTGAGTTGAAATTCTCTTGCGCTTATTGGAAGTACGAGCTAAAGGGCTCATTTTTACTTGGGCTGCTTGGCCCTTTGTTATTAACAGAAAAGTTCATCGTGAGTTGTAACGCTCTTTTAAGCTTGCGCTGATCATAAGTACGAGTTGAAGAGCTCATCTTCGCTTGGGCTGCTTGGCCCTTTGTTATGAGCTGAAAAGCTCATCGTGAGCTATAATGCTCTTATAAGCTTACACTTATAAAAGGCACTAGCTGAAAAGACCGTCTTGGGCTACTTGGCCCTTTGTTATGAGCTGAAAGGCTCATCATGAGCTATACTGCTCTTATAAGCTTATGCTCATCAAAGGTACAAGCTGAAGAGCTCATCTTGGGTTACTTGGCTCTATGTTATTAGCTGAAAGGCTCACCGTGAGCTATAATGCTCTTATAAGCTTACTCTAACAAAGGTACGAGCTGAAGAGCTCGTCTTGGGCTACTTGGCCCTTGTTATGAGATGAAAGGCTCACCGTGAGCTATAATGCTCTTATAAGCTTACGCTTGTCAAAAGTACGAGCTGAAGACCTCATCTTGGGCTACTTGGCCCTTTGTTATGAGCTGAAAAGCTCATCATGAGTTATAATTCTCTAGTAAGCTTCCGCTTATCAAAGGTACTAGCCGAATAGCTCGTCTTGGGTTACTTAGCCCTTTGTTATGAGCTGAAAAGCTCATCATGAGCAATAATGCTCTTACAAGCTTACGCTTATCAAAGGTACGAGTTGTAACGCTCGAAGTAATGAGCCAAGCTCAAATTGAAGAGTTCGAGGCTTAAGTGGAGTCACTATGTGGTGTGTGTGCGACGAGTAACAAAATAAGAAGGCTACAGTTTGTAGGGGTTCTTGGCTTTGAGACTTAGGAGCTTGGAAATTTTGGAAAGTTTGAATTATGCTAAATGTGCATTCTTTCCCCGATTGAAAATCATGGTTGAGCTCATCTAATTTTAGACTGAGGAGCTAAACCGAGCTGACTAGCTTTAAAGCTAAGGAGCCTCTTGAGAAGTTTATGATGAATTGACAAACCTGAATTCAATTGTTATGGCTAAGCAATCTAAACTTTGTGCTTTTTGAGTAAGCCTTTGGCTTGTTGTCCGTCTAGTAATTCCAAGGTGCCAATGCTGAGTTTGATTGGATATGAGGCTGAGGGACCCGATAAACTTGAGGATCCTAATAAGGCTTAAGAGCCGGGCTAAGCCAAAGAACTTGATAAAGAGCTTGATGAGGCTGAATAGTTGAGTTGGACTGAAGAGCCCGCTAAGACTGAAGAATCGAGCTAGGCTGAAGAGCCTTGTCTTGCAGAGGCTGAAGAGCCAGGCCATACCTTGGTTTGGCTGAAGAGCCAGGCCATACCTTGGCTTGGCTGAAGAGCCAGGCCATACCTTGGGTGAAGGCTCAAGTCATACCTTGGCTAAAGAGTTAGGTCAGACCTTGGCTGATTAGCCAGGCCATACCTGAGCTGAATAGTCAAGTCATACCTTCTTCAGGTCTTACCTTGGGTGAAGAGCCAGGTCATACCTTGGGTGAAGACCTAGGTCATACTTTAGCTGAAGAGCTAGGTCATACCTTGACTGATTAGCCAGGTCATACCTTCTTCAGATCTTACTTTGGATGAAGAGCCAGGTCATACCTTGGGTGAAGAGTTAGGTCTAGCCAGTTCATACCTTCTTCAGGACTTACCTTGGCTGAAGAGCCAGGTCATACCTCGGGTGAAGAGTTAGGTCTAGCCACGTCATACCTTCTTTAGGTCTTACCTTTGCTGAAGATCCAGGTCATACATTGAGTGAAAACCCAGGTCATACCTTGGCTGAAGAGCAAGGTCATACCTTGGCCAATTAGCCAGGTCATACCATGGCTGAAGACCTAGGTCATACATTGACTGAAGAGTCAGGTCATATCATGGTTGAAGAGCCAGGTCATACCTTAGGTGAAGAGACAAGTCATACCTTGGTTGAAGAGCTAGGTCATACCTTGGATGAAGACCCATGTCATACCTTGGCTGAAGAGCAAGGTCATACATTGGCTGAAGAGTAAGGTCATACCTTGACTGAAGGGCGAGGTCATACCATGGCCGAAGAGCCAGGTCACACCTTAGGTGAAGACCTAGGTTATACCTTAGCTAAAGATGTGTTAGTGCTCGACTAAAGGTTCCTACCCCCCATTGCTCATTTTCGACAATACATTCTACACTAATCTAATGGCATGTGTTATTCATTGATGAAAAAAGATCAAGCGATGTCCTTGTCGATGCAACAATTGTGATCATAACAAATCACTAGTATTGAGAACCCTCGTTTTCCTTTGAAAACTTAGTGAAAGCAATAGTAGTACAATGACACTATTGATGTGGGCATCTAAGAAGATATGATATGCTGATCTTTGACTGAGACAATGAGGTGGTTGGAATGTGAATTTTTCAGTCCACATATGTTGCTTGATCAAAGGACGGAATGGTCCTCTCGGAGAGAGGGCATACTAAAGATGGACCGAGCATTGCACGGTGGTTCTTTCGGTGAGATAAATCATCTTTACATGATGGACCATCTAAACGAGGGACATCCATCTCTAGCTTGGCTTGAAAAGAGAGCAAGAGTCCCCTACCCTCCTATATCTGCCCATTTGTTTTCTTTTACTTATGCCTTTGTAATTGCGGCCGGAGTTGGTTTTGTTACTAATATTGGTGATTTTGAATTGAAAACCCTCGGCTTTGGAAAATAAACCACGACTTAGTTCACAAGAGCAATCCAACATTGTAATCATGAGCTAGGTATCAAGGAGCCCTAATCATTGGTTGTTCGAATTTGACTAAGAAATCGCCTCGTGTATATAGAGACCAAACGTGTGTTTTCATCTTTAGGACTTCGAAGCGATGATGCTGATCTCCAATGATGCCAATAAATGTTACAAGGACACCGATCAATGACAATTGATGTGCCAATGATAGTTGACGTCTCGGGAGATCAAATGTCAGCTCAGTCCCTGAAGTTTGAAGAGCTCTGTGTCTAAGGTGATGTAGATGACTGATGGATGTGATCCCTACCATAGTTCGGACCTCGAAGCACAGTGAGTGATCATAAATAAAGCCGTTCAAGTAACCAACCTACGTTAGCCACTATTTGTATGACGCTAGTTAGGAAGAATCTGACACTTTGTATAGCATGTCTGACACCACATGTGACACCATGCTGAGACAAGCTAATAGTGGAAGCTCTTGCATGATAATAGCTTTATACACAATGTAACTGTGAATGATTACCCCTAATCATTACTGATGAGCATAGAATATTAAATATCATATATCTCATTTGCACCCATTTATACTTGATTTTGTGGTGAAAATTGGAAAAAATGATTTTAAACTCACATTTAATAGAGATTCGTGTGATTGTAAGTAAAGAGCAGGTAAGGGCGTGTATTAAGCCTACCATCAAGTGCTTAAAGGCAACGTAGAAGAAGGGAAGGCTTAACGGATGGCTCGGGACATCAAGAGACCAAGAAAATTTCCAAAACAGGAGAAAACCTACCGGTAGAAGTTCATCAAAACCTACTGGTAGAACTCAGCAAAAACCTACCGGTAGGAAAAGTGAACTGGAATTCTTCTACCGCAGCTCCTGCCAAAAACCTACCAGTAGATTTTGCTTACTAGAAAAAACCTATCGGTAGGTTTTTGAAGTTTTATTGGTAGGTTTTGCCCAAAAATGCCAGACGCCTGCAAACACGACTCCACCTACTTCGAGGGCCCACCATTTGTCATCCCATACATGCCCTGACATCTTTGACACACCATTATGGTCTCTTACATCCTAAAGTTTGATTTTGGAAGAGAAAGCATGGGAGAGGTATGAGAGAGAGAAAGAGGGTAGTTGGTGAATCATGGGAGGTGCATGTTTGGCTTGTCCTTGCTTGTTGAAGTGTCTAATCCCTTCCCACTCATTGGAAGTCAGTTCACACAGACCATGGTGCTAAGTGTTCTATCATTTTACATTTCTTCATTTGGGTATTTGTTCTTGAATCTTGATATTTTGGGTATGAATGAAGTTGTTCTTGTAGTCTAAAGTTTTCTTTGCATCAATACAAGTCTTATGCTTTATTTCATTAGTATGTCTCACTACATTATGCTTGTTCTTGTTTTGACTATGAGTAGCTAGACTTTTAGTTGGCTAATCCAAGGGGACTTTCTTTTTGGGTATGTGAAATCAACACTCTTCTATTCTTCCTCGTAGTGTAAAGTGTTTGGTTTGACTTGGTTGAGTGCGGACGTGGTTGTGAGCTCTTGATACACCGTAGACTTGTTACGGGGTATGCTTGTGCCTACACCTCCACATTAGTCTCTCACTTCCTACGAATCAATCAAACACTGAGACACTATTGGTTGAATGAATTGAGTTGATTTGGCATTCCCATTGGAATGACCTCTTTGGATTAGCCAACCTTAATTTCTTGCATTTTTACCAAAACATAACTCACCAAAACACAATTTAAAAGATTTTCTCATTTTCATTTCTTTAAAAATCACCCTTCACAACAATTTGACCTACCTTCCCTGAGGAGACAACCTTGGAATACCCATCTGAAGTAAAACATGACATTGAAAGTCTCTCTTCGCTTGGAGAGCACTTTTGCACACACATACACACGTTCTTGTTCACACACATGATTTTCTCCATTTCTTGCATCGAACCCGAGGGAGAGTGACACTCACCTACTCGTATAAGCCATATACACACACAACCGGGATCATGTTCGGAGAATAGAGTGCACCGCAATCAAGCATTTTTGGTGCCGTTACCGGGGAAGGCTAAGCGTCGAATTAGAAGGTTATTTCGGACAATGGAGGTAAGTCCCATGATTCTCATCACGAGCCGAGGTACGTTGCTCCTTTGTAAATATTTTTGTATACTTTTTCATTCAATTGTGGATAGTGTTTATGTATGTGGGGACGAGATGATCGAAATAGACTAGTGAGACGTGCCCTAGGACCAAACATTAATCTAGATCAAGACCCACCCGAGGATGCCGGAGACAATTTCGACGATGATGGTGCTAATATTCCAAGGGGCGGGGGAATGCAAAACCCTAGAATGCCAAACCCCGCATGCAATTCCCCCCTCCGAGAAATGAAGGAAATAATATCCCAATTGATCTTCCGGCGAGATCAATGAGGAATTATCTCCAACCAACCCGAAGCACCACCCACTCGTGCATACTTCTACCGATCCAAGCCCATGGCTTCCTTGTTAAATCAGGAATATTACAACTATTTCGTCAATTCAATGGAATTGAACGAGAAAATTCTTATTTGCACATTAAGGAATTTGAGGAAATTGTTCGGACATTCATCACAAATCATGTCATGGAAGACATCGCATGCATGGAATTATTTCCCTTCTCCCTCAAAGAAAAAGCCAAAACTTAGTTGAACTCATTGAAACCCCGATCGATAAGTTCTTGAGCACAAATGCTTTCTGAATTTTTAAACAAATTTTTTCCAGTGCCCAAGACCACGGCTCTTAAGAAACAAATTCAAAATTTTTCAGAAAAACCCAATGAGCAGTTTTATCAATGTTGGGATCGATACAAGGACTTGCTACAATCCATTCCATATCATGGATTCGAACCATGACAATTGGTGAGTTTCTTCTATGAAGGAATTACATCGGGCCATCGATAATTTATAGACATAATGTGCAAAAGAGAGTTTCTAAATAAGGATCCCGATGAGGCCCTTGAGTACTTCAACACATTGACAAAAAATGCTCAATCATGGGATATCACGGATCTCGTCGATGTGTCAAGGTCCTCTCTGGCAGTCAACCAAGTAGAGGGGGGATGTATAATTTGCGTGACCAAGAAGACTTGCTTGCCAAAATCACAAAATTGTCCTGCAAGGTGAAGAGTCTAGAGGTGAATAGGAGGAATGAGGGATCTAACATCACTAAGGCCGAGGAGTGTTTCTCTATATGTGAAAGTGTTGAGCATTCTATCTCGGAGTGCCCAAATATTCCGACACTCAAAGAGGTTTATAATGAACAAGTGAATGCTTTCAACCAAAGTAGGCAATCATTCTCTCCACACTTCAATACATATAATCCGAGTTGGAGCAATCACCCGAACTTTAGTAGGCAGAATGACAACCCTACTCCTCATGGGTCTAGCTCATTGTCGCCTCCCATTCCACCCAAGCAAAACCAAACCAACTATGGTCATGGTCCCTCGTCTAGCTCCCAATACCCACGGTCCAATCAACAAGGGTTTTGTCAACAAGCACCATCTAACCCACCCACCTACCAACTTCATCACAAGAGAAATTTAGAGGATGTTGTGCACCAAATTATTCAAAGACAAGCAACAATTAACAACCAAGCTGCCGCCACTTATAATGATATTCGGACTTAAATCACTAAATTGACCAATACCATATGGTCGTCCCAACAAGAGAAAGGAAAATTTCCCGCTCAACTCCAAGAAAACCCAAGGGGTTAACATGTGATTGAGTCGTCCAAGTCCACCAAGGAGAGTTGTGAACAACTCAAGACGGTCACCACCCTTAGGAGTGGCAAACAAATTGACAAAAACACTTTGCCAAAAGTCTCATCCAAAGCCACATTGGTAAATGAAAAAGAGACTAAAGGCAACTCCGAGGAGGGTGAGACACTTGAAAAGAAAAAAAATTGTTGATTTGAATGTGCATGATTGTCCTATTCCGGCCCTTTTTCCCCAACGTTTGAAGCCACCGGCTAAACTTGCTAACTATTCGGATATTATTGAAATGTTTAAGCAGGTGAAGATAAACATTCCACTCCTTGATGCCATCAAGAAAATACCTTCATGTGTAAAGATTTTGAAAGACTTGTGCACCGTGAAGAGGAAGATGAACGTGCATAAGGAGACATTTCTCATGGAGCAAGTGAGTTTCATTTTGAGGACCAACACACCACCCAAGTTTAAAGATCCCGGTTGCCCAACCATTGCTATAATAATCGGGAATTGCCGTGTTAGGCAAGCACTACTAGACTTGGGAGCAAATGCTAACCTCATACCTGATGAGTGTGTTTTATACCTACGAATTGAGTACTTTCGGCTTGAGAAATTTGCAAGTTTTTAATTATTTTATGTTCTTTTTTATTTTTTTTTGTGTGTTTTAATGTTATTTAATAGGAATCATCATTTGGAAGCAAACAAGATCATTTGGAAGGAAACAAGGTCAATTTGGAGCCTAAAAGTTGGATTTTTGAAGGCAAAACAACAAAGGGAGCTGAAGGAAAAAAAGGGTCAGTGTTGTTCCAGCACAATTTCAGCGCCCCAGCGCCCACTTACTGCCCATTAAGCGCTGTCCCAGCGCAGCTGCGCTTGTGATGGAAATTGGACGCGAATTAGGACTTGTTTTTGACCCGAAATTGGACTCTAATGCCTCTTATGTGCTAGGGTTTGAGGGGAATATAAAAATACTGTTTTTCGGGGCTGAAAATATAAGAAAAAAGACCACGGATTGATAGAAAATTGAAGGCAAGAATCGAAGGAACCGACAGAAGAAAATCAGACTTGAAGGCTAGAGAAGAATTGAAGATTGCAACTAAGTTTTCATTCTTTTCTCTTACTTTTACTTCTTGATTTTTTGAGATTTTTTTTAATTTGAGAAGGATGTTTTTCAATTATATTATGAACTAAATCTTTATTAAGATTGCAACGGAACCTAATGTCTAGTTAAATTGATCTACTCTCGCGTCTAGTTCTATTGATCATACATGAGTTGTTTGTCATATTTTGTGCTTAATATATGATTGTGTGGCCAACAATTAATTTGATAACTTAGATGAAATTGGAAGATGAATTCTAGGTTTAGATCTGAATATGAAGACATGCGTATGGTTAATTCTTCTTAGGATTGAATTGCTGGGTTTGTGTATAGGATAGGAATATACCTATATGCTGTGTGTAAATTTTATGAGAGTCTGAACTTAATGAATCTTTTCCAACTTATTTTGGATAGGAATATAGTAATTTAATTGGGAGAGATATTTTTATTTTACTATCGGAAGAGGTTTGATAAATAATTTTGAAGTCTCAGTTAACAACTTATTTTGATCAATTAACTGGAAAGAGAGTGGAAAGATTTATACGAAGTATTAGGGGAAGTTGTAATCTTAACTTCTTCTATCCGTTAAATTCAATCGTTGATTATTAAATTTAGGTTTAGTCTTAAATTAGTAAATTCATAGTATTAATTCTTATTGTTTAAATAAAATCGAATTGATATAAAGTTAGTACTTGAAAGTTATTGGCAATAATTCTCCGTGGGAACGATACTCTACTTATCACTTTATTACTTGTTGATCGTGTATACTTGCACGTAAATTGTCAATACCAAATTCGGACAACAAGTTTTTGGCGTCGTTGCCGGGGAATTATTCTAGTAATTATTTCAATATTAATTTCAATCAGTTTGATCTTAGTTTAAACTTATTTAATTTTCTGTTTTAATTTTTTAATTTTCTGCTTTAATTGTTTTTGCAAGCACTCTTGAATTTTGTATGCTAACACGATTTAAAGGTCAGGAGCTACTACCGTACAAAGACGAAATCGAAAGAAGGCTTCGAAACTTGCGGAAACAGTGTCAAGAAGAAAACAACCAAGAAGCTATGGCTGAAGAAGAACAGAAATCGCTAAGGGATTATGCTATGCCGCTTGTTACGGAAATACAATCGAGCATCCAAAGGCCTGCAATTCAAGCAAATAGTTTCGAGATCAAGCCGGGTACCATCTAAATGATTCAGAATTCAGTGCAGTTTGGGAGGTTGCCTAATGACGACCCAAACGATTATTTGGTGAGTTTTCTGGAGATTTGCGACACGTTCAAGTATAATGGGGTTTCTGAAGATGCGATTAGACTCCGACTTTTCCCTTTCACACTTCGTGATAAGGCAAAGAGTTGGTTGCATTCATTATCGCCGGGTTCTATTACTACGTGGTCAGATTTAGCTCAAAAATTCTTAGCTAAATTCTTTCCACCAGTTAAAACTGCAAGGATGAGGAACGACATCACTTCATTCGCACAGCATGATTCTGAGACTCTATATGAAGCTTGGGAGCGATTCAAGGACTTACTTCGAAAATGCCCTCACCATGGTATTCCTAAGTGGTTACAAGTTTAGACGTTCTACAACAGGTTGTTTAGTGCTACCCGAACCAGTATTGATGCAGCTGCAGGAGGGGCATTGATGGGGAAGAATTTCGATGAAGCCTACGAGTTATTAGAGACGATGGCTGCTAATAATTATCAGTGGCCCTCTACAAGGATCAATCAGCCAAAGGTAGCAGGGATTTATGAAGTTGATGCAGTTACTGCATTGGCTGCACATGTGGCTACGTTGGCAAAGAAAATTGATGCTTTAGGGGTGCAACCTATTCAGAGTGTCGCAGTTGTTTGTGAATTGTGTGCCGGGAACCATCCGAGCAATCAATGTGCAATTAGTTCAGAGTCGGTACAATACGTTGGTAACTTCAACAGGCAGCAACATGTCAATAATTTCAACAATTATAACCCTGGTCGGAGGACTCATCCGAACTTGTCTTGGAAAAATAATCAAGCCCAAACTTCTGCTCCAACACAATCATACCCATTAGGCTTTCAGAATCAAGCTCCACCACAGCAGGAAAAGAAGTCAAATTTGGAGGAGCTGCTTTCCAGGTATATAGCACAAAGTGAGACAAGGATGAATAGTATGGAAGTATCAGTCCGAAACCTGGAAAATCAAATGGGTCAGCTTGCTAATGCCATTAACAACCGACCTCAAGGCACTCTACCTAGCAATACAGAGATCAATCCTAAGAGGGAAGGTAAGGAGCACTGCAATGCTATTTCATTACGAAGCGGAAAAGAGTTACCTGAAGTGGTTGGTGGAACTCCAAAATAGTCACTTGGAGATGATAGTGAGGATAAAAAAAATAAAAGATAGCAAGAATGTGGAACATGAGAAGAAAGAAGAAGATCCAGTTGCAGGTTCTAATGGAGGTAATTCGAGACCTATTGTGCCTCCCGTGCCGTTTCCACAACGTTTGCAGAAACAGAAGTGGGATAAACAGTTCTCTAAATTCAAGGAAGTGTTTAAGAAACTCCAAATAAATATCCCTTTCGCAGAAGCAGTTGAAAACATGCCTAACTATGTGAAATTTTTGAAGGAAATTTTGTCAAAGAAAAGAAAACTAGGCGATTATGAGACAGTGACACTTACGGAAGAGTGCAGTGCTATTCTTCAAAAGAAGCTACCACCAAAGCTCAAAGATCCGGGTAGCTTTACAATTCCTTGCACAATAGGCAGTCAATTTTTTGGGAAAGCATTGTGTGACTTGGGAGCTAGTATTAACTTGATGCCACTCTCAATTTATCAGAAATTGGGTTTGAAGGAAGCGAAGCCTACTAATGTTACATTGCAGCTTGCAGATAGATCACTCACTTATCCAAGGGGCATAGTTGAGGACGTTCTAGTTAAAGTGGATAAGTTCATTTTTCCAGCTGATTTCATAGTCTTAGATTGTGAGGAAGATAGAGAAATACCTATTATTCTTGGGCGACCATTCTTAGCAACGGGGAGAACACTTATCGATGTACAGAAAGGTGAGCTAACTATGCGAGTCCAAGATCGAGAGGTTACATTCAATGTATTTTCAGCTATGAAATTTCCAGAGGAAGCAGAAGAATGTTTTCGGGTTGATGTGGTTGAAAAGGCAGTGAATGAGGTATTCATTCAAAGATGTATTTCAGATCCCCTTAAGAATGCCAAGCGATATAAAGAGGAGGTGTTCCCGCATGGAGCAGTTGAAGTCAAGGAAGCCAATTCGAAAAGAACTTTCAAGGTGAAACGACAAAGACTTAAGCACTATTGGGGCGGCGACATTGATTGTGAAAAGACCTCAATTACCTATGTCGACCCGGGATGAAATAGGGAGTAGTCAAGCTACAGACTATAAAACAAGCGCTAATTGGGAGGCAACCCAAATTTTAGTTTCTAAGTTTTACTTCATTTTATTTTAATTTAGTTTTTAATTTTTTTTAAGAAATAATGTAGTTAGTTAGTTAGTGCACTTTAATTGGTATGTCAATTGCTTACAGGTCCCAAGGATTGAACATAAAGTTAGAGCACATACAAAGCCTTACTAGGAGCCAAGAACTAGTCCACCTATGTTTCCCGAATACACTCCCGACTCCGCGGACGACGAGGACGCTGACGATGATGCCAACTAGCGAAGTCTCAGGGAAGTCCTCTGTCTTAATTTTTTCCCTACTTTATACATTGAGGACAATGTTTAGTTTAAGTTTGGGGGTGTTTTCTTGTTTGAATTTTCATTATTAGGTATGCATTTAGATTGCATGTTTTAGTACAATTTGAGCAATGGGTTGAGTGAATTTGATCATGGCCAATGATGAATGTGATTAATTGTTAATTCAAGGAAAATTGATGAACATGTTGAGTTTGAAGTTTGACATACTAGTTGGTTTTACACTATTTATGATCTTTTCATGCATGAGCACATATCAATCTGTTTGGTTAGTTATCATTTAGAGAATTTATTTGGTTAAGTGCTTGTGGGAGATATCAGTGAAACTCTAGAAAATTTATTTAAGCATCATTCAAAGCAAGTTTAGGCATTCATATAAGTTTGGGGGAAATATTGGTTGTGATGGGATAGTATAAAAAAAAAAAAAAGGAGTTTTTGAAAAATTATTTTGATTTGATCCTTCATGAGTTAGAAAGGAAAAAAAGAATAGGAAGACAAGAAACAAGAAAGGGGCATGTGATGAGTGGAGATGGAGCGTAAAACGCACTCACTCATAAACACATGTTGAGAACGAGATGAAGCGTAAAACGCACTCGTTCAAGAAAAGGCTAGATGGAGCGTAAAACGCACTCGCTCAATAGGAGGTGAGATGGAGCATAAAATGCACTCACCAAATGAATGAAAAAGAGAGAGAGAGAGAGACGAGAAAAAAAAAAGAGAAAAAAAAAATGAATAAATCTTTGTACCTTCTAGTTATATGTTTTGCCTTAATTCGTAGAGGTTGATGTGAAACGTAAGTTTATAGAGTTGATATTGAGTATCTCTTATGGAGCACTTGACTACGTAAATTTATCTGGGTGATGGCTAGTTTAAACAGTTCGAATATGCACATGTATTTAAAGGGTCATGAGCAGAGGTAAAATTAAGGAGTATGTTGAATTGATAGACTTTGCATTATTTTGAAGTTTCCCGTGAATTATTATTTGTAGTAACTTTTGGGGTCATTATTCAAATTCATATTGATCCATTGTTTGAGCAGTTGTTAGAATTAACTTTTATAGTTTTTGTTCTTAGTATTTTGCTTGAGGACAAGCAAACATTTAAGTTTGGGAGTATTTGATGAGTGGGTTTTATACCTACGAATTGAGTACTTTCGGCTTGAGGAATTTGCAAGTTTTTAATTATTTTATGTTCTTTTTTATTTGTTTTGTGTGTTTTGATGTTATTTGATAGGAATCATCATTTGGAAGCAAATAAGATCATTTGGAAGGAAACAAGGTCAATTTGGAGCCTAAAAGTTGGATTTTTGAAGGCAAAACAGCAAAGGGAGCTGAAAGAAAAAAAGGGCCAGCGCTGTTCCAGCGCTGTTTCAGCACCCCAGCGCCCACTTACTGCCCATTAAGAGCTGTCCCAGCGCAGCTGCGCTTGTGATGGAAGTTGGACGCGAATTAGGACTTGTTTTTGACCCGAAATTGGACTCTAATGCCTCTTATGTGCTAGGGTTTGAGGGGGATATAAAAATACTGTTTTTGGGGGCTGAAAATATAAGAAAAAAGACCAAGGATTGATAGAAAATTGAAGGCAAGAATCGAAGGAACCGACACGAAGAAAATCGGACTTGAAGGCTAGAGAAGAATTGAAGATTGCAACTAAGTTTTCATTCTTTTCTCTTACTTTTACTTCTTGATTTTTTGAGATGTTGTTTAATTTGAGAAGGATGTTTTTCAATTATATTATGAACTAAATCTTTATTAAGATTGCAACGGAACCTAATCTCTAGTTAAATTGATCTACTATCGCGTCTAGTTCTATTGATCATACATGAGTTGTTTGTCATATTTTATGCTTAATATATGATTGTGTGACCAACAATTAATTTGATAACTTAGATGAAATTGGAAGATGAATTCTAGGTTTAGATCTGAATATGATGACATGCGTATGGTTAATTCTTCTAAGGATTGAATTGCTAGGTTTGTGTATAGGATAAGAATATACCTATATGCCGTGTGTAACTTTTATGAGAGTTTGAACTTAATGAATCTTTTCCAACTTATTTTGCATAGGAATATAGTAATTTAATTGGGAGAGATATTTTTATTTTACTATCAGAAGAGGTTTGATAAATAATTTTGAAGTCTCAGTTAACAACTTATTTTGATCAATTAACTGGAAAGAGAGTGAAAAGATTTATACGAAGCATTAGGGGAAGTTGTAATCTTAACTTCTTCTATCCGTTAAATTCAATCGTTGATTATTAAATTTAAGTTTAGTCTAAATTAGTAAATTCATAGTATTAATTCTTATTATTTAAATAAAATCGAATTGATATAAAGTTAGTACTTGAAAGTTATTAGCAATAATTCTCCGTGAGAACGATACTCTACTTATCACTTTATTACTTGTTGATCGTGTATACTTGCATGTAAATTGTCAATACCAAATTCGGACAACAAGTTTTTGGCGCCTATGTCCTTCAACTATCTGTATATCCTATTGGCAGTGGACTACGTATCCAAGTGGGTAAAGACAATCCTAATCAAGACCAATCACCATCGAGTTGTGGTCAAGTTTTTAAAGGAAAATATTTTTTCAAGGTTTGGGATACCTCGTGCAATGATAAGTGATGGCGGGTCTCATTTTTGCAATAGACCATTTGCTACTTTAATACATAAATATGGTGTAACACAGAAGGTGTCCACCGCTTATCACCCACAGACTAATGGTCAAGCTGAGTTGACCAATAGGGAGATCAAGAACATGCTAGAGAAAACGATGAACCCAAGTCGAAAGGATTGGTCACTTAGGTTAACAGATGCTTTGTGGGCTTACCGCATCGCTTACAAGACCATCCTAGGTATATCTCCCTATGGGCTAGTCTATGGCAAGGCTTGTCACTTGTCGGTAGAGATGGGGCATAAGGCATATTGGGCCATTAAAACCTTGAACTTCAATTTGAGAATGGCCGGAGAAAATAGGAAGTTGGAATTGAATGAGTTGGAAGAAATCCGTAGAGATGCATACGAGAGCTCAAAAATTCACAAAGAAAGGGCAAAGATTTTTCATGACAAATCTATTTTGAGAAAGACATTGGAGCCCGAACAAAAAGTGCTCTTGTATAATTCTCGACTCTCCATTTTCCAAGGGAAATTCCGATCACGTTGGGATGACCCGTATCTTGTCAAGGTGGCCTACCCTAATGGAGCTGTGGAAATAACAAACCCCGAAGATGGTAAAATATTCAAGGTCAATGGAAAAATACTTAAACCATTCTTCAAGGGTTTTGAGGTTCAAATTGTGGAGGAAGAGTTGGTAGATCTGATATACCCAAACCTTGTTGAGGAATAACTGTCCAAGTAGATTTAGTGTACAACTGCTTTCTTTTATGCTTAACTTTGCAAAGTAATTTGTTTACTTACTTTAGTCTGTGCATAGTGTTCTCTTTTCAATTGTGCAGATAATGGTATTGTTGTCAAAGCTCATTGTGAGGTGTTCTCTAACCTTACTTATCTTTTTAAGTCCATCATTGCATTTTATATCTTTTTGTCGCATTGAGGGCAATGCATAGTTCAAGTTGAGGGGTAAGATGTACCATTTGTATGATACACCAATTTTTTGTTGATAATACCATTTTGTGGTGAAATTCACCAATCACATATTCGACCTAATTTATTTTTTTTAGAATAGTTGTAAAATATCTTTTAAAAAAAATTTCAAAATTTTTGTCAAAAATATCTGAATGTTGAACTATATTCCCCTATTCAAAGTGATATGAGTTTAGTGATAGTTAGATCTTTGCTTTGAACTTTGAATATATGAGCACATCATAGAAGTTATCGTATGCTTGAATATCACATATGTGTTTTCTTTTGAACTCAACCATAGTGCACCATGAATGTGTAATTTTTGCAATTTACAGAGTAGATTCACATTTTAGAGCTTGACATGTATAGTAGAGATGAAATAAGTACCTGTGTGAGCTTTAGTGTCAAACTTTGTTGGAGGGAACTTACATTTACTCAAAGGAACAATTTTTTAAATTCAAAATCTGTTCAATAATCTCATTATGCTTGTTTTGGTTAGAGTGCATGTGGATAGTTGATTGACTTTGTCTTGAAATGCCGATATGTCTTCCTATGCTTATCTAGAAATGATCTTAGGCCATCTTTGAAATACTTTGAGCCTTAGCCTTTTTCTTGGAAAAATTTATGCCGTGATTAAGCCTTATTTGCAAATTTGTTTCCATGCCACACAATCGACCAAGCCAGTGCAAAATGAAAAAAATTATTACCACACCTTGGTTGTTCCGAGACTGACTGTGATTGATCATAAAGGAAAGAAAATGTGGTGAGGAAACCCAAAATAGGGATAAATGGTGTCGAATTCAAATTTTGAATGAAAATGAGAAAGAAAGCCCAAGAAAAAGGAGAAAAAGGAGAAAAATGGGTTGAAAAAGAAAAAAAAAGAAACAAAAAGTGAAGTGAAGATGTAAAGCTGAAATTTCGCAAAAAGGAAATTTTGCTAATAAAGGTCAATGCCCTGGGAATAACCATTTTTGTCTCTCTCGACCCTTCATTTCACTCAGCCCTAGTATCACCCCAAGGCCTCATTACAACATTTGAAAGCCCTAAATGATCTAGAGAAAGCATGGTGGAAGCATACGTTTAATGAAAAAGAGAAAAGTTGGTTTTACTATCTAATGCCCTAACATTCCATTCATGAGATTATGCCAAGATCGTTTCATTTATTATGCATGCACATCAATTTTTGGATTATATGTGAGTATATTTTAGTTTGTGCACAAGATTCCATCTCACATATACACATGGAGAGCATGTCAGGATAATCATAGAGTTATTGAATTTTGAGAGAAACCCTTGGTGAGTTTTACATCGAAGCTGAATTTGGATAGCTAGGTGAATGTGAATTCCATTGGGTAAATGCATTTCACAAACTCACGAGTTTGAAAACGAATGTGTAGGTGTATAATCTAGAATAGCATTTCAAGTCATGATGAAGATCATGTGTGCTTAGTTCGGGTGTTTGAGAAATTCTATCAAGTAGCCCTGTGCTTGTAGGATAGGGAAATATTGCTCAAACTTTAGATATTAGGAAGAAATATGAATGCCTTTTGTATTTCAATTTGTGCTTTACATGTTGGGTGTTCATTTTGTTTGTTGAATTTAGAATTCCATGTCATGTATTTTGAAAGAATCAAAAAACTCAAAATCGTATTTCAATTTCGTAAATGAAGTTGGGCATGGTCACTCATTCGTGGTTCACAAACATCGTTCAGTGTTTTGGTAGAGTTGTGGTTGTAAATAGGTCATTAGAAGGTGCAGGAGTTGAATAAATTTGGAGTGGAGGTGAAAACCAGAGCACAGGGAAACTTTTGAAAAAGACTAAAACCTACCGGTAGAAGTTTGCATAAACTCACTGGTAGGAATTTTCCAGTGCACAAAACCTACCGGTAGGTTTTGATCGTTCTACCTATAGCTTTTGCCCAGAATTAAAAAAAAACGAGGGTTTAAGTTCAGATTTTTCGGCAAACCCTCCATTTTCTCAACTCCTCTCCACCTTAGAAACCCTCTCCTCTCCCTCAAAACCTCTCCAATTCTTAAAGAAACCCTACCCACTTATCAAATCCCCCGATTAAACTTCCTAAGGTTGAATTTCACCATGATTATTTGCATTTTCATCCAAATTCTCTCACAAAACCATCATTTTTTCACAAAATCCCCCAAATCCATAAAAAAAAAACCAAATTTCTCACCAAGGGCTTGGAATCTAGCGTCATGGATCGATTGGGAGGGTATTCTAGTGTCTCATTTGACTTAGTTGATGAATTTTGGTGTTGGGTTTTGACATTGGTTGGCCTAGGGGCGTTTTTGCTCTTCATGGCCCGAACCAAGCAAACGGGGCCAAGTCCTCCATCACCTGCGGGAATGGGATCTCGTAAGAGGAGGGTGACGGGGCCCAGTGGTGGGAGTGGGGGGATAAGAACGAAACAAAAGAATGATGCTTGCACGAAGAGCATTGAGGAGAAGCGTATGACGTGCGAGCGTCATGTGGACAAGCCCACCCTCGGGCCAAATGACGAAGTGGTCCGGGTGATTGAAGGACATGACATTGATATTTGGTTTGAGCCCGTAAATGGGTACGTCCTTCCTATGCGTAGGAATTTCTACCAATGGTTGAAGGTGGTGGACGAGGATGTGTATTTGCTTAAGTCGAATGTGAGGGGTAAGGCCATGGAGATTACCTCAGGATTGATTGTGGACCTTATGAAGTATAAGAGACCTCCTCTCAATACCCCGGTCTACCCACACAACATCCAAGGGAGGAAATCACTCCCTGAGTACGTTCAATTGATGTATGAGGACCCAGCATAATTCAAAGGAAAAATCCAAGTCGGGGCACTCAAACATGCATACGTGATGATGAATAAGGTGTTGCATTACAACTTGATACCTCTGGGGGGCGGAGAAGACCCCGAGGGAAGAGAATTTATCGCTCCTTCACGCCTTCATGATAGGGAAGATGATGGACATTGCCCTTATGATATGGGAGGTCATGAAGGAGTACGCCCGGGCTAGCAAGCCAAAGGCGAATCTCCTGTTTGCCTACCTTTTACGAGGATATGCCTCCACTACAAGGTTAAGGGCACCCCCACAGATGTAACCCTCCCTCCAGAGTTTGGAGCAGTCGGCAAGTTGAGTACTATGAAGAGGTCAGCGATGAGCGGAGGGGAAGCCCTAAGAGAAGAGAGGGCGAGTGCACCTAGAGTCGAGCCATCCACAGCCGGACCATCTGTTGTCGGGCCATCCATCATTGCCCCACCTCGCACAGTTTCTCAGCGCCTAGACGCATTAGAGGGGAGGTTGGATGACCTCGTTGGGACCATGCTGCGGCTCACACTGATGATGACCTGGATGTATGAGCATACCTTCACTAGAGAGTCTATCCTCGATATGCCTCCACCATCTACTGTCGGACCATCCACCTCTACCCCCATGGGTTCTACTATTGTAGAGGTGGAGGAGTCCGATGAGGAGGAGACTGGAGATGAGGAGGGTGATGACTACGAGGAGGACGATGATGAGGGGTCGGGAGATGATGATGAGGAGTAGGAAGATCATTTTGTTGTTATTGCTTTCGGTAGTTGCACATAGGATTTAGGGTGGTCGGCCTAGTAGAAGAGTCTCTAGGATTATAGGCCGTCTTGTTTTTGATTTCAAATCTTTGTACTAAAATTTTTGGAGTAATTAATGAAAGAACCACATTTGACTTGTTCCATTTTTCCCAAGTTCATTTACTTAATTGCATTACGATTTGAGTATTTTGTTGCTTAGTGAATTGTCTTACATGAATGGATTATTTATTTTTATGCATTGTGGGTTGGAAATAAAGTTTTCTAGGGACTAGCAAAACTCAAGTTGGGGGGGTGT
Source organism: Ilex aquifolium (assembly GCA_951799425.1). Lineage (NCBI taxonomy): Eukaryota > Viridiplantae > Streptophyta > Magnoliopsida > Aquifoliales > Aquifoliaceae > Ilex > Ilex aquifolium. The sequence continues at coordinate 15,560,950 of OX637393.1, read as the reverse complement.
GATAAGCATAGAATATTGCATATCATGTATCTCATTTGCACCAATTTATGCTTGGTTTTGTGGTGAAAATTGGGGGAAATGATTTTAAACTCACATTTAATGGAGATTCGTGTGATTGTAGGTAAAGAGAAGGTAAGGTCGTGTATTATGCCTTCCATCAAGTGTTTAAAGGTAATGGAGAAGAAGGGAAGGCTTAATGGATGGCTCGGGACAACAAGAGACCAATAAAATTTCAAAACAGGAGAAAACCTACCAGTAGAAGTTCATCAAAACCTACTGGTAGAACTCAGCAAAAACCTACCGGTAGAAGTTCCAAAACCTACCGGTAGGAAAAATGCACTGAAATTCTTCTGCCGCAGCCCCTGCCAAAAACCTACCGGTAGATTTTGCTTACTGGAAAAAACCTACTGGTAGATTTTTGACGTTCTACCGGTAGGTTTTGCCCAGAAATGCCGGAAGCATGCAAACACGACTCCACCTACTTCGGGGGCCCACCTCTTGTCATCCCACACATGCCCTGACATCTTTGACACACCATTATGGTCTCTTATACCCTAAAGTCTAATTTTGGAAGAGAAAGCATGGGAGAGGTATGAGAGAGAGAAAGAGGGTAGTTGGTGAAGCATGGGAGGTGCATGCTTGACTTGTCCTTGCTTGTTGAAGTGTTTAATCCCTTCCCACTCATTGGAAGTCAGTTCGCACAGACCATGGAAGGGGTATGGATGAATTTGGACTAACCTATTGATTATTATTCAGTTTTTATACAAGCTTTTAGAGATAGAAAGTCCTAGGAAGAAGATGAAGTTGTAAGAGAGAAAGTTGGGTTTTTGAATTTCCTTCACCATTTTCATTGTAGTAAGCTTTTAATTACTTGTAATCCTTCCCTCTTTCAATCTAAGCTCTTTTATTTAAGTTGTAATCAAGCTTTGCTAAGTGTTCTAGCATTTTACATTTCTTCATTTAGGTATTTGATCTTGAATCTTGATATTTTGGGTATGAATGAAATTGTTCTTGTAGTCTAAACTTTTCCTTGCATCAATACAAGTCTTATGCTTTATTTCATTATTATGTCTCGCTACATTATACTTGTTCTTATTTTGACTATGAGTAGCTAGAATTTTAGTTGGCTAATCCAAGGGGAATTTCTTCTTGGGTATGTGAAATTAACTCTCTTCCATTCTTCCTCGTAGTGTAAAGTGTTTGGTTTGACTAGGTTGAGTGTAGACGTGGTTGTGAGCTCTTGATACACCGTAAACTTGTCACGGGGTATGCTTGTGCCTACACCTCCACATTAGTCCCTCACTTCCTACGAATCAATCAAACACTGAGACACCATTGGTTGAATGAATTGAGTTGATTTGGCATTCCCATTGGAATGACCTCTTTGGATTAGCCAACCTTGCTTTCTTGCATTTTTACAAAAACAAAACTCACCAAAACACAATTCAAAAGATTTTTCCATTTTCATTTCTTTACAAATCACCCTTCACAACAATTTGACCTACCTTCCATGAGGAGACGACCTTGAAATACCCATTCCAAGTGAAACACGACATTGCAAGTCTTTCTTCGCTTGGGGAGCACTTTTGCACACACACACGTTCTTGTTCACACACATGATTTTCTCCATTTCTTGTATTGAACCCGAGGGAGAGTGACACTCACCTACTCGTATGAGTCATATACACATAACCGAGATCATGTTCGGAGATTAGGGTGAACTGCAATCAAGCAATTATCCCTTAAAGTTAAAAACACAAGCAACACACACTATAAAAGTCCTCATAAATAAAGGTGAGACTAAGGAAATATTGCGTTAGAGAATACTCTCTCTCTTTCTTTATCTCTAGACTTGATAAATACTTTATTCTGCTAAACTGACTTTGGCATCGGAGGTAGTTCGGCTGGGACCACACCAATTCCCTACTTTTAATTTCTTTTGATAGGACCGGAGTCACTTCACCACTATTACTTGGAGTTTGATATTTGAACTCAGCGCCCACATTTTTTACCTCATTTACTGATTGCTACATATTTTGGCGTTGTCTATAGGAACGACTGCTTCCCAATCTTTTAGAAACACTGATTTACAACCCTCTTTAAGCCATTAGCCATGACCCTCCACCAGGCCCCAACAAAAATCTCCCAACTGGCAAAAATTCCATAACCGATAAACCATCCCGATGACTGGGCTTCTATTGAACGAATATAAGGTGAGGTTGTCGCTTTAAGCCAACTAGTAAAAGAAATTTTTGAAGCCCTTAAGATGATCATACAGAAGTAGCAGCCACCTGCTCCGCTACTTCCAGCCTTTCCTAACCTTCAAGATCCTCCCAAACCAGCCAATCCAGCGAGAAATAGCACCAACGGTGATCCATCCTATCCTCAGCAGAATGAGGACACCTTACCAGAGCCAAACAATCCTAGTCAACGAGTACGGGAGCAAGAAGAAGTAGCTAATAACTCTCGGTTGGGGAGACCAAATGAAAGACTTCTGAGCTTAATTAGGAGACCTGAAGTACGCCATCGACAACAAAACTATTCCAGCCACCCAAAGGGAGGAAACACCCTTCTTTCCTGTTGTAGTGATTTGTCCACTGCTCCCTGGTTTTTGAATGCCCTAGATGGAAAGTTTTGAAGGAGGCAAATACCCACTTGATCACATCCAAAAATTCAGAGACTTAATGACGTTGCATGTCTTCCATGACGAGATCATGTGCAAAGCATTCCCAACTACACTAACTAGGAATGCTCGAATGTTGTTTAGCAAGCAACCACCAGGTTCTATCGACACCTTCTTCCAATTAAGCCAATCTTTTGTGTCTCATTTTGCTGGGGGATAAAAACATAGGAAATTAGCCACCTACGTATTGAACATTAAGCAGCAGAATGAAGAGTTCCTTAGAAATTATGTCACTAGGTTCATCAATGAAGCCCTTCAAGTAGAGGACCTTAACGACTGAGTCTCCCTAACTGCCTTCCTAGCAGGAGTCTAGACCCCCACCTTTGTATACTCCCTAGCCAAGACACCTACAAAGACCATGGCTGACCTCCTCCATAAAGCCCAAAAGCAGATGAATGCCGAAGATACCATTAGTGCCAGACAAGAATCCTTCTCTGTCAGCCAACTTGAAGAAAGGAAGGCTAACTCCTCTAAAATAGTTTCCCAACCAGATCCCAAAAAGAAGAGAACCACAAAAACCTAGCTAAAAGACAAAAACCCAACTGCCCGTTTTGAGAAATTCAAACCTCTTAATGTCCCATTGGAACAAGTACTCCTCTCTGTGGAGAATGATCAAATCCTTAAGTGGCCAGGAAAGATGAGGCCACCCCTTGAGAAGAGGTCTCAAGAGAAATATTTTCGTTTCCATCGTGACCATGGCCACCACACCGAGGAATGTAGAGATTTGAAAGAATAGATTGAATCCTTAATTCAACGAGGAAGGTTGTCGAGCTTCATCTCAAACAATCGTAAAGATAAACAGAAGGTGGGAGAGGAGAGACATCTAGAAGATAGGAACCGAGGTCACCAAGACCCCATTGGTGAGATTAGGGTCATTGCAGGGGGATTTGTTGGTGGTGATGAATCCTCCTCAGCTCAGAAAAATTATGTCCACAAGATTAGAACAACAAAAGAGGTCTACGACATCCAGACGGAAGACCGACCTACGAAAAATCCAAGAACCGAAGAGTCAATCTTATTCTCCGACCAAAATTTGGTGGGAATCTAGGTCCCTCATGATGATCCCCTGGTGATATCTTTGACTATCTCTAACTTTAAAGTTCGTAGGGTCCTGGCTGACAGTGGAAGCTCGACTGACATTCTCTATCTGAATGCATTTAAGTAGCTCAGTATTGGAATGGAGAAATTAATAGCAGCCAATTCCCCCTAATTGGTTTTTTTTTAGGAGAAAGAGCCTTCCCTTTGGGTTCTATCATTCTCCCAGTCACTGCTGGCGAACCACCCAAAAAATCCACTACCATGGTCAATTTTTTTGATCATTGACTCACCCTCGTCTTATAATTTCATCATGGGGCGACTATCCATTAACGCACTTCGAGTTGTTCCCTCAACTTATCATTTGATGATGCGCTTCCCTAACCTAGGAGGCATAGGTCAAATCAAGGGTGACCAACTGACTACCAAAGAATGTTATACAACTTCGATGAAAGAAAAAGCCCCAAAAGAAACCCTTCAAATTGAGATTTTCGATCCAAGGGAAGATGACCAAAGGGGTATTCGATAGAAAATCTGGAAGAAGTGGCCTTGGATCCCACAAAGCCCTTAAAAATAGTCAAGCTGAGAACCTTGCTCACTCCTGAGCTCCTAGAACAACTCCTGAAATGCTTAACTACAATCTAGGATATCTTCGCCAAGGATCAATCTGACATGGTAGGCATGGACCTAGAGGTCATAACCCATCGGCTCAGTGTCTATCCCTAGCACAAACCAGTATGACAGAAAAAACGCACCTTTGCTCCTGAAAGAAGCCAGTCAATCAATGAAGAGGTGTCAAAACTACTGAAAGCCGACTAGTTCAAGGAGTCTAAATACCCTAAATGGTTAGCCAATGTTGTTTTGGTCAAAAAGACAAATGGAAAATGGAGACTCTATGTTGATTTCACCAACCTCAACAAAGCATGCCCCAAAGACAGCTATCCCTTGCCGAGGATTAACATCCTCATAGACGTTACAGTTGGGCACAAGCTCCTTAGTTTCTTGGATGCCTATTGAGGATACAACCAAATCCTCATGGAGCCCTCTGACGAGGAAAAGACGTCATTCATCACTAACTAAGATACATTTTGTTACCGAGTAATGCCTTTTGGTCTGAAGAATGTAGAAGTAACATACCAACGACTGGTGAATCGGATGTTTGAGGAGAAAAATAGGCAAAACCATGAAAGTCTATGTGGATAATATGTTGGTCAAGTGTCTACAAGCCGAGCTGCATGTCCAACACTTGGAAGAAACTTTCCAAATTCTTCGAAACTACCCAATGAAGTTGAATCCTACTAAGTGTTCTTTCGGCATCACCTCGAGAAAATTCCTGAGTTCATGGTTAAAAGCCGAGGAATTGAAGCCAAACCGGAGAAAATTGCCACCCTGAGAAACATGAAATCACCAAAATCCACCAAGGAGGTACAACAGCTGGCAGGCAGAGTTGCTGTCTTGAATAGGTTCGTTTCTCGAGCTAATAATAAGTGTCTCCCATTTTTTAAAATCCTCAGGAAAAGTTTTGAATGGACGGAGGACTGCAAAAAGGCATTTGCACAACTAAAGCAATACATGGCCTCCCCTCCCCTCTTGTTTATTTCAATCCCAGGGGAGTATCTGTATTTATACGTGGCTATTTCTCCCACGACTATGAGCTCAATTTTAGTTAGGGAGGAGGAACGGGTCGAGAAAACGATCTATTATACTATTCGAGTACTCAGAGGAGTAAAGGGAAGACACCCAACCAATAAGAAGTTAGCCATTTCCTTGATTATTGCCACTAGAAGACTGAGACCATACGTCCAAGCTCATAAAATTATCGTGTTAACTGATCATACTCTTTGAAAAATTCTTCACAAACCAGAGACATCAGGATGGTTGATAAAGTGGGCTCTAGAGCTCGGGGAGTTTGATATTCAATTTCAACCCTGGCGAGCTATCAAAGGGGGCAAGCTGCAACTGAGTTTGTGGCAGAATTTTGTAACACCCCAAAATCCCCCTTGGACGACATTACTATCTAAAACCATTCACATCATGAGAACAACTAAATGAACTTCATAACTAAAGAGAATTTCATTCATCATCCATAAAATATACAACATTAGCCAAAAGAATATACCCAACTATGACAATTACATCCCAAAAATCAACTATTATCTTGCAGCAGAATAACGAAAATATTAGACTTCACATTGTCTCTTAATAAATTTCCTAGTCTAGAACATAAGAGAATATAGCCCTAAACGTCAACCTCGGGATCCACGTTCCCATCTATTGGAGCTTCCCAATGTACCGGCTCATCAACTCCGAGCTCCTCCTCTAGGCCATAATCTGAAAAAGATATTGTTTGTAGGGGGTGAACACTAAGCTCTATAGGAAAATCCTCCCAAACTCGAACAAGGTTTCCAAAGCTTATAAAACAGTCGGTCTCATTTTAAAAATATCATATATAGTTTTTGAAGGAAAACAGAGACATTTCAGGGGATCTCAAGTTTACACAATAGCAACAATTAAATGAAGAAGTAAAACCAATTCTAAAAAATAACCATTCCAACAAGTTACCATTTCCACAATAAACCATAACCAACCATTTGCACAATAAATAATAGCCCACAATGTATCGCATCCCACAACTTGTATCTCAGGTATGATGTATGACATCGCATGAATAAACACATCGAGAATATCTTGGCCCACACACACACACACACCCAATTCTCGCAAGGATAAACAACTTTAGGAGGGCGTATACCAACGCATTGGCAGTGACGAATCTAACCTAGGAATAGTATACTAACCCTCAGTCACGGTACCCCGTGAGCGTATAGCGGTTTGGTTCTCACAAGGCACCAACCGCACTACGAGTGGTAGGAAAAATTCAAACCCGCACGGAGTAAGAAATGCATCTACCCACTCTACGATACCCAGTCAATAGCCACCCATGGTCATCCAAACACCCACAAGAGATACAATATCAACCCATTTCCTCAAATCACAACAAGCAATCCAAAAATCCCCAAATTTCACATGTATTATTCCAATAGAACAATTTAAGAAAATATGCAAGAGATCATCAAAAAATACCATTTTATTGTTCAATACAAAGCACTAGAGTTTTGAAATCAAGAACAAATAAAAAATCAAGAGAAAAATCCATTTCTCTTGGAAACTAGGGTTTTAATACAAGAAACAGAGATTTCATGGCTATCCAACCATAGCTTTGTTTAAAACATGGTAATATATTTTCAAGAATATCAAGAATCAAGGATTTCCTAACATATAAATAGGATTTAGAGTCAAAACATACATATATCTAAACTTTAACCTCAATGGAAGAGAATGGGAAGAAACCCCTACCTTTCTTCCTTAGTGTTCTTGAAAAACTAGAAGATTTGATCCACTTCAATGTGAAAATCCCTCTTGATCTTGTGTTTCTCCCCCTCTCTCCCTCTCTAGGACTTTCTAGGGTTAGAAATGTTGAAATGATGCTAAAGGAGGCGGCCTTATGTATTTATAGGGTGAAAAAACGGAGAAAATCCCTAAAACTGATCGGGGTAATTTTCATGGTAGCATCCGGACGGTTCAAAGTCCCTGTTTTTGGATAAAAATAAAGTTTTTGGGTAGGGAGGGGCGTCCGGACTGTGCTTTAGGCGTCAGGACGGTACCAACTTTATGTCCGAGCATCATGAGCAGGTTTCACCTATTTAGAAGTCGATTCAGGAAAGTTTCGTGAAATACACTTTTGTAGCCCTTGAAGTCTAGTTTCCACTGTCCAAAAATCAGATCAATCGGAGTTATAAGTAAAGAGTTATAGCTACAATACTAAGGTAGTGTCAAATTTCTTCCTATCCGAATTCTTTCTAAAATGTGTTTTAACTCCGGGATACTTCCTAACTTCTAATACACCCCATATTAACTTTCTCAAGGTTTCTCGATCTTCCGGATTCAATGAAAATCTTATTTTGACCTAAAAATATTTAGAAACTTACCTAACAACCTTTCCCACGTTTAAATGCCTTCGAAACTTAAACTTCACAATCAATTTGCCTCCCTAGTGTTTATTCCTACTGTTACAATCTATAGTGTTCATTCTTAGGTCATTACATATATAAGAATTACCAAATAATTACATTACTATATTAATATAAATAGGTGGGGATTTACAATCCACCCCCCTTAAAGAAAGTTTTATCCTCGAAACTTACCTTAAGTAGAGAACAAATGAGGGTATTTCTCTCGCATCTTCAGCTCTGGTTCTCAGGTAGCTACCTCCACCCCATGATGTTGACACAAGAATTTCACCAATTGGATTACTTTAATGCTAAGCATCTTCTCCTTGGTATCGAGAATCTCCACCGGTTGTTCTTCATATGTTGCTCCATCTTGAATTTCAATTCCCTCCAAATCCACGACTTGTGTTGTATCCAATTGACACTTCCTTAACATTGACACATGGAACACATCATGTACCCCTGACAACTGAGCTGGTAACCGAAGTTGATACGCCACTTTGCCCACCGCTTTGATCACTTCAAATGGTCCGATGTACCTTGGAGCTAATTTTCCCTTCTTGCCAAATCTAAATACTCCCTTTTTGGGTGACACCTTGAGGAACACATAGTCCCCCCTTTGGAATTCCAAGGGTCTTCGTCTTCTATCCACATAGCTTTTCTGTCTACTTTCTGCCGTGCATAGTCTCTCCGGGATGAGTTAAATTTTCTCCGTAGTCTCCCGAACAATTTCTGGCCCAAACAAGCTACTCTCTCTAGCTTCCAACCAACAAATTGGGGACCTACATGGTCTTCCATACAATGCCTCATAAGGTGCCATGCTAATGCTAGATTGAAAACTATTGTTATATGCAAATTCTACCAACGGCAAATAATCACTCCAACTTCCCTTGAAGTCCAACACACAAACATGTAACATGTCCTCCAAAATCTATATCACCCTCTCGGATTGGCCATCCGTTTGAGGATGAAAGGCGGTGCCAAAGTGCAATTCTGTCCCCATAGCTCGTTGTAGACTTTGCCAAAATTGCGGCACAAAACGAGAATCACGATCCGACACAATAGAGAGTGGAACTCCATGTAATCTAACAATCTCACAGATATAAAACTTGCTCAAGGTTTCTAAAGTGTCAGTGGTCTTCATACTCAAGAAATGAGCTGACTTGGTGAGTTTATCTACAATGACCCATACGGCATGATGCCCTCGTGACGTCTGTGGTAAACCAGACACGAAATCCATGGTGATGTGATCCCACTTCCACTCTGGGATAGGCAAGGACTGTAGTAATCCTCCGGGTTTTTGATGCTCCACCTTCACCTGCTGACACACCACGCACTTTGCAACGTACTTAGCCACGTCTTGTTTCATCCCCTTCCACTAATATTGACCCTTCATGTCTCTATACATCTTGGTACTCCCCGGATGTATGGAAGATTTTGAACGATGGCACTCACCCACCACTTCTTCCCTTACTTGGTCATTGTTTGGTACACATAGTCTTCCATGAAACTGTAACTCATCATTGTGTATAGACCAATTCTCAATAATCTCATTCCTCTCCAATCTACTCCGGATAACTCCCAACTCGGTATCTAATCGTTGCAACTCCACAATCCTTTGTCGAAGAATTGGTTAAGCTACAAGATTAAATAAACATGGTCGATCCTCCTGTCTATCCACCAATAGATCAAACTCCTCCAAAGCATCAATCATCTTCCACCTATGAACAGCAAGAACATTGACTTCACCCTGAGACTTTTTGCTAAGTGCATCTGCTACTACATTAACCTTCCCCGGATGGTAGTTGAGTGTGAAATCGTTGTCTTCTAGATATTCAATCCACCTTTTTTGCTGAAGATTCAAGTCTTTATGTGTGAAGATATACTTGAGGCTCTTATGATCTGAAACACTTGAAACTTTTCTCCATACATGTAACACCTCCATAACTTAAGAGCAAAAACCACAGCGACAAGCACCAAGTCATGAGTGGGATAGTTCTGCTCATGAATCTTTAGTTGTCTCGAGCCATAAGCAACTACCTTACCTCCCTGCATTAGCACACATCCCAAGTCGCGTAACAAAGCATCTATGTAAACATCGTATCCTTCCCCACTGCTTGGAATAATGATGACACGAGCTGTTGTCAACCTTTCCTTCAAGGTGCGAAAGGCTAGTTCACACACTCGAGTCCACAAGAATTTTTTCCCCTTCTTCGTAAGGCAGGTCATCGGCATAGCTAGCTTTGAGAACCCTTCCACAAATCTCTGATAGTAGCCTGCTAAGCCTAAGAAACTACGTACTTCGGTCACATTCTTCGGTGGTTCCCACTTCATCACTACTTCAATCTTTACGGGGTCAACAGCTACACCTTGTTCTGACACAACATGGCCAATGAATTTTACTTCCTTCATCCAGAACTCGCATTTACTCATCTTAGCATATAACTTATGCTCTCTCAAGGTCTGAAGCACTACCGAAAGATGGTGTTCATGTTCCCCTTGTGTCCGTGAATAGATTAATCTGTCATCAATAAACAAAATGACAAACTGATCTAGATACGGCCGGAATACCCTGTGCATCAAATCCGTGAAGGCTGCAGGAGCATTAGTCAGTCCAAACGGCATTACCGTATATTCGAAATGACCATACCGGGTACGGAAAGATGTCTTAGGAATATCCTCCTCCTTGATCCACAGTTGATGATACCCTGTGCGAAGATCAATCTTGGAGTAATACTTGGAACCCCTCAGCTGATCGAATAAATCATGAATTCGTGGCAATGGGTATTTATTCTTCAGTATCACTCGATTCAACCTTCAGTAGTCTGTGCATAACCAAAGTGTTTCATCATGCTTCTTCACAAAGAGGACCAGGGCTCCCCAAGGTGAAGTGCTTAAACGGATAAACCCAAAAGTCAAGAGATGGTCCAACTCCTTCCTTAGCTCCTTTAACTTCAAAGGTGCCATCCGATAGGAAGTAATGGATATGGGTTTGGTTCCCGGATAGAGATCAATCTTAAACTCAATCTCTCTCTGTGGGGGTAACCCGGGTAGTTCATCTGAGAAGACATCCGAAAAATCCGATACTATCAACACCACGTCTGCATGGAATTTATCCCGATCATCTCTCATTAAGCTGGCCAAGAAACTCAAATTGCTCCCCGCCTTAGCTTTCAAGAATCTATTTCCCGTAGTGGAAAATGGATGGGAATAATTTCGATCATTAATGAAGCTGAAAACTACCCCTCCCGGTAATTGAAATGAAATCCACTTTTGAAAACAATCCATTGCCGCACGAAAAGTGGACAACAAGTTCATCCCAAATATTATGTCATACCCCTTCATGTCTAATGCAACCAAATCTATAATCAATTCTTGTTCCCCAATTCGAAGCACACAACCTCTACACTCCCTTCTAGTATCCAACCATTATCCCGTAGGCATGTCAATACTCAAGGCATGTTCTAACTTCTCAAATTCCAATCCCAAATTAAGAGCATATATAGTGCGTATGAATGAATGAGTCGCACCGGGATCAAATAAAATTCGGGCCCAAGAATTATAAAGAAGAACGATACCTTCCACCACTGCATTAGAAATGTCTTCCTCCGGTTGGGTCAAAGAAAACACTCTTCCCTGATTGGCACCGCCTGGGGCTAGAGCTCCTAACGGTCTCTATTGTAGTGGCTTCGGTAGTGGTGGCTTGTTTGCATTTACTTGTCCTGCCGCTTGATTGGTCTTTGTTGAAAACGATGGGCAGTTATTTTTGTAGTGCCCGAAACCTCCACATGAAAAGCATTGACGCGGGTCAGTGCCTACTCCATTATGAGTAACCCCATCTCCTCGAACTGTCTGAAGTCTCTGTCCAACCACCTGGTCTGGGCAACAGTATGGGGCCACCCTCTACACTCCACTACTGCTAGCACCCGCCCGGATTGGACCTCCCCTCGCGAAGTTCTGTCGCCACTGGTTGTCCTCCGTGTCTCTCTCCACCAGTGCAGCTCTGTCAACAAGATCCCCATAGTCCCGGATCTTATGAGCCACAAGCTTCTCCCTGATAGCAGGCCTCAAGCCCTGCTCAAATCATTTGGCCCTCCTAACCTCAGTAGATACGAACTCCGTGGCATAGCGGGATAGCTCATCAAACTTCCTCTCATACTCCGTCACTGTCATGCACCCTGTCGTAGAGCAAGAAAATCTACATTCATCCTGTCCCTGACCGATTCAGGAAAGTACTTGTCTTGGAAGATTTGATCAAACTCCTCCCAGGTAAGCGCATCAGTGTTCCTCATTCTCTTCACCGAGTCCCACCAATGGTCTGCCTCCCCCTCTAACAGGTATGTAGCCAAGACAACCCGCAAATCCTCGACAACTCCCATGCCATCACATATTTTTCTCACCCGGCGAATCCATTTATCCGCATCCAAGGGGTGAGAGCTTCCTTGAAAAGTAGGTGGGCGTTGCCTTAAAAATTCTCGAAGAACTATCACCCTTCGGTTTTCTTCCCCGTTGCTCGGTTCCTGAGCTAAGGGATGAACCCCACCGTTGTGGATGTTGTTTCCATTCTGGTGTTGTACCAGAATGGTTAGCTCTCTTAAGCACTGATAAATGCCATTCATGGCATCAGGAGGTGGTGGTGGTGGTGGGTTTGCTTGACCTCCACGCCCACGCCCACGTCCATGTCCACGTCCACGTCCACGTCCTCGTTCACCGTCCATCCTGTACATCAATTCACAATTTAGTTTCCTTGATGTATAAGACACCCTAACTATCACTTTAATCTAAAGCATAAGACTTGTGTAAAATTTAAATCAACAATTCATTCAACCTAGTCCTACTTCTCTAGTGGTAATCCATAACCTGTAGCTCCCATGTAAGACGTAATTCCTAGACTCTGATATCAAACCTGTAATGCCCCAAAATCCCCCTTGTACGACATTACTATCTAAAACTATTCACATCATGAGAGCAACTAAATGAACTTCATAACTAAAGAGAATTTCATTCATCATCCACAAAATATACAACATTATCCAAAAGAATATGCTCAACTATGACAATTACATCCCAAAAATCAACTATTATCTTGCAGCGGAATAACAAAAATATTAGACTTCACATTATCTCAAAATAAATTTCATAGTCTAGAACATAAGAGAATATAGCCCTAAACGTCCACCTCGGGATCCACGTTCCCATCTATTAGAGCTTCCCAATGTACCGGCTCATTAACTCCGAACTCCTCCTGTAGACCATAATATGAAAAAGATATTGTTTGTAGGGGGTGAGTACTAAGCTCTGTAGGAAAATCCTCCCAAACTCGAACAAGGTTTCGAAAGCATATAAAACATTCGGTCTCATTTTACAAATATCATATATAGTTTTTGAAGGAAAACAGAGACATTTCAGTGGATCTCAAGTTTACACAATAGCAATAATTAAATGAAAAAGTAAAACCAATTCCGAAAAATAACCATTCCAACAAGTTACCATTTTCACAATAAACCATAACCAACCATTTGCACAATAAACAATAGCCCACAATGTATCGCAGCCCACAACTTGTATCTCAGGTATGATGTATGACATCGCATGAATAAACACATCGAGAATATCCTGGCCCACACACACACACCCAATCCTCGCAAGGATATACAACTTTAGGAAGGGCATATACCAACGCATTAGCAGTGACGAATCCAACCCAGGAATAGTATACTAACCCTCAGTCACGGTACCCTGTGAGCGTATAGCGGTTTGGTTCTCGCAAGGCACCAACCCCACTACGAGTGGTAGGAAAAATTCAAACCCACACGGAGTAAGAAACACATCTACCCACTCTACAATACCCGGTCAATGGCCACCCATAGTCATCCAAACACCCACAAGAGATACAATATCAACCCATTTCCTCAAATCACAACAAGCAAATCCAAAAATCCCCAAATTTCACATGTATTATTCCAATAGAACAATTTAAGAAAATATGCAAGAGATCATCAAAAAATACCATTTTATTGTTCAATACAAAGTACTAGAGTTTTGAAATCAAGAACAAATAAAAATCAAGAGAAAAATTCATTTCTCTTGGAAACTAGGGTTTTAATACAAGAAAAAGAGATTTCATGGCTATCCAACCATAACTTTGTTTAAAACATGGTAATATTTGCAAGAATATCAAGAATCAAGGATTTCCTAACATATAAATAGGATTTAGATTCAAAACATACATATATCTAAACCTTAGCCTCAATGGAAGAGAATGGGAAGAAACCCCTACCTTTCTTCCTTAGTGTTCTTGAAAAACTAGAAGATTTGATCCAATTCAATGTGAAAATCCCCCTTGATCTTGTGTTCCTCCCCCTCTGTCCCTCTCTAGGACTTTCTAGGGTTAGAAATGTTGAAATGATGCTAAAGGAGGCGGCCTTATGTATTTATAGGGTGAAAAAATGGAGAAAAGCCCTAAAACTGATCGGGGTAATTTTCATGGTAGCGTCCGCATGGTCCTTGGGTGTCCGGATGGTTCAAAGTCCCTGTTTTTGGATAAAAATAAAGTTTTTGGGTAGGGAGGGGCGTCCGGACGGTGCTTTAGGTGTCAGGACGGTACCGACTTTCTGTCCGAACTTCATGAGAATTTTGCACCTATTTAGAAGTCGATTCAGGAAATTTTCATGAAATACACTTTTGTAGCCCTTGAAGTCTAGTTTCTACTATCCAAAAATCATGTCAATCGAAGTTAGGAGTAAAGAGTTATAGCTAAAATACTAAGGTAGTGTCAAATTTCTGGCGCCATATTCTAGGAGCCCAAACTATGTGATTGAATAAATCCTCCTCTATCTGGTGCGGGTTGAGGGATCCTTCTCCTTCCCATTCTTCAAACTCTGATTCATATGTTTCATAGAGAAATCTCTGATCAAGAATAGAACAAGATCCATTTTGCATCATATCTAAGGGATTCCTTGGTTCGGGCCGAAGAAGCAATACCAATCTGCCTTTGAGTTTGGATTTGAATTTTGATTCAAATAAAGAAAGAGTAAGTCTATTTATTCTAGTTCTAAGACCAGTAGTTCTAGCTGTCGACTCGGTTCTTTCAAATCGTTTCTGAGCAGAAGAGCCGTTTTCAAGTAGTGTTCTATCGATTACATATTAATCAATATTCGATTGATTGATCTGAGGTTATCGACAAAAAAGATTTGTCTAAGCCCACTCCAATCGATTCAAAGAACGCGAGAACGAACTAATGCCCCGTTCAGATATCTCGATTAAAATACCCATAAATGGCATTTTCCGTAGAAAGAGTATTCTTGCTTATTTCGATGATCCTCGATACAGAAGAAAGAGTTTAGGAATTACTAAATATGGGACTATAGAAGTGCATTCAATCGTCAAAAAAGAGGATTTGATTGAGTAGCTTGTTGAAAACCCAGAGTCTTTACTTGATCCAGGATATGTGATGTATATGCCATTCTGAAGTGATCTATTAATCTACTAATAAGTCGTTTCATGGCAGTTCCGTCTATCACTTTATTGTGAAAGACCAGATTGGCCCGTTCTGCCATAAGTACCTCCATATTCCGTTGAGTAGGATTCGACAATGGATTTGAGTTAGTGATTAGAAAACTTCATTTCCTTGATCTTGATTCTTGTAGAAATTCCGGAACTATGGTCCTAGTTGAACCGGAGAGAACTGAATTTCCACTGGTATCATAGAATTACTTAGTTTAGGTACCATATGATTATGGACCATATGAACAGGCTTGACAAAACCCCTGTATGGCTTCTTCAATTTCTCGATAAAGAGAAATATGGCCAACAGTGGTTCGAATCATTTTTATCAGCTGTAGCAAAAAAAAAAAAAAAACTTCATAGAAGTCAAAATTTGAAGAAACAGATATGCCTAGCTACTTTATTCTATGGTTAAAGGAGCTAATTGATAGAGTAAGCACCCTAAAGATCAATTAGCGAGGTTTTGGGCCGATACAATAATAACTGCTTACTTATGTTTATGTCATGAAATAATCGTCTTACTCTTAGAGTTCTAATTCCTAGATTTTTTATTATTCCATCCAATATGAATTTCGGGATCTATCGAAAGAATCAAGAAAAACATTATGGGCATATCTTAAGAAAAACACGTAGTAAATATAGTACTTTGTTCTTTTTTTCTTTCATTTAATGCCTATTGGTGTTCCAAAAGTACCTTTTCGAAGTCCTGGAGAGGAAGATGCATCTTGGGTTGACGTATAGCGCAACTTGTCAGAAATATTGGGTCATATGGGATTTCCCCGTTATCTCCCCCGATCGAGATATCCTCGGTTTCGAGAGAAGGTTCCATCGGAACAATTATTTATTTCGGGGTACCCCGTCTCTTTTTGTTTCAAAAAAAAAAAGGGGGGGGAAGTGTGGGGAGAAATGACAAGAAGATATTGGAACATCAATTTGGAAGAGATGATGGAGCCAGGAGTTCATTTTGGCCATGGTACTAGGAAATGGAATCCTAAAATGGCACCTTATATATATGCAAAGCGTAAAGGTATTCATATTACAAATCATGGACCCAATTCAATTTAGTTGGATCTTTCATTCATATTTTTTTCCACCAAGAACGTTTTATAAAACTTTTTGACCCCCGCATTTGGAGTATCCTACTTTCATGCAATTCACAGGGTTCAACAAGCAGTCGATATTTCACGATCAAGGGTGTAATACTCTTTGTATTAGCGGTCCTTATATATCGTATTAACAATCGAAAGATGGTCGTTTCCTATGCAACATCCTCATTTTACTAGATGACTGGGGTCTATGTCAATTAAAAAAATATGAAAGTATATTACAAAGTCTTATCCATGTACTGGAATTTCTTGGATCTTCAAAAGGAAGGCTTTGTAAGTTTCATTATGAATAATCATATCAACCATGAAGCATTCAAATGGGGATTCCTTGTTCAAAGATGTTTATTTGGACGTGTATCAGGGGGTAAAGGAATCGTGTGTTGATTGTCCTCTAAATGTAAGTTTTCTTCTTCCATATGTAAAAAGGGAATAAATAAATCAATCAAATTCCGGGAGGCTTCATGAAGTGCTTCTTTAGGAGTTAAACTTCCATTTGTCCATATTTCGAGAAAAAGTATCTCTTGTTTCTCATTCCCATTCCGATAAGAATGAATACTATGATTCGCATTTCGATCAGGCATGAATACAACATCTATAGGATAACTTCCGTCTTGAAAGTTATTTGGCGTTTTTATAAGATATCCACGATTCCTCTCGATTTGTACCGTATTCTGAAACACGAAAAAAAATCATTGGCTTATCAAGTTGTCTATCGAGCCGTGAAAAAGATTCAACAAAAGACAGAAATAAATCACTATCTATTTTATGTCAAGCAATACGTGGAGTAACTCCCGATATAGCAGTAAAAGCAAGATGTGTAGCTGGATCGACTCATCAAGTTCCCATTGAAATAGGATCCACACAAGGAAAAGCACTTGCCATTCGTTGTTCAATTCAATAAAATAACAAAATACGTAACAAATCAAAATAATAGATTCATTTCATATATCAAACCATTTAGAAATAAAGAAAATTTTCTTTTTTTTGAAGTCCAATATGTGTTTGTTGGAATTGATACTTTAGATTCAGATAGATCATATCTTGTAAATTATTACTGGCCCAACCATGTTGGATGGTTATCATTTTTCAGTGCAAGGCCACTCAAACATACATGAGAATGCAGCCTACTTTTGGTTTGGGATTACCTAATGGACCGTACTTTTTCACAAAGAGCGACCTCGACCGACCTATCTCTTTGTACCTTATTGTTCCATGAGAGAACTTTGTTTGTTACCCACTTGTTACTTCTTTTCTTTTTCTTTTCTTTGTATGTTTTTCAATGTGCCTAGTGTCCAAGTTTCCTTATCAACAATCTTGGAATATTAATTTGGGTATTAGACTAAAGCAAATGAATATTATCCTTCTAGATTGCGATTCTATCCCAATGAAAAAACATCACGTATGACGACCAACATGGTTTAAATTCGAATTTCCTTTCCTTACCATTATGTATCAACATCAAATTTGGGTTTGACCAAGTCAAACAATCCATGTTGTTAACTCCTAAACTTGTATGTTGTTCTTAGATTATGATGTCTCTAACTGGTGTTATCAAACTAATATTAGTCCCCTTAAGATCTGAGGTGAATGTTGGTGCAAAGTTGTGGTGGTAATTCAAGATGTAGAAAATGTCTTCATGTTTGTGCAATAATTACCACAAGAAAGTGTGCATGTGTAGAGTGAACCTAATAATTATCCCAGCACTTTTCATGAGATTTATCATCATGTGTGGATTTTCATAACCTTGCTGTGCAAAAATGGGATATGCACTTGAAATGGATGTCTGAGTTATTTATATATATCATGAGCGATACGGAAATGGATCGAGTAATCTGTTCCTTTATCCAAGAAAAAGTATTTCTAGCTTGCATGGTCCAATCATTGATCTCAAAAATTTCTACAATAAATTGGGTAGGTCGCTAGTATAGTGCCCTATCCACGATTCTGCTATGTACTGGAATAATTGTACTGGAAAAATATATAGGATGAATCTCCAGGATGAGTAGAGTAAGTGCGATTTTCAATACTTTGCTTATGTACAACTACAAAGCAACAAACATTATAATTGGATTAACTTTCCCAAGGTTTCTCGATCTTCTGGATTCAATGGAAATCGTTTTTTGACCTAAAAATATTTAGAAACTTACCTAACAACCTTTTCCAAGTTTAAACGCCTTCGAAACTTAAACTTCACAATCAATTTGCCTTCCTAGTGTTTATTCCTACTGTTACAATCTAT
Source organism: Ilex aquifolium (assembly GCA_951799425.1). Classification (NCBI taxonomy): domain Eukaryota; kingdom Viridiplantae; phylum Streptophyta; class Magnoliopsida; order Aquifoliales; family Aquifoliaceae; genus Ilex; species Ilex aquifolium. The sequence goes on along the minus strand of OX637393.1, from coordinate 15,542,371 downwards.
ATTGTTCATTCTTAGGTCATTACATATATAAGAATTACCAAACAATTACATTACTATATTAATATAAACAGGTGGGGGTTTACAAATTTACTCCCTCATAAGCAGATAATCCCTCTTCTCCCCCTAAAACGTCTGGATCCACCGCAACGAAGTGGTCAGTATTTTGTTGGTGGTTTATCCAATAAGCTCAGAAGTGGGGCTGGGCTAATCTTGATCTCACCCGAATAGCACAAACTGGAGTACGCACTCAAATTCGGTTTCAAAGCTTCAAATAATGAGGCCGAGTACAAGGCTCTTCTTCCTGGGCTAGGCTTCGCAGTTGACCTTAGAGTGCATCATCTTTGAGCTCAGATTGATTCATAACTAATCGTCAATCAAGTCAACGACCAATACGAAGCTAAAGTCAATAAGATGATGGCATACCTGGCCAAGGCCGGATCTCTTATATCTATGTTTCAGGCTTTCTCTATTCAACAGGTGTTGAGAGCAGACAATAGCCATGCAGATACCCTTGCTAGGCTAGCATCCTCAAGAGAAAACCATGAAGAAAAAAGTAGGAATATCCCCCTGGAGTACCTGCATAGGCCCAACGTTGAGGAAGAAGATCCTGTGGGAGAAACATTCTAGGTACAAGCATCACAGTGGATGGACCCGTATGTATCCTACCTAAAAAATGGCGACCTCCCAGCGGAGCAACTACAAGCCAAGAAGTTTCTCTTAAAAGTGGCTAAGAATGTCCTCATCCAAAACGTTCTCTATATAAGAAATCTATCTCTCCCGTACCTCCGTTGTTTGGGGTCAGAGAAGGCGAACTACGTTCTAAAGGAGATATACGAAGGTATTTGCGAGAATCTCACTAGAGGACGCTAATTCTCCCATAAGGTACTACGATAAGGATACTACTGGCCTACCATGACTAATGATGCACAGGTGTTCGTAAAAAATTGCGATAAATGTCAAAGATTTGCAAATATCTAGCATTTCCCCTCAGAGGAACTCAACTCAGTTTCCAGTCCATGGCCTTTTGCGCAATAACGTAGCGATATTGTGGGACCCCTGCCACAAGGAAAGGGTCAATGTCACTTTGCAGTGATAACTATTGATTATTTCACCAAATGGGCAGAAGTTAAAGCACTAGCCACAATTTCAGAAAAGAAAATCATAGATTTTACCTAGAAAGCCATTATATGCCAATATGGAGTCCCGCAGGCTATCATCTCTGACAAAGAAAAACAGTTCGACTCAAATGGTTCCTAAAGTTTTTGCTCCAACCTCAGGATAAAGAATTAGTTCTCATCTTTGGGGCATCCCCAGTCAAATGGACAAGCCAAAGTCACTAATCACACACTGCTTCAGAATATCAAGACCAAATTGGAAGAAAGACAAAGTCTATGGGTTGAGCTCCTTCATGAAGTTCTATGGGCATATCGAATAACCCCCAAAAAAGCCACGAGAGAGAGTCCCTTCATGTTGACGTTTGGTACTGAAGAAGCCATTCCGGTAGAGATAGGCCTTCCATCATTCAGAACTAAGCACCATAACTCCCGAGCCAATGAAAAGGAGTTGAGGGCAAACTTCGATGCCTTGGAAGAAACCTGTGATCAGGTTACTCTTCATATAGCCTCTTACCAGTAATAGACTCCCTGCTATTACAAAGGAGTGTGAAAGATAAGAAGCTCAAGTAGGGGGACCTCATGCTCAAAAAAGAGTCAGTAATGGAAAAACGCAAGTTATCCTCGAATTGGGTAGGTCCATTCATCGTCATCAGAGAAGTCTGACCAGGAACTTATCAATTGAGGAACTATCAAGGGAAAATAATCCCTTACCCATGAAACGTTGAGCATCTTAAGAAGTACTATGTATAACTAGCTTCTTGTTCATATTGTAATGAAAAGTTCAAAATTCCTTTTACACACATTCATTGTTATCAAAGCCAACCAAGGTACAAACCCTTAGAGGCAGAAACCTTTCCGGGTTATAGCTGAAGAAGGCAAGAGCCCACCGAGATAAGAGTCCACTATGGCGAAAGCCAATCGAGGTAAGAGCCTCTTCGAGGCTAAGAACCTCCAAGGCTAAAGCCCGTCAAGATTATAACCGACAAAGGCGAAAGCCAACCGAGGCGAGAGCCTATCAAGGCAAAAGCCCACAAAGGCAAATGCCCACCAAGGTTAGAGCCCACCAAGGCAAGAGCCAACCAAGGCAAAAGCTCACCGAGGCGAAAGCTCACAAAGGAGAATGTCCACCGAGGCAAGGTTCCATCGAAAAAATAGCCAACGAACAATCGAACATAACAAGTACGTACCTTTAAATTCCAATCTTTATGTTTGTAGAAATTTGAGTATAATGGTTCTAGCTCAGGTGTAGGATGACAGAAGTCAAATTTATGTGCTTTACTTTGAAGAATGTTTATAAACATTTGGCTAAAATGTCCAAGCTCAAATGACGGGAGTAAAGCTTCCAATAATACCAAGCACTCTAGCAAAATTTTTAACTTAAAAAATTTATAGTGTAACCTTATGGCTCGGACGTCAGATGACATATGTCAACTTTCCAATACCAAGCGTTCTAGCAAAGTTTCTAACTTAAACTTAGAATATTTTCAAAGCATTATAGCTCAAACATCAAACGACAAACGTCCAGCTTCTAATTCCAAGCACTTGACAAAGCTTATCCTAATTTTTTAAGAACCTTATCGGCCAAAGACCCCCTCAAATGGCGGTTTAATTTAAATATTATGGGAAATATAAGGCGGTCAAGGGATAAGGATAAGACCATACACCTGGCAAGCCTTCTCCGCGTGATCAAACAGACTCCAAGCACAACTAGGACTCTAGATACGTTATCCCAACAAGGGATAAAATCCATAGAAGCCAAGACTCCTCAACCGAAAGGAGATCAGGCAAATTCAAACAACCAAGAGAGCCTAAAGTCCACTCTCCTTGAGACACCTATCAAAATACTATAAAAGAGGACCTCCAAGGTAAGACCCACATAAGCACACTAAGCACCATTAAATTGTTATACCTTAAAATTCTCAAATACTGACTTAATCATCGAAGGGTCGACCCCTGGAGCACCCCTCTGGTCTCCGACTTTATTTTTCAGGCAACCGCCAGAAACCTCAACTAGATCTCGGGAAAAGGTGTAGCTAGGCCTAGATTAGCCTCAACAACTTTTAGAATAGTTGGACACATTTTTTACCCCAACAGTTTGGTGTCGTTTGTGGGAAACTGCTTGATAACCGAAGTTGTTTCTTAGTTTTGCGGTACACTAGTGGATGGTGTTAACCAGAGTCATTAATGCCAATCAAGATAACCCCAATAAAGAACAACCTACTTAAGGGAATGTTGGGCTTGAAATTCTTGATCCAGACCCTCCTTGCCTCAACAAGCGTCAGGAGGCCCAACGAATCAACCTTGAAAGGAATATGAATCAGATGAACCAAGCCATTGGAGGCATGGCTCAACAAAACCAACAAATTCAACAACTTTTGCAAGGCTTTGTTGGTCCTCCAAATCAATAATGAAATCAGGATCTTCGTTCTAAAGGGGCTCACCCTAGCCATGAACCAAACTTGGTGGATGAGCGTACTCAAAATGATTCTCTACAACATCATGAAGAAGACACCTTTTTGAATCAAAAGTTCAAGGAGGTGAATGATCGAATTGGAGATGTGTTGAATACTGTGAATGTTCAAGCTCCAGAAGTAGTGGAAACACTGGTTCAAAGGCTCGAGTCACCTTTCTCTCAGGATGTCACCAACTACCCTCTCCCAGCCAAGTTCAAGATACCGACCATCGAAACTTTCGATGGCAAGAAGGATCCTTTGGATCATTTGAAAACTTACAAATCTCTCGTGTTATTACACAACGTCCCTAATGACATTATGTGCCGAGCTTTCCCTACCACATTGAAGGGAACAACTTTTCTTTGGTTCAATAGGCTCTCTACTGGGCTGATTGGATCCTTCCTAGAGCTCAGAAAATCCTTCCTTTACCATTTCATTGGAGGAAAGACTCCTAGGAAATCTACCACTTCTCTCCTCAACATCAAACAGACAAAAGAAAAGACCCTCAAGCAGTATGTAACAAGGTTTATAGAAGAGTCCCTCTAGATAGGTGATGTCGATGACAAGATAACTTGACAGCCTTCATAAGTGGACTCAGGTCTTCTATGTTCTATTTCTCTGTGCACAAACATTCCCCCAAAACTATGGCGTAGCTCCTTTCTAGAGCACACAACAATATGAATGCAGAGGATGCGGTCAATGTGAAGAAAGGTGTGGAAGGCTCTACCTTTTAGAAGAAGAGAAAGGGCCAAGAAAAGTCAGGCAAAATAGTTACTTCGAAGAAGGGGAAAGTTGATTGTGTCCCAGCCAGGTACAGGTTAGGTCCCCGCTTACCTACAGCAAGGGCCCAGACGTACACTCCTCTGAACGCTTCGGGTGAAAAAGTCCCCTTTCAAGTGCAAAATGAAAACCTCCTAAAATGTCTTGGAAAGCTCAGAATAACTCCCAACAAACGAGACTAAGATAAGTATTTTTGTTTTCATCGTGACCATAGACATGATACGGAAGATTATTTCACCCTTTGGGATTAGATTGAGGATGGAAGGGCCACCATGGAAGGTTTGTAGAAAGGAACTGTCGAGAAGAAAGAGCCCTTCAAGAGCATCAGCAACCAATGGGGGAAATCAAGGTGATCTCTAGAGGATTTGCTTTAGGGGGGAAAGTAACTCGACAAATGAATGCTTCTGAACTGAGAGCTCAGGTAGAGGAGAAAGAAATCAACCTTGTTCAACCAGGAAAGATGTCTCGTAGAAATCCTCTAATCACATTCATAGATGAAGATCTCAAGGGAATCCATACTCCACACGATGATCCTTTGGTGATCTCTATGGTTGCTTCCAATCATACGGTTCGAAGAGTCCTAGTAGACAGTGACAGCTCTACAGACATCATCTTCCTTCATACGTTCAATCAATTGGGCATAGGAAAGTCAAAACTCTGCCCTCTCAAGGCCCCTTTGGTAGGTTTCTCTGGAGAAAGAGCCTATCCAGTGGGGGCAATTTTGATTTATGCTACTTTAGGGGAATCTCCCTACCATTAGATGCTCATGGTAGATTTTGTAGTAATGGATTACCCTTCAGCCTAATATTGGGGCAGTCAACCCTTAATGCCCTCAAAGTAGTATAGTTAACTTATCATATTCTCTTACAATTCCCAACAAGTCAAGGTATTGGAGAGGTCAAAGGAGATCAGACTGTAGCAAGGGAATGCTATGTCGCATCAGCAAGGTCCTCTCAGGTTTTTGAAACTTTCTAGTTGGATAACCTAGATCCTAGAGATTCGAAAGACCTAGAGAAAGAATGCCTTGACGAACAGTTGGTTTTGGTGACCATGGGAAGGAAACATGACCAGATTACATATGTGGGTTCTAATCTTTCCCCTCATATTAAAAATGAGGTGGAGAAGTTCTTACAAGAGAATGCAGATGTCTTTACTTGGGGTCATGAGGACATGCCAGGCATAAATTCACAGGTGATAATCTATAGAATCAATGTGGACCACTCATTCAACCCAGTAAAGCAGAAGAGGAGAGCTTTTGCCTTTGAAAGGGTAAGGTAATCATTGAGGAAGTACTAAAAATCCTACAAGCAAAGTCAATTCGGGAAGTTCACTATCCAGAGTGGATAGCCAATGTTGTGCTCGTAAAAAAACACAATGGATAATGGAGGCTTTGCATAGATTTCACGGACCTAAATAAGGCATGTCCAAAAGACTGCTTTCAACTTCCAAGGATTGACCTCTTGGTGGATGCAATAGCAGGTTTCTAGCTTCTCAGCTTTATGGATGCATTCTCAGGGTATAATCAAATCCACATGCACCTAGAAGACCAAGAGAAGACCGCATTTGTCACGGAGCAAGGGTTGTATTGCTACCAGGTCATGCCCTTTGGCCTAAAGAACGTTGATGTCACTTATCAACGTTTGGTAAATCACATTTTCAAAAACCTTATTGGGAAAGGCATGAAGGTCTATGTTGATGACATGTTAAAAACCAAGAAGATGAGGATCATGTGAGCAAGTTGTAGGAAGTTTTTTAGGACTTAAGGAAGTACAAGATGAAGTTGAACCCCACGAAATATGCTATCGGGGTATCCTCAGGAAATTTTCTAGGATTCATGGTGTCTCAAAGGGGAATCGAGGCAAACTTAGAAAAAATCCAAGCTCTGATGGATATGCACCAATCTCGAAATATTAAGGAGATGTAGTGCCTTACTGGATGTGTAGTAGCACTCAATAGGTTTGTATCGCGGGCCAGTGATAAATATTTGCCTTTCTTTAAGACATTGAAGAAAGCTTTTGAATGGATGCCAGAATGTGAGACAACTTTCAGAAAGCTAAAGCAGTATTTGGGGGCACCCCCATTATTTTCAGCGCCAGTTGAAAGAGAGGTTATGTACTTCTATCTAGCTATTTCGGATGAAGCCATCAGTTTTTCCCTGATAAGAGAAGAACAAAGAATTCAGAAGCCAGTATACTATACTAGTCATGTCCTGAAAGGAGCAAAAGTCAAGTATTCGGGGCTAGAGAAAATAACTTTGGCACTGATCTCTACAGCGTGAAAGCTGCACCCATACTTCTAAGCTCACCCAATTGTTGTCATGACTGACTCTCCAACTAAAATTTTTTACAGCAACTAGAAATCTCTGGAAGGCTCACTAAATGGGTCATTGAGTTGGGTGAGTTCGATATAACATATCAGCCAGGGACAACCATCAAGGGGTAAGCATTGGCAAAATTTATTGTTGAAAATACCTCTTCTGAAGAATCCCAGTCGTCAAACAACTTGGGACAAAAGAGCTAGATCATCTTTATTGATGGTTCATCAAATGCCAAGGGAGGAGGGGTATGAGTAATCATGGTTTCCCCGGATCAACTTAGAACAGAGTATGCCTTGAGATTTAGGTTTGGAGCTTCAAACAATAAGGCAGAATATGAAGGTTTGCTCGCAGGATTGAGGTTGGCATTGTTACAGGGAGTCAAAAACCTCTTAGTAAAGGTAAATTCCCAACTAATTGTTAAGCAGATCAACGGAGAGTACGCGACCAAAGATACCAGGATGGCTGCATACTTAGCCAAGGTTTTTGAGTGTATATCCCATATGGAAACCTTCAACATCAAGCTAATTCCTAGAGTTGAAAATGCTTATGCTGATTTTTTAGCTTGCTTGGCTTCATCATTCTATAATGAGCTCCCAAGTGTAATCCCTATGGAGCTCCTTCCTAAACCTAGCATCAACGAGGTCGAGGTAGAGGTCAATGTCACCCAACAAGAGAAGGGGTGGACCTTTCCTATCATTTAGTATTTAACAAATGAGATAATCCCCAAGGAGAGGACTAAGGCGTAGAAGCTCCACCGAAAAGCTGCAAGGTACTTTGTTATGGACGAAGTTTATAATAAAGAGGTTTCCTCGATCCTTATTTACACTGTTTGGAGAAAGAAGAAGCTCAGTATGTTTTCGAAGATATTCATGAAGGAGAATGTGGGAACCACCTAAGGGGGTAACCTCTGGCTTGCAAAGCACTTCGGCAAGGGTACTACTGGCCAACCATGTAGAAGGATGACATGCAATTTATGAAAACCTGTGATAGTTGTCAGATATTTGCCAACGTGTCAAAGAAACCTCCATAGGATTTTTCTCCTATGACAAGTCCTTGGCCATTTTCCCAATGGGGTATTAACATAGTCGGACCTTCGCCAGTCGAGAGAGTACATAACCAATTTGTAGCTGTGGCAATCGATTACTTCACCAAATGGACCGAGTCAGAGCCTTTGACCACTATCACAGAAAAGAGAGTTCATGAATTTTTTTTGGAAGTCTACACTTTGTCAATTTTGGGTACCTCATGTTTTGGTGTCAGATAATGGAAAACAGTTTGATAATGATCCATTCAGAGAATTCTACTCCGAATATGGAGTCCACAATCATTACTCCTCCCCAGGCCACCCGCAAGCTAATGGTCAAGTAGAGGTGACCATCAGAACACTCATACAAGGAATCAAAACCCGCTTGAAGGAGTCAAAGGGACTATGGGTAGAGGACCTTCTACAAATCCTGTGGGCATATCGCACGATGGTCAGAACTCCAAAAAGGGAAACACCATTCTGCCTCGCCTACGGAACAAAGGTAGTAATCTCAACTAAACTTTTAGAATTCAGCATTACAATGGGGAGAAGAATGAAGAATAGTTTTGCACTAATCTAGATCTCTTGGAAGAAAGAAGGGAGCAATCTCAAATCAAACTGGCAGCTTACCAAGCCCAAACGCCCGCTATTACAATAGAAAGGTCAAGATTCACGAGTTTTCCCAAGGAGACCTGGTCCTAAAAAAGGTAACTCAAGCCTCCAAGGATCCTAAGCATGGAAAGCTGGGTCCAAATTGGGAAGGGCCTATCAAGTTATTCATATGGTAAATCCCAAAACTTATGAGTTGTAGACATTAGATGGAAGAAAGCTAACAAATTCTTGGAATGCCGAACATCTTAAGAAGTACTATCAGTGACAGTGGCTTTCTGAAAACATAAATATAAAGGATGGTAGCTCATCTTTCTCACTTTGAATTCTTTATTTTGTAATAAGCCTTGTGGCAAACTTTTCTAGTAAGGAAAGTTATCAATAAAGGATGTATGTTTGAAAATCCTTTGAGTGAATCTCGTGTCAAAAAAAAAAAACCTCGAGAAAGCTCAATCTTGAGGAAACTAGGCTTTTAGAAAGAAGGCACCTTAGTTAAAATGGTTGGATAGAGAAGAGCACCTCTAAAGAAAGCGACTATCTCAAACAGAGAAAAAAAAAAAAGGAAAGTTAAGAGGCCTTCCATTCACTGGATCGAAAAGAGCTAGCAATGCCTAGGCTTGCTAGGGACCAACTTGGTTAACCACCTATCAAACAGTTGACAATAATCCAAATTCAGCAAAATACTCTCAATACAGAGCAGAGAGAAAAACTGCTAGGGTGGGAAACTCGGTAAGCTTGACCTCCAAATAAAGGTAATTAAATAGCCCAAAAATCAGTTAGACAAAAATAGTCAAAGCAAAAGCAATATAAAGAAAGAGCAGTTTTGAGAAACTACTAAGCTACTTTCATTACTTAATTAAAATTTTATGTACAGAAAACTTAGAAGTTAAAAAAAAAAAAAAAAGGAGTAAAACAACATCTTATAAACCTAATCCTCGCCATCCTTTGGTGAGGAATCCTCCTTATCAGAATCACATTTACCCTCCTTAGCACCAAGGGGATAGCAAGGGAGGAAGATGGAATAATAGAAAAAGTAGAAGTTGAGACGGAGAAGTCAAGCTGAAAGTTGGAAAAACCGATATTAGGGTAAAAAACCATAGCTTGCTCGTAAAAAATCTTCAAAGCCATCATCCCAGTAGCTCATCCCAAGCTCGAGAAATTTAGAAAACTTCTTAAAATTCTCTACTGCTTCGTCAACAGCTTTCTTCATGGCAGTTTGGCCTCATCATTTAGGGAGGAAAGCTGGTTGGGCATTTCCTTTTCAGCCTTCTTGGCTTCTTCTTGGGCCCTCCTTAAAGCCTCCTCAAGACCATTATTTGAATTTTTCTTAATCTCTAAGGATTTCTTGATATTATCTAAGTCATCTTGTGTAGACACTAACTCCTTTTCGCGAGAATAAAGAATCTGCTTCAAAGATAGAGTCTCAGAAAGAGCTTTCTCCAACTGCTCCTTGATGGGATCCTCTTTCATAAAAGTCAGACTGCTCATTGTAGAACCAAGAAGAGTTAGCTGAAACAAAGAAAGTCCCTATTAGGATAAGAACATGGAAGTATAAGGAAAAGAGGGGAGATAGGTACTACCTTCCCAAAGTGATGAGCTATGGACTCAAAAACTTTCAAGCACCCCATCTTCACTATCTTCTCCACCTCTGCCCCTAGGATAACATCTTGCAACCACTTCACAACGAATTATTTGTCGCTCCAGTCTAACGAGTCAGTGACTTTGGTCTCAAAAACTGAAGTGTCGCTAGTAGCAGGGCAGACAGCTTGCCCTCAATAGTTTTATTTGTCTTAGTTAAAGGAACATTTGGGAAAAACTCCAAATTGATGAGTTCTTTGGAGCTAGAAACTGCTGGAGATGACTTGGAATTATGGGAATCTCTGGACCTTAGCCTCTTTGAAATTGGCAAAGAAGGGCTGCTAAATCCTTTCTTCTGCTTGGCTCTCACACTCCTGAGAGCCTCTCTGTGCAGCTTTATATCAAGTTGGGGAGCCAAGGTTGCAGTAGAAATCTCACAAGATGAGAGAAAAATTCGAAACATAGCACATACACGAATAGATAAAATAGAGAATTTACTTTTTAGAGGAATGACAACAAGAGCGGGAGGTTTATTTCCCATCTTCAATTTATGCAGATTGGCCTCTGAAGCCAATCTATCGAATTCTTTAAGATTGTGGCTCTGAGCCACAACAACTCTATCAAGAATATTTTTACCCAGAGAAGAGATGTCAATTGCAAAGACTAGAATCTCTTAATTCTTGGTTTCTTGAAATAAAAAGGGAATTTAAGAAGATGAAGTAAGAAACATACCAGAGGTAGAGGAGGGTATAACGCCCCATTTGCAGAGAACCCTCGTAGGGTTTGCAACCAGAGGTTCAGAGGGATCAAATTCTCATCTAAAATTAGAAACGAAGAAGAAATGATCCTTTCATTCTTTGGCGGGGGAAGGAATTTTAGTCAGCAGTTCAGTGCTGTCAGACTTCTTCATCAAATGCTACTAGCCTAAACTTGGGTCAGTACCCACCTTAATTTAAAAGGAGTGGATGACCTCTCCAACAGTAGGAAAGACACCAACGCCATGGGCAGAGCTCCATAAGGCACCAAGCCTAATCAACACCCTCCAACTATTTGGGTGAGTTAGACAAGAGCAATATTCAAGAAAGATAATAATTCGTGAACATAAGGAAGAAAAGGAATCTGAATCTAGAATTAAAGGTTATTTCATACATGCAGACCTCCCCTTCATGATAATTGCAAGCTCTTTCATCACCACTAGGGGTTCTCACTAAGATGGAGTTAGGAATGCAGAATTTGGAGCAAAGGTGAGAAAGATCAGCGTCGATAATGGTACTGAAGACCCCCTAAGCAAAATAGCTAGGGGTTCAAGGGTCTCTTCTTGATCGACCTCTACAAGCCCAGTCTCTTCTATCTCCGCCTCTTGAGTAGAGGATGAGGGAATTTCGGATGAAGATTTTTTGGAAGCCATGGAAAGTAATAGCATCAAGGAAGGGAAAAAAGATAGGTGTTTTTGACTAGGGAAACACTAAAAAAGAACAAGGTAGCTCATTTATGAGGAGAGAGATCAAAGAGGGAAAGAAAACTTTGCCAAAACCAAAGACCCTAACTGGACTTTAAATATATCGAGAGATGGCGGTTACAAAAACCTTGCTGAAAAGATGCGCAATTAATATGCTTCAAAAATCAGAGGGAGTTAACAATAAGATTTCTAATAGAGGAAATCTCCATTAGCTTGGGAAACCTAATTAGGGGCAACTGATGGGGAGAATTTAATCTCAACTAAGGGAAATGTCCTAGTTAGTACTACCTTTAGAAATGTAACCGTTGGCTGACCTGTTAGCAAGAAAGGAAAGTTAGAGGAGTGATGAACTCAGATAATCAGCTTTGAAAACCAGAAGGATGACAAAGCTTATCTCAATTTTTAGAACCTTATCTGCCAAAGATCCCCTCAAATGGCAAATTCGTTTAAATATTATGGGGAAGATAAGGCGGTCAAGGGATAAAGATAAGACCATACCCTCGGCAAGCCTTATTCGCATGATCAAACAAACTCCAAACACAGTTAGGGCTCTGGATGGTTATCCCAACAAGTGATAAAGTCTATAGAAGCCAAGACTCCTTAACCGAAAAGAGATTAGACAAATTCAAACTAGTAGGAGGGCCTAGAGTCCATTTTCCTTGGGACACCTATCAAAATACTATAAAAATGGACCTCCGGGTTAAGACCCATATAAACACACTAAACCTGATTAAATTGCTACACCATAAAATTTAAAGATACTGATTTAAGTATCAGAGGGTCAACCCCCGAAGAACCCCTCCGGTCTCTGACTTTCTTTTCAGGAACCACAATCATCGGAAACCTCAAGTAGAGCTCGGAAAAAGGTGTAGCTAGGCCTAGATCAGCCTCGACAGCTTTTAGAATAGTTGGACACATTTTTTACTCCAACAAGTATAATGGAGTTTTTCTCTTGTTCCTGGGGAAGGTGTACACTTCTTAAAGAATATGAGATTGCTATCACGATTTTTTTCTCCTCCTCTTTCATGTGCAAGGGTATTGATATTTATAGGAGATGCTGCTGACATTACCATGTGGTCTTAGGTTTGTTAGAATTTTGTTGAAAGAATAATTCTCCCATTTGAGCCTATATCTTCTGGACCGTTAGACACTACAGTCTCTTGGTGTGACGTGGTCTTCTAGAAGCAGTGACTTATTGCCTAATGTATGGTTTGATGGTGAAGGTCATTTTCTGTCCCTTCTTGTAATTTCTGATAGCTTGTTGTCTTCTGGAATTCCCTTGCCTTTTATATATTTTTTCAGTATCATCGGTTATAATTTTGTGATTTGTAAGTTACAACTTCTGATCTATCTTAAAATATTTTAAGTTACAACTTATAAAGATTAAGTTACAATTCATAAATGAGAAGTAACAATTACTGAAGAAAATCTCATGATCGATCATGAACTTCTCTCAACCAATTATAACTTCTCATTTTAGAAAAATAATTTTACCATTAAAAATAATAATTTTCGGTACGGTACCATTTTTTATTTTTGTTTTCTTTGGGTATGTTAAGACTTTTCCTCTATATTACTGACCATTTCAAAGAAGAACAATTATAAGCAATAATTGGCTTCAAGAAAAGTAGCAAATTTACTGAAAAAGTGGTTGAATCGGGTTATGCTACCAATCACGTCACTCAGTAAAAAAAATGTTTTGCTTTTAAACAAGAGAATTGAATTGAATTTTCGCCAGAAACTTCCATTCCAAATTCGTGATAGAAAATAATATCTATTTTGCAAATTCTTTTTTGGGGTATAAGTTCTTTTGCCAAGTGCTATTTTCCATTAATTATCAATGTCAGCAGAAAATTATCTGTATCAATAAAAAGAAGCTTGAAGGATGGACTGGAGGGCCAAATTTGATACAGTATAAATTTTTTTGTATTTAAAGTTGAAACTGAGATAAACTTCAATACGATGTACAAATTATCTGAAATTTAAGGGGTTGCTCTGTAATTTTGAAATGTTGAAACCCACCAAGGATTTGAGAAGATGAAAACCCCCAATTGGCCTGGTTGGTATGTAGGTTTGTGTGGGATTTAGAGGGTGAATTTTATTAAAATAGTCCAATGCACTTTTTAAAATTATTTTTAATTCAAAATTTGAAGTCTAGAATTTGAATCTCCACCCACTACTAACAGTGTATTAAAAATTCACAAATGGGGGTTAGATAAAATCTAACGAGGTTTCTAAAGTGAGAGATTGAGTTTGTAGGTAAAAAGATTATTTTACCCAAAATTTATTCTCTCATTCACCTAAATAACAATATTTTGGTCAATTAGGTAATAAAAAATAATAATTCTTGTATATAATTTGACATGAATTTGTAAGTCTCATATTTATTTATGTCACTTACCAAATGTTGAATTGGATATGATAAATAGTTTCATACCAGCTACAAAACTTTAAATTTGAGTTTAAAAAAATTTCATAAGTACAATCTAATTCCTAAGACCATTCAAAGTCAAACAGCCACTAAAGGGTCAGCCGACAAATTGACCGTTGCAAAAATCCAAGAAGTCAGTCAAAAGGATTCTAATGGAGCCATGTGACTGAAGACTTTTGGTTCAACAAATCTCCTCCTTTTCAAATGAGCTCAAATTCATCCCCTTGAGCTTTGGTCTTTTGTCACTGTAAGTCAACCAATTGACGGTCTACTATGGGGGCAGCAATTTATTATGACTACGATATTTGACTTCCATCATGAGTGATTGATTGTTATTTCAATATGTAAATAGTCTTTCACTACATATAACCTTTCACTGATTGGACCCAAATTTTGTGCAATTGATGCTGGCCAAAATAATTAAAGAGATCACAAAAATAAAGATAATTCGGGAATCACTTATCCAAGAAAAAGACTCACTCACCCAAGAAAGAGACTTACTTAACTTCAAGGGAAAAATCACTTAACTCTCAAATAGAGGTTGAAAGTATTTTCAATTTCACGATATTCAGTAATCAAAAACTCTCCCTCACTCACCTTCTAGAGAAGAATCACTCAACTCGAAAATAGAGGTTCAAAACACTCAATGTCACAATTTTTTATTGATAAAAAACTTTTACTCTCCAATTTCTATACAATAATACATACTACTAAAACGATAGATAGATACAACTAATTAGTACAATAGAATTAGGTGCTCTTCTTAAAATCATACTTTGACTTCGGAGGCATGGGTTCCTTGAAACTCCAACCATCATATTAAATGTTGCCCATCACTATTGACATGCTTCTTGACTCAATTTTTTTTTTTTTAAAAGGGGTACAACACGAGGACTTCTCAGAAGGTCACATGTCCTAGTACTATTCTCACCCAAACACACTTAACTGCGGAGTTCTGATGAGATCCGGTGCATTAGTGCTGGTATGATCGCACTCATCTTGACTCTATTCGATTCATCATTTTACATCTTATCTTATATATTTTCTCTACGTTAGTTTTTTTTTTTAAATAATAGATCACATACCATAAATTCAAGTGAATTTTTATATATCAATTGTCCTCGGAGGTTCATAAAGAAAACTCCAAGGAGGATCAACTATATAAGTGAATCTCTCACCGATAAATAATGGATGATTTATCATTGAGAAGATTTGAAGTTAAGTACAATGGAGGGGATCTGAATTTTTAATGAGACGTTTAAATGCATCAAGCAAGTGTTTAAGGAATTGTGAGAAATTAAGAATCACTTCCATTTTTCTTCAGCTCAAACTTTGACCAATTTGTGCATAAAGTTTGACATGTAACTCATTTATGTCTTTGCCTAGGCTGCGCTATCATTATCTAGTGCCTCATGTACCATGACCCTGACACCTTATTTTGGATAATTTCCATCAAAATAAGATCGCTTTCTCTTTTATATTTCTAATATTAGCCAACAGTGGAAGGAGAAGGGAATGGGAGGGGATTCAAACCTAGCACATGCAAGTGTCCCACAAGAACATCTTGTCACTCCGGATGGACCGCAGGCCCTCTGTTTCCATTATTATTAATCGCTATTGATGGATATACTCCACAACTTGGGAGTCAGATATTGTTCTACGGTTTTTGGGTCAGCGACTGAGCTGACATATTTGCAACCATATGCACGTAGGTAATCAGAAAAAAAACAGGACACGTGACACTACTCACAAATTTTTGACTTAATCGCTGACACACAACTTGTTCTGGGGCACATGCATGGGTCAGCTTAATACACACTCAATACTGCATAATTAGCTCTAATGATGATCCGTCTAAACCAAAGTCTCACTCAGCCTCAACTATAAAAAAACCCGGGGTAAATTTAAGTAACTGCTCCAAAGAGAATAGATACACACGCACATAATATACGATTTAAAAATTTGACCTAATTTTCTGACATAATGAAGTGTCAAGTGATAAAATCACAAGAAAGAAGTCTACAATCACAATAATTCTATTGGACCATGTCACTGTCAGTAAATTAGATCAATTTTTTATATTTCAATAACATTACTCTTTATATTTTGTATTTAAAGGCTTTATTTTCAATGAAAAGAGGAGGTTGAATTTGTTAGAAATTTTCTTGTGAAGGTTTTGGATGTCGGATTCTCTTCTATTAAACCATCAGAGATTTCTTCCCCTTCATAGTGGGATCTCTTTCTCACTTGTTCTTATGTTCTATTAAACAATGTTGGGAGACCTCTTCAAACAGAATAAAATATATTATAGTAAACAGCGAAGGCTTTACAACGGCAAAAAGAAAACCTAGCACACTAGGCTCCACTATTGCGAGGTCGAGAAGGGTCAAAATTCAAATGAAGACAGTTTTATCCTTTGTATGCTGATAGGCTTATTAACCACAAGAAGTGAAAGTATACATTCTTAATACTAAAAACAAAAGACAACTCAATCCCTGATTCTAATATCCCGGAAAGGGGTGATCATCATTCGTAGCCCCATCGAAGGAAGAAACTCCAGTAAGTTCATGTGAAGGATTATTCTCCACAACATTGTCTTGTGAACTAAAAGTGCTAAGTGTAGGGTTACGAAGTGTTGAAAGAAACACATCACTGGTACTACTGCCAGACGAGAACATGTACTGCTGGTCTAGATACAATTGTTGCTGTTGGTGCCACGGGTTTGGTTGACCATAATGGTTGAACCCGAATGTGGCCTTCATGGAAGTTGTATCATGGTCATTCTGCTCACTAGAAGCTCCAAAATTCAAATTCAGTGGACCACTCTGAGCCCCAGATGAGGAGATTGCACTCTGACGGCCAGTAAATTGTTGCACCTGAAGAAGTTTATAATTAAGAGAGATTGGAGATAAATAAAATTTAAGTAAAAAATACACAAAGATGATGTGGTTCAACACACTGCCTACTTCCACAGACCAAACACCCCCAAAAAACTATGTCTGATATCAAGGTATTTGATTATATAGGACTCAACCCTATTTATAGGTAATGAATTATGCATGATAAAGATAAATTTCACACATATTATCATTTATCTTTATCCAAACAACTTAGATACAAATGAATCTCTTTGGATCCTATCGTATTTCTACTTGAATATTGATGCATTCTTTTGATCAAACGTATCTCTAATATTACCAGGGCTCGGAAATTGGTGGCGCTGGCATTCAGGAGGGTTGTAGGTGTCCTCCGAGAAGCTCTAGACCGTCTTCGGGTTGGTTTCCCTATACTGGCCACAGGGCTCAGATCACCACCCCCTGTGATTGAAGTGGTTGGGTTCGACATGTTGTCGCTTGTCAAGGTTGTGGTCTCTATAGTAGCGTCGGAAAGTCCACCTGGAGGCACCGCCGGGTTACTGATGGGTGGTTGGTAGTATTGTAACCATTGACCACTAGAAGCTGGTGTAGTATCACTCATGTTTGGCTTTGGGTGGTGATTACTCTTGCTCTCTCCTTCAGTCGTTGGTCAAGACAGAAAGAACCAAACCTCATCTTGAACCCTTAAATATAAAATAAAATATTGAATGTAATCGTGACATCATATTATCAATTTTATGTGGTGTGATTAATAAGTGATAGAATATTAAGTAAATTTGTTGGGTTCTAGTGTTTTAATAACTACTAATAACCACCTTATTTAATAACTATCATTTTAAAGAGAAATGATATACAACTCAAATCTGTAATCTAAATTTACATCCCAAACGAAGGAGAATATTTAGATTAGTGGGTCTCATTTAAAAAAGTTGATGAAACCAACTCATCCAATAGTTCCCTTTTATTTGAAATGTAAATTTGAGTTATATAGTATTTTCCTATTTTAAAATAGTAGAGTTCACTAATCATATTTTTTATTTTATAATTAATTGATTATATTACGTGATAATGACGAGTTGTCGTTACACCCAATATTTACTATTTAAATAGGTACACCTGGTCAGAGTAAAACATGTTGAATGTTGACCAGTGTGGATGCGTGTGGGTGTGTGTATGTGTGTGTGAGAGAGAGAGAGAGAGAGAGAGATGCTTGAGGCCATGCGCTGCTTCCAGGAAACAACATGGCTTACTGACAAACGTTTTTTGAGGGATCGCATCATCCTTAGACTGATCTTTGATTATTTGGGGGCTTTTGAGATGGCTTTTGCTTCTTTGGTCAGAAACCCAAACAATGTTTTAGTTCTTCAGTATTGGTGGTTCACTGGTCTCCGGCTTCTTGCTTCTTCATCAAGGTGGTAACATTATTGTCGGGACTCCTTGATTGATGGGTCAACAATCCGATTAGAAGATTGAGGAAGTGATTAGTGTTGAATTAGTGACATGTGAATCACAAAATGATTCTATGCTAAGCTCTATTAATTGTATTTAATTGACTGATTCTTTCCTTGTAACAATGATGTAATATTTATCACAATAAACAAAATACTACTACTTTAATTTAAAAAAATTATTTTAAAAACAGAATTACTTAAAATAGATATATTAAATGAAAAAATATTACTTTTTTCAGAATTATATAATTTATTAACTTATAATGAATTATATAAGTTATATTGATAAATTCAGTACCATCTATATAATAATAGTCAAAAGTTTGGATATTTAAAGTTAAATCTTTTATTATATTTTTATTAGTTAAAGAGATTGATAAATTTAGAAAATAATTAAAATAGACAAGGCCAGTACTAAGGCCAGACTCCATTACCCCCATTAGAGATTATACAGATAGTCTGTCACTTATTTTTAAAAAAAATATATATTGAATTATCTAATATATTTTTCCTTGCAATAATGACCGACAATGACTAACCTTATTTATCCTATGGTTGAATATTTAACCACCCAACCTATTTGGCTCCGCCACCTTGTTCATACAATACCAAGATTTAGAGATCAAATTCATTAAAAAAAGGCTCCATCAGTGTATCTTCTTGTGAACATGTTTCACGTGTCTGTATGCCCCCAGTGTATTTGATGTTTGGAGGCTTAATTAATTGAAAACATCCTAGCTGCCTAGCAATTTTTCAAATGTTGGTACCGACAGCGACACAGATTGGGAGTTATACTTGGGCACGCATTGAGGTTGGTGGAATGTTTGTGAGGGAATATTCTGTGAATTTTTATTTTTATTTTTATTTTGGTACTATCCTTTTTTCGTCCAATTAAATTATGACACCAATAAATTTAAATTTTTTATTTTTACAAGTTAGTTAGGTATTTTCACACTCCATGACTATAAGTGTATCAAATTAGGTCACGGCTATCAATTACTTCTTGGTATAGAATCCATTCAAGATAATGCTGTCAAGACCTTAGAGAGAGAGAGAGAGAGAGAGAGAGTCAAATGTTGAGTAATAGTCAGACACCAGAACGTGATTGTCAATTTGATCATCGAGTACTATCAATAATTTTTTTAATACTACCAAAGGTCAATTTGATCATGGAGTACTATCAATAATTTTTGTTGAGTAATACTACCAAAGGTATTTTTATAATTTTTGTGAATAATTTTGTACTTAAAAAATTTATTATTTTTGTGCGCATTTTAACCATTGTTTTGAGTATTTTTACTACTGTTGTAGTAACTATTTTTCTTCAGTACAAAAAACATTACTACATTTGGGGCTAGTTTGTTTTGGGGATAAGAGTGGTATAAGGGGGTGAGATTAGGAAAATAGTACGTGGGGTCCATCTTATACCTTGTTTGTTTGGTATTTTTCAATCAGTATTATTTTTTGGATAGTAATACCGACCCGGTGTGAACAATGACTTAAATGCCTTCAATATGGTACTAAGCAATACTACCTACCCGGTGGTATTATATTCCCGGTACAAATAGATGGGCGGTATAATAGAGTAAAAAGACACAAATGCCCTCTTATGTGAAGAGTTCACATATAAAAAATTTATTTTTAATTTTGTCCTTATATTATGTTTAAGCGTACGATGCCACCGGTTTTTTTTTAATTTTTTTTTAAAAAATTATTTTGAATTTTTTTCTTGTATTATGTTTAAGCGTACGGTGTTAACAATTTTTTTTTTTTAATTTTTTTAAAAAAAAATTATTTTGAATTTTTTCCTTATGTTTAAACGTACGATGTCACCGGTTTTTTTTAAAAAAAATTTTAATTTTTTTCTTGTATTATGTTTAAGCGTACGATTTTAACGATTTTTTTTAAACAAAAATTATTTTGAATTTTTTCCTTATATTATGTTTAAGCGTACAATGTCACCAGTTTTTTTTTTTAAAAAATTATTTTGAATGGAATGAATGATGTTAAGGAATAGATGATGTTAAAGGTAAAATGGTATATTTGTTATATAAAATGTGATAGAATAGATGGTTGTTTGTGGGACCCACCATAGTACTTATTGAATAAACAAACATGAGAGGGGATTAGAATAATTTTTATTACTGGTACTAATATCCATTGGTATTGGAAATGTAAAGAATACATTTCCAATACGAGGCTTATATAATACTTGAAACAAACATGCCCTTGGGGGTGATTAACCACATTTGTAAATATTTTATCACTTTTTCTTTAGTATCACAACAATGATAAAAATACCCACAAATGAGACAATTTTTTTTGAGTACTGTAGACAACTCCAAAAGTAAAAAGTGGGTCTTTTCTTTGCCAAGGATTATTCACAAATAGAATTTTAGGCTCATGGGGCAAGTCTATTAGACTCCCTTCAGCTTGACTGAAGATTTTTGTCAGCTTAATATTTCCATACACAAGGGGATCACATAATGGTTCTATCGAATGAAAATTGAGTAGGCTGAAGAGCTCTCTGGTAGTGTAGATGTGAAGACCAAGTAGTGTGTGAGTAAAATGACAATAGAAATCAAGTACACAATGAGTACAGTGGTTCACCAGCTAATAAGTTTAGCTAATCCATTCTAATGGAATATCTTATTTATAGGGTTTGCATTACTTGGTAAGGAAAAAGACAGTTACAACTTTTGGTTCACAGTTGGCCTTTTTGTTGTGCAATTGCTCATCTAACGTTACAAGGAAAGAGTTTGCCTATTTATACTTGTAGGAAGAGTGGTTCTTAGGTAATGATAGGGGTGGTTCCCTAGTTTGTTAGGATATTGGAGGTGAATATTTGACCATTAGAGACTACATTTTCCTAAGCATGACGTAACATTCTAGAAGCTGGTGATATATTTTCCTAGGGCTTGATGTTGTTTTTCCTTCTTTACCCCTCATCTTCTCGTGGATTGAATCGTTTTAGATTAGTCAAGCTCATTTGGAAATTGCAGAACTGATTTTAGTTGTGAGCAACCTGGATTAACTTTTGGACTATCGTGACCTCTTGCCTATAGGTCGGTCACTCTGTCCTTAAGTTAATGATCCATCTGCTTATGATGTAGATCTATTTTCTATGGCGATTTTATTCTTGGTATCATGAGTTGCCCCCATCCCCGAGCTTCGGACTGTCTGATCTGTACGTTGGTTGGGGTTGAGCTCGATTAAGTGGAAATGAATTGTGCCTTGAAAACTGGAGTGAGGTCTTGTTTTTTTGATCAAGTCACTGAGACCTTGGTCAGTTGAAAGGACGTCAAAGGACCATGTCCTTATTTTCGCACAGTTGTGCAGGTGAGAAGTGTGTTAAGCGCCTCGTTTCCCGAGATGTGCCAACCAAGACGTACCGATTTGAAAGCAACACGTGTGATCTCGTGACAGAGGAAAACCCGCCAATTCCCAAAGTTGTTTGAACGTCCCTCCTGTCTGTTTCCCATTTCTTGTTACTGAAAACCTTAGAGAGGTAGAGATCGAGGGGGTTCTTAAAAGATAGGAGGTCCTGGCTTGATTTGTCTTGCAGGCTCTTCACCGTCTTTCTTGTGTTCTTTCCTATTTTCATTGGTTAGGTACGTCCTCTCCATCCTTTTACCTTGCAACCTAGATTGATTCGATCCTTGGTGGTGGTCCTAGGGACTCCACCTCTTGGTTCTCCGTTTCTAATTTTTTAGGAGTCTTGGTAGGTCCTTACTTTGTCTTTCTTCTTTCATTGACCTATATATAGTCAATAGGATCGTCCTTCTTCACGATTGGTGTCTGGATTCTCGTGCTATCGAAGAAGGACATGCCCAAGGAGAGGAAAAGAGCCTTAAAGGCTAAGGTGAGTAAAATAGAAAGTGAGTCCATAACGATTGTTTACTCCTCTTCATCAAGTGATAAAGAAAACTTCACAACCTTTGTAGGTTCACACTCCTCCCTCCAACGAGAAACTTCCAAAAATGAAGAAAAAGAAGTTGACTCAAGTACCACGACCGATGTAGATGACTGAGAAGTGGAAGTCTTTACTAGTGAGGATGAGACTGAGAGTGTTGGGTACCTCCAAGATGCTTACAACGAGCTATACAAGGAGTGTCTAAAACAAGGTGAGAAGTTGCTTTTATTGAGCTCGAGGCTCAAAACGAGTGAAGATGAAAACAAAGCACTTCATGTGGACTTAGTTAAGTCCAAAGCTTACATTGTTGCGCTTGAGAGAGAGCACAAAGGGCTTTTAGAGTCTATGAAGAGTCTTGAGTTTAAACTAATAAAACTTAATAGAGACCTTCATGAAGCCCAAGAACTCTCAAAGAGACTTTCCCAAAGCACCAAAAAACTTGATAGAATGTTGGTTATATGGAAAAGTGTTGGCGACAAGAGAGGATTAGGATTCACTAAAGAATAAAACACCTCCACTTCTTCCAAGACCGTGTGTTGTGAAGGGTAACCCAACCCATGACCCCCATGTGTAAGCACAAGTCCAAAAAATACTAATTTTGACAAGGGTAAGTATGAAAAGAAGTCAGTTAAAAAACAAACTCAAACCAAACATATTGTGTGTTTTACATGTGGTGAACATGGTCACTATAGTGTACATTGCATTCAAAATAGAGAAGTTTTAGACAAAAAAACACATGCATCTAGCCAACCAATCTAAAGCGTTGAACAATCAAGTTGTCAATCTTTCCAAGCTTTTAGAGAAGTCACGTGAGTCCATGCATACTCATGCATCATCTTTGCATGGACCACATGCTAGAATGCACAAGACTCCTTATACCCCCAAGGGCAAGATTTATATGCACACACTCAGGGAGAATAGAGTTAGTCCTCCACCCATTCTCCGACCTAACCCGAGTTTTGGGATGAGAAAACAAGTTTGTGTGACTAAGGAGGACCTTGAGAAACTCACCATCTCAACCAAGTTAGAGGCCCCAAGTGCTTCTAGCAAGGTCATGGATCCTAAGAAATAGGAGAGGTGCGATAGTATGAGCCTAGGTGACCACACATGCATTGCATCAAACACCCTAGGGTCATACTTACTTTTTACAAATTTTTTTTCTTTCTTTCTTTGTTTATTTTCTATTTATTTTTTCTATAAGAAAATACAAAAACAATAGAAAGATGAAAACCAAAAAACAAGAGAAATATGAAAAATCAAAAACAAAAGAAATACAAAAATCCAAAAAGAGTTTTGATGTCAATTTTGACATTCTTTTTTAGAATTTATGGTAAATGCTTTATTTGTTTTTCATTTGTTTAATAGCATCTTTATGCATATTTTTCATGTACATGTGTTAATTGAAAATGTCAAAAACATTGGAAAAGAATAGGCCACAAATATTTTATTTTGTTTGTTTTTCCTTGTTCATGATCATGGTAATTTACACATTGGTTTGTATTGAAATTGTTTCATCCTTAAATCAAAGTTGAAATGTGCATTGCTATGAGCCATATAAAACAAGAAAGTACTTAGTGACATAAATCTTATTTTATGATTCATTAGCCAAAGTCTCTTTCATCATAGCATGCTTGGATAATGTTTTACCTTTGAAAAAATCATAAACCAAGTACACATATGCCATTCACCTTCACATTTAGGAATTTTATTAGTTTGAACTATTAATGTTCTTAGATAACTCTAAGTGTTGGTGATAGGTGAACACATGGCTAAAGGTTAGCTAAATCTCAATCCCTTACAAGATGTCGAAGGTCAATTGTGAGAAAAGAACCCAATGTGACCAAATCTAAAAAGGCGAGGCATAAATAAATGGCTAAAAATAATTGCACTTGAATTGTGAGAGTACTTATGTTTAATTATAAATTGCTTATTTGTAAAGCTCATAGAGCTCTTATTAACCATGATTAGAAGTATATATTAAACGTAAGAAATTTGTGATCATGTCGATTGAAGCCATATAGTAGAATTCATAAATTGCTTCTTCCCCGTTTATATATTTTTCAGCCTTCGCCAGCACTTCTGCCATACTGGCATTAGGGTTCTCTGAAACGGAGAACAGGACATCAAATGCCCGAAACCTGGCCATGAATGCCATCAGTTGACCTTGTCATCCAAGCCATCCATTTTGTAAGGATTCCTGATTGAACCTCTGGACATAACTCCTCAAGGATTCATATGATATTTGCTTTATAATGAGAAGATATGAGATTGGTTTGAGGTGGGTCCTTGCGCCGATGAAGTAGGAGATGAATTATAGGGAAAGTTCTTTGAAGGAGGAGATCAAGGAAGGGGCCAACTTCTTGTACCACGCCAGAGCAGACCCCTTCAGGGTAATGGGGAATGCTCGGCAACTGATAGGGTCCTAGTATCCGTGGAGTTCCATCTGATTTTTTGTAAGTATTGAGGTGATTTAACGGGTCTTTGGTTTCATTGAACGCCTCAATTTAGGGCATCTTAAACTTGTTCGGGAGCGGAAAGTGTTGGATCTCCAGTGTGAGCAGACACTCTATTTGCTAGACTAGAGCCTCCATCATGATTGGGACTTGATTCTTCACTATATATTTGACATTACCAAACTAATTCTGAACCTCCTTGGATCTTCCCACCATTGGTTCAGTGAATTCCATTGGAGGGGAGGCTGACAGTCTTGCCTCTTATTCTCTTCAGCTCTGTTTTGCGCTTCGTCTTCGGGTTCTACTCGAGGTTATTCGCGTCGGAGATTTTCCCCTAAATGAGTCCTATAGTCTTCCTTAATTATCCCATTGAGAGGTGGCTAAGGAGAAGGAGGGTCTCTCAGTAACCGCTGTTGAGGATTCTTAGTAGTAATATGAGGGCTACGAGCTCTTGATTTTGTCTTAGGAGACGGATTATGGTCTATGGGTAAGTTTCCAGTTCCTTCCTAAGAGACATAATCTCTGGATGAGGAGGCGATGGAGGGGACTCTCTGCTGGTTCTCTGGATTTTGAATCATACTTCTAGTGAAGGTCATCAATCAATGAAAAATAGAAGTTAATAAAGAGCAAAACGACGCTAGACATTCTCACAGATGGTGCCAAACTGATGGTGTTGAAAATTAAGAAGTACGAGAAGCTCTCTGACAATGTAGATGTGCAAAATAAGTAATGTGTGAGGTGTGTTAGTAAAAAGACAATAGAAATCAAGAAAACAATGAGTTCAGTGGTACACCAGCTGAAAAACTTTGTTAATCCACTCTAACAGAGTCTCTTGCTCTTGGGGTTTATATTACTTGGTGAGAAATACGATGGTTACAACTTTTGGTTCACAGTTGGCCTTTTTGGTCTGCAATTGCTCGTCTAATGTTACAGGGCAAGGGTTTGCTTATTTATACTTGTAGGTAAAGTGGTTTTTAAGCAATGATGGGGTGGGTCCCCTAAGTTTGTTAGGATATTGGAGGAAAATATTTGACCGTTAGAGGCTATATTCTCCTAGGCATGATGTGACATTCTAGAAGCGTGGCATTAATGACCCTCTCCTTGTATAGGGTCTAATGTTGTTCTTCCTTATTTACTCTTCTTCTCATGGATTTAACCTCTTTAGATTAGTCAAGCTCATTTGGAAATAGCTAAACTGGTTTCAGTTGCGACCGAGCTGGACTGGCGTTTGGACTGTCTTAACCTTTTGCTTGTATGACAGTCACTCTGTCCCTTAAACTAATGATCCCTCTGCTTATGTTGTAGATCTGTTTTTTATGATGATTTTATTCTTGGTATCATCAACTTTATTGAGGGGCAAAAAGAAAATGACGTCAACAATATTTCTAATTTTTTTTTCGTGAGCTATGAAAAAAGTTATTGCGCACACTTGATTTTATTTTATGTTTCATAATGGCCATGGCAAAAATCATAATTATCGTACTTTTTGTAGGCTCAAGCTTTGTGTTCTGGGTGGATAAAGTTGACCCGAAGAAGTGTTTCTATGACTTATGACATCATATCAATTTATGGGTGACAGTATATTGTGCAATGACAGAACAGCAAACAACATGTAGTGCTTGAGAAAGACTACAATACCGATTTTGGTATCGTATTGATATTTACAATTTTTTGAGATAAAAATTAGAACTAAAAAAGTGTTAGGAGTGGTTCAATAGCTAAATCTAGTCTTTGGTAACCCAGATGTCTCAGGTTCAAAATTTTCTATACCCCCTAAAGGCCAGTCACCATTATTCCTTAGTGAACATGTTCTAAACCCGTTTAGGCTACGATAGCCAGTATCCGAACTTGATAAAGTAGTTGGCCCAAGCTTAAACATCCTGTAAAAAAAAAAGTCATGAAAGTTATTATTTAAAAAGTAAAGTTACCATTTTTTTAAGTCAAGTTACACCTTTTAAAGTTGAAGTTACACCTTTTAAAGTTGAAGTTACAACAAATTAGGTGGTATTTATAATCGATCGTCAACTTATCTCACGCAGTTGTAACTTCATCCTTACAAACTGTAACTTGACCTCAAAAATAGTAACACTCAGTACATTACCAAAATATTTTTTTCGATACTGTAGAATTATCTGTAGTGCTTTAGAAATATTATTAGTCTGAAAAAAGATTCAAACAGTGATGTACAATTTTGAGTTTTGAAAGGAAAAAATTAATTGTTTTGGAAATGGTCAATACCATTATCCAAAATGATTATGTGTTTTGTCGTTAAACTAAATTAAATGGCCAATATTTTCTCACTCCCGACGTGTAAATACAAATTCACAAAAACTAAAAAGTAAATTATCAAGAAGTTTGAAGTTTAATTCACGTACCGTTGAAATAACATTTATTTTCATACTTGTTTAATTGAATATACACACAGTATTACAAAATATGTAGAAAAACTTATCCACCGTCATCGGCTAGATGTGATATAAATATTTTCAAATTGGTATTAGCTAAAGATATGATATGACTAGTAATAACCCATGCCTAATGGCACTTTGAAACTTAAAAAAAAAAATTATTCAATTTGAAATAGGTTTTTCGACAAAATTTACTCTAAAATTAGGAGCTCAAAAAAATCTCAACCTACCTACAGAGTATATATGTCTCATGAGTAATGCTAAACTGACCAAATTTTAGGACCAAATTAAGAGCCCAAATGACATGACAGCTGACTTGGGCTTCTTTATTTGGTGTCATGTCATTTGGGCTCCAATAAAAACTTCAAATAATATGCTGCTATGTCATTTGGGCTCTTAATTTGGTTCCAAAATTTGGTCACCATAGCATTACTGATGTCTCATTGTATGTATCATTATCCAACACAAACTATTGCATTGCCTAATACAAATCATTTGGGCTTCTTTATTTGGTGTTATGTCATTTGGGCCCCAATAAAAACTTCAAATAATATGTTGTCATATCATTTGGACTCTTAATTTGGTCCCAAAATTTGGTCACCATAGCATTACTGATGTCCCATTGTATGTATCATTATTCAACACAACTATTGCATTGCCCAATACAAATCATTTGGGTTTCTTTATTTGGTGACATGTCATTTGAGCCCCAATAAAAACTTCAAATAATATGCTGCCATGTCATTTGGACTCTTAATTTGGTCCCAAAAATTTGGTCACCATAGCATTACTGATGTCTCATTGTATGTATCATTATCCAACACAAACCATTGCATTGCCCAATACAAATCATTGCATAACCAATCTCAGAATAAATTACTCAACTTAACTCAAAGACTTCATCATATTGTAGTCACTAAAAAAACTTTCCCAATTAATTCATACAGAAAAAAAAAAGTAAAGAAACAAATCTAAACTAATCTATAACCTCTTCAATAAAATATAACATTGTCCAGAAATCAAATTAAACCAAACCACCCAAGAAGATTACAAACTTGCAACAACCAATCCGTCAAAAATGGTCCACCAATATTCCATATCAAATAAAATTTTAAAAAGTCCAAGAACAACAACATATTTTACAATCATCAATAGAAAAATAATAGAACCATTAATATAAATTCAAAAAAGAATGTATAATGTATAGGGCATTCGAGAAACTTCGTGAGATGAATCGTAGTTTACGTTGTTGTCAAGCTTCACCTACGCCAACCAAAATCAAAACTCCACCACACCTTCACCATATAACACAACCCTGCAAAATTAATATGATTTCAAAATTAAAATCAATTAATTCTTCATATGAATCATCACAATAGGATTCAATAACTAAAACAAAACATTTTCAACAAATAGGGGTTAAAGTAATGACTAAAATATATTGCGCCTAAAAACTGGTACTCATTATGGTATCTCATCTTCTTACTAAGCTTTAAAATATAATTGAAACTTAAGTAATACAAAACTTTTAAAAAAGTTAAAGAGAGCAAGGGTAACAAAAACCCATATAAACCCATTAACTTTCTCTAACAACGCAACTAACTTACAATGTTGTTGGAACCTTAAAATTGAAGCCTCTACACAAAAAACCTCAATTTAACCACAATATACAACACAACACACACACAGTCCACAATATACAACACAACACACACAGAGCACCCACACATGCAAAATTGGCACACACACTTAGTTTTTGGAAATTACATTGTTGTTGTGTACTGATGGCTTATGAGGTTTTGATTGCATAATTTTAGTATTTATTTTGTTTATTATTTTGTGCTCACTAAATTTTGCAAAACCTAAATTGCGGGGCGAGACAAACATTCCATTTTTTTCCTATGTAGGGTAAGTCGAGTGCTTTGTGTATGTGTGTGTGTTTGGAATATGGTATTATGTCTTTTTTGAACATGGTAATTTCTCTCGCTATAACGCTACTTTTTATGCCGATATATAATGTCCATTAATTGTATGGCCTCTATTGGGTTTATAGAGTTGATATTTGATGCTTATTCATTTGGGTTTAAATTGCTTTGGATTGTGCAATAGATGCATCAAAGGTTGTCCAATTGACACCATGGACAAGTGACTGAACACAGTCCAGGTACCCCCTTTCTCTGTCTTCAATACACACTCACAATCACACGCACACATAGTACACAAAACATCACACAGTACACACCAACACCAATTCACACTCACACTCCCATTCCACATACTCCCATTTGCTAATTGTCGTTAGTGAATTGAAATTGATGGTGACCAAAAGAAAAATTGATGTGATAGTTGGTAAATTATTGTATTTAAAAGGGATTATAGCACTTGCAAAGTTTTTTTTTGTTATCCTTTTTTTTCTATTTGTATTTGAATAAACTAGGGTTTTAGAGTGTGTGTGTGTGTGTGTGTGTGTGATTGTGTGTGTTGAAGACAAAGAGATCAATATAGAGAGAGAAACAGGGGCCTAACCTATGTTGGGTTGCTTGTCCATGGCGTCATACTTTTTTTTTTTGTCATAATGCAAATCAAGTTTCAAGATCAACTACTATTAGAACAATTTAAAACTAAATTATAAATTCTTAGTCAATCAAATTCCATTCAACCAAATCATATAACTAATCAAAAAACCAAAAATAAATACAAAACCATGAATCAAACCTAGATTAATACCTTACATTTGAACATCAAAACAATTATGGGAGACAAAATCATATTTCCATAAATGTACACATAAATTGGATTTTTTAGGAACAAAAGAAAAAGGATAGATTTATCTTATTCACAAAACTCATATTAAATTAACCAAACCTTGAGTAATAATTAAATTAGAATTACCCAGCTCGCATATACACATAATACTTATACACACCTACAATAAAAGACACAAAACTATTCATGTACAAAACTAATCCTCAAGAAACATATAACTCAAATTGACTAAATCAATAAATAATAAATAGTTGTTAAATCCACAGATTCATTCTATTGTAAAAATGTCAAAATCGGATACATATAAATGTATAAGGTCTCCAATTTTTTGCCCCTTTATCATATACTTAAATTGATCCAAGTAGACCCACATTAATCAACTTAAAACCAATACATGGCATAAGATTTAAATAATCAAGTAGAACCACATTAACAAACTACAAAACCAATACATGACATATGATTTAAATAACCTCAAACATATTAAAGTCTCAAATTTCACTATTTTCAAGCAAATCCACATTAATCTACTTCAAAATCAATCGGTTGACGGTAAAAATCAATATGTATAGATAACACTTGATCAATTACATTAACAAACTCTAACTAAGCACAACATGAAAATTGAAAATTACCTAGCTATTCTCAAAAGAAAAAAAAATACCTAGCGACATGAGAGTCGAGTGGACACGATTGCCGCTTTAATTCAACCGCAGCAGAAATTTCCTCCCAATTAGCATCAAATCAAGAAGAGAAAAGCACAATTGCTATTAACAATATAGAGAAGAGAAAACATTTAATTTCCAAAATAGTTTAATAGCATAACCAAAAATTGTGTGCATGAAAAACAGGATTTGGGGAGGGTATTGTCATTGTGCGCAGCGAGATGTGTGTGAAAAACAGAGTGTGTGTGTGTATGTGCGTGTGTTGGGGTTTTTTTATGTGGTGTTGGTGGAGGAATGTGTATGCGTCCGCGTCTGTGTGTGTTTGCGTGTGCGTCTGTGTGTGCGTCTGTGAGTGGATGTGTGTTGTGTATGTGTGTGTGTTACTATGAAGACAGAGAGAGGAAGAACGCAACTGTGCGTGTGTTACTGTAAAGAGAGAGAGAGAGAGAGAGAGAGAGAGAGAGAGAGAGAGAGGGAGATTACTTGGATGCATGGCAGAGAAGAGGGGTTGATCTATGATGGGTGGATCCATGACAGAGAGAGAAAAAGGAGAATTAAAATCGCTGGTGGGTCGCTGGTTGTCGATGGTGGCTTGTTGTGTCACCGTTGGTGGCTTCATCGGCGGGAGAGAGGTAAGAGTCATGAGACAGAGAGAGGGAGATGTTGGTTGATCACTGGTGGTTGAACCAGCACAGGGGAGCGAGAGGTTAAAATTCTTCTAAGAGAGAGAGAGAGAGAGAGAGAGAGAGAGAGGGAGAGAACGTCTAATGAGTTGGGTACCGTGTAGGAGTTGGGTAACATGTAGAAGTAAAAATGAATTCAAAATGCACTCTATCTTATTATTATAATATTAAAGATATATATATATATATATATATATATATATATATATATAGAGAGAGAGAGAGAGAGAGAGAAGATGAGATAATGTATTTAAAATGTCTAAGAAATAGGAGAGAAAGAGAGTTATATGAGAGATATGAGTGTTACAGTTAAGTCCAATTATGACCGTCGGATCAAAAGCCTGAAAATGATCTGAGCCGCTAAAAGTTCAAGACAAACAAAGTTAGCTACTTTATTATATAGATGGTTTGCGATTTAGCTAAACATATGATTCTAGACAAATTAATAGAATGGTAAAACATAGCACACATAATTGGCCCCAAATATAGTTATAACAAGATTATGTTTAGGGAAAATTACAATCAGACTCCATGAGGTTTGTCACTTAATCACTTAGACTAATTGATATTTAAAATATTACACACATATCCCTTGAGATTTATACGAGCGTAACACTCAGTAGACTCTTGCCGTCAATGTCCTTTAGTCTATTTATTAATAAATTATACTTAGACCCCTTGAAGTTGGTAGGCATGTAACATTTAGGCCCTCAAGTTTGAAATATTACACTTAAATCCCTTAGTAGTTACGAAACTTACAAAATCTATTAAACGATCAAATTACTTCAATTAAAGATATAAAATATTGCATCAATTACAGTTTAACCTCTTGTTTGATTTTTTAGTCTTATTCTAATGGATAATATAATTGTATGTAAATAAGTGTTGAATTGAGTTTTTTTGATATATTTATACTGATTACTATATGCAGTTCATATCTTTGAGTCATTTACTGACTTAGGCATCGGAGAGTCGACCGTCAGAGCTACCCTCTAGTCTCCGACTTCTTTTTCAGATGATCGAAGCCTAACAAACTAACATGTAAGACGTCCAAATTTTGACATCAACAATACTAATTATGAATTTTTTAAGAAAAAAATAAATTTTTATTTCAATAAATGGCATAATAGAACATGAATTTTGGTTATAAAATTTAAAATATTTGATATTCTATCTTCAATTGGAATATTTTTTATCTAAGTATTATGTTTTAAACTTAAGGAGTCTAAGTGTTACACGCCTACGAACTTCAGGGGGTCTAAGTATAATTACTAACAGATAGACTAACAGATATTGACGATAGAGGTCTAAGTGTTACGTGCGCACAAATCTCAGGGAGTCTGTGTGTAATATTTCAAATGTCAAGGAGTCTAAGTGATTAAGTGACAAACTTCAGAGTGTTTGGATATAATTTTCTCTAAATATTGTAGAAAGTCGGTGATATAATTTGTGCGAATATTACGTTCTTTAGTCTTTTTGCAGCATGTTTCCAAATTGTAGAGTTCTTGTAGACTTATAATTGCACGCTTATGTTTTGCCCCCATGGATTACATTTCTATGTGTGAACTAGAAGTTTCTTTTGACCGAGTTATCCAAAGTAATCAGGAGGTTTTGACAGAACCCATGCTCTGTTTCTTCATGCTCGTACATCTGTGTTATGTCTAGTCGTGCTCTGCACAGAACTGATTTAATACGTAGTCAAGTTGATCTTACTCGTTTCTTGAAAAATTATACTATCTCATTGTAAGTTTATATTTTCCCCCAAATTACTGACCATGTCAAAGAAAAATCAAAAATCATTTAAAAAGTGGTTACTTCGGAGCGGTCGTCTATAGCCAGGAGGCAAAAAAATGCTATTTCCCCATTATAGTCAAGTGGAACAGGAATTATCTATTGGCCGATACAAAATAATAAACTTTAAAGTTGGAGGGTCAAATTGATATAATTGGCTGAATTGTGAGATAGTAAAATGTTGAAACCCATGAGCTATTTTGAGAAGAAGAAAAATTCTAAAATGCTTCCAATTTTGAGTTGGCACAGGTTCAGTCGAAAAATTGACCATCTGAAAAATACAATCAGACAGTCAAACAGCAAGAAAGATGCCAATGGACCCAGGTGAATGTAGACTTTTGGTGCAATAATTTCTTTTTCCTCCTTTTCAAATGAGCCCAAATTCATTCCCTTCAGATTTGGTTTTTGGTTACTATTAGTCAACCTCTTGACTGTCTATAAGGGGAGAGGGAAAGAGGAGAGAGGAGGGGAGAGGGGCAGAACTTGAGCATGACTAAAAAATGCTCACTTCTTGAGGACACCTTGATTGTCATGTGTCATAGTCTTCCACTAATATACAACTTTTGCTTATTTGACCAGAACCCAAACTTGGTGCAAGCAGGGCAGAGTCAAAAAAAAAATTTCTAGGATGGGCAGTCTAATAGATTTTATTCAGTTCGATAAAAAAAAAATGTATAATATATTTATATTATTTATTTCATCAATTATCTTTAAAAATTCTATACATATGTGTGTATGGTAAAAAATAGATTAATTATAATTTTTTTATTGAAAATGAGATTAATTGTAATTAATTATAATTGACCCAACAAATTACCATATGATACTGACACTTTACGATGGATAAGTTTCATCAAATAAGATCGTCCTTACCGGCCTTATGATCCCACCAGTGAGGGTCTAACGGTGTGATCGGCCTTATTACCATGTGATTCTCTATCAAAGTAACTATAATAAGCAGCTTATCCACTCACTCACATTTTACCAACAGTTAAAAAACGTGCTTTGCACATGTAACACACCCGTGACCCTATGGACCAGAAGTCTACAATTATGCATATAATTATTCTATGGTAAAGCACATGGAATTCTTTTATTCAGTTATTCAGGTAGTGACAATATGTAGTCACTGATATGCTCTTTTTTATTAAACTGTTGCAGTATTGTTTAGAAGAAAATCAACCCAGTGTGTACAAAGCATAACACACAATCTATATTTGTGTGTGGCGGATGTAACTATAAGAAGGAATTTATGGAGGCATAGGACAGTGAAACAATTTTAAGAGACCACTTAGTAAAACTTAAAGTGTTATGTTGGTATATGGAGAAGTCAAATCAAAATATTAGAGGTTAGCGGTTAGTCTACTGACCATTGGCTTCCACTGTGACCTCGTTGTTCCTCTCCGATCCTTGTAATAATGTCTGAAAAAAAAAAAGGAAAAAATAAATCATAATAATACATTAGTTTTAGAGTGGGCACATTAGCACGCTCAGTAAACATAAAAGATTAAAAATCGACTTACATAACATAAACAAAAAATAATAATTAAAACTTCTTATCAAGAATACAACTAATTATTATCACTTACAATTGACTCTGATATGTTTTTATTATTTAAAAAAAAGTTACAAATCAATTTTATCAACAATATTTCTTTTATACATAAAATTGTGGTAACAATATTCCATTTATGATTCTATAGTTTACTCAACGACGCACATTTTTATATAATAATGAAATAACCCTAATTTTAGATTTAATTGGTGGAGACCCAATGGTTTGTGACCATTGGATAGATAGTAGAATTTATTAAATATTAAGACTCACTATTAGATTTAATATCACAATGTATTATGTCCTTAAATTAGGTCTCAATAATATTATTCGAAAAGTTAACAATCATTTAGGTAGAAATCTATTTAAATTAATATCACTAAAACACAATATTAAGGTGGACACAATTAATATATCTAATTTTATTTCAAAAAATACATGTCTAATATAAAGGAAAAAAAAAATTGAGGGGGGGGGGGGGGGGGGGGGGATGTGTCCACCCTAGCCCAAGGGTGGCTCCGCCCTTCATTGTGGAGTAAATATTGAATGCAACGGTGATGCTATATCACTATTAATAACATGATATCACTAACCAATAATAAGACCTCAAATGGATAAGGTGAGCCCAACTTAGACTTATTTGGAAGAAGAGTGGAGAGTTATTTGCTTACATGACTGATTAATTATTAATTTTTTTTAGGTCCATTTATTTATTTATTTTAATATTGTTGTTAGTGATACTACATCACCTTGCCATGTAGTATCACTGTTTGTAATGAATATTTTCTCCTGGTTGTGGGTGTCCTCCTAGAAGCTCTAGACCGCATTCGGATCGGTTTGCGTACGATTATGCATATAATTACCACCCCCTGTAATTGAAGTGTTTGGGCTCAACATGAAGTCTCCGGTACTGGGGCTTGTGGTCACCACAGTGTTATTGGAGAGTCCGCCTGGCGGTATCTCATGGCTAGGCAGCGGTAGTTGATAGTATTGTAACCCATTCAGTAGAAGCTGGTATCGCATCACTCATTGTTGGCTTTGCGTGGTGATCACTCTTGCCCTCTCCTTCTGTCTTTTGTCCAGAAAAGGAAGAACCAACCTCATCTAGAAAGCTTAATGAAGACGTTTAGTAAGAGTAAAATATGTTGAATGTTTATGTTGACCATTGTGTGGGCGTGTGTGAGAGAGAGAGAGAGAGATAGAGATGCTTAAGGCCGAGGGATGCGCTGCTTACAGGAACCAACATTGCTTACTGACTGAGATAAACGTTTCAGGGAGATTGCATCAGCCATAGACTAATCTTTGATTTTTTTTTTTGGTCATGACTAATCTTTGATTATTTGGAGCCTTCTGAGATAGTCTTTGCTTGTTTGGTCAGAAATCCCAAGGGCCAACTTAATGCTATGTACTTCTATATTTTACTAATCTCCAGCTTCTTCTTTCTTTATCAAGATGACAACAAGATCACAATCAAATTCTGCCCTCTTTGTGTTTATGACAGAGAGGTTTCAATAACCTATTATCTGTTTGATTGCACGGGAGAAAATTAATGACAATGACTTGATGTGACGAACCTTACTAACTATCCTATGACGAACCTTAATTTGCTTAATGATGTGATTCATCTCTGATAATGGTAGGATTTTGGAGTAGGTTGCCCATCCTAAACCCAAAACATCTAATGGGCCCAATGGTTGCATAACGGCCCAAGAGACCCCTCCACAACCCATCTGCTCCGCAATAAGGAATGGGCCATAATCCAAATGAGGGAGCCCAGCAAAGAGTCCAACTCGGCACAATCCTACTCGGTCATAACAGGCTTAGCGGTAAGTAGCACGGGAGCAAGGAGCTCGGTATTCACCAGACCCCGAATGTCCCACATCACGCCACTTGTCCAGGGGACCAGAGAACAACTTCTGGAGCCTCTTATGAACGTGTACTCACTGGTAAATGGAATATTTGTGCACATTCCATTGAAGGACCGTGGATACGGCTAGTGTCAAGGTAACGGTCACCACTACAAGACAAAAATGAGGGGACCACAGAATCAGCCGAAGGATGAAGAAGATTGCAGAAAACTCTAGATAACCACTTGTATAAATAGAACACCATCACGCTATGTAAATGATATCTAAAAAAAAAAAAAAAAACCTGTACTGGCAAGACGTTGCTCACTCAAGCTCTAAGCTACGAAACCCACTGTAATATTTTTCTTCAAGTAATACAAACTCTACGGAGCAGGAACCTCCATTACACTAGATGTAGCCTTGGTCTTTTGGATAGGGTGAACCACTTATATACTGTATGTGTTTCCCATTTCGTCATATACTCTTCCATGTTAGCTTAGAATATTCACGTTATCCTCCCCCATTTTGCAAAACATAGATCTGGACTTGGACTGAGGATTTTCGAGCACTATCAGCTTGGCGCGGTCTGTGGGAAACAGTTTTCATCGTTTCTTTTGAGTTTTTCTTTATACATATGTTAGTTTGATAGTTTCAACTCGAAATATGAGTACATCTCACGCAAACCCCCAAGTCCCACCGATTCTACCAGAAAACTTCCCCGCTCCAGCATCGGACGTCGAGAACTTTCCTCCAACGGTAGACCCTCCTCCTCTCAATGAACTTGACACATACCGTCATACTACCATGCAACTCATGAAACAGAATCAAGACTTGTTGACGTACATATAGGTGCATCATCCCCCGCAAAGCAAACAATTCTATTCATAAGCGCCAAGCAGTTACAAAGGAAGAGGGGTACAAAACAAGAAAAGATTTAACCCCCCCCCAGCATTTCGCTTCAGAACGAAAATCTCCTCCCTCAGACGGCCATTCTCGGCCCTCAGCTCATCTCGCTCTTTCTCAACCTCAAAAATTCATTTCTCGAACCTTGCCTTCCCCGCCAGAAACTCCAACTCAACAACTGTAATCCCCATCTCACCAGAGGAGGAATTTGATGATCGCGACGATAGGTTGCCTCGTCAGCTCTTCCATGAGGAGGTGGCAGCATCCTCATACGATCTACTTGGAGAAGAGTCTGCATTGAGAATGAGGAGGGCAGGATCAAGAACAGCGATTGGAAGGACTGCTGGGTTGGGACCAATCCCAAACTGAAAAAGATTATGGGCTGTGACAAGCATGGAGAGCAAGCTGACGAACCCTGCTCAGCTCGTCTAAGGTCAGACCGGGGCCATCTGCACAATACAAGCATGGTTAAGACTACATGAAAACCACCAAGCATAGACCCCCCCAGGGCAAAAAGAGAAGAACGGGAACCAGAGCCATCATTTCATTACCTCTGTATAGAAGATATCCCCAAGAACGAGGAACTCGGGCAAGCTCGCCCAATAGCCTAATGGATGGGCAAACGCAGACCATTTTGAATGCACTTTCAAAGAAACAAGTTTCCCAATGAAGGAGGAAGTGCAAGGCTCGTCTAGCGAGGGAATTCGGATAGCCAAGCCACCAGGAAAGTGATATTGTTTTCTAAACGCCTTTACCTTCACAGAAGTAACAACAGACGGAAGCATAAACACCGAGTACTAGGGCACATCAATAGTAGCTTGAGCCCTCTGTTTGAACAAAGGAGTAGGAGGGGAAGCCATGAAGCCCAAGAATAAGCAAAATGCACGAGAGACTCTTCAGAAAAATCGAAAATGCAGGAGAGAAGAGACTCCAAGAAATAGGGAAGTAGATAACTGGCGAAGGTGGGCAGACGAATGTTACACTCTTGCAATCATGGTAGAAGTTAATGAAGACGACGCACGTGAAGGTTAGGCGGAGTTTGGTGGGCACGAATAACGAACAAGTTATTACTCTTCACCTGAATCTGTACACCACGATTTAAAGACATACAACACTAACAGAAAGGAATAGCTAGGCAGAGCTAGCAATAGCCAAAGAGCTTGGATGCACACAGCTCAGTTTAGCATAGCTCGCGATTACACAGCACGGGATTGTAGAAATCGAGCATGGGAGGCAAATTAGCAACCATACTCTAACAAGGTCAAGACCACCTTGGAGTAGGGGGCAAGGGGAGAACACATCAAGCAATCAACAATTTAAGAAACAAGTTAAGTGTTCTTCATTTTAGTAAATAAGAAGATTTACACTTTCAAAAAAAAAACAAACCATCAAGGTTGGCTGGATGGCGAAGCAGCATCAGAAGGATTGCTAGGAGGAAGGTCAAACCGAGGCCCAAATTGATCGAGGTCAAGGTTAGGAAACTTCTCAATCGCCTGATCTGCGAAGTTAAAGAACCCATCTATAAATGCCTTGGCGGAGTCCATCTTGGCCTTTTCAATTTCCTTGCGTTGTTCCTCGACAAACCGGCGCTTAGTGACTTGATCCGAAATATGTACACCCAAGTGCAGGCGGTCAAGCTGTAGTAATAATCCGGTTTGAGTTCGGAGTCGAATCCATAGGGAACTCTTGTTGATGTTTTGAGGTAAGCAGTGGTAGAAACCCTAGTGATTGTATCCTTTGAGATTTGAAGTTGTGATGTTTGGGATATCCTAGAAGGAATATAAGATTCTTTCGAAGAGAGTTTTCTAAACAAAAAATGAGATAAGCTCGACTGTAAGAGAATCACTATTTAGTTCAAGGATCTGGACATGTAGTTAATTATCCAGTTTATTATACTTGTGCTTGATAACTCAATTAACCCCCGTATCAACAGCAGGTTAATCGGAAGATAAAGGTGGATTATGAGAATTAAGAACATGATTCTGATGTCTTTCTAGAAGTTTACAAGAATTGTCTGTGCCGAGACTTAACCCGTCTACAAACAAGCAAGTGTTTCTACAAGATATCCAATCATGACATTAATGCTCCATTTCCATTCTTTAATTGAAGCACAATAATTGTGAAGATTGAAGGGTAGTCATGAAGATCTAGCCGGGGTGCTTGCCTTGAACCGATGAGTCTTTCTACGCAAGAGTTATCTATATTATAGAAAGAACTCCTGGTTATACAAAGTACCTTAACTGTGCTAGATGCAATCAATCATTCAATAAACAGGAGAAATATAAAGCATTAAGCATAATCGAAAATGCACAGATATAACTTTCAGATAATGTATACACGTCCATCACCTCTTACTAAAGAGTGAATGAGGAACTACTCACTCTTCATGGCTTGTGTAAAGCTAGAAAAGTGAGTGATACTCATCCCTCCAAGTAGAGGAGTTACAAAGTAAATTAAACTAAACAAAGAGCCGATCTTCAATGAAGAATAAGTAAATCACGCTCCACCCTTCACGGCTTTGGTAAAGCTCTAGAAAAGTGGAAGAGTTTCACTCTTCTAAGAAAGAAAGAAGCTCAAGCAATGGAAGTGAAAGACATAAACAATGAAAGTAGAAAAAATCTAGTCACTTTTAGAGGGTTGCTTTCTCAACCAAAATATGGAGGGTTGCTTCCTCAACCAAAATATGAACTAACTCCCTTGATACAAGTAAATATAACATACATCTACAACTATATGAGTGGGAGTCTAAGCCTCCATCAAGCTCTATACCAAGTCTCTTTAAGCTCTCCCACTTTAGGAGTATTTGTAGGCAAGGAGAAGGAGGGGGACAAGGTAGTGTGGAGGAATAGTGCAAGGCCTTCAAAGTCCAAGTGAAAGTTCCAATGTCCGGAGAGAAGATCAACCACTCTGCAGCCTGTCTGTGGAGAACGTTCGAACGTTTCCTGGCGTTCGAACGTTGCCTCTATTTTTGCTTTATGGACATTTGAACGTTGCCTGGCGTTCGAACGTTTCTTCTGTCTTTGCTTTATGGGCATTCGAACGCCAGATGGGGTTTAACCCTCTCACTCAAGTGGCCTGTGGTCTTCTATGAAAACCTATTTCCACACTCAATTCAGAACTTGGCGTTTTGCACTCATTATCCTGGTCCTCAAATAGTTCCAGTGGACGTTTGAACGTGAGTTTGCGTTCGACCGTGGTACTCAAGTACCTCAGGGTCTTCCTTCTTGGCTGCAACAAGTCATGTCTCAGCAGTCTGGTCTGCTCATATTTCAAGTGGACGTTCGAACGTGAGTTGGCGTTCAAATATTCTTACTTTGTTCCAAGCTTCTCCAAGTTTGTTCCCTAATGTGCTGGTGTTACACTCAAGGGTAATATTTGTTGTTCTTGAGTCCTTGTTCATTTTAGGACCTGAAATGTCATCACTTAAACTCCATCAAAGTACAATTAGTCTAAAAAAGGCATAGTAAAATGATAATTTTAAGTACTAATCACACCCCCCAACCTAAATATTGCTAGTCTCTAGTAATACAACAACAATTAAATGTAAATTTATTTCTAATGCCTTTTTCGTGGGTCATCCGGTTGCATTTAGCTTATGCAACAAGCCGTTGAACCACTAGGTTTATCCTAGCGGACGAGTGTTGTCTCGTGAGGATTTTCAGTGAAGCTACCCACAAACTTCAGTCGAACAGATGTGCATGTGGGATTACTGGTTAAAGTAAATTAGCATCATGGTCGTTGGGACACCCAACCCTCAATTTTGACTTATCTCCCGCACAATCCTTTTTCATTGGTATTTATCTTATGCAAAAATTAACATCTGTTACATTGACATTTGGAATTCCCTGTGTAGTAGGACTTATCATTCTGGCAACAAGAATTTTTATATAACAAACATTTCATTCTACCAGCTTCCATGGATAGCTTTGATTTTACAAACCTCTCTTAGACTGCTCTCAGCAAAAATTCGCTCCGATTATAGTGGCTTGTCTCTCAAGGGGCATGTGATCAGAAGATGGCCAATCGAAAAATCACATACACTATCTAGTAAAGGAGTGAAGTTTAAGGAAACAAACTAATCATGTTTTGACATAATCTCATGGAAGAATATTGATGCAAATAAAGAAATACTAGTTAACATACCCCACTTGTAGTCGACGACATACACATTTATCAGGCTTGAGATCAATTAGGGCTTTTTATAGGTTGTAATGTGCCCAGAGGTTAGGGGCTAACGAAATGACGTTAATGGTATCCAAAAGCTATCATCTGTTTATGTAGTGTAGCACACCTCTTTCTTTTTTTTCGACATTTTGCCGAGAAATGGTATTTCTTTCTTTTATTTTTCTCATTTTTCACTCTTTTGGCAATTCCTTGGTTTTCTGTCTTTTTTCTTTTTCAGTTGTTTTTCATCGACTTTTATTTCTTTGAATAGTAGCCACCATCTTCTTTTCTGTTACTCTTGTTTTTCTGTATTATATTGATTTATAAGAGGGTGTAAGAAAATTAGATAGCAAAGGTATGTCAAGTATATTCTCTTGTGGCTCGGTTATCATATGGGTTTATCGAAGAAGAGATCATACATTGATGGCTCAAGCATGGCTAACTATGGATATAATTTTGTAAAAGAAATGGCTAAGGCTCAAAATTAAATCAAAGATGGCCTAAGATCATTTCTCAAGTATGTGCACATGTATGTGTCGTATGCAAAGGTTTCCTGTGGGATATGTCAATAGATTACTTTAGTTGCGTCAATCAAAGCGAGGTTAATGAGATTATTCAAAAATTGAGAGTGAAAGACCTTACTTGAGTAAATGTTGATTGTCTCTCAAAAGTATAGCAAGGCTCAAAACTTAGTATGGTATTCTTTGTCATCTCCATTGGTTATGTCAGGTTTCTCGTGGAATGTCGATTATATATCAGTTCCATTTTCGAGCCTAGTCATCTTGTACCTTAGGAATTGCAAATACCAATATACATTTGACAATTTAAGCATAGAGAGTGATGATACCCAGAATAAAACTGGCACGTGCTCAGTAAGTGAGCTCAGCTCGGGAGCTCAGGCGAAAGAAGCTGAGCTCCCCTAGCCATGAGCAGAGCTCATCCAGTCAGCACTAAGAGCTCCTAGTCGAAGGTGCGAGAGAAGAAATGCTAAGGGAACAACAAGACGACTTGGATACCCTTATTAAGGAGGTAGAATCCGATCCGAGGCAGAAAACCCGTATTTAACCATGATCTCCTCCTAAAACTAAGGAGGATCCCACAGGAGGAGGCAAAGATCTCTCCTTTTGAAGCCAGCCATAAGGAATTTAGGTGACTCCGGAATTGTGGATGAAGATAGGGCACGATCCCTTCAATGTAGGATAGTCCCGTATTAGAGGTAAGTATGAGGCTATAAAAAGGAAGAGACAGCCCCCATTGGGGGGAGAGAGATTTTTTGAAACCCTAGTTCCCTGAGTATTCGACTGTAACACCTTCAATTCATCAATAAAGAAGAAGGAGCAAGAGCCTCCATTAGAGAGTGGACTAGCCGAGCTCACTGGCCGGTGAACCACTATATTTCCACCGTATTTCACACATTATACACGACTAATTAGAGCTTTCATTCTCCACTTCATGAGCCTTGTAGCTCAGATGCCATATTAGTCCCCATGCAAACTGTTCACGCCAATTAATCTGGTTCCTTAGCTCGTATCCGGAGGTTTACACCATCAGTTTGGCGCCGTCTGTGGGAACGACTGTTCCTGTTACAAGTAAGCTGATTCCTCAGTGACTGATGGTAATAACTCGAAATATGAGCAGAAGTCAAACAAACCTACCCCGAATGCAAGATCAGCCGGAAACTGCCCACGGCAGACAACCCGGGAACATCCAGGAGGCGAATTCCCCCATTAATAACGAGTTGGAGGCCCTTCGTCTCGTCAACCAACGCTTGCTAAAGGAAAACGAAGAGCTGTCAAAGCTCGTACAACGCCCACGGGAGGCACCACCGGCCCAAGAAGGCCAGAGTAATCCCCCTCATAGGGAACCTCGATACTGGGACCCCCTTAGAGAGGTCAGCGAGGGAGGAGAGGGCAGCCAGGCCAGGGGATATGTCCCCTACGTACCCCCTGGTAATGGCCATAACGACGAAGTGCAAAGTCGGAACGACAGGGGTGAGAGAGGTGATTTTTTCCCTTATCCGCAAGACAGGAGAGAGCAGCACTAGGAGC
This sequence comes from Ilex aquifolium, assembly GCA_951799425.1. Classification (NCBI taxonomy): domain Eukaryota; kingdom Viridiplantae; phylum Streptophyta; class Magnoliopsida; order Aquifoliales; family Aquifoliaceae; genus Ilex; species Ilex aquifolium. The sequence continues at coordinate 15,499,082 of OX637393.1, read as the reverse complement.
AACGCTTCAAAGACTTCCAGCAAGAGCTCAGTCATATGAAAGAGGTCGTAAAGAGTAAGGCCCCGGTTACAATGGATGTTTTGGTTCAGCAAACCGAATCCCCATTCACCACGGGGGTGCTACACTTCCCTCTCCCACCAAAGTTCAGGATGCCCCAAATGGAGGTCTTTGACGGATCGAAAGATCCCGTGGATCATCTCAACACTTACAAGAACCAGATGGAGCTACATGGGTACCAGGATCCTGTACGCTGCAGAGCTTTTGCCATCACGCTGAAAGGCTCCGCCTTAAACTGGTTTCATAGGCTCCCACCAGCCTCGATCTCATCCTTTAAAGAACTCTCCATTGCTTTTGTCTCTCACTTTATAGGAGCCCGGATACACAGAAAGCCGAGCTACCACCTGCTGAATGTGAAGCAGGGTCCCCAGGAAAACCTGAGGACTTATGTCCAAAGATTTAACTCGGAGACATTGAAAGTAGACGTCCCGGATGAAAAATTCGTCATAACTGCTTTCATTGCAGGATTGGGAGTGCAATCAAAGGATTTGATGTTCTCCATATCAAAAAACCCTCAGGCAAGTATGGCTGAGGTGTTAGCCAAGGCAGAGAAATATATAAACGGTGAAGAGGCACTCCTTTCTAATGTGGTCGGTACGTCTTCGCGAAAGGAAAAGGAAAAAGAAGAGAAGAGAAGGGACAGAAGCCCTAGGAAGGAAAAAGGACGAGAGAGGTCCCCAAGGAGGGACAGAGACCGCTCGCCAAAGAGGAGAGGAAATGTCAGAGATCGGCTGGGTCCCATGCAACCTGAACTACAACCCAGGTATGGGCCTCAGCGGTTTACCCCACTCACCGCTGCTGTGTCACAAGTACTGTATGAGGTCCAGAACGAGAAATTCTTAAAATGGCCACCTAGGATGAAGGCAGACCCGGCAAAGAGAGACCCCACGAAATACTGTGATTATCACCGGGATCATGGACACCACACTGATGACTACATTCAATTAAAGAAGGAAATCGAGTTCTTGATCCAGCGAGGTCAGCTGCGTCGTTTTATAGCCAATGATAACCAGCATCGAGCCCTTCCGCCTCCACCACCCCGGCAGCAGGCACCTGCACCACACCAGCAGCCTCTAGGGGAAATCAGAGTGATATCTGGAGGGTTCGCAGGAGGTGGAGAGTCTAGCTCAGCTCGGAAGGCGCACCTCCGACGGGTCAGAGCCGAAGAAGCTCTCGAGGTGCATGCTGTATCCAAAGCACCACGTTTGGATACAGCTATCACTTTTTCAGATGCTGATTTAGAAGGATGCCAATACCCCCATGATGATCCATTGGTGGTACGATCAGTGGTGGCAAATAGAACCGTTCATCGGGTTCTAATTGATAACGGGAGCTCGGCAGATATTATTTTCGCACCTGCGTTCGACAAGATGGACATAGGAAGGCAGAAACTTGAGCCAGTAAGCACTCACTTACTGGGATTCTCCGGGGAAAGGGTGCTCCCCCTGGGTTCAATCCAGCTCGTGCTCACCCTGGGGGACCCACCTTGCCAAGCCACTACCACTGTCAAATTCCTAGTAGTCGATGCACCATCTGCGTACAACATCTTGCTTGGAAGGCCATCCTTAAATTCTATGAAGGCAATCCCATCTGCCTACCATTTAGTCATGAAGTTCCCTACAGAGAATGGAATCGGAGTGGTCCGAGGAGACCAGCGCGTAGCACGGGAATGCTACATGGCTTCTATGAAAGGGAAGGAGGTTGAGAACATCCAACTGGATGAGCTCGACATGAGAGATGAAATGGAGACAAGACCAATGCCATCGGAAGAGCTGGAACCAGTTCAGCTTGATGAGAAGCCAGAACACCTCGTTTATATGGGTTCCAAACTGACCGCTGAGCTCAAAGAACTCCTCATCCAGTTCCTAAAAGAGAATATAGGAGTGTTTGCTTGGAAGCAAGAAGGCATGGAGGGAATCGACCCTTCGGTTATTACCCACAAGCTATGCGTGAACCCAACTTGCAAACCCATCAAACAGAAGAGGAGGAGCTTTGCTTCTGAAAGGCAACGAGCAATAAATGAGGAGGTCAGCAAACTCCTCCAGGCCAAGGCTATCAGGGAGGTTGATTACCCCACTTGGTTAGCAAATGTAGTTCTTGTAAAGAAAACAAATGGGAAGTGGCGATTGTGCATCGACTTCACTGATCTCAACCGAGCATGCCCCAAGGACAGTTTTCCCTTACCTCGGATTGACCTAATAGTGGATGCCACTGCAGGGCACGAGCTCCTCAGTTTCATGGACGCCTTCTCAGGCTACAACCAGATCAGGATGGATCCCAGCGACCAGGAGAAGACCTCCTTTGTGACTGAACAGGGAACATATTGTTATCGGGTCATGCCCTTCGGATTGAAGAACGCTGGAGCCACTTACCAGCGGTTAGTAAATAAAATGTTCCAGAAGCAAATAGGAGCATCCATGGAAGTTTACATTGATGACATGCTGGTGAAGTCACTAAAAGCAGAGCTCCACATCGAGCACTTAGCTGAGTCATTCCGAATTCTAAGGGAGTACAAAATGAAGTTAAACCCTGCGAAATGTACATTTGGGGTCTCGGCAGGAAAATTTCTGGGCTTTATAGTCAACAGTAGAGGGATTGAAGCCAATCCAGAAAAGGTTAGAGCAATGATGGAAATGCAATCACCATCCAACACGAAAGAGGTGCAACGTTTGACAGGCAGGATAGCTGCACTGAGCCGTTTTGTGTCTAGGGCTAGCGATAAATGCCAGCCATTTTTTCAAATCTTGAAGAAGGCATTCCACTGGGATGCCAAGTGTGAAGAAGCATTCGAAGACCTAAAGAGATATATGAGCTCTCCCCCTGTTCTGGTGAGCCCTCTAGAAGGGGAAATCCTCACCCTCTACCTAGCAGTTTCAGATTTTTCAACAAGTGCAGCGCTAGTTAGGGAGCGAGACAGAGCTCAGCAACCAGTCTACTACTGTAGCAAAGCTCTGAGGGGGGCAGAGGAGAGATATCCAAGGATGGAAAAACTCGTTCTAGCTCTGGTTACAACAGCTAGGAGACTTAGACCTTATTTCCAGGCTCATACTGTTGAGGTTCCAACAGATCAGCCAATGAAGCAAGTACTACACAAGCCGGAATCCTCAGGGAGGTTGGTTAAATGGGCCGTAGAGCTCAGCGAGTTTGATATCAGGTACAAGCCAAGAGCTGCCATCAAAGGGCAAATTTTGGCAGATTTTATTGCAGAATTCACAGCAGCAGCGCCTATGGAAACCACGGATTTAGTACCGGACCTTCCCATATGGAAGCTTTCAGTAGATGGAGCTTCCAATGCTCAGGGAAGCGCTGCAGGAATGATCCTGACCTCCCCAGAAGGAATAGACGTCGAATATGCCCTCAGATTTGGGTTCAAAGCTTCAAATAATGAGGCAGAATATGAAGCCGTCATCGCTGGGCTTAATCTTGCCTATTCTATGGAAGCAGAGCAGCTGGAGATCTGCAGTGATTCTCAACTGGTGGTGAAGCAGATAGAAGAGTGTTACGAGGCAAGAGGCGAGAAGATGGTCCTGTACCTCAAAAAGGTACGAGAACTAATGAAACAGTTTGTGCAGGTTAAGGTCAGACACGTGCCTAGAGTGGAGAACTCACGAGCAGATGCTCTGGCAAGGTTAGCAACTGCCTCGCAGGAGGATTTGGATAGGCTAATTCCAGTAGAGCACCTTCCAAAGCCCTCGGTAAGCATCGAAGAAGAGGAAATTCTATCAATTGAAGCTCAGCCGAGCTGGATGGATCCCATCGTAGAGTACCTTCAGAATGGAACTTTGCCAAATAATGCCAAGGAGGCATCCAAGCTAAGGGCCAGGTCAGCCAGATTTTTCCTGATGCAAGGGAAACTGTACAAGCATGGATTTTCAATGCCTCTCCTTAAGTGCGTAGGAGACGAAGATGCTAACTACATACTCAGAGAAGTACATGAGGGGATATGTGGCAACCACATAGGAGCTCGGGCCTTGGCAGGAAAAGTACTGAGGCAAGGATATTATTGGCCCACCATGCTCACAAGCGCCACCGACTTAGTAAGAAAATGAAAAACTTGCCAAGAGCATGCTAATATGTCCCACTGTCCTCCCGAGCTCCTAACCTCGGTGGTAAGCCCATGGCCTTTTCAGCAGTGGGGGTTGGACATTCTGGGACCCCTTCCCGCCGGTGTGGGGCAGTGCAAGTTTGCCATCATAGGAGTGGATTACTTTACTAAATGGGCAGAGGTTGAACCTTTGGCAACGATCACAGAGCAAAAAGTTCAAAACTTCGTTTGGAAGTCGATAGTTTGCAGGTTTGGAGTTCCCAGAGCATTCGTATCTGACAATGGAAAGCAGTTTGATAATTCAAAGTTCAAAAGTTTTTGTGCCGAGCTCGGAATCAAGAACTATTTCTCAGCTCCTGCCCATCCCCAGTCTAATGGGCAGGCAGAGGTCACAATAAGAACCATAAAGTCAGCTTTGAAGACCAAGCTAGAAAACTTGAAAGGCAAATGGGTGGAGTACATTCCGGAGGTATTGTGGGCCTACAGGACCACCGCCAGATCTGCGACTCAGGAAACCCCCTTTGCTTTGGCCTTTGGGACCGAGGCAGTGGCCCCAGTGGATATAGGGCTCGAATCACCAAGGGTGGAGTTTGCAGATTCCGAGCACAATGATGAGTCTCTCTTGCTAAACCTCGATCTCTTGGATGAAAAGAGGGACAGAGCTCTGCACCGTGTCCGTACTTACCAAAGGAAAACTGCAAGGTACTATGACAGGAGGGTAAGACACAGAAGTTTCAAGGTTGGAGATTTGGTACTTCGGAGGCTTCTGCTTGCGAGAAAGGATCCCACGCATGGGAAATTGGGACCCAATTGGGAAGGGCCCTATATCGTGTCAAGGATAATCAGACCAGGGAATTACGAGTTGCAAACAGAGGAAGGAAAGGTTCTACCTCACTCGTGGAATGCCGAGCACCTTAAGAAGTTTTTTCAGTAAGTGTTACTTGTAATAGAACTACTTTTGAATAAGAAAGAGCAAGCCTTTTATTCACCCTCCAATGGTCTCCAAAGTAGCAAGATGAGCTCTTCAGCTTATAAACAAACGATAAGCTTCAAAGCTTATAAATGCAAGATGAGCTCTTCAGCTCATAAACCAACGATAAGCTTCAAAGCTTATAAATGCAAGATGAGCTCTTCAGCTCATAAACAAACGATAAGCTTCAAAGCTTATAAATGCAAGATGAGCTCTTCAGCTCATAAACAAACGATAAGCTTCAAAGCTTATAAATGCAAGATGAGCTCTTCAGCTCATAAACAAACGATAAGCTTCAAAGCTTATAAATGCAAGATGAGCTCTTCAGCTCATAAACAAAAGATAAGTTTCAAAGCTTATAAATGCAAGATGAGCTCTTCAGCTCATAAACAAACGATAAGCTTCAAAGCTTATAAATCAAAGATGAGCTCTTCAGCTCATAAAAACCCGATAAGCTTCAAAGCTTATAAATTTAAGATGAGCTCTTCAACTCATAAAAACACGATAAGCTTCAAAGCTTATAAATCAAAGATGAGCTCTTCAGCTCATAAAAACACGATAAGCTTCAAAGCTTATAAAAGAAAGATGGGCTCCTCAGCTCATAACTACAGGATAAGCCTCAAAAGCTTATAGACAAAAGACGAGCTCTTCAGCTCGTACAAAATTCAAGGCTGAACGCTTCTTGGAGACACCAACAGTCAAATTCAAGGCTGAACGCTTCTTGGAGACACCAATGGTCCTCCCCCCAGGACCAGATACCCTTGTGCACTGCCTACACACTCAAAGACCTCGAAAGGTCCAGAACAACTGAGAACACCTATGAGGTCAGATGAGAAGTAAGGTCAGAGCAGACATGATCTTCTGTTCTCCATCGATATCCGTGGTTCGACCTAGGGGGTCAGTGAAAGACCAAGGTCAGAGCAGACATGATCTTCTGTTTTCCATCTACGTCCGTGTTTCGAACGAGAAGAGTAAGCTGAAATAACCTAACAGAATTCGAGACGAATGAAAAGTCTGGCATTCGAAATATCCGACAGTGCAAATATTCAGAAAAATACAAAAAGAGTCATAGTCTGATATCGCTTAAGAAAAGAAAGAACGATACAAGGAAACAAAGATTCTAGTCTTTCTTAAGTTCAGATTTCAGCTCAGCAACCTCTCCCTTCAGGCTAGCATTCTCTTTCTTCAGCTCATCCCTTTCCTGCTCAGCCTTTTGAAGCGAGTTAAGGAGCTTCTGACCAATAGAGGTAAGGAAGATGGTGGACAGAGAGTCAGGAGAAGGGGAATCGTCCCTCTTACGCTTCCTCGAACTCGTGACGGTGTTTCCGTCCTTGTCAGAATCCCCATCCTCATCAGAATCAGAGAAAGAGGTCCAGGAAGAGTAAGGAATAGTGGAAAACTCAAACTCAGTAGCCTCAGCCCCAAGCAAATAGAGGTTTGCGCTCGTCATCAGCTCGGAATAAGTCTTAGACTCCACAAGCAACAACTCGTTGATATTCACCATCCCTGGTAAATCCAGGTCAGGAGGATCTACACAGCAAGGACATAATCAGAGCATATTTTTAAAAGGAAAGTACTCAAAAGAGCTATGCTCGAGCTTACCAATACGAGAGAAGCTCTTCCAGGACCGAGGAATCCTGGCTTTACGACAGCGATCCTCAGGAGACCTCCAAGCCTCTCCAGAAGCGAAGAAGAAACGCTCAGACCACCCTTCAGGGTTGGAGGGAAGATCTAGAACCAGAGGGCGTAAATTGAAATCCCTCCAACGGAAGAAACTGAAGCAGGGGGCATTATCTTCCTCAATCTCAAAGAAGTATAGAAACTCAGAGACAAAGGGGAACCTGCCAAGAGCATGAAGGCGGCAGAACAAGAAGAAGCTTACCATAGCACCCCATCCTCGTGGAGAAAGGCGAGAAGGGCACAGGCCATAATAGGCAAGAACTCGCCCAATGGCCGGATGAATGGGAAGGCGAAGTCCCATGTCCATAGCACCTTCAAAGAAACAGACTTCCCCTCGGGGAAGGTAGTTACAAGGCTCGTCGGAGGAAGAAACTCGCACAGGCAAGTCAAGATCAGGGAAAAACCGTTTCTTGATGTCCGTCAAATCAGAAGATTCAAGTAATGAAGGGGACAGATAGCGACAATGCCACTCCCGTTCGATTCCAAAGGAGGATCGTTCCTGGAACAAAGAAGAAGCGGAGGCAGCCATCGAAAATGCTGGTAAGGAAAAAGATGCAAGAAATCAGGAAGAAAGTCAAGAATAGGTCATGCGCTTGGGAGGTTTTCAGGAAACTAAGAGCCAAGAAAGAGGGAATCAAGTGGCCTGTTCAGTTTCTTAATTAATAAAGGTAGCAGCAGTTATGGAAAGTGGCTACGGTTATGGAAAGTGGTTGCGGTTATGGAAAAGGGAAAGATGTGGCGCTTATGGGAAGCGGTTGAGAGAAAAACGTGGGAAAAGAAACCAGATACTACCCCTCCTATTTGCACTCAAAACGACCAACGAAAATTCTGACCCCACCAAGCAATATACCCTCCATATTTGAGCTCAGCCCAGTAAAAAACAGAGCACTTGTATACCAAATCTTTGAGGTGTGAAAGCTCAAAGCTTCGCTTAAGGAAGGCCTAAAGCACTCCGCAAAGCAAGATGTGGGGAAAGGAGAGGTGAAACGTAGAAGAAGGTCTTCTACTCTTAGAGAAATGGAGCAACGACATTTATTATCTAGAGAAGGGTTCGTTTAAAGAATTTTAAGCTCAGACAGAACCCGTAAATTCAGACAAAAGAACCACGAAGCTCAGAAATAAACTTTAAGATCAGACAACAGAGCCAAATAGCTCAGAAAGCGCTCTTCAGTTCATACAGAAAAACAAAGAGCTCAGAGCTCTCAAGTTCGAAAAAAGAGCAGTCTTAGCTCAGCAAGAATTTATAGGCTCACAAGCACGAGCTATGCAACTCTGAAGGAGCACGCCAATTCAGAATATAGAGTTGAGCAGCTCAGGACGAAGAAGAATAAGGAGTGGATCCCTAGGGTACCAACTACCGAGCTTAAAAGGCTCGGGAAAAGCAGTCGAACATAACACCAAGTCCCCTGTACTCTTCAAACCTAGTAATTTTGCTTCAAGAAGTGCACAGCACCCCTCAAAGCAAAAGGGGGCAAGGGAAGTATACAAAGTTGAGTGCATGCAAAGCCAGTCAAATAAGTGCACCGTTGCGGGTCGAGTCGAAGTCGAATCAAAATCCAAAAATACATATATACTGAAATCGAAAGATATGTATATATATACCAAAAGCAATAAATGAAGTCAAAGACTACATCACGAAAAATTCTTTACAGAGAAATTACAACTAAAAAGACCTAGGATTCTGGAAGAAGAAGGATTGAAGGATCTCGCAGCTCAGTAGAGGAGTCCCTTGCTTCTGTTGCTGAGGGCTCACCTTGACCAAGGGCTTCAGACACCACGACAGCTGAAAAGGATGCAGAAACAGGAACAGCAGGAGCTGCAGCAGAAAGCTCAGGAATCGTTGTTGAAGGCTCAGGGAGCGCGATAATAGCTTCTGAGGTCCCAGGGGCAGGTGTGTCTTGACTTAAGGCAGCAGCTGGAGAGTCTGAGATGTCCCCCTCATTGTCAGTGCCAGATTCTTCCATTTCCTCCTCAGTAGGGATAGGGAGATTGAAATCAATGTCTGGATATGCTTTGGTAGCCTTAAGCCTAAAAGCAAGCCATCCAGTAGCCCATGAAGTGGTGGCCTCATCCTTAAGCTCGGCAAACTCTTTGTCTCTCTCTTGAACCAAATATTTCTGCTCCTCGAGCTCCTCACAGAGTTTGCCGTTAGCCTCACTGAGGGCAAGATAATCTTGATTAACCTGGATGAGCTCCCTCTTAGCGTCAAAGGCCTCCTGGTTAGCCTTGGACCATGCCTCAACCTTAGCCTGCAGGTCTTCCTTAACCGCCTTCAGCTCATCCCGAGTCTTCTTTTCCCCTTCCTCAGCTCTGGCCTTGACTGTCAATGTATGTTTGAGATCGGAGGCTTGCTTCACCATCTGTTCGTTGAGACCCTCCATCTGCACTTTGAGGCTCTCCACCTGAGCTCTGAGGTCTTCATTCTCAAGAGACAATTCTGAAACCTTGGTCTTGTATTTCTTTAAGACCTGGAAAGAGCTCCCTTGAGAGCGAACTCGGTGCAGCAGACCTTTCGTATGAAGGGCAGCCTGAGAATATAAGGAAAGTACAGCAAATAATGTCAGACCACGAAATACAAACAAGCAAAGAGAGACAGGGGGTTAACACTCACAGTAGCAGCTCCCTGAAGGGCCAAAGAGATGGATTCCTCCAGGGGCATGGAAGCGGCCTTCAGGACATCAGATTCAGAAAAGATAGAGGAAAGAGCTCCAGCAGCAAGGTCTATATTGTCAAAAAAGGAGTCCTCATCTTCCTCCTCAGACTTTCTCTCTTTTTCAAACACCTTCCCAGAAGCACTGTATTTGAACTTCCCGGGTTGAAGGTCGGGAACCAATTCCAAAGCCTCCTTGACCTCAGAAGAAGAAGGGGAAGCCTGATCCCTCTCCTGAGCAGACGCCAACTTAGAAGGGGCCACTGGAGGGGAAGAAGAGGTGGTTGCAGCTTGTGGAGTCCCAGAGGAGGAGGGCGGAGCCTTGCTTGGAACCTGTCCTTCAGCTGCAGAGGGGGGAGAAGATACTTCCGGCCGGGGGATCTTAGCTCGAGTGTTTGGGCCGCTCCCAGAGCCTACCCGAGCTTTGCGTTTCCTAGACCTGCCACCCTCCATCAGCTCTGCAATTTTGGCCTGAAGCTCTTCTGGAATAACCTTCATGGTAGAAGGACCTGGAAGATCTGGAAGAAGTAGGAAAATGTAAAAAAAAAAAAAAGAGAGAAAGGAAGGAAAGATAATGAAGAAAGGAAAAAGAATGGCGTTGAAATCACCTTCGTCAGCCCCTAAAACAGACAAGGGGATCGCTAAAGTCGCCACAGGAAGACTCAGACCTAGCTGTACCAGGTTCCTTGACTCGATCAAGTCGGCGTACTTCTCTGGCTTGATCTTCTCCAACTTTGCTAGCAACTTTTTGTCCTCAGGACTGAGCTCGTAGCGTTCACCTGAGAGGAAGAAAGTATGCAAATAAGAAAAAGATAAGAGGCCGGCAGGTTCCAGATCAGAGCTCGAACTCAAGTAAGGACTCACGTAAATTATCTGGTTCAGCCCAGGCCGTAGGGATACCGAGTGTGTCTGTCTTATCAGCAGGGTTGTACTCCCAACTGGTGCCCCCGACAAAGAAGAAATGTTCCTTCCAGTGTTTATGGGAGGTCGGAATGTCAGAGATGAGCTGCCTAACGCTGGCACGCTTGGAGGCATACAAGAAGCCTCCGGAGGTCGGTTTAACATTGAAGAGCTCTAAGAACAAAGGAATGCTAGGAATCCCAAGTTTATGCTTCTTAAACAGGACTAACAGACCAACCATGACGCCATAGAAGTTGGGGGAGATCTGGGAAGGGCACACATGAAAATGTTGCAGAACAGCCTTGATGAAGGGGTGCAAAGGAAAGCGAAGGCCGTTGTCAAAAGCAGCAAGAAAGAAGCAGACTCTGTTATGAACTTTTTCTACATAACAAACGGATCGATCTGGGCACCAGGGTTCGACCCCAGGGGGAAAACCATACCGAACTTTATAAGACTTCATTAGCCTAGGGGCCTCTTTACTGCAGCCCACAGATTCGGCATGCCTAAAGGCAAGCCCTAGATACGAGGTTTTCTCCTCCACCCCGACTCCACTTATCTTAGCTTTGCCTTTGTCAGGTCTGGGGGGCAGGGAAGATGAGGTGGAGGGAGGCTCCTCGGCGTAGACCTCAGCCTCTACAGCCTCTACACCCGGAAAATTATCAATCTCATCACCAACTTCCCCTAAATCCGTATCTTCCCCGGCTGACCTAGATCCTAGAAGTGAAACAGAGGAGCGAGTGGCTTCAGAAGAAGCAGACATGATAGGGAGAGAAAAAGGAAGATGGAAAGAGCGATAGAGCAAAGGGGGATTAGTCAGGCACTCTCTAATGACCCGGGAATCAACACAGTGGCTCCCAACAGCAAGGATATGAACTACAGAACCCCAATCCACGAAGTGGTGAAGTGGGGCTAGACAATGGTCACGATTCCAAAAATAAAAGAACCGAAATGCCCAAAAATGCAATAACCACCTCGAACTCGAGGGATCCAGAGCAAAAAAGGAAGAAATAAGGGCAAAGGACGTACCTAACCCAGGGATAGTGGCAAACAGGAACTTGGAACGAAATCGGAAAAGGAGGCGTCGCAAGTCTTCGAAACGAGGTCCGGAAATTCGGTTTCAGGCAAGAAAATAGAAAAACCAAGGCAAGGAGGACTGGAATCGCAGAGAGAGCGGAGACGAAGGGCAGTAAAGAAGATGAATAGTGCGAAGAAGCAGTTTAGATAGCCGTTTTAAGCATTTAAAGCCTGGGAGACATGGGCTGAGACGTGCGCGGGAATCGAGGAAAGTCATGATGGCTATAAAACCGTCAGAAATCCTCCAGCCACGTGCCAGCCACACGCACGTCTAACTCGTCTTGTACAAGTCATCCCCTGCCTGAGCTAACTCAAGGCAAGGGCTGGGGGGCAACTGATGATACCCAGAATAAAACTGGCACGTGCTCAGTAAGTGAGCTCAGCTCGGGAGCTCAGGCGAAAGAAGCTGAGCTCCCCTAGCCATGAGCAGAGCTCATCCAGTCAGCACTAAGAGCTCCTAGTCGAAGGTGCGAGAGAAGAAATGCTAAGGGAACAACAAGACGACTTGGATACCCTTATTAAGGAGGTAGAATCCGATCCGAGGCAGAAAACCCGTATTTAACCATGATCTCCTCCTAAAACTAAGGAGGATCCCACAGGAGGAGGCAAAGATCTCTCCTTTTGAAGCCAGCCATAAGGAATTTAGGTAACTCAGGAATTGTGGATGAAGATAGGGCACGATCCCTTCAATGTAGGATAGTCCCGTATTAGAGGTAAGTATGAGGCTATAAAAAGGAAGAGACAGCCCCCATTGGGGGGAGAGAGATTTTTTGAAACCCTAGTTCCCTGAGTATTCGACTGTAACACCTTCAATTCATCAATAAAGAAGAAGGAGCAAGAGCCTCCATTAGAGAGTGGACTAGCCGAGCTCACTGGCCAGTGAACCACTATATTTCCACCGTATTTCACACATTATACACGACTAATTAGAGCTTTCATTCTCCACTTCATGAGCCTTGTAGCTCAGATGCCATATTAGTCCCCATGCAAACTGTTCACGCCAATTAATCTGGTTCCTTAGCTCGTATCCGGAGGTTTACACCATCAGAGAGAATACCAGTTTTCCAATAAATGTGGTTTTAAGTCTAGGTTGCTAAGTTGAGGTGTTGAACAGATCATGTGCTTAATCATTTTAACAAGCAACCTTAGAATCCACATCTGTTTCATCATTTATTAACAAGAATTACTAAAGTGCTAATTCTATACATGCATTGTAGGAATAGTGGTTCTTAGGTAATGATAGGGGTGGTTCCCTAGTTTGTTAGGATATTGGAGGTGAATATTTGACCATTAGAGACTACATTTTCCTAAGCATGGCGTAGCATTCTAGAAGCTGATGATACATTTTCCTAGGGCTTGATGTTGATTTTCCTTCTTTACCCCTCATCTTCTCATGGATTGAATCATTTTAGATTAGTCAAGCTCATTTGGAAATTGCTGAACTGATTTTAGTTGTGAGCGAGCTGGATTAACTGTTGGACTATCGTGACCTCTTGCCTATAGGTCAGTCACTCTGTCCTTAAGTTAATGATCCATCTGCTTATGATGTAGATCTATTTTGTATGGTGATTTTATTCTTGGTATCATGAGTTGCCTCCATCCCCGAGCTTCGGACTGTCTGATCTGTACATTGGTTAGGGTTGAGCTCGATCAAGTGGAAATGAACTGTACCTTGAAAACTGCGGTGAGGTCATGCTTTTTTGACCAAGTCACTGAGACATTGGTCATTTGAAAGGACGTCAAAGGACCATGTCCTTATTTTCGCACAGTTGTGCAGGTGAGAAGTGTGTTAAGCGCCTCGTTTCTCGAGATGTGCCAACCAAGATGTACCAATTTGAAAGCGACACGTGTGATCTCGTGACAAAGGAAAACCCGCCAATTCCCAAAGCTGTTTGAACATCCCTCTTGTCTTTTTCCCCTTTCTTGTTACTGAAAACTTTAGAGAGGTAGAGATCGAGGGGGTTCTTAAAAGATAGGAGGTCCTAGCTTGATTTGGCATGCAGGCTCTTCACCGTCTTTATTGTGTTGTTTCCTATTTTCATTGGTTAGGTACGTCCTCTCCATCCTTTTACCTTGCAAACTGGATCATTGGTGGTGATCTTAGGGACTCCACCTCTTGGTTCTCCGTTTCTAATTTTTTAGGAGTCTTGGCAGGTCCTTACTTTGTCTTTCTTCTTTCATTGACCTAGATATAGTTGATAGGGTTGTCCTTCTTCACCATTGGTGTCTGGATTCTCGTGCTATCGAAGAAGGACATGCCCAAGAAGAGGAAAATAGCCTTAAAGGCTAAGGTGAGTAAAAGTGAATGTGAGTCCACAACGATGGTTGACTCCTCTTCATCAACTGACACAGAAAACTTCACAACCTTTGTAGGTTCACACTCCTCCCTCCAACGAGAAACTTCCAAAAATGAAGAAAAAGAAGTTGAGTCAAGTACCACGAACGATGCAAATGACTTAGAAATGGAAGTCTTTACTAGTGAGGATGAGAGAGAGAGTGTTGGGGACCTCCAAGATGCTTACAACGAGATATACAAGGAGTGTCTAAAACAAGGTGAGAAGTTGCTTTCATTGAGCTCGAGGCTCAAAACGAGTGAAGATGAAAACAAAGCACTTCGTCTGGACTTAGTTAAGTCCAAAGCTTACATTGTTGGGCTTGAGGAGGTGGAGCAGTCCCTCCATGACAAGGTGAGCTTCCTTGAGAGAGAGCACAAAGGGCTTTTAGATTCTAAGAAGAGTCTTGAGTTTAAACTAATAAAACTTAATAGAGACCTTCATGAATCACAAGAACTCTCAAAGAGACTTTCCCAAAGCACCGAAAAACTTGATAGAATGTTGGTTATATGGAAAAGTGTTGGCGACAAGAGAGGATTAGGATTCACTAAAGAATACAACACCTCCACTTCTTCCAAGATCGTGTGTTGTGAAGGGTAACCCAACCCATGACCCCCATGTGTAAACACAAGTCCAAAAAATACTAATTTTGATAAGGGTAAGTATGAAAAGAAGTCAGTTAAAAAAAAAACTCAAACCAAACATATTGTGTGTTTTACATGTGGTGAACATGGTCACTATAGTGCACATTGCATTCAAAAGAGAGAAGTCTTAGACAAAAAACTCAGGCATCTAGCCAACCATTCTAAAGCGTTGAACAATCAAGTTGTCAATCTTTCCAAGCTTTTAAAGAGGTCACGTGAGTCCAAGCATACTCATGCATCATCTTTGCATGGACCACATGCTAGAATGCACAAGACTCCTTATACCCCCAAGGGCAAGATTTATATGCACACACTCAGGGAGAAGAGAGTTAGTCCTCCACCCATTCTTTGACCTAACCCGAGTTTTGGGATGAGAAAACAAGTTTGCATGACTAAGGAGGACCTTGAGAAACTCACCATCTCAACCAAGTTAGAGGCCCCAAGTGCTTCTAGCAAGGTCATAGATCCTAAGAAATAGGAGAGGTGAGAGAGTATGAGCCTAGGTGACCACACATGCATTGCATCAAACAATCTAGGGTCATACTTTCTTTTTACAAATTTTTTTTCTTTCTTTTTTTCTTTGTTTATTTTCTATTTATTTTTTCTATAAGAAAATACAAAAACAATAGAAAGATGAAAACCAAAAAACAAGAGAAATATGAAAAATCAAAAACAAAAGAAATACAAAAATCCAAAAAAGAGTTTTGATGTCAATTTTGACATTCATTTTCAGAATTTATGGTAAATGCTTTATTTGGTTTTCATTTGTTTAATAGCATCTTTATGCAAATTTTTCATGTACATGTGTTAATTGAAAATATCAAAAACATTGGAAAAGAATAGGCCAAAAATATTTTATTTTGTTTGTTTTTCCTTCATGATAATGGTAATTTACACTTTGGTTTGTATTGAAATTGTTTCATCCTTAAATTAAAGTTGAAATGTGCATTGCTATGAGTCATATAAAACGAGAAAGTACTTAGTGATATAAATCTTATTTTATGTTTCATTAGCCAAAGTCTCTTTCATCGCATGCTTGGATAATGTTTTACCTTTGAAAAAATATAAACCAAGTACACGTATGCCATTCACCTTCACACTTAGGAGTTTTATTAGTTTGAACTATTAATGTTCTTAGATAACTCTAAGTGTTGGTGATAGGTGAACACATGACTAAAGGTTAGCTAAATCTCAATCCCTTAAAAGATGTTGAAGGTCAATTGTGAGAAAAGAACCCAATGTGACCAAATCTAAAAAGGTGAGGCATAAATAAATGGTTAAAAATAATTGCACTTGAATTGTGAGAGTACTTATGTTTAATTATAAATTGCTTATTTGCAAAGCTCATAGAGCTCTTATTAACCATGATTAGAAGTATACATTAAAAGTAAGAAATTTGTAATCATGTCGATTGAATCCATATAGTAGAATTCATAAATTGCTTCTTCCCCGTTTATATATATTTTTAGCCTTAGCCAGCACTTCTGCCATACTGGCATTAGGGTTCTTTGAAACGGAGAACAAGACATCAAACACCTGGAGCCTGGCCATGAATGCCATCAGTTGACCTCGTTATCCAAGCCATCCATTTTGCAAGGATTCCTGATTGAACCTCTGGACATAACTCCTCAAGGATTCATCTGATATTTGCCTTATAATGAGAAGATATGAGATTGGTTTGAGGTGGGTCCTTGCGCCGATGAAGTAGGAGACGAATTACAGGGAAAGTTCTTTGAAGGAAGAGATCAAGGAAAGGGCCAACTTCTTGTACCACGCTAGAGTAGATCCCTTCAAGGTAATGGGGAACGCTCGACAACTGATAGGGTCCTAGTATCCGTGGAGTTTCATATGATTTTTGCAAGTATTGAGGTGATTTAACGGGTCTTTGGTTTCATTGAACGCTTCAATTTAGGGCATCTTAAACTTGTTCGGGAGGGGAAAGTGTTGGATCTCCAGTGTGAGCAGAGACTCTATTTACTAAACTAGAGCCTCCATCATGATTGGGACTCGATTCTTCACTATATCTTTGACATTACCAAGCTAATTCTGAACTTCCTTGGATCTCCTCACTATTGGTTCAGTGAATTCTATTGGAGGGGAGGCTAATAGTCTTGCCTCTTATTCCTTTCAGCTCTGTTTTGCGTTTCGTCTTCGGGTTCTACTCAAGGTTATTCGCGTCGGAGATTTTCCCCTGAATGAGTCCTATAGTCTTCCTTAGTTGTCCCATTGAGAGGTGGCTACGGAGGAGGAGGGTCTCTCGGTAACTGTTGTTGAGGATTCTGAGTAGTAATATGAGGGCTACGAGCTCTTGATTTTGTCTTAGGAGACGGATTATGGTCTAAGAGACAGAATCTCTGGATGAGGAGGCGATGGAGGGGACTCTCTGCTGGTTCTCTGGATTTTGAATCATACTTCTAGTGAAGGCCATCAATCAATCAAAAATAGAAGTTAATAAAGAGTAAAACGACTCCAGACATTCTCACAGATGGTGCCAAACTGATGGTGTTGAAAATTAAGAAGTACGAGAAACTCTTCGACAATGTAGATGTGCATAATAAGTAATGTGTGAGGTGTGCTAGTAAAAAGACAATAGAAATCAAGAACACAATGAGTTCAGAGGTACACCAGCTGAAAAGCTTTGTTAATCCACTCTAACAAAGTCTCTTGCTCTTGGGGTTTATATTACTTGGTGAGAAATACGATGGTTACAACTTTTGGTTCACAGTTGGCCTTTTTGGTGTGCAATTGCTTGTCTAATGTTATAGGGCAAGGATTTGCTTATTTATACTTGTAGGTAAAGTGGTTTTTAAGCAATGATGGGGGTAGTCCCCTAAGTTTGTTAGGATATTGGAGGAAAATATTTGACCGTTAGAGGCTACATTCTCCTAGGCATGATGCGACATTCTAGAAGCGTGGCATTAATGACCCTCTCCTTGGATAGGGTCTGATGTTGTTCTTCCTTATTTACACTTCTTCTCATGGATTGAACCTCTTTAGATTAGTCGAGCTCATTTGAAAATAGCTAAACTGGTTTCAGTTGCGATCAAGCTGGACTAGCGCTTGGACTGTCTTAACCTTTTGCTTGTAGGTTGGTCACTCTGTCCCTTAAACTAATGATCCCTCTGCTTATGTTGTAGATCTTTTTTTTATGATGATTTTATTCTTGGTATCATCAACTTTATTAAGGGGCAAAAAGAAAATGGCGTCAAAAATATTTCTAATTTTTTTTTCGTGAGTTTTGAAAAAAGTTATTGCGCACAGTTGATTTTATTTTATTTTATGTTTCATAATGACCATGGAAAAAATCATAATTATCGTACTTTTTGTAGGCTCAAGCTTTGTGTTCTGGGTGGATAAAGTTGACCTAGAGAAGTGTTTCTATGACTTATGACAGCATATCAATTTGTGGGTGACAATATATCGTGCAATGATAGAACAACAAACAACATGTAGTGCTTGAGAAAGACTACAGTACCGATTTTGGTATCGCTGGTGGTAAGAGCTGTGGTAGCTAACAGAACTGTTCATCGGGTCCTGATTGACAACGACAGTTTAGCAGACATCATTTTTGCGTCTGTATTCAAGAAGATGGACATAGGGAGGGAAAAAATCGAGCCTGTGAGTGCTCACTTGCTGGGTTTCTCAGGAGAAAGGGTACTCCCTTTAGGGTCAATTCAGCTTGTGCTCACCCTAGGTGACCCGCCTTGCCAAGCCACTACAACCGTAAAGTTCTTAGTGGTTGACGCACCTTCTGCGTATAATATTCTGCTTGGAAGACCTTCCCTCAATTCTATGAGGGCCATCCCATCTGCCTATCACCTGGTCGTCAAGTTTCCAACAGAAAACGGGGTCGGAGTGGTCTGAGGAGACCAGCGCGTAGCAAGGGAGTGCTACATGTCATCTGTGAAGATGAAAGAGGTTGAAAACATCCAACTGGACGAACTTGACATGAGGGATGAGCTGGAAACCAGACCAATCCCATCGGAAGAGTTAGAGCCTATACAGCTTGACGAAGAGCCATATCACCTTGTTTATGTAGGGTCCAAGATGAGCAGGGAGATTAAAGAACTTCTCATCTGATTTCTAAGGCAAAACATGGAAGTGTTTGCCTGGAGACAAGAAGACATGGAGGGTATTGAATCCTCAGTTATCACACATAAGCTCAGTGTGAATCCTAGTTGTAAGCACATCAAGCAAAAAAGGAGGAGTTTCGCCCCAGAGCGTCAAAAAGCCATCAATGAAGACGTCAACAAACTTCTCCATGCCAGAGCCATCAGGGAGGTGGATTACCCGGTATGGCTAGCTAATGTCGTCCTCGTTAAGAAGACCAACGGCAAGTGGCGCCTCTGCATTGACTTTACTGACCTTAATCGGGCTTGCCCCAAGGACAGTTTCCCTTTACCTCGGATAGACTTGATTGTGGACGCCACCGCTGGGCACGAGCTCCTCAGCTTTATGGACGCCTTCACTGGGTATAATCAGATTAGGATAGATCTTAATGACCAAGAGAAGAATTCTTTCATAACCGAGCAAGGGACGTACTGTTACCAGATTATGCCCTTCGGATTAAAGAATGCAGGAGCCACTTATCAACGCTTGGTGAATAAAATGTTCCAAAAGTAGATTGGGACAACCATGGAGGTTTACATTGATGATATGTTGGTCAAGCCACTAAAAGCAGAGCTCCACATCGAACACTTGGCAGAATCTTTTCAGGTCCTGAAGGAATACAAAATGAAGCTCAATCCCGCCAAGTGCGCCTTTGGAGTTTTCGCTGGAAAATTTCTGGGTTTCATAGTTAACAACAGAGGAATATAGGCTAACCCAGAAAAAGTAAAGGAAATTCTAGATATGCAACCGCCATCTAACGTGAGGGAGGTATAACGTCTGACAGGAAGAATAGCAGCCCTAAGTCGTTTTGTGTCCAGATCAAGTGACAAGTGTCAACCTTTCTTTCAAGTCCTAAAGAGGGCTTTCCAGTGGGACGCCTAGTGTGAGGAAGCATTCAAGGCGTTGAAATGTTACCTGAGCTCCCCACCCGTTCTGGTAAGCCCGTTGGAAGGTGAGGTCCTTACTCTCTACCTGGCTGTCTCAGATTTCTCAACAAGTGCAGCGTTAGTAAGGGAGAAAGACAGAGCTCAGCAACCAGTTTATTACTGTAGCAGAGCTCTGAGGGGGGCAGAGGAGAGATATCCAAAGATGGAGAAGCTAGTTTTGGCCTTAGTTACGACTGCTAGGAGGCTTATGCCATATTTCCAAGCTCATAATATCGAGGTCCCTACAAATCAGCCGATGAAGCAAGTATTACGTAAACCAGAGACTTCGGGAAGACTGGTTAAATGGGCTATTGAACTCAGTGAGTTTGATATCAGGTACAAGACAAGAACAGCCATCAAAGGTCAAATACTGGCAGATTTCATTGCAGAATTCACAACAAGAACACTCATGGAGGCCACGCAGCTAGTACTTGACCTCTCCACATGGAAACTGTCAGTAGATGGAGCTGTCAACGCCCAAGGCAGCGGTGCTGGCTTAATTTTATCCTCCCCTGATGAAATAGATGTGGAATACGCATTAAGGTTCGAGGTTAAGGCCTCAAACAACGAGGCAGAGTATGAGGCTGTTATAGCAGGGCTAAATCTTGCTCACTCAATAGAGGTAGAATAGTTGGAGATCTGCAGTGACTTCCAGCTCGTGGTGAAGCAGATAGAGGGATCTTATGAGACCAAGGGCGAGAAAATGATCCTTTACCTCAGAAAGGTACATGAGTTGATCAGGAAATTTGTGCAAGTCAAGATGATACATGTCCCCAGATCAAAGAATTCTCGAGCAGATGCGTTGGCGAGACTAGCAACCGCTTCACAGGAGAACTTGGATAGGTTGATACCAGTAGAGCATTTGGTGGAGCCATCAGTAAGAGTTGAGAAGGAAAAAGTGTTCCCAATTCTTTCCCCACCAACCTGGATGGACTCCATTAGGGAATATCTTCAAAACGGAGCCTTGCCAGCAGACCCCAAGGAGGCCACAAAGATAAGGGTAAGGTCAACCAGATTCTCCATTTTGCAGGGAAACTTATACAAGCGAGGATTCTCGATGCCTCTCCTCAAATGTATAGGAGACGAGGACGCTAATTATATACTTAGGGAGATTCATGAAGGAATTTGCGGTAATCATATTGGAGCTCGAGCCCTGGTAGGTAAAGCCTTGAGGTAGGGATACTATTGACCCACTATGCTAAAGGATGCCACCGATTTGGTTAGAAGATGTAAGGTGTGTCAGATACATGCCAACATCTCTCACTGTCCACCAGAACTCCTAACGTCGGTGGTAAGCCCTTGGCCTTTCCAGCAATGGGGATTGGACATTCTGGGCCCTCTTCCCACTAGCGTAGGGCAGTGCAACTTCGCCATCATTGGGGTGGACTATTTCACTAAATGGGTAGAGGTGGAGCCTATGGAAACTATCACGGAGCAGAAGATTCAGAATTTCGCATGGAAGTCTATATTCTATAGGTTTGGGGTACCTAGAGCAATTGTTTTTGACAATGGGAAACAGTTTGACAACCCTAAGTTCAAGAAGTTTTGTGCAGAGCTGGGGATAAAGAATTATTTCTCTGCCCCAGCCCATCCGCAGTCAAATGGACAGGCAGAGGTGACAATCAGAACGGTCAAAGCAGCCTTGAAGACCAAGCTTGAGTCTTTGAAGGGAAAATGGGTTGAATATATCCCAGAGGTATTATGGGCATACAGAACAACCTCTAGGACAGCAACTCAGGAAACACCGTTTGCTTTGGCTTTCAGAACCGAAGCAGTATTGTCTGTAGAAATAGGATTCCCATCTCCCAGAACTGAATTCACAAAGTCTGAGCACAACGATGAATCCCTCCTGCTAAATCTCGATCTCCTAGATGAAAAGAGAGAAAAAGCTCTACAGCACATCCAGAGCTATCAGAGAAAGATCGCAAGGTACTATGACATGAAGGTAAGGCACAGAAACTTCAAGGTTGGAGATCTGGTGCTCAGGAGGCTTTTGGTCGTAAGAAAGGATCCCACGCATGGGAAATTGGGGCCAAATTGGGAAGGCCCCTACATCGTTTCAAGAATAATTAGACCTAGGAACTATGAATTACAAACAGAAGAAGGGAAGGTCCTACCTCATTCTTGGAATGCCGAACATCTTAAGAAGTTCTTTCAGTAAGTTTTTCTTGTAATAAAATTATTCTCAATAAAAATAGCAAATTCTTGATTCATCCTTGCATGGCTTCCACAAGCAACGAAAAGAGCTCTATAGCTCAAGATGAGCTCCTTAGCTCATAAACAAACGATGAGCTCTTCAGCTCATGCAACGAAAAGAGCTCTATAGCTCAAGATGAGCTCCTCAGCTCATAAACAAACGATGAGCTCTTCAGCTCATGCAACGAAAAGAGCTCTATAGCTCAAGATGAGCTCCTCAGCTCATAAACAAACGATGAGCTCTTCAGCTCATGCAACGAAAAGAGCTCTATAGCTCAAGACGAGCTCCTCAGCTCATAAACAAACGATGAACTCTTCAGCTCATGTGACGAAAAGAGCTCTATAGCTCAAGACGAGCTCCTCAGCTCATAAACAAACGATGAGCTCTTCAGCTCATACAACGAAAAGAGCTCTATAGCTCAAGATGAGCTCTCCAGCTCATAAAAAGCTCCTTAGCTTATAAAATTTAAGATAAGCTCTTCAGCTAATAAAGTATAAGATGAGCTTCATAGCTTATAAATAAACGATGAGCTTTCCAGCTCATAAAACATAAAAAAAAAAAAAACTCCAATCTATGATTCATAATCACAAACGTTTAGAAGGAAAAGAAGATGTAAAAGTTACAAAAAGTCTGGCAGTTCATTAAACAAAAGGGAGTACAAGAAAGAAGAGCTCCTAGTTCTTTTTAAGTTGTTGCTTCAGCCCAGCGACCTCTCCCTTTAGGCGGGCATTCTCCTCTTTCAGCTCGTCCCTTTCTTTTTCAGTCTCAGAGAGCAACTTGAGAAACTTCTCGCCTGCTGAAGAAAAAAAAACAACGGTGAGAGAAGAATCAGGTGAGGAAGAACCATCTCTTCTACGCTTCTTTGAGGACACACCAGCATCCCCTTCTTCGTCAAAATCAGAGGGAGAAGTCCAAGGAGAATCTGGAAAGGTAAAGAACTCCCAAGCAGTTGCCTCAACGCCAAACAAATAAAGGTTTTCAGACGTCATCAGAGCTGAAAAAGGCTTGGGATCTACAAGCAGTAGCTGATCAATATTCATCATCTCCAGCAAATTCAGGTCAGGGGGACCTGCATAACAAAAATATAATAAGAATGGATCTTCACAAGATTTAGTTGGGATAGCTCTGCCTAAGCATACCTATCCGAGATAAGCTCTCCCAGGAGCGGGGAACTCTAGTCCTAAGACATCGCTGCTCGGTAGACCTCCACGACTTCCCGGAAGCAAAAAAGAAGCGTTGAGGCCACCCTTCAGGAAGTGGAGGAAGGTCAAGAACCAAATGGGGTATGTTGAAGTGCCTCCACCGAAAGAAGCTGAAGCAGGGGAGTTCATCCTCTTCGATCTCAAAAAAGTAAAGGAACTCAGCAACAGTAGGGAATCCACCATCGCCATGTAAACGCCAGAAGAGGAAAAAGATGACCATAGCAACCCAACCTCGGGGCGAAAGACGAGAGGGACACAGGCCATAGTACGCAAGGACTCGTCCAATGAAAGGGTGAATGGGGAGGCGAAGGCCCATGTCCATGGCACCCTCGAAAAAGTAAACCTCCCCTCGAGGAAGGTAGTTACAAGGCTCGTTAGAAGTCGGAACTCGTAGAGACAAATCAAGCTCAGGGAAGAATCATTTCTTGATGTCTGTCAAGTCTGAAGGCTTCATCGTTGAAGGGGTTAAGTAGCGAGAATGCCACTTCCAGTCAATTCCAAAGGAAGTGCGTTCTTTGAACATGGGAGAAACAGGGGCAGCCATCGAGACTACAATGAGGATAGAAGGTAATCTCTAAGATTCAAGAAAGAAAATCCTGAAATTTTTTGGGCAAAGGAGGAAGAAATCTAGGAAGAATTGGAAGCTTTAAAGAAAATCATGAGTTTTTAAGAAACCAAGAACCGCACAAAAGACAGAGTCGGCGGTCCTTTTGGTTTCCTAATTAATGATGACAGTTACGATTTTGGAAAACAGTTGAATAAATGCAAAAAGATGAATCAGCACAAGATGACTCCCCCCAAATGCAATCAAAAATAATTGGGAGTAAGTCTGAGTTCGACCCTACCTCAACAAAACTCGTCTCAGACCTCTTTGGGTCGAGGTCAGCTCGAATGACTACCTAACCTTTCCAGCCCAACTTTTCGAGACCACCAGTCACCAGTCAAAAGGACTGGTAATTCTCAGGCTCATCAGTCTTCAAAGTCCTCATGTGTGTAGCAACATGATCCTAGCAGATCTACCTTTGGTGGGGCTCAAGCATCAAGTTGTTTACTCTCTTTTTTCCAAATCCAGCAAACCTCTAGTCACCGTGAGGAATGCCAAGACCCACATCTTAAAGACCTCTGAAAGGCTTCCTGCTTTCAAAGGGCGAGATAAAGAAGCCCTCCCCGATGGCCTCAACATTCCCCTGATATTCCTCAACCATCTCTAGAACTCGGTGAGCTAAAAGAAGCACAACACAATACTGCAGCATAAGTAGTGAGGCTGGCTTCAAGTTCTCAAAAAGTAAAACCTCATGGTCCCAAAAGCTCTCTTAACTCAGCAGTCCTTGGTGAAGCTGTTTGGTGGACTCAGCAAAATAGGAGATTTGAAGGTAACCTCGAAACAGAAAGGGAAGGGGACTCTAGAGCACAAAACCTCATCAGTTAAGTCTATGCTCTGGCTCTCCATAAGTCCCCATCCAAGTTTGATAAATTTTTCTTGAAAATGAGCACTAAGGTACTCCAAGAAAGGGGGCGAGGGGAACTCAGACAAAACAATGAAGGTGACAGTGACAATGACAGAGTAGACTGCACTGAAGAGCAGAGTAGATTGCTTTGAAGAACAAAGTAGACTATAAAGAGTAGACTGTATTGAATAGCTCAAAAAACAAAAACAAAGTGTGTTCAGCATCTATATCAATAAATTCAAAGTGTGTTCAGCATTTACATCAATAGCAGCACAGATCTACCCTAAGTTTAGGACTCCTTAGACCCTGAAGAGGATGGGGGAAGAGAGCCTAGCAGCTCAGCAGTTGGTGTATCTGATGGAGTAGCAGACGAAGTCTCTAATGGAACAGCAGTTGAAGCTTCCGGCAGAATAGCAGCTGAAGTCTCTGAAACAGTTAATGGTTCAGAGACCCCAATTTTAGTCAAGGCCCTTGTTACTAGGTCAGTAGAAAAAGGGGGAGCAGCAAGAAGGTCAACAGGTACAGGATTCAGAAAAGCCTCAGGATTACCCACGGTAGCAGTGGATGCAGAGGTGGGAATATTTTGAGCTTGGACCTCAGCCAGTGAGGTAGGCAACTCAGAACCCGCAGGAGCAGCCTCAGAGGCAAGTGCTGAACTAGGCACCTCTGCCTCGTTTTCAACTGGAACCTCTACTTCTCCCTCAGTCGGAGTATCAAAATTGAAGTCCAAATCAGGGTATGTTTCTTCGGCTATCTCTTGAAAAGCAATCCACCCTTTGGCCCACCTGGTAACAACGTCATCCTTCAGCTTGGCAATCAGGCCATCCTTCTCCTTAACAGCTACTCTCTGAACTTCGAGCTCAACTAGTGTGGCATCGTGCGCCTCTGCCATTACACTGTATTCTCTTTTCATGCCGTTATAAGAGCCCAATGCCTCAAATTTCTTCTGGCTAGCTCTGACCCAAGCCTCGGTCTTAAGTTTGAGCTCCTCCGATACCTTTTTGAGCTCATCTCTGCTCCTTTTCTCTTCCTCTTCAGTCTTTGTTTTCTCCTCCTCCAAGCTCTTGGTGGTCGAAGCCTGCTTCTCCGCTTGCTCTTGAAGACTCTGGAGTTAGGCTTGGAGCTCGTCGTTAGCAAAGGTTAGCTCTGCGGCTTTAAATTCAAATGCCTTGGATGCCTTGGCAGAGCTCTCTAGAGAGCGGATTCGACTCAGCAAACCCCTCACATGTATAGCCAGCTGGGGAGAGATATGATCAGAAATAAGAAATAACATAAAACCGCAAGCATGAGTTGGAAGTTTAAGAAGAGCAATAACAAATACTTGCAACTGTAGTTCCATAAAGGGCCGAGTTGATGGAGCTCTCAAGAGGCATCATAGCAGCCCTTAGAACATCAGAATCAGGAATGATGGAAGTAATGGCACCAGCTGCAAGATCAACGTTGTCGAAGAAAGAGTCTTCGTTCCCTTCTGCTTTAAGGAACTTCCCTTTCTCCAACTTGGAGCTTGATTGGGATGGCTGGGAGATTTTCTCAAATGATCCAAGAGGAGGAGAAGCAAATTGGAGCTGAGGAATCAGCCCTAGGGCCCTCTCGACCTCAGACGATGAAGGGGAGGGCAGGTCTTGCGCGAGAGCTCTACCAGGTGCCTGCAGAGCCCCTTTGGGAGGAAGGATCTCTTAGACTTGAGGGGCACTCAATGATGGAATAAGAGCCGCAGTAGTGGAAGTAGGAGAGCTAGGGGGAACTCCTGACTTCAGCATCTTAGCTCGGGTAACAGGGCTGCTACCAACACCGATCTCTGCCTTACGTTTGCTTCCACTTCTGCCCTTCTTCAACTGAACTACCTTAGCCTTGAGTTCTTCTGGGGTAGGCTCCATCGAGGAAAAACCTAAAGAATCAAAATGAGCAAGTTAAGAAGGAATAAGGGAGAAATGAAAATTTGAGGTGAACAGGAAGAGGAATGGGTGCTTCGATAGAAATAGGAGTAGGGGATTCTATTATCACCCCAGGGTGACTGAACCCTTGCTCTACAAGAACCCAAGGTTTGATGAGTTCAGAATACTTTGCTGAGGAGCACTTCTCTAACCTCAACAACACCCTTTCATCCCCTGCACTGAGCTCGGGGCGTCCGCCTGGAAAACAATATAAACAAAGCAGAGTCAGAGAAAGCCACCAAACCCGATCACAGTTAGTTTGGACAAGGACTTACCTAGGTTTTCAGGGGCTGACCAGGCTCTAGGGATTGATAGAGTATCTGTCTTATCTGCAGAGTTGTACTCCCATTGCAGGCCCCCCTACGTAAAAGAATTGTTTTTTTCCAGTGCTTATGGGAGCTCGGGAGGTCAGAAATAATTACTCTAGTCTTTGTTCGTTTGGAGATGTACAGAAAGCCCTCGGAAGCAGTATGTTTGATGTTGAAAAAATGCATGAGTAAGGAAATAGTAGGGACCCCGAGTTTGTGGATTTTAAAGAAAACAAGAAGACCTACCAGGACCCCCCAGAAATTAGGAGAGAGCTGAGCAGGACAAATATTGAAATGTTGAAGAACACCCTTTATAAAAGGGTGTAAGGGAAAGCGCAGACCGTTCTCAAAGGCAGCCACAAAGAAACAAACATTCTTATGAACCTGAGAGACATAGGGGGTGTATTCATCTGGACACTAGTGTTGGACCTCCGGAGGGAAACCATAACGAGCACTAAGAATCTTCATGAGAGAAGGAGTGACCTCACTAGGGCCCACGAGCTCAGCATGTCTAAAAGAAGACCCTATACCTGGAGCCGAAACACATACGCCGCTCACCTTGCCCTTGCCTTTATCAGGGTTTGTGACCACAGGGGAGGAAGTTGAGGGAGGCTCCTCAGTGCATGCCTGAGTATCGACAGAGTCAACGCCAGGAAAATTGTCAATCTCCTCACCCACAGCACCTAAGTCAGAATCCTCTTCAACGGACCGATCTCCTAAGAGGGAAACAGAGGAAGGGGTAGCTCCAGAGGAGGCGGACATAGCTGGGCAGGTAAAGGGGAGCTTAAAAGACCTATAGAGGGGGGGAATTTCATAAAAACACTCCTTGAGAACTCTGGGATTGACACAACTGTGCGCAATAACGAAAATTCTAGCGGTGGAATAGGGATCCAAGAAGAGGGGAAGACGACACAGGGAAAGGCCTCGATTCCTAAAATAACAGAATCGAAAAGTCCAAAAATGAAGAAACCACCTCAGACTCAAGGGATCCAGAACGAAAATAGCAGGTAGGGAGCTAAGAACGTACCTAATCGAAGGCAAATAACAAACCAAAGTTGGAAGCAAGCAAGCCACACACACCAATTCGAGGGGAGATGTGTTACAACAAAACCCTAAATTCACCGAAGAATTGAGAGAGCCCGAGTCTACGAAGAAGAAGGAAGATGGAAAGCTTGACAGGAGAGTTCGAGAGGGAGAAATGGGAGCCGTTACTGTCAATTCAAAGGCATTTAAAGCTAACTGCACAAAGTGGAGAACGTGCGCGGGAAACAAGGAGGGTAAATGATTACCTGTAACCGTCAAAAACCAGTTTACACGCAGACCGAGGGCGGCAAGTGGAGGTCAGCCTTAACTAGACCTCAGCTTAGCCCCTACCCAAGTTCACTTAGACTAAGGGCTGGGGGGCAACTGATGATACCCAAAACCAACCCTAAGTATGAGCTCAGCCCATAAGATCAGATCGAGAGGTCAGTTCAGAGCTCTAGAGCTCAGGGGACTAGAGCTCGAGCTCCTCCCAAGTGAGATAATAACCAAAGCGATAAGGAAGCAGTTGGATAACAGTTGGCACCCTCGAAACAATGGCCAAGCGGCATCCCAGGCGTAAAACACTCAATTGACCAAGATCCTCTCCCAGAATAAAGGGAAATCCCATGGATGAAGGGCAAAGATCTCGGTGTAAATCCCTCAGAGTTAGGAAAGACATTATAAATACTGTACATTACCCCAACCACGGGGCAAAAAAAAAAAAACCCTAGTAGTATCGATAGCCCTCTGTAAGCTTGATTGATCGTCAATAAAGAAAAAGGAGCAAGAGCCTCCATTATAGAGTGGACTAGCCGAGCTCATCAGCCGGTGAACCACTATATTTCCACTGTGTTACACACACCACACCTCGGATAATTAGAGTATTCATCCGCCCATTAACGAGCCCTGTAGCTCAGATCTTTTCCATGCAATTGCAATCTAACTTACTGCTCATTCACGTGAAATAACACCATCAGACTTCATGAAAAATAAAAAATCATTTAAAAGGTGGTTACTTCGGAGCGGTCGTCTATAGCCAGGAGGCAAAAAAATGCTATTTCCCCATTATAGTCAAGTGGAACATGAATTATCTATTGGCCGATACAAAATAATAAACTTTAAAGTTGGAGGGTCAAATTGATATAATTGGCTGAATTGTGAGATAGTGAAATGGTGAAACCCATGAGCTATTTTGAGAAGAAGAAAAATTCTAAAATGCTTCCAATTTTGAGTTGGCACAGGTTCAGCCGAAAAATTGACCATCTGAAAAATACAATCAGACAGTCAAACAGCAAGAAAGATGCCCAATGGACCAAGGTGAATGTAGACTTTTGGTGCAATAATTTCTTTTTCCTCCTTTTCAAATGAGCCCAAATTCATCCCCTTCAGATTTGGTCTTTTGTTACTATTAGTCAACCTCTTGACTGTCTATAAGGGGAGAGGGAAAGAGGAGAGAGGAGGGGAGAGGGGCAGAACTTAAGCATGACTAAAAAATGCTCACTTCTTGATGACACCTTGAATGTCATGTGTCATAGTCTTCCACTAATATACAACTTTTGCTTATTTGACCAGAACCGAAACTTGGTGCAAGCAGGGCAGAGTCAAAAAAAAAAAAATTCTAGGATGGGCAGTCTAATACATTTTATTCAGTTCGATAAAAAAAAATGTATAATATATTTATATTATTTATTTCATCAATTATCTTTAAAAATTCTATACATATGTGTGTATGGTAAAAAATAGATTAATTATAATTTTTTTATTGAAAATGAGATTAATTATAATTAATTATAATTGACCCAACAAATTACCATATGATACTGACACTTTACGATGGATAAGTTTCATCAAATAAGATCGTTTTTACCGGCCTTATGATCCTACCAATGAGGGTCTAACGGTGTGGTCGTTGGGCGATCTTCCTTGCCCCCCCACCCCTTCTTTAACCAGAAAAAAAAAAATTAAATAAATATGATCGTCGTTTCTTTTCTGTTTCCATTATTATCAGATGTTCAAGAAAAATCATAGTTGCTAATGAGAGGATTCTGAGCTGACCAGCTCGACTTGGCATGGTGAGGTCCGAGTGGAGGTATAAAGCACCATGTAAGAGGATTTCCAAGTGATTCTCTATCAAAGTCACTATAATAAGCATCTTATCCACTCACTCACATTTTTATCAACAGTTAAAAAACGTGCTTTGCATATAATTATTCTATGGTAAACCACATGCAATTCTTTTATTCACTTATTCAGGTAGTGACAATATGTAGTCACTGATATGCTCATTTTTATTGAACTGTTGCACTATTGTTTAGAAGACAATCAACCCAGTGTGTACAAAGCATAACACAAAATCTATATTTGTGTGTGGCGGATGTAACTATAAGAAGGAATTTATGGAGGCATAGGACAGTAAAACAATTTTAAGAGAACGCTTGGTAAAACGTAATGTGTTATGCTGGTATATGGAAAGTCAAATCAAAATATTAGAGGTTAGCGGTTAGCCTACTGACCATTGGCCTCCACTGTTACCTTGTCGTTCCTCTCCGATCCATGTAATAGTGTCTGACCAAAAACAAAAGGAAAAAATAAATCATAATAATACATTAATTTTAGGTTGGGCACATTAGCACGTTTAGTAAACATAAAAGATTAAAAATCGATTTACATAACATGAACAAAAAATAATAATTAAAACTTCTTATAAAAAATATAACTAATTATTATTACTTATAATTGACCCTGATATATTTTTATTATTTAAAAAAAGTTACAAATCAATTTTTTCAACAATATTTCTTTTATACATAAAATTGTGGTAACTATATAACGACGCACATTTTTATATAATAATGAAATAACACTAATTTGAGGTTTAATTGGTGGAGACCCAATGGTTTGTGACCATTGGATAGATAGTGGAGTTTATTAAATATTAAGATTTTTTTTTTTATTAAATATTAAGACTCACTATTAGATTTAATATCACAATGCATTAGGTCCTTAAATTAGGTCTCAATAACATTGTTCGAAAAGTTAACAATCATTTAGGTATAGATCTATTTAAATTAATATTACCAGAACACAATATTATGGTGGACACAATTAATATATCTAAATTTTATTTCAAAAAATACATGTCTAATATAAAGGAAAAAAATTTGAGGGGGGAGGTGGATGTGCCCACCCTAGCCCAAGGGTGGCTCCGCCCTTTGTTGTGGAGTAAATATTGAATGCAACGGTGATACTATATCACTATTGTTAACATGGTATCACTAACCAATAATAAAACCCCAAAATGGGCAATGTGAACCCCACTTGGACTTATTGATTTTTGTAGGTCTATTTATTTATTTATTGTAATATTATTGGTTGGTGATACTATATCACCCTGTCATGTAGTATCACTGTTTATAATGAATATTTTCTCCTGGTTGTGGGTGTCCTCCTAGAAGCACTAGACCGCCTTCGGATCGGTTTGCGTATGCTAGTAATTGAAGTGTTTGGGCTCAACATGAAGTCTCTGGTACTGGGGGTTGTGGTCACCACAGTGTTATTGGAGAGTCCGCCTGGCGGTATCTCATGGCTAGGCAACGGTAGTTGATATCATTGTAACCATTCAGTAGAAGCTAGTATCGCATCACTCATTGTTGGCTTTGCGTGGTGATCACTCTTGCCCTCTCCTTCTGTCTTTTGTCCAAATTATATCTCATGCATGTAGGTAGACTAGTATGAATCTACACACCGAACCTATCTGCTCCACCCACTACAAACAAACACAACCATCCAATCAATTCCCATAGGGCCACAAACTCTTTAGGAAGGGTGATGACAGAATAATATTGCATATTATAGACCTTATAATCATTCATCTTAGTCATGCTAATCACTTAATTCCTTTGGTTTAGTTGAGTTTTGTATTTTATAGTGAATTTGTGTGTTTGCAGTTGAATCGGTGTAAGAACATGGAATTGCACGTGTTTCAATGTCATAGAACACTTGGAAGATGAGCTAAGAGGTCTAGGAGTGAAGCCAAGGCCACAACAATTAAAATTGTGAAATTACGCTTTCTACCGGTACAACAAAGGCTAGAAATTGGTTCTATTGGTAGATTAGTACTTCCTACCGGTGGGTTGCAGATAGAGAGGGGTTCTACCAGTAGGAGAGCAAGCTAACAAGTAGGAGGACAACAATGAACAGTCCTACCAGTGGGTCATTTTCTGCTTCCTATCGGTAGGTTCCTGTAATTTTGGTAATCAAGACTCCTAAGGAAGGCAATCTACTAAATATTTTGAGGGCTATGATTGGTGGATAGAAAGGAGGATTTTTAGCACAAGACCTCCTAGAAATACCCAAGTCTAGCAAGAGAGAAGAAGGCTCAATTCCATTGTTCAATTTGTCCTTCCTTTCTTTTCTCTTTCTTAGGGTTTTAGATTTTCTTCTTCTTCTTTCAAGCTTTCTTCATTGTTTTACTTTACAAGCTCTGTTTCAATTCAAGCATTAAATTATTGCAACGCAATTACTTTTAGTTTCTTTCTGCAAACGATTTACATTCATTGCAATTTCAATAAAAGGTATTTACTTTTCTAGCAAATTCAATTCTTGCAATTTCAATTCTTGTCTTTTTTCATTCATTTATAATGATGCTTTCTTTAATTGCTTTCAAATATAATTTAGTCATGAGTGAGTAATCGTTCACTGGTTCGATCAGATGAAGTAGTCTCATCCGTGAATTGGGGGTTTGGACTCAAAACTATGGCTTGTTTACGGTTGAGTTATTTGGGCTAATTGAATGGTTTAAATTGAAGATGCTATCGAATTGTATATCCTCTTGCTTACTCATCGAAATCTAAGAATTTTCATGGGTAATTCTTTTAATCACTGCAATCAAAGTGAATTCCTTTTGATCAATCTAATTGTCTTGAATACACATTTGTCATTTATTATTGGGTGTTAAATGAATATTCACCGCTTGAGTGTGTTTGACCACAATCTCGAGTGAGTTATTGAATTTGTGTCAAAATACTTATTCACGATGAGGTGATCTCTACCGATCAACCAGTTCTTTTCTTTAATTGTTATTTCTTAACGTGATCAATTTCTCAAATCAACTTTAAAAATTCAAGGTTTTCATTTTCTTTTAGCCATCACCTCTTGAATTATTCGTTTTCCTTGAAGAGACGACCTCAGTAATTGACCGAGTTACAAAAATGATACTCTTTCCTATGCTTGGGAATTCCTTGATAATTTAATCAACTCTAAGGAGCAATTATTTTTGGCACTATTGCTAAGAAAAATGGTTTTTGATTCAAGGGTGATTAGGAGGTCGCCAAGGTAAGTCTTGTGATTAAATTCATGAGCTCAGGTGCATTATTCGCAATATTTTACTTTTAATTTGTTGTTTCCTTTTGGTTTCTATGCATATTTTGTTTTTATTTATTTATTTTTCTTTCATATGTGGGTAAGAGACACATTGCATAATAGACTCGCAGGACTTGAACCCGTACACACTGTTGAGATGGACAAAATTAACAATGAGAATCCATAGAATGTGGGGAACCAGGGACACAACTTCCCCTAGCTTCCCCTAGACCTAATAATGGGAATGTTAGAGATAATATGTCACTGGTTCTTCTTGTGAGAACAATGAGAGATTATATTCAACCTACTCGCTATTATGCACCCTTATGCATACTTTTACCGGTGTATGCACAAATTTTAATTGTAAAACCTGGGATTCTCCAACTGCTTTCCCAATTCCATGGTGTAGAGAGAGAAAACCCCTACCTCCATATCAAGGATTTTGAGGAAGTAATTAGCACATTCCTTGATCAAAACATGCGCGAAGAAGTAGAAAAAATGAAATTATTCCCGTTCTCATTGAAAGACAAGGCAAAAACTTAGTTCAACTCTCTAAAGTCTTGAACTATGGCTACTTAGGCTGATTTTCAAAATGATTTTCTTAAGAAATTATTCCCAGTTCATAGAACAACTGCTTTGAAAAAACAGGTATAAATTGTTTTTAAAAAATTCAACGAACAATTCTATGATTGTTGGGAGAGGGTCAAAGATCTCTTGAATTTTGTACCACATCATGGCTTTGAGGTCCTTTCTTTCCCATTGCCCTCAATCACTTTAGGAGGTCCTTTATGCTTGTCTTTTCCATCCTATCACCTGCAATCAAACAATTCTCCATTAATTATTGATTTGAATCCATTTTCCCATAAATTCACTACAAAATCAAGTTAAAACAGATGCAATGAGGATGTTTAATGTGCAGTGTTCCACACTCATCACATCCCCCAACTTGAGCTTTGTTAGTCCCTAACAAACCTTATTTCAAAAATCTATACAATGCATGTAACACAATTCCATTCATGTTAATCAGTTCATGGACCAAACAAAATACTCAAATCAAATTGCAATTATGTAAATGAACTTGGGGCACAATTTAAACAAAAGGTGATGTTCTTTCATTCATAATCTTTCACAAGGAGTACAAAGAACCCAACAAAACAGCCTATTTTCCTAGGGACTCTTCTACCAGGCCGATAACTCCTAGACTGTTATCCTACTATATACAACCAACCAAAAACATCAACAAAAAGCAACACTAGACTCTCTTTTATCCTCCTCATCGTCATCCTCCTCGTCATCATCATCATCATCCTCATCGTCATCCTTCTCGTCATCAGACTCTATGACCTCTACAACAGTCGAGCTGGCCAGGGCAGACGTCCGGATGTCAGAGCTTGTCCCCGGAGCTGATGGTGGAAAATCTAGTGCGGAAGCTGGTGGTGGTGGCATCTCAGGGAGAGGCTCTCTAGGGAATGTCCTCTCGAAGATCCTAATGACCATCAGCTTCAGCAGTTGTTTAGTCCCCCCAAAATCATCCAACCTCCCCTCGATCCTAGCCAGACGCTAAGAGACCGTCAGAGGTGGGGCGGCAATAGATGGCCCGGCTGTGGATGGTCCAGCTAGTTGTCCTCTTCATGCTGCTCGGCTTTCCTATAGGGTTGAACTCAGATGGGAGTGTCACGGCAGTAGGGATGGCCTTGACCTTGTTCTGACGGCAAATCTTGGTGACAATGGGCGTCAGACAGGTTCACCCTCGACTTCATAGCCTGGGTGTAGTCCTTCATCACCTCTCAAATCATTAGAGCAATGTCCATTTTTGTGTCGTCCATGAAGTCATAGAGGAGGTCCATTTTCTCCTGCCCCGGTTTCTTCTCCACACCCCGAGGCAAGACATGGTAGTGGAGGACTTTATTCATCACTCCGTAAGTATACTTAAGTCCCCTGACTTGGATTTTCCCATTGAACTGCGCAGGATCCTCATACATAAGACTCGCATACTCCTGGAGTGATTTCCTCCCTCGGGTGTTATGGGGAAAGGCAAGGGTGTTGGCAGGGGGCCTCTGATATTGCAATGCCTCGGCGATGACTGCTGCAGTGATCTCAATCACCTTTCCCCTCACATTTGTTTTCAACAAGTCAAATCCTCATCCACCACCCCCAACCTCTGATAAAATTCCCAACAATAGGGAAACACGTACCCATTCACCGCCTGAAATCGAAAGTGTAGTCCATGTTCCTCGATGGCTCAAACAACGTCATCATGCAGCCCGAGGGTGGGCCTATCCACTTGCCACTCATACGTCACATTCTTAATCCCAATGCTCTCCGTGTGAGGGTTATTTTTCTTTTTTTTTCTCTGTTCCCCACCACTGGGGGCAGTATCTTCCACCCTCTTGCGGGACCCAGTGCCCGCTTGTTTCGTTGTGAAGGGGCCCGCTTGTTTGGTGCAAGCCATCAAAACCAAAAATGCCCCAAGGGCAAAGAATGGGAAAACCCATCCCCAAAATAACTCAAAAATCCCAAAATTTTAAGAGGGAGACTTACCCACTCTTGCGATTGTCGATGAGTTTAAGCTTTGAATGAGAATCATGGGATTTTGTTGGAGAACCTCGGCTTTGGATGGATTTGGGGGTTTTAATGGAGAGGAGAGGTTTTTTGAGAAGAGAAATTTGATGGAAATTAAGAGAAATCCAACCTTGCGCGAAGAAATGAAAAATTAGGATGGATGCCCAAGGGTTCTTTGAGGGTTTAGAGGATTTTTTGAGAGGGAGATGAATGAGAGAAATGAGAAGATTTTTTGAAAAAACCCCTTTTAAAACCCTGATTTTTTGCGATTCTGGGCACAAGGTACCGATAGCTAGTAAGTTGGTACTGGTACCTCGTTGTTTTGTCCAACGGGTACCGATATCTCTATGAGCTAGTACCGGTATCTAGCCATTCTATCCAAAAGGTACTGGTAGCTCTGCGAGCTGGTACCACTACCTCGTTGTTCTGTTTTTCTAGCTGTTCTGCCTCATAGGTACCGGTAGCTTGAAGTCTGGTACCGGTACTTGACTCAATTTTTGCAAAGAATTCCTTTGTTGCTCATTCTCACCCCCACTCCCTTTTTCCAAGTTTATTCAACTCTAAAACATTCTAACAACCTATCTCCTAACTCAACTACCCAAAGACATGATCCATGCAACTAAATCACGTTGTATGACTATGCCCAAATTCATTTACGAAATTGTGATGCAATTTAAGTTTTGATGCTTTCAAAACACATGTCATAGAATTATAAATTAAACAAAATGAACAACCATCAAGTAAGGCACAAAATAAAGTTAAAGGTGTTCCAAATTCTTCCCCATATCTAACATTTGAGATATATTCCCTTATCCTACTAGCTCTGGGTTGTCAAAAATAACTTTCTCCAAACACCTGAACTAATCACACATGAATTTCATCATAGCTTTAAATGCTATTCTAGAGTATACACCTACACATTTCCTTTGAAAACCCATGAGTGTGTGAAATGAATATGCAATTTAAACATTTACTCAACAGAATCCACATTCATTTGGCTATACAAATTCAACTTTGATGTAATTCTCACCAAGGGTTTCCCTAAAAAATGAATAACTTAATGATTATCCTGGCATGTTGTCAATGTGCATAAGTGAGATGGAATCTTGTGCACAAACCAAAATATACTCACATATGATTCAAAAATGAGGTGCATGCATAACAATTAAAACGACATTGGCATAATCTCATGAATGGAATGTTAGGGCAATAGATAGCAAAACCAACTTTTCTTTTCATTTAAAGTGTGCTCTCGCCATGCTTTCTCCAGATCATTTAGGGCTTTCATGGGTTGTAAGGAGGCATTGGGGTGATATTTCGGTTGAGTGAAATGAAGGGCAGAAGGAGACAAAAATGGTTATTCCGAGAACATGACATTTATTATCAAAAATCTCATTTTTGTGGAATTTTCAGCTTTACACCTTCACTTCAACTTTTATGTTTCTTCCTTCTTTCTTCAACATTTTTCTTCTCTCTTTTTTTCATTTCTTTTCTTTTTAACCCCTTTTTCTCCCTTTTCTTGGATTTTTCTCTTCTTTTTCATTCAAACTTTGAATTCAGCATCATTCATCCCTTTTGGGTTTCCTCACCACATTTTCCTTTCTTTATGATTAATCACAATCAGTTTCGGAACAACCAAGGTGTGGTAATCATTTTGCACTGGCTCAGTAAAACATGTGACGTGGAAACGAATTATCAATTCAGGCTCAATCACGGCACTAGGGATAAATTTTTTCACTAGAAAAGGCTAAGACTCAAAATAAGTCAAAGATGGTCTAAGATCATCTCTAGGTAAGAATGGAAAGGCATATTGGCATTTTTAGACAAAGTCAATCAACTATCCATATGCACTCTAACCAAAACAAACATAATGAGATTATTGAACGGAATTTGAATTTGAAAAATTGTTCCTTTGAGTAAATTTAAGTTTCCTCCAACAAGGATTGACACTAAAGCTCACATGAGTACTTACTTCATCTCCACTATGTATGTCAAGCTCTAAAATCTGGATCCAATTAGTAAATTGCCGAAATTACACATTCAAGGTGCACTATAGTTGAGTTCAAAAGAAAACATGTATGTGATACTCAAGCATATGATAAACTTATATGGTGTGCTCATGTGTTCAAAGTTCAAAATGAAGATTAAAGCAATCACAGATCCAATGACAATTTGAATAGGGGAATCTAGTTCAACATTCAGATATTTTTCACAAAAAAATTTAAATTTTTTCACATTTTCAACTATTCTATAAAAAAAAATTTGGTAGAATATGTGAATGGTGCATCTCACCACAAAATGGTATTATCAACAAAAATTGGTGTATCATGCAAATGGTGCACCTCACCCCCCCCCCCCCAACTTGAACTACGCATTGTCCTCAATGCAATAAAAAGACAAGCAATGAGATGATTGAATTTAAAAGACAAGAAGGGTTAGAGAACACCTCGTAATGAGCTTTAACAAAAACACCGCTAGTCGTACACATGAAGAAAGAACACTATGTACAAATGGAAGTGAGTAAACAATTTACTTTCAAAATAAAGTAGAACAGAAAAACAACTGTACACTAATAGCTACTTGAATAGTTATGCCTCAACAACATCCGGATAAACCGGATCCAATAACTCCTCCTCCACTTCTTGAACTTCAAAACCCTCAAAGAATGGTTTAAGTCTTTGGCCATTGACCTTGAATGTTTTACCATCCTCGGGGTTTTCTATGTCAATGGCTCCATGTGGGTAGGCCACCTTGACAATGTAGGGGCCATCCCATCTCGATTAAAGTTTTCCTTGGAAAATTGAGAGGCATGAATTATACAATAGCACTTTTTGTCCGGGCTCGAATGTTTTTCTCAAAAATGAATTTGTCATGAAAAATTTTAGTCATTTCTTTGTGAATTCTAGAGCTCTCATATGCATCTCTACGAATTTCTTCCAATTCA
The DNA here is from genome assembly GCA_951799425.1 of Ilex aquifolium. Taxonomy (NCBI): domain Eukaryota; kingdom Viridiplantae; phylum Streptophyta; class Magnoliopsida; order Aquifoliales; family Aquifoliaceae; genus Ilex; species Ilex aquifolium. The sequence goes on along the minus strand of OX637393.1, from coordinate 15,460,714 downwards.
TTTATTTTCAACTTCCTATGGTCCCCAGCTAGTCTTAGGTTGAAAGTCAAAGTTTTATGGCCCAATATGTCCTGTGCTCCATCTCCACCGACAAGTGACAGGTCTTGTCATAGACTAGCCTATAGGGAGAAATACCAAGAATGGTTTTATAAGCGATGCGGTAAACCGTTTTCTCAAGGCATCACTCAACCTAAGTGACCAATCCTTACAATTCGGGTTAACCATTTTCTCAAGTATGTTATTTATCTCCCTATTGGCCAACTTAGCTTGGCCATTAGTCTGTGGATGATAAGTGGTGGACACCTTGTGTGTTACACCATATTTATGCATTAAAGAAGCAAATGGTCTATTGCAAAAATGTGAGCCACCGTCACTTATCATCACACGCGGCATCCCAAACCTAGAAAAAATATTTTCTTTTAAAAACTTGACCATGATTCGGTGGTCGTTGGCCTTGGTCGGGATTGCCTCTACACACTTGGACACGAAATCCATTACCAGGAGTATGTAAAGGTAGCCGAAAGATATAGGAAATGGACCAATGAAATCGATGCCCCAACAATCAAATATTTCAATGACAAGAACGGGGGAGAGGAGCATCATTTTTCTACGGGTCACACTTCCCAACCTTTGGCACTTATCACATTGCTTACAAAATGAGACATAATCTTTAATCAATGTTGGCCAATAAAAATCACTTTGTAAAATCTTAACTGAAGTCTTTTTGGAAGAGAAGTGCCCACCACATACTTTAAAATGACAGAAAAAGAGGACATCCCGCTGTTCATTTTCTAATACATACCTCCTCATGACTTGGTTAGGGCAATACATGAATAGGTATGGGTTGCCGAAGTAGAAGTACTTCACATCCGTCATGAATCTTCTCTTATCTTTCGGGCTCTAGTGTGGGGGTATTTGTCCTATGGCAAGAAAATTTTAAATGTCAGCATACCACAAACAAACTGAATGGATAGAAAATAGATGCTTATTAGGGAAAGATTCAGGGATAGGGATGTGCTCTTCGGTGTCTTGGACAACAAGCCATGAAAAATGGTCTGCCACCACATTCTCAACTCTTTTTTTTCCCTTGATGATTAGATGAAATTCTTGAAGGAAGAGGATCCACCTAATGAGTCTCAGTTTAGCGTCCTGCTTAGCCAACAAATACTTTAAGGCAAAATGATCAGTGTAGACTACAATAGGTGAACCAATTATGTATGACCTAAATTTATCCAATGTAAACACTACGACTAGCAACTCCTTTTCAGTAGTTGTGTAATTCATTTGTGCTTCATTTAAATTTTTGCTAGCATAGTATATTACATAAGACTTTTTATCTTCACTTTGACCTAGCATTGCGCCGACCGCATAATCACTCGCGTCGCATGATTGGAGGTGAGGTAAGCATACTTTTAAGTTTTTGGAAAGATGCCTCATAATCATCCAACCACACGAATGGGACATCCTTTGCTAGCAAATTTGTCAAAGGTCTTGCCAATGCACTAAAATCCTTAATGAAACGGCGATAGAAACATGCATGGCCAAGATACGACATGATGTCCTTGACTACCCTTGGAGTGGGTAGATTGGAAATTACTTCCACTTTAGATTTGTCCACTTCAATACCCTTTGCGGACACATTGTGTCCAAGCACGATCGCTTGAGTGACCATGAATGACATTTCTCCCACTTGAGCACCAAATTCTTCTCTTCGCATCTCTCTAACACTTTCTCCAAATTTTCCAATAATCCTTTGAACGAGTCCCCAAACACTGAGAAATCATCCATGAAAACCTCCACAATCTTTTCCACCATGTCATTGAATATCCCCATCATACATCTTTGGAAAGTTCTCGAGGCATTGCATAGCCCAAACGACATTTAGCGATAGGCATATGTTCCAAAGAGGCATGTGAATGTGGTTTTCTCTTGATCTTCCAAGGCGATCTTTATCTGATTATAGCCGGAGTAACCATCTAAGAAATAATAGAAAAGATGTCCGACTACCCTTTCTAACACTTGATCAAGGAATGGTAGCGAGAAGTGATATTTTGAGTGCATGAGTTAAGCTTCCGGTAATCAATGCAAATTCTCCAACCGGTGACCACCCGTGTCGGAATCAACTCATTCTCCTCATTAGCCACCACCGTCACTCTCGACTTCTTTGGTACCACTTGTGTGGGACTAACCCATTTACTGTCGGCAATTGTAAAGATAATTCCCATGTCAAGTAACTTGAGCACTTTATCTCTAACCACATCATTCATGATGGAATTGAGTCTTCTTTGTGGTTGTCAGAATGGCTTGGTGTCTTCTTCAAGATATATTTTATGAGTGCAAATGAGAGGGTTAATTCCCTTGATGTCGGCGATGGTCCAATCGATGGCTCCTTTATGCTTCCTCAAGACTCGCAACAATTCTTCCTCTTGCTTTGGCTCCAATGAAGAGCTTATCACCACTGAAAATGTCCCAAGAATTCATATTTAAGTGTGGATGGTAATGGCTTCAACTCCTCAGTGGGTGGTTGCACTATGGATGGAAAAAATTTCTTTTCTTGTGGCGGTATTTTTCAAATGTCGGGGTCCAAGTCCCCACCCCTTGCACAGTCTCCAGCTCCACATCCTCAATATACTCTTCCTCCTTCAAGTTTGTATGGCACATAAAATTCATGTGATGCTCCACCAAAGTATCAATCCTATTGATTTCATGAACCTCATCATCATCCCCCGGTTACTTACAAAGGTTGAACATATTAAGATCCATTGTCATGTTTTCAAATGTAAGCTTCATTAGACCATTCTTATAATTTATCACGGCATTAGAAGTTGCAAGGAAAGACCTACCTAATGTGACAGGAATCTGTGAATTAGGGTTAGCAACGGAGTGAGTATCAAGCACAATGAAATCAACGAAAAAATAAAATTTGTCCACTTGGACAAACAGATCCTCCACTACTCCCCTTGGTTTTCTCACGCTTCGGTCCGCTAGTTGAAGAGTGATAGTGGTTGGTTTCAACTCTTCAAGCGGTAGTTGTTGATACACTGAAAAAGGTAGGAGGTTGACACTCGCCCCCAAGTCTAGCAATGCTTGCTCCACTTGGCAATTTCCAATGGTGATGGGAATGGTAGGGCAACTAGGATCCTTGAACTTTGGTGGAGTATTTGTCCTTAAGATGAAACTCACTTGCTCGGTGAGGAAGGCTTTCTTGTGCACATTCAATTTCTTTTTCACAGTACATAAGCCCTTCAATATTTTCACACAAGAGGGAATTTGCTTGATGGCATCAAGGAGAGGAATGTTGATTTTTACCTGCTTAAATATTTCAAGGATATCAGAATAGTTAGCAATTGTAACAGGTGGCCTCAATCGTTGGCGATACGAGGCCTAGATAGGACAATTATTCACAGTCTAGTCCACAATCTTAGGCTTCTCAATTGGTTAACCCTCTTCGGAGTTACCCTTAGTCTTTTTTTCATTTTTCAAAGTAGTTTTGGGTGAGACTTTAGGAAAAATAGTTTTATCTTCCTTCCCACTCCTAAGAGTGGTGATAACCTTGAGTTGCTCAAAATTCTCTTTAGTAACATCACACGATTCAACCGCATGTTGACCTTTTGGGTTCTCTTAGGGTTGAGCGGGAAATTTCTCTTTTCTTGTTGGAAAAACCCCATAGAATTAATCAACTTTGTGATTTGTGTCCGACTGTCATTAAAAACGGTGGCATTTTGATTGTTGATTGTGGTATGACTCTGAATAAATTGATGCCTGACATCCTCCAAGTCTCTCTTGTGAGGAAGTTGGTATGTGGGTGGATTGAGTGGTTCTTGTTGACCAAACCCTTGTTGAGGTGGGTTTTACGAAAACCCTTGTGGATTGGATCTTGGATATTGGGAGCTAGATGACGGACTATTGATCGTGGATATTAGGATGTGACAATAAGGTGAACCCATGAGGAATAGGGTTGTCATTCTTCCAACTAAAGTTCGGGTGGGAGCTCCATCCCGGATTGTATGTGTTAGAGTGTGGAGAGTATGACTGCCTACTTTGGTTAAATGCATTTACTTGCTCATGTTATACTTCCTTGAGTGCCAAAATGTTTGGGCACTCCGAAATATAGTGCTCAACACTCTCACATATTGAGCAAGATTCCTCAGCCTTAGTGACATTCGACACCTCATGCCTCTGATTCACCTCTAAGCTCTCCACGTTACGAGACAATTTTTTTATCTTAGCAAGAAAATCTTCTTGATCACGCAAATTCTACATCGCCCCCCACTTGATTGGCTTCCCAGAGAGGACCTTGATACATCGATAGGATCTGTGATATCTCAAGATTGGGCATTCTCTGCCAATGTATTAAAGTACTCTAGAGCATCATCAGGATTCTTACTCAAAAACTCTCTATTGCACATCATGTTGATGAACTGTCGGTGGCTTGGCATAATTCGTTTATAGAAAAAACTAACCGATTTTCACGGTTCAAATCCATGATGTGGAATGGGGTACAACAAGTCCTTGTATCTATCCCAACACTGATAGAACTGCTTATTCGGTTTTTCAGAAAATTTTTGAATTTGTTTCTTTAGAGCAGTTGTCTTGGGCACAAGAAAAAAATTGTTTAGAAATTCGGATAACATTTGTGCCCAAGAACTTATCGAGCGGGGTTTCAATGAGTTCAACTAACTTTTCGCTTTGTCCTTGAGAGAAAAGGGGAATAATTTTATGCGTGCCATGTCTTCCATGGCATGATTTGAAATGAATGTTCCAACTATGTCCTCAAACTCCTTAATGTGTAAGTATGGATTTTCTCGTTCCACGCCATGGAATTGAGGAAGTAATTGTAACATGTCCAATTTTACAAGGAAGCTATGCACTTGCACGGGTAGAAGTATGCATGAGTGGGTGGTGCTTTGGGTAGGTTGGAGATAATCTCTCATTGATCTAGCTGGGGGATCAATAGGGAGATTATTCTTTCATTTCTCGAAGGGGAAATTGCATTCGAGGGTTTTGTCGGGGATTTTGCACTTCCCCGCCCCTCGGATTGTTAGCACCATCATCCCCAAAATTGTCTCCGGCATCCTCAGATGGGTCTTGATTTATGTTCATATTTGGTCCTAAGTCACGTCTCACTAGTCTATTTTGATTATCATGTCCCAACATGCAAATACACTAACTACAAATGAAAATTTATGTACAATTACATACAAAGGAGCAATGTAACTTGGCCCGTGATAAATATCACGAGACTTACCTCTGTTGTCCCTAAGTCACCTTCAAACTCGACGCTTAGCCTTCCCTGACAACGACACCAAAAATGCTTGATCATTTTCCCTAACTTCCCACATGAACCCAATTATTTGTGTATATAGCTTATAGTGTATGGTGAGTATCACTCTCCCTCAAGCTCAATGCAAAAAGTGGGAAAAATTGTGTGTGGATGAACAAAACTTATGTGAGTGTGCAAAATTGCTTCCCAAGCGTAGAGAGACTTACATTGTTGTGTTTTACTTGGAATGAGTATTCCAAGGTCATCTCCTCAGGGAATGCGAGGTCGGGTGTTCTTGAAGAGTGATTTACAAAAAGTGAAAATTAGAAAATCTTTTGATTTGAAAGTTGGTGAGATGTGAATTGTGAAATATGCTAGAAAATGAGGTTGGCTAATCCATAGAGTTCATTCCAATGGGATTGTCAAATTGACTCATTTCATTCAACTAATATTGTCTAGGTGTTTGATTGATTTGTAGGAAGTGAAGGATGAGTGTGATTGTGTTGGACAAGAACATACCCCGTGACAAGTCTACGGTATATCAAAAGCCCACAAATACGTCTGCACTCAACCTTGCCAAACCAAACACTTTACACTATGAGGAAGAATGAAGGAGAGTCAATTTCATATACCCAAGAGAAAATTCCTCTTGGATTAGCCAACTAAAAGTTTAGCTATCCATGGTAAAAGAAAGAACAAACATTAAAGAGAAAGACATGGTAATGAAATCAAACATAGACTTGCATTAATGTAAGAAGAATTTAAATTACAAAAGAAATAGCATTTGTTTCCAAAATGTAAAGTCTGAAGGGAACAAAGCCCAAATGTATAAATGAACCACAAGAAACTTAGCCAAACTTAATTACAACTTAGATTAAAAGAGATTAAAATGCAAGAGGGAAAGATTAAATGTAAAATGGAGCTTACTACAATGAAAATAGTGAAGGAATATGTAAAACTCAGCTTTCTCTCTCTAGAACTTCATCTTCTTCCTTGGACCTTCTCTCACTAAAAACTTGATAATCTCCAAATGCATGTAGGAAGTGTGTATTTTCATCCATCCCCCTCTCTCTTGTCATGAGTGGCTAACTTGGTGTGTTTGGAGAGAGGTTGTCCACAAAAACTTCCAAATTCAGTCAAAACATGGGGACCCAAATTCAGTCAAAACATGGTCCCCCATCCTCTTTCCAACCACTGTAAAAATCGGGTAAATTTGAAATTTTATAAAAAATGGCAAAACGATAAATTGCCACTTCGGTATGGGTTGAAAACTAAAATTTTTCTAGAACTCGGGTGACAAAACGGACCTCACCATTGGATTCGTCTCGCGAAATCTAAATACCCTGTCAAATTTCGTCGAATTCTGAGATAGTCGAATTTTTCGCGTTTTACGAGGCGATCGGGTCTCGGGTGACCCAAAAACGAAATTTTTAATAAAATTTCAAAAGTTGGAAAATAATTTAAAACAAGTTGAAATAAAAATATTTTGAACTTGAACCGAAGCAAAATTTAATCGTTTCGGGGCGAAAACGGTCCTAGGAAAAAGAGGCCATGTGGCGCGATAAGGACCAAGTATTTAGGGAGTATAAAAAGGAGAGAAATATCATATTTCTCCCCATTTGGTCTGCTAGTTTTCACGTTGGGGAGGAAGAGAGAGAAAAAGAGAAAGCTCTCCACCTTCTCTCTACGGTCAATGACTCTATGGATGTCGAATCGACTCGAGTCAAATATTAAAGTTGTTTTCCTCGACGAGGGCTACGCAACCATACCAAAATTGAAGGCTTTCACTGAAGGTTTGAAAAACGAATTTTTGGGAAAGCTTGGATTAGAGCTTGGGTTGAATTCTTGAAACTTCCTACGTTGATTCTACGCTTCAAGAGGTAGGGTTTTCTCCCTAATTATGTTTATTCTCAACCTATGATTGTGATATGGAATGGGTAGGTTGTTAGAGACTTTAACACTTGCCTATTGTTGTGAAATTCATGAAATGGGTATTGAAAATGGGTAGAATACATTCTATCTTAAATTGGGTACGTAGAAATTGCATAATGTAATTTCTTGAAAAATGTGAAATTTTGGACATGTTGTGTCTTGTATGGGTGTTTGATAAAATGTCTTGAATGATTGAGGTTGTTGTTTTGATGAAATTCAAATAACATGCTTGGATAATGTGGTAAATTGAAATCATATGCTTATGATGTGATTTACAATTGAAAATTTCATTGAAATCATATATGCTTGGAAATGGGTATTGAGAATGGGTAAAATAATTTCTATCGTGAATTAGGTATGTGGAAATTATCTAATGTAATTCTTAAGTTGTGTGATTAATTGGGCAAATTATGTAATGACATGATTGGATGCCTTGAAGGTGTTTGAAATAAATGCAAATGTGAAATTAAGGATGTTGCATAGATAATGTGATAACATGCTAGGGAATTATTATTGGTGTAATGTTAATATATGTTTTATGATATGTTAGCATTATAATAAGTGTGGAAATTATATGTTTTTGATATAATTGGCAATAGAATGGTGGAAATTGCTCATTTGGCATTCATTGCATATTGGGCCTAATGTTGGCATCACATTCATGGGCATTGGGCATAAGTGTGGGTGGGTGTGTGCATGCTTCAATCAAACACCATACTTGGTGGATGATGGGTGGGCTCGAGAAAAGTTGGAACGAGGTTCCGATTGAGTCGCACGGTTGCATAACAAAATTTGTATCGGGTATAGCAAGAAGAACTAGACTCTCCATCGGGTGCAAGACCCGACTACTGGTCTATACATTTCCGACGGTGCAAGTCCAAAAAAGTGTATCGGTGTGCGGAGCCGGCGGTGCGACACCAAAAGTCCGCTACCCAACAAAGACACGTGATTTTGTTTATAAATTGTCATTTGATGTGTAACATCAATGATGGGGGCTTAGAAAACCCGATTTTCATACATGGCAATTGCATGTGTTAAGGGAGCCGTTGCAGGCTCGGGTAGATGTACATGAGTGGGTTTCATCTCATTTCATGACATAGCATTAGATTCTTGTTTTTGAATGTATATTCTTGATGGGAATGTTTTGAATGGTTGATTGTTGCATGTGAACATTTCATATGCATCTAAGTTGGGGAGTAGCCTCTTTAGGAGATACCCTAATGAGCGTGTCTCACCCTTTGTGGGAAAACATTTCAGGTGCGGGGTTCACACCGGCGGACGGCTCCCAATTCGAGTCTCAAGGGTGAAGAAGGCCGACTTGTGGCTTTTATGACACATTTTGTATAACTTTTATGAAAATCTCATTTTGGCATGTAAATATAAAAGAATTGTAATCGAACTCATATGGACTGTTTTTAATGTAAAAAAATTGCATGTGGTCATATGAGTATGGATAAATGGACCCGGTGTGGTCAATGTTGTATGATTGCACAAGTTGTGTTTTTGGGTAGAGCTCCCCGTACAAAGGAGACTCTGTCCGAATTTTTTTAAATTAAGGACCCCCGGTTATTGAGGCGTCAAAACCACTCCCTCTCTCTACATTATTATCTAAATGTAGGGGTTAGGAGGTTATGATGGAGTGTTATAAATGTCAGAACATGGATTAGATATCAAAAGGTGGGCCCCCGTAGTTGGTGTAGTCGTTTGGGAAAGGATCTAAGCTTTCTAGGTTGCTGGTACCAGTACCTGGCAACGTGGTATCAGTACCTCGACATTTCTCCTTGTTGAGTCAGCAAGGGTACAGGGGGGAGGTACCGGTACCAAAGGCAGGGCGGTATCGGTAGCTTCTTTCCAATAGGTTCTGGCACCGATACCAAAGGCAAGGAGGTACCGGTACCTTCTTCGTTTCCTATATGTCAGCCAGCTGAGTTCCAAATACCAGGTACCGGTACCTAGTGATGTGGTACCGGTACCTACTTTCTAGAGAGCTCAGGTACTGGTACCTAGTGACTTGGTACTGGTACCTCTTCTTCTTGCTTTGAGATTTTTGGTTCATTGAGCTCCCGAGCCATCCGTCTTGACCTCATTTCTTTTCCATTGCCCTTAATCACTATAGGAGGTGTTTTATGCTTGCCGTTTCCATCCTATCACCTGCAATCAAGCCATTCTCCATTAATTATTGATTTGAATCCATTTTCCCATAAATTCACTACAAAAACAAGTTAAAACGGATGCAATGAGGATGTTTAATGTGCAATGTTCCACACTCATCACCCCCTTGAAGCCGTGTATGAATTAGAGTTCTCTTGATGAGTTATCCATGATATATATGATGCCATTGCAAGCTTCGACAGATTCCTTGCATGGGTTTCTCATGCTCAATAGACTGTGCCAAGTCAAGTATATGTTTGCACTCTACTAGAATACATAGCCAAACTAACCTGACTCATCTCTTTGGATAATATCCTCTATCATCGTAAGTATACTTTCTCCTAAAATCACCGACCATGTCAATAAAAAAATTATAAGCAATTTTTTGGACCTAAAATATAAAATTATAGGAATGTTCCATGCATTGGCATCTGAAAAATCTGAAGGCATTAAGAGGAGGCCACGTGGCATAATTGAAGAAAGGTAGGAAATGATCAACCACAATGTTGGTTTAAAAGGAAAAGTAACTGCCTACGAGTTACCAACCAGATAATTGTCGATAGAACCGTCGAAGATAGTGGCTATAAAAGGCAGACAATTGAGAAGTTGGAGGACATATTCAAATCCCCACAAGACCTACGATCTAGGCATTTTTAGGAGATGTTTTTAGATTAGTATTAGGAAGTAATTACTACTGTAATTAAGGCTATTAATTTAGTCTTTTCTATGACTAAATCCCTTCGACTGGATTAATAAAGTAAATCTCTTTTATTAGTTCACTGTAATATGCAATTATCCCCTTAAAATTCATCCAAGAAAGTCCTGAAACACGGCAATTAAACACATCACAAGCAATCTCCTAAAAATTGTCTATCGATCGAGTTTCCTCCTTCGATTACAACAAATTTTGGATCAACAATATTTTGGCACGCCCGATGGGACAACATTCCTAACTTGGATCATGGAAAATGGTGAGAACAAGGAAACATGATGAGATCGTGTTTGGTGCCAACGAACCTGTGGAGATGACGCCAACTAATGGCAATCATAAGGCAAGTTCAAGTACTAATCCGATGGAATTGTACACCCAGGGAATGGCCAAGACAGTTTGTAGATGCAAGAATTTGTGCAGAATTTAAAACAAGTATCGCACAATCCCAATTCTAGCATTAGCCAAGAGTTAGTTAATGTCATGCACGAGTTAATGAATGCTCAGACACGAAGGTTAGGACCAATTAATCAGAAATCACACACTATGATTAAAGACCAAGTGATGGAGAAGGGAAATATCAGTCCTATGGTGTTTCCTATAGAAAATTAAAGGCCACCACCATCACACCAAAATCACTTCAACATGGTGTTCGGTGGGAAACCTATTGAAATATTCCAAAATTTCTTCCTAGGAACGAATCCTAGGGGGAGGAATGGGCCAAGGATGGCCCCTAAATTTCCTAGAAGACGCATGTCAAGCCTCTAATGGTGCCCATGGAAGAATTCAATCCAAGGGTAGGGGCAACCCCTTGACCAAGCTGAACACATTGAGATCCACCAGAACATGTCTTTCAATAGAAATCAACTAGTAGAAATGATTCAAGAACTGTAGGGCCCTAGACTTAGAAAAAATGAGAGGCCTCTGTTTAGAAAACCTTACCCACCATGGATTGACTATGAGGAATTCTCAAGGGGATATAAAATCCCAAAATTCAATCTTTTCTCTGGCGAAGATAATCAATATACAATAGAGCATGTCCGCAAATTCACCTTCCAATGTGGGGAAGTTAGGAACAATGGGAATTTAAAAATGAAGTTATTCCCACAGTCATTAACAAGAACAGCCTTTGCTTGGTTCATAAATTTGCCTACCAACTTAGTCCAAACGTGGCAAGAGATGAAAGAGCAATTTCATGCTCAATTCTTTATAAATAAACCAGAGGTTTTAATGGCAGATCTATCAAGCTTAAGACAAAGGTCGGATGAATCTGTCGAGCAGTACATCGACAAATTCAAGAAGGCCAGAAACAGATGCATGTTTATCTGCCTGAAATGGAATTAGTAAAATTGGCCCAAAATGGCTTTTGAATTAAGAAAAAAATTTGAAGGAATGGAGTTCAGGGATCTCTTTGAACTATCAGCTAGAGCTACTAGATATGAGATGTTGCATAGAGAGGAGCAACAAAGGAAAAACAATTCATTAGGGACTTATTTCCAAGACTTCGATGGAGAAGTTGATATAGATGTGGCACATATCATACCAATCAAGTGTGATACCCTAAAAAAGATTGAAGACCCTGTCGACATGCCATTTAGTCTTCATTTCAAAAAAGATGCACCCTCAATCTCTAGGCAGTATTCATTTGATTTATTAATGGGTGATGCTCTCTTTGATGAGATTATCAACAAAAAATTAGTTTCCTATCTCAAGGACATAGTATCCCACCAAAAAAGGATAGAAAAGAAAAAGAATATTGTAAATGGCATAATTCATTTAGGCACTCAACTAAAAATTGTATCACTTTCAAAAATCGTATGGAGGATTTAATCTAAAAAAGGATGCTTAAATATGCCACAAAATAATAAGAAACCATAGGGGATAAAGACTATTTCCTCAAAGAACTAAATATTAATATAGTTTCTGCTAATTTGTAGGGAGACAAGAAAGTTGTCAGTTTGTTAGTTGGCACAAAAAGAATTGTCCCTAAGATGAGAATGCCAATTCACAGCAGGCTTGGTCCTAGGGACAAAGAGTCATTGCTTATGTTATTTAAATGTGTAAAGGAAATAGCCAAGCCAAATGCAATACCACTAGATGACGTGATAAGGGAGTTCACTAATAAGGGACTCCAATACAGCACTAGGGGTGAAGGAGATGTGCAGTTCTATAATGGCTTTGAAAAAATATTTGACGGTGCAGACCTAGGCATTTTTTAGATGAAGGAAAGGTACTAGCATGGTCCCCATTATTTCCCTAATATCAAAAGGGATGAAAGAAGCACTAGCCACCAAGGCCAAACTATGAGAGAAAAAGTAAAAGGGATGGACCATTTTATTGGACCATCAATAGCCAAAGAAAGTGTCTGGCAGAAAATCAAAAGGTAAGAACGTCAGGAGCAGCAAACCTAGAAGAGGAAGGGTAGATTTGAAATCATCACAAAAGTTGGATCTATAACAGTGAATCCCCCTGATGTTCATGATGAGAGGTGGCACCATGTTCAATACCCAAAGTTCCCATTTGGGGCAAGGTACTAGACACTTAACAGAATTCAGAAAATGAGAGAGCAGAGGAAGTTTGTCGCTTGGATGAGCAGACATAACCCTACTCCCCTTGAAGCTTATTCAAGGACAAGTCCATCGATGGGAAAGAAAAATTCTAGTTGGACAAGAGAGCATCAAAAGGAGATTAGGGAGGTTCAAACTAAACAAGCCATCCTTGATCAGAAGATTGCAGAATTCAAGTACATACTAGATCTTTCTGAAAAATAAACAGATAAGGTATTAGAGATTTCATTAGCCAAGGGAAAAGAGAAAGTAGAGGAAGATAAGGCCATGTTTTTAGATGAGGAATTGATGGCCTTTGAGAACATATAACCTATTCTCAGAGATGATGCAGCATGCAACATGATATTGGTTCTGCTTGATGCATTCAAGGCTAAGCTAGGACAACCAAACCAACTAGCAGGAGATGTGGAAGAAAGCACTTAGTCAGTAGCAATGGTTGTAGAAACTGTGAAGCAGTTTAGACCCGATGGATGGTCTATAAGTATAGAGAAAGGAGACTAGGGGTAGATAGAGTGATATTGCACTCCCCCAGGGAAGAGCTATCTAAGCATTTGAGGCCACTATACATACAGGCCCACATTGACGGTCAACCAATAAGTAAAGTTCTGGTTGACAATGGAGTAGTGGTTAACATCCTACCTTCAAGGATGCTAAACGTCCTAAAAAAATGAGAGAAGGACTTGTTTCACACTGACATCACAGTCAACAAATTTGTAAGAGGGTCATCTTCTACAAGAGGGATCCTACCTATACAACTACAAGTAAGCAATAGGAATACTACAACAACCTTCTTTGTGGTAGATTCCTCATCCAACTTCAATGCTCTTCTAGGAAGAAATTGTATACATTCTAATGGTTGTGTGTCATCATCCCTTCATCAAGCACTGATCTTCCTATTAGAAAGTGATAATGAAGAGAGAACGGGGATGAAAGTGCATTGGGTAGATGTCAATCCTTTCTATGCAGATGCACACAATGTGGAAGCCCATTTTTATCAAAGGGACTTGACCTCAATTGGGCAAAGCAGTGGTGCACCAGATCTGCCATGATTTGGCTAAGTTTGAGTTCCTACAACCCATATCAGAAGATGGGAAGTCTATAGAGGAGTAATAATAAGACCTACAAGAGGTCTTAAAATGTCAAATGGATACTAGAGAAATATCAATAAGACTGGTAAGAGGTCTTGAAATGACTAGTGGCAACTAGTAAAGTCAGGATAGGAGGAATGTCCAGGGTGCAAAACGAGGAAGGCGAAATCATTAGTTGATGCCTCTGTCAATTGGTTTAACATTGTTGTACATTGGTAGACAAAAAACTAAGAGAAATGGGTGCAAAAAAAAGATTTTGATATATGTTGTGCACAAGCAGGCTTGTCAAAAAATCAAGAAAGTACTTGTTGAAGCCTCCAAGAAAAGCCACATGGAATCAGAGACAAACCATTTAGTGTTTGGGGTAACCCTAAGTGTATTTCCTATGTCATAAAATTTTTATTTCAATTGTATCTCTCTCAGACAAGGAATGAAAATTTTAGTTCATGTTCCTTTATTATATTAACCACTATTTGATGGTTTTAAATACTTTGATCATGTAATGAATCAATTTGTGGGCCATAAAGATGTTTTCTATATTAGTCAAAAGACTTGATGGCCAGGTTGCAGTTGAGTGGGGTCACCAAAAGCCATATGGTTCCTTGGAAGTGATGAAGTAACCTCACTGTACAAAATGAAACCAAACAAAAACATATGGAACACAAAAAGAAAGAAAAAAAATTGTATATTAAGAGACCTAGTAGCCAAGTTACATTGGGCAGAGTAGGAGACAGAAAAAGGGAGCACTAAGGCTACATGGCTTCATAAAGGGAAAAAAAAGCTAGAAGGAGTCCCATTCATTTGATAGCAGTCTAAGTTGTTATTGGGCATGTTTCAAGCTTTCTACTGCAACCAATAATTTGCCACTTCCATCTTGGTAATTGGCCAGCAATTCCTTGGTACTCAAGAGCAGGCTTTCCTTTTCTTGCCTTATTCTAGTTCTAAGCTCCATCACCTTCGATAGTCTCTCTCTGAGCTATATCTCTTCTTGTAACGAGATGGCATATTGCTGCTTTAACTTCTCCTCACTTTCCTTAGTCGAAGAAAGTTGAGGATCAACGTCTTTCATAGAGTCAATGAAGCCTAGCTTGGTCCACATTTCATCTTGGAAATAACGGGCTTGAGAGATTTTAGTCTGAAGATGAGTACTCATGCAGGCCACTTGTTGTTGTTGCTATTCTATGAAATAGATGGATGAAGCAACAGAAATCTTGGTCAGGCAAGAACTCACAATAAAGAGTTCGGCCTAAAGGAGTTGTTCAAAGGAAATCTCTAGTAGTTTAAAGAAGAGTGAGAATTCTACTTTTAGGGCTTCTTCGATGGGTGGGAGAGAGATATTGGAGGTAGATACAAAATCAACTACCTTTAAGAACTCATTTTCTTTCTAATAGATAGCCACGATGTCAAATTCAGAGATTGAGGTGTGAGATGCAGATTCAGGTACTAATTGTCAAAGGAAAAGGGGGGATTAGTGAACTAACGTTGGGAAAAACAAAGAAATAGAACGATTGTTGGAAAGTTACCTGGTTCATAGAAGAGGCAAATGGCAACGATTTCTTCAGTTGACCTGTTTGGCCATCGGGTTTGGCCATAGGATCGCTAGGAAGCATTGGAATAATGGAACCTCCACAGGCAACCTCCTTATGAATGGGCTTGAATTGGTGAAAGGTTTTTCCTAAGAGGTTTCAAGTTGAGGAGAATTGATTAGACCCTTAACTTGGAGCACTGAGGTTGGAATGATAGGATCTTCATAAGCAGGTTCCTCAAATTCGATATTAGCCACAGAAGAAGGGTCCTGCAGAATATTTATTGATTGAAGGGGGATGAATTGGCTCACAAGAGTGGCAACTACTATGGTCACCATTGTGTGGTTGATTAGTACTTAAAATTAGCATTTTACTATGCCTTTTTAAGACTAATTGTACTTTGATGGAGTTTAAGTGATGTAATTTCAGGTCTTTAAGTGAACAAGGACTCAAAGAACAATAAGTATGACACTTGCGTGTAACACCAGCACATTAGGGAACAAATGGGAGAAACTTGGAGCACACCAAGAACGTTCGAACGCCAACTCACGTTCGAACGTCCACTTGAACTGTGAGCAGACCTGACTACTGAGAGAAGGAGTGTTGCAGCCAAGAAGGAAGACTCTGAGGCTCTGAGGCACTTAAGTATCACGTTCAAACGCCAACTTACGTTCGAACGTCCACTTGAGTTGATTGAGGACCAGACTACTGCATAGAGTGTGGAAATGAACTTCACAGAAGACCACAGGCCACTTGAGTAAAAAGGTCAGACCACATCTTGCGTTCGAACGCCCATACAACAAAGACAGAAGAAACGTTCGAACGCCAGACAACGTTCGAACGCCCATACAGCAAAAACAGATACAACGTTCGGATGCCAACTCCCGTTCGAACGTTCTCCACAAATTGGCAGCAGAGTAGTTGATTTTTCACTTGGACTTGGGCGACATACACTATTCCTTCACCCCTTCTTGTCTCATCCTCTTGCCTATAAATACTCCAATTGTTGGAGAGCTTGGGAGGAGGAAGTAGAGAGGTTGATGGAGGCTTAGACTCCCACTCATATTGTAGAATTAGCTTACATTTCCTTGTATGAAGTAGCTGTTTTAGAGATTAGTTTGGCTTTAGTCCAACATCTCTTAGCTTGTTATAAAAGTAATTTTATGCTTATGTTTTCACTTACATGCATAGAGGGAGATAGCCTACCTTTGGTTGTGGATCACCCTCCAAAAGTGACTACCTTTCTTCTACTTTTAATTTGTGTATCATTCACTTCCATTGCTTGAGCTTCTTTCTTCCCTTAGAGGAGTGAAACTCTTCCAATTTTCTAGAGCTTCGCCAAAGCCGTGAAGGGTACAACGTGATTCACTCATTCTTTGTCGAAGATCGGCTCCTTGTTTATTTTGCTTTGCTTTGAGATCCCTCTACTTAGAGGAATGAGCATCACTCACTTTTCTAGCTTTACCAAAGCCATGAAGAGTGAGTAGTTTCTCATTCACTCTTTAGTAAGAGGAGAAGGGCATGTATAAATTACCTGGACGTTATACTTGTGCAATTTCGATTATTCTTAATGCTTTATATTACCCATGCTTATTGAATGATTGGTTGCATCTAGCAAAGCTAAGGTACTTTGTATAACCAGGAGTTCTTTCTATAACATAGATAACTCTTGTATAGAAAGACTCATTGGTTCAAGGCAAGTACCCCGACTAGATCTTCATGAATACCCTTCAATCTTCACCATTATTGTGCTTCAATTAAAGAATGGAAATGGAACATTAATGTCATGATTGGATGTCTTGTAGAAACACTTGCTTGTTTGTAGACGGGTTAAGTCTCGGCACAGGCAATTCTTGTAAACTTCTAGAAAGACATCGGAATCATGTTCTTAATTCTCTGAATCCACCTTTATCTTCCGATTAACCTGCTGTTGACACGGGGGTTAATTGAGTTATCAAGCACAAGTGTAACAAACCGGATAATTAATTACCTGTCTAGATCCTTGAACTAAAGAGTGACTCTTTTACATTAGAGCTTATTTCATATTTTGTTTAGAAAATTCTCTTGGAAAGAATCTTATATTATGTCCAGAAAATCTCACACCTCACAACTTCAAATCTTAAGGGTAACAATCAATAGGTCTCCACCACTACTTACCCTAAAACAACTAGAAGAGTTCCCTGTGGATTCGACTCCGGACTCAAACCGGATTATTACTACAGCTTGACCGCCTGCACTTGGGTGTACACATTTCAGATCAAGCCAAGTTTTTGGCGCTGTTGTCGGGGAACCAATAAAAGTGTTTTAAGGTAAAAGGTAAAAAGACCTTCATTTTTGTATATATTCTTTGGTTTACTGTGAATAACTTTATTTTATTTTCTTTATGTCTGAGGGCACTCCTCACTATCAAAATTTGTCGGCAGAATCTTGTGAGTCTATGAATCAGCCTGAACCAAATTCATCTAGATCAGTAGCAGACTCTTGTGAGAGTAATATGGCAAATAATGAGAGAAACGGAGAAGTCCCTATGAGAGAGGAGGAAGTGCCTAACATTTGAACTTTGAGGGATTACTTAAATCCCACAAGAAATAGTGTCCCCTCTTGTTTTGTATTCCCTGAAAATGCGCTCCTCTTTACTGTAAAGTCGGGGACAGTGCAGTTATTACCCGTGTTTCATGGATTAGATGCAAAAAATTCATATCTACATATAAAAGATTTTGAGAATGTGTGTGGAACATTTCAAGACAATTCTGAACTGGCCAAGATGAAACTTTTTCCCTTCTCTTTAAGGGATAAAGCTAAACAATGGCTAAATTCTCTAAAAGCTTTTTCAATATCTAACTGGCAGGCATTGCAAAATGAATTTTTCAGAAAGTTTTTTCCTCTACACCGCACAAATGCATTAAAAAGGAAAATCATGAATTTTGCGGTTAAAGAAGGAGAAACTTTTTACCAAAGTTGGGAGAGATTCAAAGATCTGCTCCAATCCTGCCCACATCACGCTTTTGAGAATTGGACTTTGGTAGGATTTTTCTATGACTCTTTACCCTCTAGACTACGTCAGTTTGTCAAAATGATGGCTTAAGGAGAATTTATGGGAAAAAGTCCGGAGGAGACATTCATTTTTTTTGACACCATATCTGACAGTTCTCAGATATAGGACTCAGCCTCTTCTATCACTGTAGAAGTCAGACCATCTACTTCCCAAGGAGGAAAGTATGTCTTGAGAGATGATGATGACCTGAGAGGAAAAATGTATACTTTGTCTCGAAAGCTTGAAGCTTTAGAGATGAAAAAGGTCCATCAAGTTGATGTTAGCACTTCCACAGAACAAGTGTGTGGAATCTGTGCGCTAACATGACACCCTACTGGGGAGTGTCCTACCATCCTAGCGTTCAAAGAGGTCTTTGTAACGCCCCAAAATTCGGGGGTCCTTAATTTAACAAAAATTCGGGCAGAGTCTCCTTTGTACAGGGAGCTCTACCCAAAACACAACATGTGCAATTATACTACATTGACCACACCGGGTCCATTTATGAATAAATATTGACCACACTGGGTCCATTTATTCATACTCATATAGCCACATGCAATTTTTCTTTTACATTAAAACAGTCCATATGAGTTTGATTTGTAACCCCCCAAAATCCCCCTTGAATGACATTACTATCTAAAACCATTCACATTATGAGAGCAACTAAATGAACTTCACAACAAAAGAGAATTTCATTCAT
Source organism: Ilex aquifolium (assembly GCA_951799425.1). Taxonomy (NCBI): domain Eukaryota; kingdom Viridiplantae; phylum Streptophyta; class Magnoliopsida; order Aquifoliales; family Aquifoliaceae; genus Ilex; species Ilex aquifolium. Next base: position 15,441,744 of record OX637393.1, on the reverse strand, counting down.
CATCCACAGTATATACAACATCATCCAAAATGATATGCCCAACTATGGCAATTACATCCAAAAACATATCAACTATTATCTTGCAGTGGAATAACGAAAATATTAGACTTCACATTGTCTCAAAATGAATTTCCTAGTCTAGAACATAAAAAGAACAGTTCTAGATATCCCCCTCCGGGTCCACATGCCCATCAAGTTGAGCTTCCCAAGCTACCTGCTCGTCAACTCTGAGCTCCTCCTCTAAACCAAAATCTGAAAAGAATGTTGTTTGTAGGGGGTGAGCACTAAGCTCTGTAGGAAAATCCTCCCAAACCCAAACAAGGTTTCAAAAGCATATAAAATAGTCGGTCTCATTTTACAAATATTATATATAGCTTTTGAAGTAAAACAGAGACATTTCAATGGATCTCAAGTTTACACAATAGCAATAATTAAATGAAAAATAAAACCAATTCCCAAAAATAACAATTCCAACCAGTTACCATTTTCACAATGAACCAATTCCACCATAAACTCCTTTCCACAATAAATCATAACCAACCGTTTGCAAAATAAATAATAGCCCACAATGTATCATTTCCCAAAAACTGTATATCAAACCACAACTTGTATCTCAGGTATGATGTATGACATCGTATGAATAAACACATCGAGAATATCCTGGCCCACACACACACACTCAATCCTCGCAAGGATATCCAACTTTAGGAAGGGCGTATACCAATACATTGGCAGTGACGAATCCAACTCAGGAATAGTATACTAACCCTCATCATCGGTACCACGTGAGCGAATAGTGGTTTGGTCCTCACAAGGCACCAACCCCACTACGAGTGGTAGGAAAAATTCAAACCCGCACGGAGTAAGAAACGCGTCTAACCCACTCTACGATACTCGGTCAACGGTCACCCATAGTCATCCAAACATCCACAAGAGATACAACACCAACCAATTTCTCAAATCACAAGTAAATCAAAAACCCCCAATTTCATAGGTATTTTTCCAATATAACATTTCAAGAAAAATAAGCAAGAGATCATCAAAAGATATACTTTTATTGTTCCAAATAAAGCACTAAGGTTTTTGAATCAAGAACAAAAGAATATCAAGAATAAAAATCCATCTTTCTCACAAACTAGGTTTTGACATCAAGAACATGAATTTTCATGGCTATCAATCCATAACTTCAATCAAAACATGGGAAGATTTGCAAGAACATCAAGAAATAAGGATTCCAATACATATATATAAGATTTAGAGTCAAAACATGTATATATATAAGTCCTAGCATCAATGAACAAGAGTGGAAGAAACCCCTACTTAGAAATCAAGAATTCCAAGCAAAACCCAAACTTTAGAGACTTTCTTCTTCTCTTTTCTTTTTCCCTTTATCTTCTCCTAGGGTTCTAAGAAGTTTGGGGTGAGAGTGGAATGAAAGAATGGAAGAAAATGGGCTGAAATCTGTGTTTTAAACACATCAGTCCCCGAAAGTTACTGTTCACAGGCTAATTTTTGGGTTTTCTCCAAAATTACGGTTTTGCCACTAAAAATCTCTAATTTGATCCATATGACTACCCTAAGGTTTTTCGAAGTTCCGGATTCATTTTTAATGTTATTTTAACCTAAAAATATTTAGTTTTATGATTTATCTCAAAACTAAAGTAAATTTACACTCAAAACACTAAAATTACTATTTTATTCCTCCGAACCGCTCTATGTGCTAAACGGCTATTCCATGTTTTTCGGATCTCCTAGGTTTAATGATAATATTATTTTGATCTAAAAAAATTAATATTTTTACTTAGTTACCCTTATCGACCTTAAACACCTCCAAAAATTAAATTTCACAATCAATTTGCCTCCCTAGTATTTATTCATACTATTACAATCTATAGGGTTCATGCATACCTCATCACCTATATTAGTATTTCAACAATAATTACTTGCTATATAAAGATAAGAGTGTGGGGGTTTACAGTCTTGTTGGAACAAACAAATGTAGTTTCCAACTTCAACAAGTCTTACTCCAACCCATACTCTGAAACATACAATCCAGGGTGGCGGAACCACCCGAACTTCAGTTGGAGGAACACACAACCAATGCCCATGAACCAACAACAAGGTTCACACCCACCACCTCAAGGACCTCCCGCATATCAACCATGCCAACCACCACAAAAAAAGAGCCTTGAGGACACACTGAATCAGTTCATGCAAAGCCAAATGAACTATAACAATAATTCCACACAGGCTTTCACTGATTTCAAAACCCAGACCACTCAATCTTTCGAGGATCTTAAAAGCCACGTCCAAAAGTTAACCCAATCCATGGCCACACACGAAAAGGGCAAGTTCCCGGCCCAACCAAAGCAACCACAAGGCCAATTCCATGTGGGGAACCCTTCAACTACAGGAAACCTACAAGACCAAGCCCAAGTTGTCACTACACTAAAAAGTGGCAAGGTGATTGACAAGACCATCAGAGACATGTTCATTCTAAAGCCAAAACCTGTGTCAATCCCAGTCAACTCATCATTTGAGCCTGAACCAATTGAGACTGAACTTGAAGCAGAACCTGAGCCTATGATTGAGCAAGAGCCAGAACCTTCTAAAAAAGAGCCTTCGTGTTCCATTCCTGCTCCTTTTCCTCATAGACTCAAAACCAAACAGAAATTAAAAAATTAGCCTGAAATTTACGAGCTTTTTAAGCAAGTAAACATCAATATCCCACTTCTGGATGCAATCAAACAAGTTTCGTCTTATGCCAAGTTTCTAAAAGACTTGTGCACAGTCAAGAGAAGCCAGAATGTCCAAAAAAGAGCTTTCCTAACAGAACAAGCCAGTGCCCTTCTTCAACACAAAACCCTTCCAAAATACAAAGATCCAGGGTGTCCGACTGTGTCATGTGTTATTGGAAACTTCATAATTGAACAAGCACTGTTAGACATTGGAGCCAGTGTTAATTTGCTACCCTACTCTGTCTACCAGTAGTTGGGTTTGGGTGAACTTAAACCCACTTGTGTCACACTCCAGTTGGTCGACAGATCTGTCAAAACACCTAGAGGCATTGTTGAAGATGTACTTGTCCAAGTGGACAACTTTGTCTTTCCTATTGACTTCATTGTTCTAGATACTCAGCCAGCAATACATTCGAAGAACCAAATTCCCATCATTCTTGGTCGACCTTTCGTAGCAACTTCTAATGCACTAATCAATTGCAGGAATGGAGTCATGAAATTAACTTTTGGGAATATGACTCTCGAACTGAACATTTTCAATATTGCTAAGCATCTAGAAGAAGACAAGGAAGAAAGGGAAATAAACTCCATTGAATCTTTGATACAGGAACATCTGAATGACACATTCTGTGAGAACCCTACTGAATCTTCTCTGCTAGAGTTCAAATCATCTGAAACAATATATGATGACCCAAATCCACAAAGTTGCCCTACTCATGCTATTGAGACATGGGCTCCCAAATTCGAAGAGATTTCACCAAATGGCACAAAGCCACTCTTATCAAGTATCAAACCACCAACACCTAAATTGAAACCTCTCCCATCTGACCTCAAATATGCATTCTTAAGAGAGGACGAGTCATACCCAGTGGTAATTTCATCTAAGCTCACAGACTTGCAAGAGTCTAAACTAATTGAAGTTCTTCAAAGCTATAAAAGCACCATTGGGTGGACCATCGCAGACCTGAAAGGTATAAGCCCGTTAATCTACAATCATGTTATATACCTTGAAGAGGGTTCAAAACCCTCTCGTCAAATGCAACGACGACTGAATCCTCACATGAAGGAAGTTGTGAGAACAGAGGTACTCAAGCTCTTAGATGCAGGGATAATCTTTCTCATCTCTGATAGCAAGTGGGTTAGTCCAACCCAAGTTGTGCCCAAAAAGTCTGGGGTCATAGTGGTCAAAAATAATGCAAATGAACTAGTACCAACTCGAGTTGTCACAGGATGGCGAATGTGTATTGACTATCGAAAACTCAATTTGGTCACTAGAAAATATCATTTTCCTCTTCCATTTCTTGACCTAGTCCTAGAAAGAATTGCATGACACGCATTCTACTGTTTCTTAGATGGGTATTCTGGATACAATCAAATTGAGATAGCATTAGATGATCAGGAGAAAACAACATTCACATGCCACTTTGGCACCTTTGCATTTGAAAGGATGCCATTTGGACTTTGTAACGTTCCTGCAACATTCCAAAGATGTATGCTAAGCTTGTTAAGTGACATGGTTGAAAATTTTTTGGAAGTATTCATGGATGACTTCTCTGTTTATGGTGACTCATTTGATTCATGTCTGGCCAACCTAGAAAAGGTGTTGATAAGGTGTTGAGAAGCCAATTTAGTGCTCAATTGGGAAAAGTGTCATTTCATGGTAACGCAAGGCATTGTCCTTGGTCACATTGTATCGTCTGAGGGCATGAAAGTGGACAAGGCAAAAATAGATCTGATTGGAAATTTGCCTGCCCCTAAGACTGTAAAGGATGTCCGATCATTCTTAGGACATGCAGGTTTTTACAGAAGATTCATAAAAGATTTCAGTACCAAAGCCAAACCTATGTGTCATCTTCTGAGTCAGGACGTAATTTTTGTGTGGAATGAAGCATGTCAGAAAGCTTTTGAAAAGCTTAAAGGTATGTTAATTTCTGCTCCAATAATGCAACCCCCTGACTGGACTTTACCCTTTGAAATAATGTGTGATGCAAGTGATTATGTTGTAGGTGTTGTGTTGGGACAAAGAAAGGACAAGAAACCCCATGTGATTTACTATGCAAGCAAAACTTTGAATGATACTTAAATGAATTATTCAACAACTGAAAAAGAATTGATTGCTGTAGTTTTTGCCCTGGAAAAATTACATTCTTATCTTGTTGGTTCTTCTGTTACTGTATTCACTGACTATGCAGCCCTAAAATTCTTGCTCACAAAGAAGGACGCCAAGCCAAGACTCTTGAGATGGATATTCTTGCTCCAAGAGTTTGATCTTGTCATCAAAGACAAGAAAGGAGTCGAGAATGTGGTGGCAGATCATCTGTTCAGATTAACATATGAATTTCGTGAAGATGGACTATCAATCAATGAGAAATTTCTTGATGAACAACTGTTCATGATTGATAAGACACCATGGTATGCAGATATTGTTAACTTCCTTGCTACTGGTACGTTTCCCCCGTCCTTTACCATGGTGGACAAAAAGAAATTTCTGAGGGAGGTTCGTAACTTCTTTTGGGAGGATCTGTACGTATTAAGTACTATAAGGATCAAATCATAAGGCGTTGCATCCCCGCTCATGAAAGCAGCCAGGTGATAACATTTTTTCATTCTGAAGCATGCAGTGGCCATTTTTCATCAAGAAAAATCGCTGCAAAAATATTGCAGTGTGGATTTTACTGGCCTACATTTTTCTAAAAGAAACATGATGCCCTTAAACCCCATTCTGGTAATTGAAATTTTTTACTGTTGGGACATCGATTTTATGGAACTGTTTCCCCCTTCCTTTGGCTATCTATACATTTTAGTGGTTGTATACTATGTATCCAAATGAGTTGAGGCAATTCCATTCCGAAACAATGATCACCGAACAGTGATCAAGTTTTTAAAAGAAAATATTTTGTCCCGATTTTGAATTTTGAAATCAATCATAATTGATGAGGGTGCTCATTTTTGCAATCGTCCCTTCTAGAATTTGATGAAAAAATACTTAATCTTTCACAAAAATTGCAACCCCTTATCACCCACAGACCAGTGGACAAGCTGAACTAGCTAATCGAGAGATCAAATTAATTTTAGAAAAAATGGTGAATCCAGACCGCAAAGATTGGTCGTTAAGACTAACTGATGCACTCTGGGCATACCGCACTGCTTTTAAAACAATTTTGGGCATGTCTCCTTATCGATTAGTCTATGGAAAGCCGTGTCACCTACCTGTGGAATTGGAACATAGGGCATACTGTGCTATTAAAGCAATGAATTTTAACCTGGACAAGGCCGGACTAGCTAGGAAACTTCAGATAAATGAATTGGAGGAATTGAGAAATGAAGCAAATGATAATGCTAAGATTGCTAAAACCAGGATGAAAATTTTTCATGACAAAAATATTGTGCGGAAATCTTTTGAGCCTTCTCAAAAAGTCATGTTATTTAATTCAAGACTCCGCCTCTTTCCTGGTAAGTTGAAGTCAAGATGGACTGGGCCTTACATTGTCAAAAAGGTGCTTGGACATGGATCAGTTGAAGTGGAAAATCCCTCGAACGGTAATATCTTTACTGTTAATGGTCAGCGGTTGAAACCATTTTTGGAGGACTTTGTTAAAAATGTGGAAACCATTCTTTTAATGGAACCATAATACTCCTTCGAAATTCGTGCCTGCCGACACTCAAGTGGATCGGGTCAAGAAAAATCTAAGCCAACCCGAACCACTGGGGCCCCTTTATAAGGTCCCCAATCTTTTTGCTCCTTTTCCTAGCCGCCGCTGTTGCCCCCCCCCTCCCTTCCTTCTTCTTCTTCTTCTTTTCCTTTTCTTCTTCGTTTTCTCTGTTATCTGATAAACAACCCATGACCACACATTCTACAAACACAATCTTTTGCTTAATGTTTTGCATTTTAATCTTATATTTGCTCACGGGTGTTCTTCTTTTGTTCGCACTCACACAAGGATTTTCAGCCTACCCGAAACTCAGATCTGCGAAAAGATGAGTAATTTGTGTATTCTTATTTGTAGGTTTCGGCAGATGAACAGATCTCTACCTTTCAACCTCATCTCCAAGATCCGTAAACTAGTAAATTCGAAACATTGGGGACAATGTTATGTTTAGGTTGGGGGGTGAGAACTACAGTTCATACTTGCCACCATGTGCCCGTAAATTTTTAATTTTTAAAATTTTTGTTTTTGTTTTTGCTATTGTTGTTATTGTTCTGATCATATTATATACCTTGTCTTGTATAAATTGATGATTATGTCTGTGAGTCAGCTTCAATCATCTTTGTGACTGGCAGACGTTAAAGAACCAGATAGTGAGTCTTAAAGCTTAGAAAGCATGGATGTTAAACTTTTTTGGTTTATTCTAGGAGTTTTACGCACTTTTCCATCTGATGTGCATACTGTGATCATGAGAAAAGCAAGACTGGTAAGGAAGGCCGAAATCCAAGAAAAACAAACGAAACCCCTCTGTGGCAGAAGCACCTTTGCCAAACGCCGTCGTGCCAAAAGGCTGGGTGTCTGTAAACAATGTGGCAGAGTCTTTCACGAGAAAATATATAACCAGTGTTCTGAACCAATTTTCGGTCACGCACTCGATCAATTAGACTGGATAGTAGATGGGCTGAGTAAGGATTACCCTGATACGCCATGCTATTCCGGTACTTTGCTTAACCGGTTTGTGAGAGAGGAAATTGGGAGAGTCACTGGTTGTCCAAACTACACAGACACAGAGGGAGACTCTGATTAGATTATTTTCTATAGGAAATGGTACTTTTGTTGGGATGAAAGCCAAAGGTCCGAATTTTTGTAAAAAGTGTAAAAATCTTCTTGAACAAACTCTTTTGACTGAAATGAAAATATGGGCCGAGTAAGGAATGTCCCAGAATACCAACCTGAAGTGTGGGTAGGGCCTTATCCTGAGATGCCATAGGTTTTTTATTTAAAATTGTGTGTTTAGCCCTTTCTGATTGTGGATAGTGTAGTGCAGAAATTTTTGATTTTTGATTCAACGTTCGAACGCCAAGTGACGTTCGAACGTCAGCTGCTTACAGTACTCAATCTCTGATGAAACTCCTGATGAAACTTAAAAGTACTGGGTGCTCAACCCATTCGAACGTCAATAGAACGTTCGAACGAGAGTTAACCTTTGAACGCCAATAGATCATTCGAACGAGAAGACCTTGCAGTACTCTGGTCTTTGACAGAACTCAAAAGTACTAGGACCTGGCCACGTTCGAATGACATTCACGTTCGAACGGTCTTTTAAAAATCCTTCTACACACGTTCGAACGTCAGTAACGTTCGAACGTCACTTCTCAGACTATAAATACCTGGATCGTCTTCCCCATTTCAAAACCCCCAAAACCCTTCAAAAACCTCCAAACCCTAGACTGTATTTTCACTACCCAGACCACAAAGCACCCCTCATTCCCTATTTCTACCTAAAATCAACCCTCCCAAGACCATTCCCACATCAAAAACTTCCATTTTCACCAAGAAATCAAAATTTTCAACACCCTCACAAACTCAAAATCGAAAAACACCATGCCAAGGGTCAAGCTACCTGTCAGGCGCATTCCACCAACCCAAGAGCCCAATTTCGTTGAGGAAGTGGTTGAAGTAAGAGAAGGGAGGTCTCCCCTTACGCTGAGATACAACAAGACTAGATTTCCTACGGCTCTAAAAGCTGACAGGTACGACAATTTCTACCAAAAACGTGTTGTGGTTTGTGAGAGAGATGTGGTTTTGACTGATTTTATTGAGTTGGGTATAATGGCGGAAATGGAGAGAAGGGGTTGGGTATTGTATTTGCAAAATGGCCGAGAGGCCGTAGTAGACTTGGTGCGGGAGTTTTACTCCAACGCCATGATTGTCAATGGGGCGTTGAAAAGTTATGTGAGGGGCATCCACATAGATGTGGATGAAGATTACATTTGGGGGATAAGGCAAGAGGTGCCTCGGGTACCAAGTCCCGCCTATCCCCCGAGAAAGAATGTGGCGATGAATGTGGTGGGGAAGGAGCTGACGGGAGTGCCTAATTTTTTTTGGACTAGGAAGAAATTCTTTAAACAAGGAGAGTTGACTGATAAATATACGATGTTGAACTTGATTGCGGTTGCCAACTTTGCTCCGATAGGAAGAAAAAATGAAATCCTCCCTGACATGGCCCGACTCTTGTATGCAATTGGAAAAGGGCAAAGCATCGACCTCCCCTCCCTAGTTTTGACAGAGATGAAGAAAGGGTGTGATGTGAAGCGGAATTCACTTCCCTTCGGCACCCTAGTGACTGAAATATGCAAAGATCATGGGGTTAGGGTGAGGCCAGAAATGGAGATCCAAAAGCCAATGGGGCCACTAAACAAGGCTTCCTTCCGGAGGAGCCAAGGTCATAGTGGTGGCCCAGCGGCCAGATAGGAGATGCCCCCTACCCATGGAGTGGACGAGGTGTAAGAGGAGCTCGATGCGGAGGAGGAGAGAGAGATGGAGGAAGAGAGAGAGCAGCCACAGGAGGCAGGCCCTAGCACCAGCAGTCGGAGATCACTGAGAGACATGATGCTTGGCATCGAAGCCAACCAAGACAAGATTTTCCGACAGTAGAAAGAGATCCTTGGCCTTCTAAAGGGTGGACCTGGTAGACCTAGAGGACTTGGTGGAGGAGATTTATTTATGTTCTTGGTTTTGTGTGTTTGTTTCTTCATGTTTGGTGTTTTAGTTTGTTGTGAATGATAGTTCCTTCGTTTATGGGTTACAAGCTTTTATGTGTTTTATTACTTCTTTTGTGGATGAATTGGATTATTGATCTTTGGTGTGAACAAATCATATTCTATGAAATGAATGGTTCAATTTATCACTTTTGTCTGTTTTAAATGCATAGGTAGATTTAGCTTAATATTGATATATGATGGAACGAATGTGGATGCTAAGAATGTTTGTTAAAGTGACTAAGCACATGATCGGTTTGACACCTCAATTTATCAACCGAGATTTAAAACCACATTTCTTGGAAAAATGGTATTCTCTCTATGCTTAAATTGTCAAATGTATATTGGTATTTGATAATCCTAAGGTACCAGATGACCAAGCTTGAAAAAGGAACTGATATATAACCAACATTCCACGAGAAACCTGACATAACCAGTGAAGATGACAAGGAATACCATGGTAAGTTTTGAGCCTTGCTTTACTGTTGAGAGACAATTAACGTTTACTCAAGTAAGGTCTTTCACTCTCAATTTTTGAATAATCTCATTAACCTTGCTTTGATTGATGCAATTAAAAGTGATCTATTGACATATCCCACAGAGAACCTTCGCATACGACACATACATGTGCACATGCTCGAGAAATGATCTTAGGCCATCTTGGATTTAATTTTGAGTCTTAGCCATTTATTTTACAAAATTATATCCCTAGTTAGTCATGCTTAAGCCATCAATGTATGATCTCTTCTTCGATAAACCCGTATGATTACCAAGCCACAAGAGAATATACTTGACATACATTTGCTATCTAATTTTCTTGCACCCTCTTATAAAAATCAAGATGATACAGAAATGCAAGGAAAAGGGAAAAAGCTAGGGAGGCTACTATTCAATGACAAGAAAAATCGATGGGAACAATTGAAATAAAAAAGAAACAAAAAGGCAGGAAATTGCCAAGAAAGTGAAAAATGAGAAAAATGAAAGAAAGAAATATCATTTCTGGGCAAAATGTCGAAAAGCTAGAAAGAGGTGTGCTACACTACAAAGGATAACTTTTGAATACTATTGACGTCATTTCGTTAGCCACTGACCTCTGGCCACATTACAACCTATGAAAAGCCCTAATTGACCTCAAGTCTGTTGCATGCATGTGTCGTCAACCAAAAGTGGGGTATGGTAAATGGTATTTCTTTAAATTGCATTAATATTCTTCCATGAGATTATGCCAAACATGATTAGTTTGTTTTCTTAAACCTCACTCCTTTACTAACATTGTTCATGTGATTTTTCGACTGCCCATCTTCTGATCACATGCCCCGTGAGAGACAAGTCACTATAATCGGAGTGAATTTTTTGCTGAGAGCATTCTACGAGAGGTTTGTGAAATCGAAGCTATCCATGGAAGGTGGTAAAATGGAGTGTTTGTTATATAACAATTCTTGTTGCTAGAATGATCATTCCTACTACACAGGGAATTCCAAATACCAATGTAACAGATGCTAATTTTTGCATAGAATCAATACTTACGAAAGAGGGACAAGTAGAATAAAAGTCAAAATTGAGGGTTGGGTGTCCCAACAACCATGATGCTAATTTACTTTGACCAGTAATCTCACATACATATCTGTTCGACTGAAGTTTGTGGGTAGCTTCACTGGAAACCCTCACAAGACACCACTCGTCCACTAGGGTAAACCTAGGGGTTCAACGGCTTGTTGCATAAGCTAAATGCAACCGGATGACCTAAGAAAATGGAATTAGGAGTAGATTTTCAATTATTGTATTACAAGAGACTAGCAATATTTAGGTTGGAGTGTGATTAGTACTTAAAATTAGTATTTTACTATGCCTTTTTAAGACTAATTGTACTTTGATGGAGTTTAAGTGATGTAATTTCAGGTCTTTAAGTGAACAAGGACTCAAAGAACAATAAGTATGACACTTGAGTGTAACTCCAGCACATTAGGGAACAAAATGGGAGAAGCTTGGAGCACACCAAGAACGTTCGAACGCCAACTCATGTTCGAACGTCCACTTAAACTGTGAGCAGACCTGACTACTGAGAGAAGGCGTGTTACAGCCAAGAAGTAAGACTCTGAGGCTCTGAGGCACTTGGGTATCACGTTCGAACGTCCACTTGAGTTGATTGAGGACCAGACTACTACATAGAGTGTGGAAATGAACTTCACAGAAGACCACAGGCCACTTGTGTAAAAAGGTCAGACCACATCTGACATTCGAATGCCCATGCAGCAAAGATAGAAGAACCGTTCGAATGCCAGACAACGTTTGAACGCCCATACAGCAAAAAAAGATACAACGTTCGAACGCCAACTCACGTTCGAACGTTCTCCACAGACTGGCAGCAGAGTAGTTGATTTTTCACTTGGACTTGGGCGGCATACACTATTCCTTCACCCCCTCTTGTCTCATCCTCTTGCCTATAAATACTCTCATTGTTGGAGAGCTTGGGAGGAGGAAGTAGAGAGGTTGATGGAGGCTTAGACTCCCACTCATATTGTAGAATTAGCTTACATTTCCTTGTATGAAGTAGTTGTTTTAGAGATTAGTTTGGCTTTAGTCCAACATCTCTTAGCTTGTTATAAAAGTAATTTTATGCTTATGCTTTCACTTACATGCATAGAGGGAGATAGCCTACCTTTGGTTGTGGATCACCCTCCAAAAGTGACTACATTTCTTCTATTTTTAATTTGTATATCATTCACTTCCATTGTTTGAGCTTCTTTCTTCCCTTAGAGGAGTGAAACTCTTCCACTTTTCTAGAGCTTCGCCAAAGCCGTGAGGGGTGGAACGTGATTCACTCATTCTTTGTCAAAGATCGGCTCCTTGTTTATTTTGCTTTGCTTTGAGATCCCTCTACTTAGAGGAATGAGCATCACTCACTTTTCTAGCTTTACCAAAGCCATGAAGAGTGAGTAGTTTCTCATTCACTATTTAGTAAGAGGAGAAGGGCATGTATAAATTACCCGGACGTTATACTTGTGCAATTCCGATTATGTTTAATGCTTTATATTCTCCATGCTTATTGAATGATTGATTGCATCTAGCAAAGCTAAGGTACTTTGTATAACCAGGAGTTCTTTCTATAACATAGATAACTCTTGTATAGAAAGACTCATTGGTTCAAGGCAAGTACCCCGACTAGATCTTCATGACTACCCTTCAATCTTCACCATTATTGTGCTTCAATTAAAGAATGGAAATGGAACATTAATGTCATGATTTGATGTCTTGTAGAAACCCTGCTTGTTTGTAGACGGGTTAAGTCTCAGCACAGACAATTCTTGTAAACTTCTAGAAAGACATCAGAATCATGTTCTTAATTCTCTTAATCCACATTTATCTTCCGATTAACCTGCTGTTGACACGGGGGTTAATTGAGTTATCAAGCACAAGTATAACAAATCGAATAATTAATTATGACTCTTTTACATTAGAGCTTATTTCATAATTTGTTTAGAAAATTCTCTTGGAAAAAATCTTATATTCTGTCCAGAAAATCTCACACCTCACAACTTCAAATCTTAAGGGTAACAATTAATAGGTCTCCACCACTGCTTACCCCAAAACACCAAGAAGAGTTCCCTGTGGATTCGACTCCGAACTCAAATCGGATTATTACTACAGCTTGACCGCCTGCACTTGGGTGTACACATTTTGGATCAAGCCAGTTGTCCCCTTGATCCATCAAAAAAGTATTTTCCTCTTGACTTGAAGGAGGTGAGGGAGGGTGCTCAGGACTATTGTGTTATTATAGCACAACTGGTCCTCTGTTTCCCCTTTGCAAGAAGAAGATTAGAATCTTAGAAGACATACTAAAAGTGGAAAAGAGTGGGGAACTTGGAAGATATGATTCTTATCTTAGTAGCCACTTTGAACCTCTTGCCAGTTTGCTTGGCTGTAGGGATGAGTTTTCTTATCAGTATGTCCCCACTATCTAAAGGGGATAGGATTATCTCTTGGTTCCTCTCAAAAGAGGAGTCAGTTGGTATGGGCAATGAAGGTGCCTCTGTAGGAGCTGTTTCTTTCTGGACATTTAAAGGAGAGGGAACACTTGTCTTTTTGCGAATGAGAGGATTTTCCTCAATTCCTTGCTCATCGATAGCAGTGACCATGGGCACATCAACAACTACTTGAGAAGTTTTCACTTTCTTTGAGGAATGAGTGGCAGTGTCGTGTACATCGATGGCAGACTGCAGTAATTTTGGGGAAGAGCCTCGCTACCTTCTCTTCTTTGGTTCTTCAATTAAGATAGCTTTACCTTTGTTTGGGTGAGCAGGAGGAGAAAGGCTAGCAGCAGGAACTTCGATTGTTTTCTTCTTTCGACTGGCAGAAGTCTCACTTATCCACCGGTTGTTGAAACTCAGCCTAGATACATACTCAACAATGGGATGGACAAAGATTAAGGCTAAAATGTTCTACCACCACTCTAGGTAGAAGGAAGATTGGGATGGACTAGAAATGAAGTGAAAAATTTGGAAAGATCCCAGTAGCTTTTCATAGGCTTGGAAGATTTGCTAGACCAAAACATTGGACTTTATCTTCATCCTTTCGCCTGCAGGCTTGTTGATGGAAGGATGCGTATAGGGGAAAGGGATGTTTTAGGTTAGACCAAATTGCCTAGCAAACTAGCTGGGACTGTAGCTTTCAAAACTATAACTAAAAAACTTGGAGGCGGATGCAAAACCTCCAATGTAAAGACAACAAGGCAACAAGACACTACCCCAAAAGAGGCGTCGCAACACTTTGGCTTCATCTGAAGTACTGTCTAGGTTAGCAAAGAATGGCTCAAAAAGAGAGGAAAAATATAGGAGATCAGAGAAAGGGGTGTATAGGGAATCTACTCTATCTTTGCTAAGAGTAAAGAAGGTCCTAAAGTAAGATTCAAAAGTCTTTTCAGTGTATAGGATTGGGTAGACAGAAATCAATGGGCATAGTTCAAGGATCGATTTTTGAGGTCAGGTAAGGTTTCAAGGGGCCAGACCTCAGGGAAGTAAGAGTATAGCCAGGCTTGGAAAAGCCAGCAAAGGCCCCCACAGCTGACAATGATACTATTTTCAATCAGATTGAAAAGGCCTTTATACAACGACCCTAAGACAAAAGGAGCTAAGGCAAGCTTCTTCATGTTAGCTAGTTGGATGACCACTCCAACATATTCCTTGGTCACCTTAAAGCCAGTGACACACATAACGAATTGACAAAGCCAATGTAGAAGAAAGACAACATGCTCTACAAATGAGGGGTAGGAGATTGAGAGGCAAAGAAACGGTTAATGAGGTCGCTATATCCTATGCTGGAAGGGATGACGAAATCTCGACCGGTATCAATAGAAAAGAAAGCATTTACTTTCATACCCGTCGATGGAGACCCTATTAGATGAACAATGTCCAATATTGTTGGAGACATCATACCAATAAGAAGAAGCATAGCATTGCATAACTGGGACCAGAAGCATGTGACGGCATCGATTAACCACTTATTCATGTGCATATCGTAGATAGAGAGTTTGATCATCTCAAAAATACCTAAACGTCTCCACTGAGGGGCATAATGGACTTCCATTTTTGCAACCCAATTGACACAGCGTTGGTCAAGATTGATCCACAAATGAAGTGGGTTAGTTCCTTGACCCCAAGACTTCCATAGGAGTTGAGATTGGTTCAACATTAGGGTTTCACCTTCGTAAACAGGATAATGGTTTGAGAATCGTTCACAAACATACAACTTGAAAGTAGGACCAAGGACAAAAAGCCCACTTGAACTGAGGGGTAGGAACAAAAACCCTATGGTCTACAGAGTCGTGTGCAGTTTACTTAATTTCAATGGAGAATCTTGGCGAAAAAGGGATTCAATAGGAGGTTGATGATGGACGGTTCTGTTTCTTTGGAGCCATCTAGATGGTTAGGAAGAGAATCACTAGAGAGAATGAAAGCAAAAGGAAGCAGGTGAAGAAATGTAAAGTGAACAGTTCAGCCATCAAAATCCTTTAAGTAGGTGTTTAAAGAGAACAACAGTCATGGTTGTTCATTTATTTGGGTTAATTAAGATTAAACCCAATTAAATGAGGGGGAATTGTTTGGACCTAAAATATAAAATTATAGAAATGTTAGATGCATTGACATTTTGCAAATCTGAAGGCGTTAAGAGGAGGCCACGTGGCAAAATTTGAAGAAATGTGGGAAATGATTAGCCACAACCTTGTTTTAAAAGGAGAAGTAACTACTTGGGAGTTACTAGCCAGATAATCGTAGATGGAGGCAGAACTGTCGAAAAATAGTGGCTATAAAAGACAGACAATTGAGAAGTTGCAGGGCACAGTCAAACCCCCCATAAGACCCACGATCTGGCATTTTTAGGAGTAGTTTTTAGATTAGTTTTAGGAAGTAATTACTACTATAATTAAGGCTGCTAATTTAGTATTTCTGTATCTGAAATCCCTTCGACTGGGTTAATTAAGAAAAAAAAATTTATTAGTTCACTGTATTATGCGATTATCCCCTAAAATTTCATCCAAGAAAGTCCAGAAATAAGGCAATTAAACTCATCACAAACAAATCGCCTGAAAATTGTTTGTCGATCGAGTTTACTCCATCAATAACAAAAAAATTTAGAGCAACAACAATTAACTGATTTCAAGAAAAATTATAGATCACTTGAAAAGTGGTTTCTATGGTGGTGCTGTCCAGTCGCAATGCAAAAGTTGATTTACTTTACCTTCAACTAGAATTCAATGAAGGGAAATGATAGATGTGCCAAAAAAATTTCTTGGAAACAAGTTCATTTGCCACTTCCTATTTTGCATATTAGTAGTCAACTGAAAAATAAATTATGCATTGGTCTCGATGAAAACACACTTGAAAGTTGAAGGGCATAATTGACAGAGTTAAAACTTTAGATATTAACATTGAAATTAAGGCAAACTACAGTAAGATATATAAATTATTTAAAACTTAAGGTTGGCTGGACTGTTATTTTGAATTGCCGAAAGTCATCAGGTATTTTGAAAGCATGAATGGGTTGGCCGAAAATTTTGGCCATAGGAAAGATGTAATAAGCCAGTCATAAAAGCAAGAAAGATTCTAATGGACCCAAATTCATCCCCTACAGTCATAAAAGCAAGCAAGAAAATTACGTTCAAAGATGTAATTTTCTGCATGTATTCTGGCAGAAAATTATGTTGAGTGGAAAATGCTGGCTTCTTCATGACTCTTTGAACGTTATTTCAATTTGCAATAGTCTCTATTCACAACTTTGACTGATTTGCCCAACACTCAGATTTTGTACATGTCCTGAAGCAGCGCCTTGCTTTTCCCATGGATTTGCATCTTCTAAAATACATTTTCACTTCGTTCTTCTCAATGCCATACATTCAAGTGGTTGTTCCTATTTGGATTCTAGTAAAACATTGCCCTCGTACCATAGGTTATACATTAATGGGTCCCACTACATAGTCATTAATCTGTCATTAACTAAAATTGAGTAAAATATATGGAAAGCAAGGAAGCACGGATACGGATACGGATATCGTATCCGATACGATACGAACACGGAGATACGATAAAATTTCAAAATATAGGACACAGGTATGACAAGGAGACGTCTAACTAAAATAATATTATATATTTTTTATATAAATAATATTAATAATAAGACCTAAAAATCATTGAGTAGTTGGTTAATATTTTAATATTGGGCAATGGGTATGACAAGTAGGCTAATATTTTAGAATTGGACAGTTGGCTAACACCAAAGTGGGGTGTGAGTTAATTTATTTGCAACTAATAAATAAATGAGTAGATTGCACTTTACCAAAGGGGGTAAAGTGTAATTTATCCTAAATAAATTAGACCAAAAAAACGGAAAAGTAGTAAAAAAGAAAGTCTTTGACTGTTCAATCGAAATCGAGAGAGAAAAAAAAGAACAAAAAAAAAAAGGAAAAGAAGACCGGCTAGGGCTAGCAGTCGCGATCTGAGGACGCAAAAGGAAGAGGAAGAAGAAGAAGAAGTGGAGGAGGAGAAGGTGGCGGCGGCTTGAAACAGATCTGAACCGAATAGATCGTTGAAGCAGATCTAGATTCTGGTATGTCTTTTTCACCTCTTCTTCCTTTGCACTTCATCTCTTCTTTCCCTTTTCCTCTCTGGTATCCCTTCGTCCATCCGTATCCCTCAAGTATCCTCACGTATCCGAGCCGTATCCGACAACAAAAATCCTTACTCACTGTTCAAGATACTTGTAGAGGTGTCGGACACGTGTCTGGCCGTGTCCTACGCGTATCCGTGTCGGACACGTGTCCGACACCGTCACGTCGACCCCCTAGCGAGTATCCTTGCTTTCTAAACGGAAAGTGATTTATATCTTTCACTCACAAAAAAACCTTAAAATATGTACTAAGACTAGTAGATCTTAATGATGGAGTGTTTAAGTTCATCAACTATTGTGTCAAGGAATGGTGAAAAAATAGAAATGGGAATGTTTTATCACTTCCATTTTTCTTGAGATCAAAATTTGACCAATATCTGCATGAAGTTCGAGACGTAACTCATCTCTTAGATCTTTGAGAAGGATCCTACCGTTATCTATTGTCTCATGAACCATATAATCGTACTTTTTGCTGGATAATTTCCATGGAACAAGATCGTATTTTATTTTTTCTTTCAATAGTATTGAACATCCTTGAAAAAACATAGTTTGCAGATGAGAGGATTCTGAACTAATCTGCACAGATCACCAGAGATAAATTACACTACTTCATCAACTCCATCCATATCACCAGACCCTAGTTCTATTGGTCATCATCAAGGAAACTACCCAGAGTATGTATAAAGACTTCTTCAACCTCTAAGACTCACATATTATTGACATGAATGCGGAAAACCTTAGGCCGGTAACATATCCATGTCCAGAACCTCTTAGTAATTCATTATGCCTGTAATACGGGGAAGGCAATCGCGATTAGTCATATCATTGCCAATCAAATGTACCACTTTTTTCCATCAACATTCTCTTTTCCTTTTTTGTACTGACGGATGGGAGGGGTAAGGAACACAACTAAGAGAAGGGACCAGGCATGGCTTGGGATCTTTCATTTCCAAAAGTGTTATCCATCTGTCCAACAAAATGGATTTTCAGGCTTTCTGGACTGGGGTTCTACATCAC
Organism: Ilex aquifolium; assembly: GCA_951799425.1. Lineage (NCBI taxonomy): Eukaryota > Viridiplantae > Streptophyta > Magnoliopsida > Aquifoliales > Aquifoliaceae > Ilex > Ilex aquifolium. The sequence goes on along the minus strand of OX637393.1, from coordinate 15,423,141 downwards.
AATTATTTCTATAGCTATTAGTTTCCAATACTGTGTGATGCACAGGCCATCCCTTCTTCACTCAATTCTTTTCTTCACCCTTTACTCTCTCTTATCCATTATTTTATAATAAGTTAGCGAGAATATTGTAGGAATTATTAAATTATAAAATTTGATTTTTAAAAAGTATATAAAATAAGTGGTGGTTAGAGGGAGTTTATGAGTAGTTAGTTAGGGTTGTTATTGGAGACATTGGTAGAATATGATTGAAGGATGGAGAATTTATTAGTTCAACATTCTTAAAAATTAGAATAGTAGGAGGAAAGGGTTCTCAAACCCCCCCCCCCCCACAAAAAAAAAAAAAGAATTTGATTGTTTTAAATATTATAGATTGTATGTTAAAGCACATGTAATTCTACATGAATTAATTAGCTATTGAACAATACAATCACCGATATGCTAGTATACATTAAGTAGTTGTATTGATCAAGGAGGAAAAAAATTGTATTGATTAGAAGTCAGTCTATCCAGCATATATAAAGCATAGAGTTTGGATATATTTTTTAGGCAAGTAATAATTTTTGAAACGGATGTAGATATGTTGTATGTTGATGGATTATGATGCGATCATACCAGTAGTAGTGCTCTAGATCTCATCAGAATTTCGTAGTTAAGCGGGTTTGGATGAGAGTAGCACTAAGATATTGACTGTTGAAAAATGTGTATATGCTTATGGATTAATGTTAGGCCCCACTTTCAAATATAATAGGGTCTCATAATTCATAAGTACAAAAATAGCCCAGATCAAAAACTTTTAAATATATAACAATTCAAAGCCTACAAGAAAAGCCTGTGAGGAAATAAGTTCAACCCAAATTAAACAAATTAGATTGGGTCCATCAATCCAATCCACAATTCTCTCTCTCTCTCTCTCTCTCTCTCTCTCTCTCTCTCTCTCTCTCTCACCACATACAGTGAAAACAAACACAAACAACTAAAAACTTTCAAACATATTTCTATCTCACCTCTCTCTCTCTCTCTCTCTCTCTCTCTCTCTCTCTCTTCCTTTCTCTCTCCCCTCACATTACACTAACACCCTCTCTTTCATTCCCTATTTACTTGAATATCTTTTTTCATGTAACATTTATTTTCTCACTAAAGAACATATTTTAAATTAAAATAATTAGACCATGATATTTTAAAAATATTTTTTCGATCTCAATTTTTTTTTGCAACATGATAGTTTTTATCAAATTGATGTTTTAAATTTTTTTTTAAATTGAAAATTTTTAAGGAAATTTAACAAAACAAAAAAAAACTCTTCAATTAAGATATTTAATTAATGCTTTTGTATTTTAAAAATTGAGAAATATAAATTTTAAATAAAAAATATTAATATAAAAATAAAAGGCATCATTTAGATTTGCCCCTTAGGCCTCAAATTATCTTGGCCACCCCTGGTACTTATACAGACATAGAAGAGATGAAACAATTTTAAGAGACCTCTTAGAATATCGTACATTAAATTAGTAAACAGAAAAGACTTGTGAAGTCCAAACAAAGAACAACTAATGTAGGAGATTCCCACTGTTGCCGGATTAGGAAGATTTAATATGCGAAACTTTATCCCACATGCAAAGAATGGGAAAAGATGAAAATTTACATCACCAATACCGGAAGCTGCAGTGATTAATGACGACTGAATGTCTGATCCCAACATCCAAAGCTGGAGTGATCATCATTCCTCTCTCCATTGAAGGTAGAATCTCCAGCAAGTTCATGTGAAGGATTATTCGCCATAACAGAGTTGTGTGAACTCCATGTATTAGGTGTAGGGTTACCAAATGCTGAAAGAACGGCATCATTGGTATTGTTGACAGATGAGAAGATGTACTGTTGGTTCTGATACAGTTGTTGTTGTTGTTGCTGTTCGTGCCACGGAGTTGGTTGACTATAATGGTTGAGCCCGGAGGTGGCCGTCATGGAAGTTGTACCATAGTAATTCTGCCCACTAGTACCTGCAAAATTCAAGTTGAATGGACCTTTCTGAGACCCAGATGAAGAAGAGAATGAACTCTGGCAGCCAGTAAATTGTTGTACAAGTGCTCGGAAATTGGTGGCGCTGGCATTAAGGAGGGTTGTTGGTGTCCTCCTCGAAGCTCTAGACCTTCTTCGGACCGGTTTTCCTATGCTGGCCCTGGGGCTCAGATCGCCACCACCTGTTATTGAAGTGGGTGGGGTGACTGGGGTCATCCTGTTGTCTCCGGTGGGGCTTGTGGTCACCGCAGTAGCATTTGAGAGTCCAGCCGGAGGGACCTCCGGGCTAGGCTGCGTTGGTTGATAGTATTGTAACCATTCAGTAAAAGCTGGTGTTGTATCACTCATGCTTGGCTTTGGGTGGTGATCACTCCTGCTCTCTCCTTCAGTCTTTTGTGAAGAAAAGGAAGAACCAGCCTCATCTTGAATCCTTAGATAAGGCCGTCTCTAGTCAGGGTAAAACATGTTGAATGTTGACCATAGTGAGAGAGACAGAGAGAGACTTAAGGACAAGGGATGAGGTACTTCCAGGAAACACCATTGCTTTTGACTGACATAAACGTTTTTGAGAGGTAAGCATCATCCATGGACTCAACTTTTGATTATTTGGGGCCTCTTGAGATGGTCTTTGGGAGCAATTCTACCTAACTTAAATATGTAATCTAAATTTACATCTCAAATGAAGGAGGAACATTGAATCAGTGGATCTCATTTAAAAAAATTGATGAGACTCATTCATCCAATGGTCCTTCTTCATTTGAGATACAAATTTAAGTTACAAATTTAGGTTACATAATATTTCTCTTTTAGTTAATAAATTAAATTTGAATAACCTTATTCGACTTTTAAATTGTTATTTTACTAATCTCCAGGTTTGTGCATCTTGATCGTGGTTCTTGATCATGATGATAACAAGATGTTAATCAAAATCTGTACCTTTTTGTTTTGATGATATATATATTAGCATTGACTAATGTTTGTTTAATTTCAATGGGGAAAATTATTAACAATGACTTACAATGACTAACCTTAATCATCCTATGTTGAATACAAACCATAGGTTTCGCTCAATGGGGTGTTTTATGCCACATGAAAAGACACATATTAAAAAATAATGCTATGTGTATTAAAATATTTTGCAGAATCACATAACAATTTTTTAGAGTAAGTGGAACTTATGCTCTGTTTGGTACGATGGAAAAATAGAAGGATCGAAAGTTGAAAGGATGGAAAATTTGAGGAATAGATAAAACATCATGTTTAGTAAGGAATGAAAATAGAAATGATGGAAAAGTGGATGGATGAGTTTTTCTTCTAACTCATCAAAATTAATCTCTCTAAAATTAAAATGAAAGTGGATGAAAAATTAATTATTTATGTTGAAATGTATTTTACTTGTCTATATATCATTTGATATATACATATATTATGTATATATTAATTTCATGTATAAATAAAATAATAAAATATGTATTTATAATTTTTTTTTTTAAATTTAAAAATTAAATTAAAAATATTTTTTCCATCTTACTAAGCACAAAAAAAAAATTAATCATTTTTATTTTCCATCCATCCTACCAAACATAAAAGAAAGAAAGTGTATATTTCATATTTTCCTTCTTTGGGGGATAGAAAATATATCTCATCTACTTTCCATCCTTCCTATTTTATATTCTTTCTACCAAACGAAGCATTACTGATCCAACTATTAACTTGGAATACCTTTTGGTCTTACCAACCTATTTGGGTCAGCCAATACCAAAAGTTAGATCCGTATTTCACAAAAGGCGATGATTGATGACGATGGAATTAGACAGTGATCTTTGAAAATCTCCAGGAGTCAAAAAAACCCACTACTGAACCAAACAACCCACTTCAGCTGTGTATTCTCGTGTGAATAATAGGGAATATGAGCAGGCTTCAAGTGCCTAGATGTTGTGCTTCAGGACACAATCAATGTATTTGAGGCGTGGAGACCTGATATATTGAAAACATTCCCAGCTGCCTTTAGCAATGTTTTCTAGTGTTGGTGCAGACAGGAACATAGAATTCAAATCCCACGTGGATATCCATTGAGTTTTTTTTTTTTAAATATTATGTTCAAAGATGTTCGGACCAGTTTATGCATAATTCAAATAATTCACTCTCTAATCCTGTCAAAAATAGATCATCCACGCCAGAATATCTCTTATGACTTGTCCTAAGAGAATTGTCAAGTTTCGAAATCAGATTATCTAAGTTTATAACTTATCTCATTCTTATCTCCATTGAGCTACCCATTAGGGTTCATTGAGGTTCCTGAGGAGCAAAGTTGTGAAAATGACAAATAAATGAATAATGATTTTAATATGCTAAAGCTTTCTCACGAGATAAGAAAAAAAAAATAATACATTTAAGCAATAAGATTAAACTAATTAGAATTCGTACAGATAACTCAATGGTGTGAGGAATAGTCTAGGGCGAAGGTTAAAATTTGATGCTTGACTTCGAAACTTGCTGGTGACATCCAAATTTAACTAATATATATAATAGTGAATAATTGCAAGTATTGATATATTATTTGTGAGCAATGCTATTGGGACCTTATTTGGGGACCTAAAATGGGAACCTAATGATGTGGCTTCAATGCAACTATTGGATTAGTTTTGAGTTCCAATGTTAGATGGAGCCCACAATCAATCCAATGATTGTACATCATTAGGTCCCTAAATTAGATCCTCAAATTAGGTTCAAATAACATTTCCCATTATTTGTAGTGGTATGAGTACAGAGCGAAAATATCTTAAATAGATTTGGTCTAAATGCAGAGATTGAGAGAGAGAGAGACTCCAATGTGAAACCACCATCAACTACTATCAATAAAAGCATTACCTAAAAGTCAATGAGGGTGATCTTTTCTTTTCCTCGCCTAGGAGGAACAGGGCATAGCAAGTCTATTACACTCACGTGTTCTTGACCAAAGAATTTTGTCATCTCCTTAATCTCTCGCTTTCCCAAAGAATCACATCATTATTGTATTGAAAGGAAGTGGAGTATTTTTCTTCAGAGTCATGCGGTGTGTTCATGATGGACGAAGTTGAATGGTATAAGGGCAGTTGAAGATTAAACCTCACGATGGATCCCATCAATCATAGAGGGTGTGTTTGGATAATGGGGTTGGATATAGTAGAATTTCTTTTTTATATCTTAACCCATCCAAGTCAAACTCACTCATCCACTTTAAAACTCTAACCTTGAAATATATCTAATCCTAACATTTGTTTGGAAAACAAATGTGTAATTCAGTGGGCCCCATATATTATATAAATAATTTTGTAGTAATTTATCATTCTACCGATAACTCTATTTATTCCAATCCAAACCAATCTTATCCTATGTTTGGATTAGTGGATTATCCTAATAAAATTATATATTTTCCAAATATACATAAAAACATATAAAAATAAAATAATAATTTTTATTTGTTAGGAAAGCAAAAGGACAATCAACAAACAAATGTCAGGAGGTCTAGATATAATTTATTAACGGATATATTTACGGGATCTAATTGTTATGCTCGTACAAACTTTAAGGGATCTGTGTGTAATATTTCAAATATCAGGAAGTCTGAGTGATTAAGTGACAAACCTCAAGGGTCTGAATGTAATTCTCCCTAATTTAATTCAAAACAAACGAGTAATATTCCTTCTCCTTTCTTCACCCGCACCGGCAAACCAGAGAGTTGCATAGAAAAGGGAAAAACAAACCCACTTCATTTCTCTCTCTCTCTCTCTCTCTCTCTCTCTCTCTCTCTCTCTCTCTCTTCTTGCTACATATTTATCATCATTGCCATGGATAGGCCACTGATTGTGCAGGTGATGTCTTTGGTTGTAGCCATCGCGATTTGATAATGGGTTTTATGGTGGCGGTGATGGGTCTGATGGTGGCAGTGATGGGTCTGATGGTCGCCATGGCGGTGCAATCTAAAGTCACGGGTAGCGACAGAACACACAAACAAAGAGAAAGGGATTCGTTGCTGGCTATGAGTGGGTGGAGAAAGAGAGGGGCAAATACATCTGTGTGTGGGGGTAATCCATTGCCTGGGTTTGTAACCCATGAGGGGGGTGGGTTAAGTGTGACCTGCGTATGGGGGTTAAATGGGACTGTAGCAACCGAGTCAAGCATTGACTCGGGATTGGTATCCTACCTCAAAATGACTTCCCAAACAAAGGTTTTATGGGCTCCACTCCTATTTTATCTCATCCAACTAATGGATAACCACTTTTAACCCACTATCCAAATGCCTCCAGAGTTTATGGTCAATGGTCAATGAGAGCTATGTTCCGCCAAGATTTCAAACATAGTTTTAGTACAAATGTCAGATATCTAATGATTCTTTTGTCCTAACATTCTACTATTTTGAGATTTGCGGTTAGTCTAATGGTTATCATTTTATTATTGGACTTTAAGATTTTGGGTTCGAATTTCATCGCCTCCTATTGTAATAGTGGCTTGACCCAAAACAAAAACTCTTTTTTTATGCGAAAGACCCTACTTCTCCTATTAACAAACCTAAAAAAGATTACTTATCTTATTGCCACCTTCGAAATATTTATTTCACACTCCAAAAAATTCTCAAGCTTCGTGTTTGGGCTGTTCATAGCATATTATGAATTTAAAGTGTGATAATCGTCAAAAAATTTCCCCAATTTGAAGGAATATCAAGGTTCGTAAACATTAAAAGGGAGAAATCTGAAAGTGCAGTGTATGTTGTAATCCTGCGATAAAGCCAGTATAAAGAATGATCATAATACAAGAGTAGAATATAATGTAGCACTGCCGGCGAAGCATCGCTTTAATTTGGCTCTTGATTTCTTGAAGTCTAGATGGACCTATTCTTCTATCCATACTCCATTTGATGCAATTTTAACCCTTAAGACCTCAAAATGTTATCCCACTTGACTCCCCATGGTTTTTCGACCCTCCGAATCCATTTTTGATATTATTTTTACCCAAAGACCTTTAAAATTTCTTCTACTTCGATTTCCACACATGATCCCTCAAAAAATCAATTTATTAAATGTACTTTGAAACCATAATTTACCAAATTAAATATCATACCTAATAATCTATTATGGAATAAAATAAATTTACAGGGTCTTACATGCGCCCTCAATATATTAAAAGTTTTGCATTGTGACCCTGTCGTTAGCTTCTATCATTTATTCTGTCAACGTCTATGGGTTTTTTTTTTTACGAATTGAGTACCAGAAATTAATAGCATGACCACATTGCAACAATTTTACTATATTGTGGACACATTGTGAGAAATCTAATCTTTGAGGGTGCAAAGTAAAAAATTTTAAATCTTTTGTTGTGCAAAATAAAATTCTCCCAAAAATATTTAACATATAAACGTATGAACATATATAAAAAAAAATCAAATTTTTTTAGGGTGGGCAAGCCTCGTTGGTCTTAACAAGCATACGCTAGTGATAATCCAACTTAATTCCAATACTAGCTAAATCAAAAGAAAATACTTCTAATTCCACGTGGATCTATGTATTATCGGATCAAGAAATTGAGACAAGATCGATATATTCTTAATATAATAAAAGTTAAAGGGATTGGTCATGTTAAAATCGAGTTTTTCTTATTGGATACTAGTCTAATACGTTTATTATTTGTATAGAAGAATCTGTTATTTTCAGATTTATATATAAAAGGGAAAATTTCAGCCACACTCCTCCTAGTTTACTATATCTTCAAGAACACCCCCTCTATTATTAAAAACATCACTGACACCCCTTCTAGTTTATATTTAAACATCACTAACACCCCTTACCATTAAACTATCATTTCTAACAAAAAAAATTAATCTAAAATACCAAAAATGCCCCTACATAAACCTCAAGTAATTTTTCTACATAAAATTTTATTAAAATTCGAGTCTATTAAAATTTATTTTTCTACATATTAAAATTTGAACCAATTAAAATTCGATTGAAGCCGATTAAAATTTATTTTTTACATATTAAAATTTGAGTTTTACCCGAGTTGTTAGCGCCGATTAAAATTCGCTTTTGAGTCGATCAAAATTTATATTTTTTTACTTATTAAAATTCGATTTATTAAAATTTGAGTCAATTAAAATTTATATTTTTTATGTATTAAAATTTGGGCTTATTAAAATTCAATACGAGTTGATTAAAATTTGATTTGAGTCGATTAAATATAATTTTTAATTGGCTCAAATTTTAATATGTAAAAAAATAAATTTTAATTAGCTTGAATCGAATTTTAATTCACTCGAATTTTAATACGTAAAAAAAATTAGAAAACAGAGAATGTCTCATTGAAGATATGCTTATCTAGAGGGGGTCTCATTAAAGATATACTTACTTAGAGAGGGGTGTGGATGAAGTTTGTTCTTAAATATATCATGGGCAATTTAGTAAAATTGTATTCTATTTAATATTTTTAATCTGACAAGGGGTGTCTTTGAAGATATGATAAACTAGATGGGGTGTGGTTGAAATTTTCCCTATATAAAAATAATCAACCCTAATCTATGAACTTCGTATCAAATTTAGTATCTGATACATATATTATGTTAAACCTTAACAACCCTAACGTTGGTAACATTATTGGAATGTGCCAGTGCTGATGTTAAACTGGTCCACATATGATATGGACCAGGACCTGATCGTTGAAGGTATCATCACATAAGGAAAAAACTACTGATGATTTAGGGCCAAATAACAGCGAACGTAAGCAATAATTGACCTCAAAGAAAACAATGAATTGTTCAAAGAATAGATGAATCGAGACATACAACCAACCATTTAATTTTAAAGTTTTGACCAGTCACCCCAAAACCATTCAACCTCAAAGCCAATGGTTTCTTGGATTTGGTTCCTTAATCAATACTACCAAAGATTCGAATAGAATTAAGTTGACTGTTCACCATGGACCAAATGCTACCTATTATACAACAACAAAGTCTCTGAATACTAATGTTCTGTTTGATAAGATGGAAAAATAAAAAGATAGAAAGTTAGAAGACGGAAAGTTTGAGGGATGATGAAAAAGTGAATAGATGAATTTTCCTTCTAACTCACCAAAATTAATCTCTACAATATTGGAAGGAAAGTTTCATATATAAATAAAATGATAAAATATGTATTTATACTTTTTTTTAAAAAAAATTAAAAATAAAAAAATATTTTTTTCATCTTACCAAGAAAAAAAAAATTTATTTTGCATCAATCCTACCAAACACAAAAGAAGGAAAGTGTATTATTCATACTTTCTTTCCTTGGATAATAGAAAGTGTATCCCTCCTACTTTTCATCCATGCTACTTTTTATCATTCTTATCAAACGGAGCAGAAAACATTATCATGAATATTGGACACGAGGTTTAGATAATTGAGTAGCACAAGTAAGCTTGTGATTTCTTAAACAACCTCAGCTCAACTCAACAACCAGTTAATTCGAATGGTCAAGAGTCTCTCTCATGACAACACTAGCAGACACTCTTTCTTTCATTCTCTCTCTACTGTAACATATCCTCATCTCTCGCACATCAAAAATTTTAATATCAAAAAATTAAAAAAAAAAAAAAACATCATTTAGAGTTATCGTTTTAGGCTTCAAACTGCTTTGAGACGCTCCAATTCAATACTCATGAATCTCATTAAGAGCTTCCGAGTTTCAGCATTACTTTTCTGATGCATTCAAGTTCATAATTTTAACGAAGACCGAACTTATGATTCTTACACGCACTTTAGTGACTTTTATCGCCTTGAACACTAAGGCATTATCATGGACATCAGAGAAGAGATTTGGATCATTGACTAAACTTGTGAAACAACATCAGTTCAACAGCCAGTTAATTCGGATGGACAAGACTCATGAATCTCATTAAGAGGTTACGACTTTCGGTATTACTTTTTTGATTCAATCAAGTTACAATGTTTACTAAGACCTAAATTATGATTCTTACATTTAGCTACTCTCATGGTCTTTTCTCGAGGAATAGTGTAAATACCTGTTGGCAATAAAATGAAAAGTTAAAAACAAAAAAGTTCTGCTTGGCATAAAAGTTATCTTAAGATAGAGGCACCAAGTAGTTAATTTTGTTGGTTATGTAATGTTTTGTTTTAGGAAATAAATTTTTTTTTTCACTTTTTATAATTCTTGTTTATTTGTGCTTAGTTTCCTGTTTTGAGAGAATTAGGGTTTTGCTTATTATAAATATGATTATAAGCCACAAGGAAAAATGGTCTACTGTGAGAAACCAACTACCTTAGACCACTCTTGATTCTCCCTAGATTCTATTAGTCAATTAGGGATCAACTATTGCCAAATATAAAAATTGATTTCTCGTCCCCCTCTTTCGAGCGAGGTTACATTGTTGCCCTTTCGGACTTCATGTCACTTCTTTCTAGGGGCATTATTCTATCGGTCCCAGATGTGTGAAGCAACATCAACGGATCCATCGTTAGACTGAGGATGACATGCAATCCGAGGACAAAAGACCGAATTGATATTCACGGAAGAAAGAGGAACCACCAAAATATGGTTACTTTATTGGGTTATTCATATTATTTTTGTGGATCTCCCATAAAGGATATTTATAGACCCTAGGCACCAATGTGAATGAATGGACACGACCTTTGGTAAGATTATGTCTCTTTTTACCATCACAACCATTCCAAGGGTTGTGTTGGTTTAATTCAAATTCGAATCTACCACAGCTCTTTCTCTTCTCTTCTTATGCATAAGAAAATAATTGTCATGTACCAAGCTCCACACCCTCTTAGTCAGTACCATTGACAACTTCACTCATACACAAGTGTAGCCAATATGTTGAACTGCACTCAAAATTTCAATCAAGTACTTCCTCTCAAGCTCATACAGTGGCTTTCCTTGATACACCTTCTCGATGACTTAAAACACCATGCACCTAGGTGACTATCCAAAGGTCTCAGAGTTCCTTAAAGTGAACTTTATCCTCACAAGCATGTGATAGTCTTTTTGTGCCTACTGATGTCCTCAACCTTTTATTCGACCAATGATTATCCCCTTATCAGGTAGAGTCACATATTCCCATTCATTTCAAACATCCCCAATATTCATCCAAAGATGCCCTTAACCATTTAACACATCAACACTAAAGTGATCCATAATGCCATTGTAATTACATGCCCTCTGAATTTCTACATGGATAACCCCTTGGTCAAAGATTCTTCCACCATCTTATCCAAGGGGATATAGTCAACCTTCATCTCCCCCTTGTCCAATGTATCTTGTATTTAGTGGTCACGTAGTCAATATGTTTTAAAAACATGGCAGACTTATTATCAGAAAACACGTTGATCAGCCTACCCAGGTAAAATTAGATAAAATTACTTGCCATTGTACCACACACGATGTGGCCTCCGTTGTGTCCTTTGCCACACTAACTCTGCTTCTTAACTAAACAAAAAACCGTCATTCCACGAAATTAAAATTGTTAAAAATTTGATTGTAATTGAAATTCTTTATGAGATAAATTTTTACTAGTATCTCAGTTAAATTCATGATCAAGATGCTTGTGAGGATTGAACACCAAACAAAGATGTGGTGAAGAAGCTCAAGCTACATTGCAACACAAATGAAGACTTCTAGAATCCCATCAAGCATCGGTGAGGTAAGAAGACCTAGAAAAAGTTACCTTAGAATGGTTTAACTTAGGTGATTACAATGGATTTAAAGCGTGTGTATGAAAATCCATAGCATGACTTCAGTGTTTTTAAGAAAAACAGTTTTGAAACTTTTATAGTATTTTTTTGAAAATGTGTATAAAATGAGTCATGATATGAAGGCCTTAATTTAGATGAAAAATTAGTGGGTAGCGCTCTCTAAATGCTCTCCAAGCACTCTTGAGGTTAAAAAAAAAAAAAAAGAAAAAAATTTAGAATGATAAATACAATGATAAAATATGTATTTATACTTTTTTTTAAAAAAAATTAAAATAAAAAAAATATATTTGTTTCATCTTACCAAGCTAAAAAAAAAAAAACAATTTCAATTATATTTTGCATCCATCCTACCAAACACAAAAGAAGGAAACTGTATCATTCCTACTTTCCTTGAATGATAAAAAGTGTATTCCTCCTACTTTTCATCCCTGTTACTTTCCATCATTCTTACTAAATAGAGCATAAGACATTATCATGAATATTGGACACGAGATTTAGATCATTGAGTAGCAACGGTAAGCTTGTGATTTGTGAAACAACCTCACCTCAACTCAACAACCAGTTAATTCGAATGGTCAAGAGTCTCTCTCATGACAACACTAGCAGGCACTCTTTCTTTCATTCTCTCTACTGTAACATATCCTCATCTCTCCCACATCAAAAATTATAAAATACAAAAATTTTAATATCCCAAAAAAAAAAAAAAACCTCATTTAGAGTTACCATTTTAGGCTTCAAACTGCTTTGAGCCGCCCCAATTCAATACTCATGAATCTCATTAAGAGCTTACAAGTTTCAGCATTACTTTTCTGATGCATTCAAGTTCATAATTTTTACCAAGACCGAACGTATGATTCTTACACGCACTTTAGTGACTTTTAGCGCCTTGAACACTAAGGCATTATCATGGACATCAGAGAAGAGATTTGGATCATTGACTAAACTTGTGAAACAACATCAGTTCAACAGCCAGTTAATTCGGATGGTCAAGCTCATGAATCTCATTAAGAGGTTACGACTTTCGGTGTTACTTTTTTGATTCAATCAAGTTACAATTTTTACTAAGACCTAATTATGATAGAGGCACCAAGTAGAGGCACCAAGTTCTGCTTGGCATAAAAGTTATCTTAAGATAGAGGCACCAAGTAGTTAATTTTTTTGGTTATGTAATGTTTTGTTTTAGAAAATAAATTTAGTTATAGAAGTAGAAGTCGTGCATTATTTGGCTGTAGTATCATTAATTTTTCCTTTGTTCATTTGATTTTTTCATTTTTTATAACTCTTGTTTATTTGTGCTTTGTTTCTTGTTTTGAGAGAATTAGGGTTTTGCTTATTATAAATATTAGTTGGTACACACGTACGTTGCACGTGAACCATTTTGTATTTCATTTTTTTCTCTTTTCATTTGTAAGTTTTTCTTTTCTTCAATATTGAATCAATTAGGGAATATGACGAGAGATGTATGGAAAAGTAAAAGATAAATAAATGAGCAAAATGACAAAATTCACTTGAAATACCAAATGATCATACTCTTACATCCATAGATGGGAACGAAAAACAAAAACGTCCTTAAAGAAAATTATTTTAACAAACAAGGAAACACTTTGGGAGAAAGATATTGAAATAGACTGGAAGTAAGAGATAGCTAGGATTAGAGGTAGGGTTTGAATCACATTAGGCTACAAAAGTCAATATATCAAATAGAACCAAAATCAATGAGTCGATTATAAACCCCACTCGCAATCGAAAAAAATAACACATCTCTTTGGCCTTCGTCACCAACCCAAACAATTTCACCAACTCTTCTTAGAATGCCATTGTCCCTAGTAACACGGAGGGGCTACTTGAGCGTTTGTGCTTGCAGGATTCTTGCCATTTGAAGAGCTTTCATGTAGCATCTTTATAATTTTGCAGGTAGATATTGAAAGAGAAACTTGACTCCATCAAATTGTAACCTGTATCAAAAGAATTAAAACTTAATTATGCAAACAAATGCCATTAGGCCAAAAAATAACCTCTAAATTCTAAATCAACGTACCACAACATCAAACATTAACTTCCTCACAGTAACCCTTAATTAAATTTTTTACCGCCTTGCTTTCACTAAGTCACAAGGTCTACCATTGGGCTGTTGATAATAACTGAGAAATGCATCATTACCATTTGCTTTCAGGAGGTTTTTGTGTTCATCTCAACTCATTTGTTTAACAAGTCTAACATGTCCACTCATTTGGTGTTTGAATCAACTAAGTTAAAATAGTAAAAATAAATAAATAAATAGTCCCGCAACAAAATATCACATTGCCCCCTTCTACCCACTGTCTCCATGAATCGATTTTGTATTATACCCATAATAAGAATGGGTGCAGTACACGGATGCATGCAATATTGTGTGCAGTAAAATTAGAACCACAAAATTGAGATTGTACCAAATCATGGGCTGCAAAACAAAGTGGCATACCATATTTTTGGTTTGTGATTTACCTCACAACAATGATAATATCATTGCTACAAACACGAAAATGCAATATAAAAAATTGAAAAAGTAGATTGTGTGAGTGATGACAGTACCCCTACCGAAAAGAAACATCCAACTTCCAAGGGCATGTAATAATTCAAAATAGTCTACTGTGAGAAACCAACTACCTTAGACCACTCTTGATTCTCCCTAGATTCTCTTCGTCAATTAGGGATCAACTATTGCCAAATATAAAAATTAATTTTTCGCCCCCCTCTTTCGAGCGAGGTTATATTGTTCCCCTTTCGAACTTCTTGTCACTTCTTTCTAGGAGCTTTCTATCATGGTATAGATACATTTTTTTTCCTTATAATACATGATTATTCTATTGGTCCCAGATGTGTGAAGCAACACCAACGGATCCATCATTAGACTGAGGATGACATGCAATCCCAGGAAAGAAGACCTAATTGATATTCACGGCAGAAAGAGGAACCAGCAAAATATGGTTACTTTATTGGTTTATTCATATTATTTGTGTAGATCTCCCATAATGGATATTTATAGACCCTTGGCACCAATGTGAATGAATGGACACGACCTTTGGTAAGATTATGTTGCTTTTACCATCACAACAATTCCAAGGGTTGTGTTGGTTTAATTCAAATTCAAATCTACCACATCTCTTTCTCTTCTTTTCTTATGCACAAGAAAATAATTTCCATTTACGAAGCTCCACTCCCTCTCAGTCAGTATCACAGACAACTTCACTCACACACAAGTGTAGCCAATATGTTGAACTGCACCAAATACTTCAATCAAATACTTCCTCTCAAGCCCATACAGTGGCTTTCCTTGATACATCTTCTCAATGACTTAAAACACCATGCACCAAGGTGACTATCCAAAGGTCTCAAGGTTCCTTAAAGTGGACTTTACCCTCAATATGCATCCCATAAATTCTATAGTTTTCAAAACCAGGTTGGACCTTTCGTATACAATCCCTTCCAGATAGGATTTTTGGAGGAATTTTCTAGATGGAATTTTGAGCTTGAAAGTGAAATTTTGGAAGTGGTTTTTTATCAATGGATGAATTTTGCATTAATCTGAGACGTTATTGTGCTTTATGAGGGGTATACATTCAAAAACCTCTATTTAATTATATAGACTAGTAATTATTGTGTCTGAAAACACTCTGTAATACCAAAAATTAAGCATTGATCGTGAAATGTTTATATTTTAATAGCAATTAAATTTTCTTTAAATTTTTTAATTACATAAATTAAAATTAGAGTAGAGACAGAGAAAATACGAGAGAGGCAAGAGAGAGAGAAAGAGAGAGCTAGGTGTGGGTTAGTGGGATTGTCTAACATTGGGGAGTGTGTTGGTTGTGTTGTTTGGCATTAGGGGCCATGCAAAAAAGATGATATTTTTTGCTAGAAAAAAAAGTTTAGGAACTAATTTTTTACTGTTAAATCAAAGTATATGAAAATTAGATTGTTGTATTTTTATAAATGTGCAATTCAAATTGCTAGCTATAATATTAGATAGATGTATGGATTCATAGATAAATACCTTTTGTTGCTTTGGTCTATAGAAGTGAAATTTTATATCTGGACTGATAGATGAATATGTACATGTTGATAGAAGCTCATTTATTGCTTTGGTCTGTTGGCATTGTTTGTTGTATATGTATAGGTTGATAGATGAATGCTTTATTTTTTTATATTGATCTTATGACTAGTTCGATTGATTAACCCATATGTTGGGAACATGTTTATAATTGGCAAATTTTGTAAAATCTTATGTAATCTAAACTTAATTTCATGGTCATCAAGCTTCAAAGATCAAGATCCCTAAGCGAAAAAGAAGAAAAGGTGATCAAGCTACAATGTCATATCAAGATCACTTTGATGCACCTTTAAGCTTAAGACAAAGATAATGGCTTTAGAAACCTAGATCCCTTGGTTTAATTTTAGACTTAGGATCAGTAAAGTAAATAAAATGGAATTGGAAAATTATTCGAAAATGACTCCTAAAGTTTTTTATTGAAAATATTTTCTAAACTTTAAATGTGTTTTCATTTATTAAACTTTGTTTGAGTAAAACCTTTTACTACTTAATAGGTCTAATTTTTTCTTGATTTCTAGCTTAAAAACCAATAGGGACCACCCTCAGCTCGCTCACCTTCCACTAGAGTGGTCTTTAAATACTTAGGGAGACTAACCTAGAGAACTAGTGGAGACGGCTTAAGCGGTCTACCACCTGGAGGTCAATATTGACTTATTTTTCACTCTACTAAGCACCATCCTCTCACAGCTCGAGTGGTTGGTTGCAGATCTGAGTTTTCTTGGACTCTAATTAAACTCGATTTTCAAGGCCTATATATGGAGATATAATTTTTTGCTAGGGTAAACCTCTATGAGCTAAGAGAGACCAAAACCTTTCTAGAGAGCGTCAACAAACCCTAGATCCCTAAGAACGAAAGGCCGAACCATCTTGATCCTTCCTAATGAACTTCACATATATATTAGGGAATATGATCTTGCTTGGTGAGAGACAAAACCCACTTTGGTGTGTGCATTCTGAGAGTCATGTGTGTGAAGCCTTGAAGATTGTTTGATGGGCCTAGATGGTTCAATGTGGTGAGCGCGTCCAAGTGAAGCTACTCAATACTTCGGTGTGTGATATCGGGAGGAGAGATTCATGACGAAAATGAGCATCTAGCCACCGGAAGTTGTTAAAGGTATAAGTCTCGAGTAAGTGTATATTGACTTCGAGAATAGTGAATTAGGCTTGCAATTTTTTCCTGAACAGTTTTTCGCGTCAACAAATTGCACGTGTTGTGGATGTTCTTGTTGATTGTTTTAATTTCAAAGATACCCAAACACACTTGCAATTGCAAACCCAATGTTTGATAAATTGACACTTTTGAGTGTTTTGTTTGGTTCATTCATAAATTAGGGTTTTGTTAACATTGGCTTTTGTTGTGATTGTAGTGCTTAGTTTGAGTTGTAATCGATTAATTGCATATTAATACATCAACTCACGTGACGGGGTTTCTCGTTTATAAAAGGGGTTCAATTACTTAATTGTAAAATCATTTATTGAATTGGTAATTGTGGTGTAGTAGGTTAAAATTAATGTTTGTTCAATCTTAAAATTGAATTAACCTATTCACCCCCTCTGAATAGTGTCTTAATCCCACGTTTTATAATATTCTTAACAATTGGTATCACAGCGGGTCTCCTTTTAGGCTTGCCTATAGGCACTTGTAGGCACTCATTGCAAATTTTTCTATTTGACCTAGTTATTTTGTGATTTGAGATTCATTATAACTACCAATTGGTTATTAATGGATTCTCAAAAGAAAGGAGGTTCGGTGACAAGACCACCACTCTTTGATGGGTCTAATTATGTATATTAGAAGGCTCAAATGAGGGCATTTCTGAATTCTATAGATGAGCATATGTGGTTGTATGTGTTAGAGGGTTAGAGTCCTCCTACCGTCACTACTACTAAAGGTAGTGTTTTAGTGACTGAACTAAAACCCCTAAAGACTTGGTCAAAAATTGAGTACGAGTCTGCGGGGTGGAACTCAATAGGTTTGAATGTGATATTCAATGTCGTGACACCAAACGAGTTCTAGATGATTCCCAATTATAAGACTTCCAAAGAAGTATGGGACATCTTAGAAGTTTCCCATGAAGGAATACCTTTAGTAAAGATATCTTGTCTCCAAAGGTACACCTCTCAATTGTAGACTTTGAGGATGCAAAAGGGTGAAATATTTAGGGATTTTATTGCTAGATTGAGTAATATTGTAAATTCATCATTTGAATTAGGTACCAAATATGATGACTCCGAGATCAAATAAAATTTTATGAGATCTTTACTGGAGAGGTTTTATGCTAATGTGACAGCCTTAGAAATAGGAGTCAATTTGGAGACAATGTTGATAGAAGACCTAGTTGGGTCTATCTTGACTTTTGAGATGAATCTCCAATCGCCTAAGAAGTTGAAGGCCATGGCTTGGTGCTCTATTAGAAAAGAGAGAGAAGAGTCCGAGCCACCTTGTTTGGGACAAGAGGACCTAGCATACTTTGCAAGAAAGTTTAGGAAGCATTTTAAGTCTAGAGGAGTTGAGTCCTTAGGGTCAAGAGGCAAGTCGAATATACCTAAATTTCCCAAGGAAAGAGGAGAAAATATGGGGAAAAAGAAATAGGGACAAGGACTTCAATGCTACAAGTATCAAGAGTTTGGACACATGGCTTGGGAATGTCCTAATCGGAAGAAAGATTTGTTCATAGAGAGGAGAAAGGAAATTAAGGCAAAAATGAGAACAAGTGAATCTGAATCCACATCGAGTGATAACACTTCCTCTCAAGAAAATGAGAAATATTTTACAATTTTAAGGCTCACACTCCTCCGCCCGAGAAAAACTTCAAAAGGTGAATTTAAAAGAGTGAGTCTTCCACCCATTCCCCAAGCTAACCCCGAGAGATTTGAAAGGAAAACAAGTATGGGTGAGAAGTGAGGACTGTGAGAAGCTCATCACCTAAACTAAGTTGGAAGTCCCAAGGGCTACCAAAGTCGTTGAGTCACCTAAGCAATAGATGAGGTAAGGGTGTGGACGTATGTGCATAGTCATGCATTGAATCTTATATCCTAAGTTCATGCATTATAAATAATTTTTCTTTTGTTTGTTTATTTTGCTTTCTTTATATGAAAATCCAAAAAAAACTTCCATGTCTCGTTGTAGATCCTTGTAAGATTTACTGTTAGATGCTTTATTTATCCTTTGCATAGTTATGCTTATTTTTTGTTTTTAGGTATTTTTTTGAAAAATAAAAAAACATCGGAAAAATGAAAAAGAAAAAAAAATATTATTTGTTTTTCATTGTTGATCCTGGTTATCACACTTTGTTGGGTTTGTAGTGTATCCATCTTTAAAGCAAAGTTAAGTGCATTCCTATGAGTCATATGAGGGGATAGAGAACTTAGTGGTTATAAGTTTTCGGACATAATCCTTAAACCAAGTCCCTTTCACCCTTGAGTGCTTGGATAGTGTAATCTTTGTGAAAATTCATAAAACCAAGTGCACGTCAACCTTTCACCTTCATACTTAGGAGTCTAGCTTGCTTGATTGATTAATGAACTTAAATGATTTTAAGTGTTGGTTATAGGTGAACACATAGCTAAAAGTTAGTAAATCCCTTAAAAAGATGTCAAAAAGTCAATTATGAGAAAAGATCCTAATGTGGACAAATATAAAGTGAATAGCTAGTATCAATTGCACTTGAACTGTTGAGAATACTCTATGTTTATTGTCATTGCTCATATATAAAGTTCAAAGAGCTAAGTTTCTCATGTTTAGAAGCATACATTGACAAATACAAAAAGCAAAATCATCTTAATTGAAGCCATTATGATTAAATAAGATTATTGACAGATATGAGTTTATTATTTTATGTACGTTAGCGCATGTGAAATTAATTGGGTGGCAAGCATGTGACATCAATTTATTGTTATTAAAATAAAATGTGTTAGTATATACAAGGAGTGGTTAAGGGTCCAAAATACGAATTTAATGGGTGATCAATAATTTGGATATATATATATACATGTCTATGTATAAATATGCATATAACAAAAAGTGGACATATAAATATAAGTATGTATACATATACATTATACAAGGAAATATATGTATGGATATATATATGTGTGTGTGTGTGTGTGTGTATTAGTAATGATGGAAGTCTCCACTTAGGAAGACATGCAAGGCATGTCTTACATGCAAAAAAAAAAAAAAAAAAGAAACAAGAAGCCTTACTTAGACATTTTCGGCAAGAACAAGAACAAGAAGGAAAGAAGAAGAAGAAAGAAAGGGAAGAAGAAGGAAAGGAAAAAAAAATGTGGGTGCAAAGGTAAGAATTATAATCCATTTTCTTCCTCTAAGATGTAGGAATCCAACTCTAGTATATATATTTTGAGTGTTGCATGCATTTAAAGTATGGTATCTTGCAAGTATGATACTTAGTAAGAACTTTGATTAATACATGAAGGATTTACCTCAATATTTATGTGGGTTTGTAAATTAAGTTAATATTGCATGAAAAATAGAAGAGTAGAATTATTGCATGTGGGTTTGTTGGGATGCTTGTTCTGAATGCATAGTATCATGGGTGTTGTTTAAAAAAAATTAACATAGTAGTTTGGTGGGTAGCTTAGAAATCTTGTGAATTGTTCTTGAATTTTCATGAATCCATGAATATGAGTAATTACAAGTAAACATGTCATTTTATGCTTGAATAGAAAATTACACAAATTGAAGTATATTTTTGTGATGTTTATAATTTTATGAAAAATGTTAAATTTTGGTGTAATTGATTCAAATAAATATTTTCTAAATGGATTCAAGAAGATTAGCTAAATTTGATTCGAGTAGATAATTTTACTCGATGCGAATTAATTACTTAACTTGACTCGAGTTGATTATCAAACTACTAGTTTAATCGATTCGAATAGATAATGTTATTTAATATAAATAAATTATTTAATTCGAAGGGATATAATCATTAAACTAGGTTCGAGCAAACCATCTCGAACTTAAGTGGTATTACGTATTAATATATGAATGAAATTGTGAATATTGGTTATGCCAGGTCTGGAGACGAACACCGCCAAAAAAAAATGCCGAACTAGAAGCTCCGGTGGAGGGGTCGTCTACGAGTAAAACATCACGCAAGGTAGGTGCACCACCCTACAATTTTTTTGTGATAATTTATTAGACTCTTAAACATATATTTTTTTTTTACGGTTATTGTTGGGAATAATTAATTGAGCGGAGACACACGGTAGTGTTATGAGAGTCGTTTAAGTGACGAGAGAGGATTATGTGAGTTGGATCGTCTAAGTAATATGAATTATTTATAGGGCTTGAGTCGTCTACGTGATGGGATTTGATTATGTGGTAGAGTCGTCCAAGTAACGTGATAAAAAACTCTCTGTGATGTGGGTCGTTTGAAGGAAAACCATTAAAGGGATATAAAAAATAGGGGGAATGTCCAAAAAGAACATAAAAAGAAAAATTCATATAAGATACTCGCTAACAGGTTATATATTCACTTAGATGATGCATTAGGCATTCATGTATAGATCTATTAACCTTTTAATCTAGACAGATTCCTAATGTGTCAGAGTTTAGTTTCACAAATGTTAAACTTGAATTGATCTATGATGTAATTTTTGAACACTATGAGTGAAATTGAACCAAGGACATTGCTCTAGGATGCATAAAAAATAGAGTTCTACATTCATTAATATCTCTTAGAGTAAGGTGTTAGATGATGAAATAGCGATGGATATGCTATATTGAGAATATGTGTGATTTTCATAATTAATAACATTTTTGCAAGTATTGTTAAATTTGAAAATTACATTGCATTTAGATCCTAATTTCATCCATGTATGTGCATTGAGTTTATTTTAAATGTGTAAATACATTCATGCATGATTCGAAGGCTTAATGAGTTGGTAGGAGGATTCGTAGTGTTCCATGGATGAGCTAATAGTTGATCAATCAACTGGACAGACAAGTTTCAAGGATCGCTCGAGCGGCCTATACATGGCTTGAGCGATCTCCCTGATGAGCAGTTGGACGGACTCTAGACTTCCATTTTTTGTGTCTCTTCATTCTAACATGAATCAAACTTCTTCATAACCTTGTCTATCAGATAATCTTAAGAGAAGAAGAAGAAGAAGAAACTAACTTATTTGATAATGAGGACAAAGGCTAGGACCATATGGGAGCTTTTGAGATTTTTTTATTTTTTTTGATCTATGGTTATGTATATTATCTTTGATAAACCTATAGGTTCTCAAGCATAATGGGCTAGCATTGCTTATATATGCTACATTTTCGCACTTGTATGATGATAACATGAAAATGCCTTGTGCTTCTCTCTTGGTGATTTCGATACATGTGATTATGTTATGTATTGTTTACATATGATGTTTTTCACAAGGCATTAATTTGAGTTGTGGCGTGAAACACTATGATCTTCAAAACTTTTATCAAGAATATAGTTTTTGTACTTTGTATTGAGATAAAAAGACTTGTTCTACGGTGCTGAGAATAGTTTAAAAATTTTTTTTTTCTCAATGGTTTTCAAATTATAATATTTAATTTCTTACTTTTGTATTCTCTGAAACTTAGGAAAATTAAAACTTAATTAAAAAGGACAAAACAATAATTAGTCATTATGGTACGAGTTAAAAATTCAAATTTTTATAGAACTCGGATGATGAAATGGACCTTACCATTGGATTCGTATCGAAAACTCTAGTTACCCAGTCAATTTTCATTGAATTCCAAGGCAGTAGGATTTTTCACGTTTTACGATGCGATCAGGTGTTGCGCGACTAAAATTATTGCAATCAGATTTTATTTACGGGACCTGAAAAATAATTTAAAATTAGATCAAAAAAAATATACTAAACTTAACGAGGGGCAAGATTTAATTGATTCGGAATAAAATTAGATCAGTTAAATCGAGACGTTTGGCGCATTGTGAGCCAAGCATAAGGAGAGTATTTAAAAGGGGAAAATCTAATTTTTTTCCCCCATTCTTTGGCCTACATTTTCTGATATAGAGAGAGAGAGAGAAGTGAGAATTTTTTCAAGCCTCCTCCATCTTTCTTCTTAGATCCGCAAAGATCCAACCGCTGGATCGCTTCGGGTCAAAAGTTAAAGTTGTTCTACGCAACGAGAGCTATACAACCATACCAAAGATCGCGCTTTTCTCCAAAATCTCAAAGACGAGAATTTAGGGCTAAAGCTTGAAAGGCTTGATTTGGGGTTCTTGGGACTTTTACTACGCGGGCTTACACTACAAGCGGTAGGGTTTCCCTTCTATCTAGGTTTACTTCCAACCTAGGGTTATGATATGAAATGGGTAGGGAAATAGAGATGAATTCTCATGTATTAGCTCTCACCTAGTGTATCTAGGATATGGAGAACGGGTATAAGAACATCTTAAAACCAATCCATGCTTGATTTGGATTGGGTTCAAAAATGTGAACCTACCGGTAGGAGAGGCACAACCTACCGGTAGTTAGATGTTTGGATGAGGAAATGGCTTGTTTGGGTATGCTATGTGTTTACATTTTATGTCTACTAAGTTTTGATTAAATACTTTGAAATTCAAGTGT
Source organism: Ilex aquifolium (assembly GCA_951799425.1). NCBI lineage: Eukaryota > Viridiplantae > Streptophyta > Magnoliopsida > Aquifoliales > Aquifoliaceae > Ilex > Ilex aquifolium. The sequence goes on along the minus strand of OX637393.1, from coordinate 15,399,724 downwards.
GTTATTTGAATTGAAATCACAAGTGCCATAGTGACATACTTGGGAATGTTTGTGAAAAATTGACATATTATTATATGTTTTATGATATGATAAGCATGATGATATGAATTGTAATTATACATTTTAATTGCATATGCATGGGTAGCATTGCATTCATGGGCATCCGACATGAGTGTGGGTGTGTGTGAATGTTTTTAGTTAAACACCATTCTTGGTGGGTTGATATGTGGGCTCGAGAAAGTTGGACCTTGGTCTAGCTGAGTTGCACGAGTTTGCATTGAAAAACATATGGGGGTTAGCAAGAAGGGGTAACTTCTCCCTCGAGTGCAAGACCCGGTTATTTCAGATACGCATTCTCGTTGGTATTGAGTCCATAACGTGTGCTGGTGTACGCGAAACCGTTGATGGAAGTCAATAGATGTCGTGTCAGTTAGGTGACCGTTGGTGGAAGTCCATAAATACCTATCCCAATAAAGACACAGGTTTTTATAAAATAGTCATTGGATGTCTAGTATCAATAGCGGGGGCTTGAAATGTCCGGGTGCGTACGCATGGTATAACATGTGTTATGGGAGCCAATAGGGCTCGGTTTGCATTGCATGCGTGAGTTCTCATCTCATGGTATGACATTGAATTGTAGCATTCATTTATGAAAATTATGTATTTGAATGGAAGTTTGACATGATGATTTGCATGTGACATTTCATATACATCTAGGTTGAGAGATGATCTCCACAGGAGATACCCTATTAAGCGTGACTCACCCTTTATAGAAATACATTTCAGATACCGGATAGACATCCGCAGAAGGCCCTCCTATGGGCCCGCTTTGAGGAGATAGCCAGGTGGCGGCTCTTGAGTTGGAGTTTTGTAGTCCCTTGTATGAAATTACATTTGGCCTTGCATATTTTTGAAAACTAAAACTTGTATATTCTTTTGGAACAAAGGCATGTAATTGGGACTTATTGTATGAACATTGTTCTTTTATGAATGGATGTTGTATGACAATGGTTACGGATGGATATTCAATGCTTGAATATTGATGTTAGGTCATAGAATGGTCATAAGAGTATTAGAATGCACAGCTTGTGTTTTGGGTAGAGCTTCTCATACAAATGAGATTCTACCTGGATTTTATTTAAGTATGGACCTCGATGAATGGGGTGTTACTACATGTTATCTGGTTAAGCGGTATCACAAGTTATTTTGCGGGTTGATGGGTGATCAACGAGTTAATTGGACCCCCAAAAATTGGGGCATCACATATTCTATCATGAAATTGTCAAAGGGGGAGATTGTTAAAAATATGTTTGTAATTGGCTAATTTCATAAAGAATTATGTAATCTCCACCTAATTCTATGGTCATCAAACTTCATAGATCAAGATCCATAAGCGACAAAGAATGGAAAAAGATCAAGCAACGATCATATCAAGATCACCCTGATGCACCTTCAAGCTTAGAATAAAGGTAATGACCTTAGAAACTTAGATCCATTATTTAATTTTAGACTTAGGATGATTAAGGTGAATAAAATGGAAGTGGAAAATTATCTAGAAATGCCTCCTAGCCTATTTATTGTAAATGTTTTCTAAACCTTAAATGTGTTTTGAAATTATAGATTGAGTCACTTAGCTGACCCTATTTGAGCAACACCATTTAGTGCTCGATAGGTCTGGTTTTTGCTTGGTTTCTAGCTTAAAAACCAGTAGGGACCGCCCTCGACTCGCTTTCCTTTTGGCTAGAGCGATCTCTTAATACTTAGGGAGACAAATATGGAGAACCAATGGAGACGGCTCTCTAGGCAGCTCGAGCTGCTATCACTTGGAGGTCAAGATTGACTTCTTTTTCACTCTAGAAACCACTGCCTTCTCACGGCTCGAGCAATTGGTTTTTGGGATCCAATTGAAATCTATTTTTGAGGCCTATATATATTGGGCTATAGCTTTCAGCTAGGGTAAGTCTATATAAGCTAAGATAAACCAAAACCTTTCTAGAGAGCTTCAAGAAACCCTAGATCCCTAAGATCTGAAGGCCAAACCATCTTGATCCTTCATATTCAATTTCATACTTTGGAGGAAAAGGTCTTGTTTGATGAGAGACAAAACCCACTTTAGTGTGTGAATTTTGAGAGTTTTGGGTGTGAAGCCTTGAAAATTTCTCGAGAGGCCTAGGCGGTTCATTGTGGTGAGCGTGTCCAAGTGAAGCTACTCAAGACTTCGGTGGGTGATATACAGAGGAGAGACTTACAACGGAAAGGAGTATCTAGCCATGGGAAGTGGTTAAGGTATAAGTCTTGAATACGTGTAAATTTACTTTGAGCATAGTGGATTAGGCTCTTGGTGGACCTCGAGTGGTTCCCCGTGATCTTTTTCAGAGACAGGTTTCCGCATCAACAAATTGCATGTGTTGTGGATGTTCTAGTTAATTGCTATAATTTCACACATACACACACACCTTCAATTACACACCCAATGTTTTATAAATTGATATTTTAAGTGTTTTGTTTGATTCATTAATCAATTAGGGTTTTCATAACATTGACTTTAGTTGGGATTGTAGCACTGAGGTTGAGTGTTAATTGATCAATTTCATATCAATACATCGACTTATATGATGGAGTTTCTTGTTTGTAAAAGGGGTTCAATCAAGTAATTGTCAAATCATTCATTGAATTGGTAATTGGTTTGATCCGAAATGTTTATACCCAAGTGCAGGCAGTCAAGCTGTAGTAATAATCCGGTTTGAGTCCGGAGTCGAATCCTCAGGGAGCTCTTCTTGGTGTTTTGGGGTAAGCAGTGGTGGAGACCTATTGATTATTACCCTTAAGATTTGAAGTTGTGAGGTGTGAGATTTTCTGGACAGAATATAAGATTCTTTCCAAGAGAATTTTCTAAACGAAATATGAAATAAGCTCTAATGTAAAAGAGTCACTCTTTAGTTCAAGGATCTGGACATGTAATTGATTATCCAGTTTGTTACACTTGTGCTTGATAACTCAATTAAGCCCCGTGTCAACAGCAGGTTAATCGGAAGATAAAGGTGGATTAAGAGAATTAAGAACATGATTCCGATGTCTTTCTAGAAGTTTACAAGAATTTCATGTGCCGAGACTTAACCCGTCTACAAATAAGCAAGTGTTTCTACAAGACATCCAATCATGACATTAATGTTCCATTTTCATTCTTTAATTGAAGCACAATAATGGTGAAGATTGAAGGGTAGTCATGAAGATCTAGTCGGGGTACTTGCCTTGAACCGATGAGTCTTTCTATACAAGAGTTATCTATGTTATAGAAAGAACTCCTGATTATACAAAGTACCTTAGCTTTGCTAGATGCAATCAATCATTCAATAAACATAGGGAATATAAAGCATTAAGCATAATTGAAATTGCACAAGTATAACGTCCGGGTAATTTATACATGCCCTTCTCCTCTTACTAAAAAGTGAATGAGAAACTACTCACTTTTCATGGCTTTGGTAAAGTTAGAAAAGTGAGTGATGCTCATTCCTACAAGTAGAAGGATCACAAAGCAAAACACACTAAACAGGGAGCCGATCTTCGACAAAGAATGAGTGAATCACGTTCCACCCTTCACGGCTTTAGCGAAGCTCTAGAACAGTGGAAGAGTTTCACTCCTCTAAGGGAAGACATAAGCTCAAGCAATGGAAGTGAATGATGCACAAATTAAAAGTAGAAGAAAGATAGTCACTTTTGGAGGGTGATCCACAACCAAAGGTAAGCTATCTCCTTCTATGCAGGTAAGTGAAAACATAAGCATAAAACTACTTTTATAACAAGCTAAGAGATGTTGGACTAAAGCCAAACTAATCTCTAAAACAACTACTTCATACAAGGAAATGTAAGCTAATTCTATAATATGAGTGGGAGTCTAAGCCTCCATCAACCTCTCTACTTCTCTTCTAAAGCTCTCCAACAATGGGAGTATTTATAGGCAAGAGGAGGAGACAAGAGGGGGTGAAGGAATAGTGTATGCCACCCAAGTCCAAGTGAAAAACCAACTACTCTGCTGCCAGTTTGTGGAGAACGTTCGAACGTGAGTTGGCGTTCGAACGTTCGAACGTGAGTTGGCGTTCGAACGTTGTATCTATTTTTACTGTATGGGCGTTCGAACGTTGTCTGGCGTTCAAACGTTTCTTCTGTCTTTGTTGTATGGGCGTTCAAACGCCAGATGTGGTCTGACCTTCTTACTCAAGTGGCATGTGGTCCTCTGTGAAGTTCATTTCCACACTCTATGCAGTAGTCTGGTCCTCAATCAACTCAAGTGGACGTTCGAATGTGAGTTGGCGTTCGAACATGATACTTAAGTGCCTCAGAGCCTTAGAGTCTTACTTCTTGGCTGCAACACGCCTTCTCTCAGTAGTCAGGTCTGCTCACAGTTCAAGTGGACGTTCGAACGTGAGTTGGCATTCGAACGTTCTTGGTGTGCTCCAAGCTTCTCCCATTTTGTTCCCTAATGTGCTGGTGTTACACTCAAGTGTCATACTTATTGTTCTTTGAGTCCTTGTTCACTTAAAGACCTGAAATGACATCACTTAAACTCCATCAAAGTACAATTAGTCTTAAAAAGGCATAATAAAATACTAATTTTAAGTACTAATCACACCCCCCCCCCCAACCTAAATATTGCTAGTCTCTAGTAATACAATAATTGAAAATCTACTCCTAATGCCATTTTCGTAGGTCATCCGATTGCATTTAGCTTATGCAACAAGCTGTTGAACCCCTAGGTTTACCCTAGTGGATGAGTGTTGTCTCGTGAGGGTTTCCAGTGAAGCTACCCACAAACTTCAGTCGAACAGATATGTATGTGAGATTGCTGGTCAAAGTAAATTAGCATCATGGTCGTTGGGACACCCAACCCTCAATTTCGACTTTTATTCCGCTTGTCCCTCTTTCGCAAGTATTGATTTTATGCAAAAATTAGCATCTGTTACATTGGTATTTGGAATTCCCTGTGTAGTAGGAATGATCATTCTAGCAACAAGAATTGTTATATAACAAACACTCCATTTTACCACCTTCCATGGATAGCTTCGATTTCACAAACCTCTCGTAGAATGCTCTCAGCAAAAATTCACTCCGATTATAGTGACTTGTCTCTCACGGGGCATGTGATCAGAAGATGGCCAGTCGAAAAACCACATGAACGATGTTAGTGAGGTTTAAGAAAACAAACTAATCATGTTTGGCATAATCTCATGGAAGAATATTGATGCAATTTAAAGAAATATCATTTACCATACCCCATTTTTGGTTGACGACACATGCATGCAACAGACTTGAGATTAATTAGGGCTTTTCATAGGTACAATGTGGCCAGAGGTCAGTGGCTAACGAAATTATGTCAATAGTATTCAAAAGTTATCCTTTGTAGTGTAGCACACCTCTTTCTAGCTTTTCGACATTTTGCCCAGAAATGATATTTCTTTCTTTTATTTTTCTCATTTTTCACTTTCTTGGCAATTTCCTGCCTTTTTGTTTATTTTCTATTTCAATTGTTCCCATCGATTTTTCTTGTCATTGAATAGTAGCCTTCCTAGCTTTTTTCCCTTTTCCTTGCATTTCTGTATCATCTTGATTTATAAGAGGGTGCAAGAAAATTAGATAGCAAAGGTATGTCAAGTATATTCTCTTGTGGCTTGGTAATCATACGGGTTTATCGAAGAAGAGATCATACATTGATGGCTCAAGCATGGCTAACTAGGGATATAATTTTGTAAAAGAAATGGCTAAGGCTCAAAATTAAATCCAAGATGGCCTAAGATCATTTCTCAAGCATGTGCACATGTATGTATCGTATGCGAAGGTTCTCTGTGGGATATGTCAATAGATCACTTTTAATTGCGTCAATCAAAGCAAGGTTAATGAGATTATTCAAAAATTGAGAGTGAAAGACCTTACTCGAGTAAAGGTTAATTGTCTCTCAACAGTAAAACAAGGCTCAAAACTTACCATGGTATTCCTTGTCATCTCCACTAGTTATGTTAGGTTTCTCGTGGAATGTTGGTTATATATCAGTTCCTTTTTCGAGTTTGGTCATCTTGTACCTTAGGATTATCAAATACCAATATACATTTGTCAATTTAAGCATAGAGAGAATACCAGTTTTCCAAGAAATGTGGTTTTAAATCTCGGTTGATAAGTTGAGGTGTCAAACCGATCATGTGCTTAGTCACTTTAACAAACATTCTTAGCATCCACATTTGTTCCATCATATATCAATATTAAGCTAAATCTACCAATGCATTTTAAAACAGATAAAAGTGATAAATTGAATCATTCATTTCATAGAATATGATTTGTTCACACCAAAGATCAACGATCCAATTCATCCACAAAATAGGTAATAAAACACAAAAAAGCTTGTAACTTATAAAAGAATGAACCATCATTCACAACAAACTAAAACACCAAACATGAAGAAACAAACACACAAAACCAAGGACAGAAATCAATCTCGTCCACCAAGTCCTTTAGGTCCACCCTGTCCACCCCTCAGAAGGCCAAGGATCTCCTCTTGCTATCGGAGAATCTTGTCTTGGTTGGCTTCGATGCCAAGCATCATGTCTCTCAGTGATCTCTGACTGCTGGTGCTGGGGCCTGCCTCTTGTGACTGCTCTCTCTCTCCTCCTCCGCATCGAGCTCCTCTTGCACCTCGTCCACTCCATGGGTAGGGGGCATCTCCTGTCTGGCCGCTGGGCCACCACTATGACCTTGGCTCCTCCGGAAGGAAACCTTGTTCAATGGCCCCATTGGCTTTTGGATCTCCATTTCTGGCCTCACCCTAACCCCATGATCTTTGCATATTTCAGTCACTAGGGTGCCGAAGGGAAGTGAATTCCGCTTCACATCACACCCTTTCTTCATCTCTGTCAAAACTAGGGAGGGGAGGTCGATGCTTTGCCCTTTTCCAATTGCATACAATAGTCGGGCCATGTCGGGGAGGATTTCATTTTTTCTTCCTATCGGAGCAAAGTTGGCAACCGCAATCAAGTTCAACATCTTATATTTATCAGTCAACTCTCCTTGTTTAAAGAATTTCTTCCCAGTCCAAGAAAAATTAGGCACTCTTGTCAGCTCCTTCCCCACCACATTCATCGCCACATTCTTTCTCGGGGGGTAGGCGGGACTTGGTACCCGAGGCACCTCTTGCCTTATCACCTAAATGTAATCTTCATCCACATCTATGTGGATGCCCCTCACATAGCTTTTCAACACCCCATTGACGATCTCGGCGTTGGAGTAAAACTCCTGCACCAAGTCTACTACGGCCTCTCCGCCCTTTTGCAAATACAAGACCCAACCCCTCTTCTCCATCTCCGTCATTATACCCAACTCAGTAAAATCAGTCAAAACCACATCCCTCTCACAAACCACAGCATGTTTTTGGTAGAAATTGTCGTACCTGTCAACTTTTAGAGTCGTAGGAAATCTGGTCTTGTCGTATCTCAGCGTAAGGGGAGACCTCCCTTCTCTTACTTCAACCACTTCCTCAACGAAATTGGGCTCTTGGGTTGGTGGAATGCGCCTGGCAGGTAGCTTGACCCTTGGCATGGTGTTTTTCGATTTTGAGTTTGTGAGGGTGTTGAAAGTTTTGATTTCTTGGTGAAAATGGAAGTTTTTGATGTGGGAATGGTCTTGGGAGGGTTGATTTTATGTAGAAATGGGGAATGAGGGGTGCTTTGTGGTCTGGGTAGTGAAAAGACAGTCTAGGGTTTGGAGGTTTTGAAGGGTTTTGGGGGTTTTGAAATGGAGAAGACGATCCAAGTATTTATAGTCTGAGAAGTGACGTTCGAACGTTACTGACATTCGAACGTGTGTAGAAGGATTTTTAAAAGACCATTCGAACGTTAATGTCGTTCGAACGTGGCCTGCTCCCAGTACTTTTGAGTTCTGTCAGAGACCAAAGTAGTGCAAGGTCTTCTCGTTCGAACGTTCTATTGGCGTTCGAACGTTCTACTAGCGTTCGAACGAGCTGAGCTCCAAGTACTTTTAAGTTTCATCAGGAGCTTCATCAGAGGTTGAGTACTGTAAGCAGCTGACGTTTGAACATCACTTGGCGTTCGAACGTTGAATCAAAAATCAAAAATTTATGTACTACACTACACACAATCAGAGAGGGCTAAACACACCATTTAAAATAAAAAACCTATGGTGTCTCAGGAAAAGTCCCTACCCACGCTTCAGGTTGGTATTTTGGGACATTCCTTACTCGGCCCATATTTTCATTTCAGTCAAAAGAGTTTATACAAGAAGATTTTTACACTTTTTATAAAAATTCGGACCTTTGGCTTTCATCCCAACAAAAGTACAATTTCCTATAAAAAATAATCTAATCAAAGTCTCCCTCTGTGTGTGTAGTTTGGAAAACAAGTGACTCTCCCAATTTCCTCTCTCACAAACCGGTTAAGCAAAGTACCGGAATAACATGGCGTATCAGGGTAATCCTTACTCAGCCCATTCACTATCCAGTCTAATCGATCGAGTGCGCGACCGAAAATTGGTTCAGAACACTGGTTATATCTTTTCTCGTGAAAGACTCTACCACATTGTTTACAGGCACCTAGCCTTTTGGCACGACGGCGTTTGGCAAAGGTGCTTCTGCCACAGAGGGATTTCGCTTGTTTTTCTTGGATTTCAGCCTTCCTTACTAGTCTTGCTTTTCTCATGATCACAGTATGCACATCAGATGGAAAAGTACGTAAAACTCCTAGATTAAACCAAAAAAGTTTAACATCCATGTTTTCTAAGCTTTAAGACTCACTATTTGGTTCTTTAACGTCTGTCAGTCACAAAGACGATTGAAGTTGACTCACAGACATAATCATCAATTTATACAAGGCAAGGTATATAATATGATCAGAACAACAACAACAACAACAACAGCAAAAACAACAACAAAAATTTTAAAAATTTACAGGCACATGGTGGCAAAATATGAACTGTAGTTCTCACCCCCCAACCTAAACATAACATTGTCCCCAATGTTTCGAATTTACCAGTTTACGGATCTTAGAGATGAGGTTGAAAGGTAGAGATCTGTTCTTCTGCTGAACCTACAAATAAGAATACACAAATTACTCATCTTTTCGCAGATCTGGGTTTCGGGTAGGCTGAAAATCCTTGTGTGTGAGTGCGAACAAAAGAAGAACACCCATGAGCAAATATAAGATTAAAATGCAAAACATGAAGCAAAAGATTGTGTTTGTAGAATGTGTGGTCATGGGTTGTTTATCAGATAACAGAGAAAACGAAGAAGAAAAGGAAAAGAAGAATAAGAAGAAGAAGTGATGGGGGGGCCAACAACGGCGGCTGGGAAAAGAGGAAAAAGAGTGGGAGCCTTATAAAGGCGCCCCACTGGGTCGGGTTGGGTTAGATTTTTTCTGACCCGATCCACTTGAGTGTCGGCAGGCACAAATCTCGGAGGAGTATTCTGGTTCCATTAAAATAATGGTTTCCACATTTTTAACAAAATCCTCCAAAAATTGTTTCAACCGCTGACCATTAACAGTAAAGACATTACCGTTCGACGGGTTTTCCACTTCAACTGCTCCATTTCCAAACACCTTTTTGACAATGTAAGGCCCAGTCCATCTTGACTTCAACTTACCAAAAAAGAGGCGGAGTCTTGAATTAAATAACATGACTTTTTGAGAAGGCTCAAAAGATTTCCGCACAATATTTTTGTCATGAGAAATTTTCATCCTGGTTTGAGCAATCTTAGCATTTTCATATGCTCCATTTCTCAATTCCTCCAATTCATTTATCTGAAGTTTTCTTGCTAGTCCAGTCTTGTCCAGGTTAAAATTCATTGCTTTAATAGCTCAGTATGCCTTATGTTCCAATTCCACAGGTAGGTGACACGACTTTCAATAGACTAATCGATAAGGAGACATGCCCAAAATTGTTTTAAAAGCAGTGCGGTATACCTAGAGTGCATCAGTGAGTCTTAACGACCAATCTTTGCGGCCTAGATTCACCGTTTTTTCTAAAATTAATTTGATCTCCCGATTAGCTAATTCAGCCTGTCCACTGGTCTATGGGTGATAAGGGGTTGCAATTTTGTGAAAGATCAAGTATTTTTTTCATCAAATTCCAGAAGGGACGATTGCAAAAATGAGCACCCCCATCACTTATGATTGATTTCGGAATTCTAAACCGGGACAAAATATTTTCTTTTAAAAACTTGATCACTGTTCGGTGATCATTGTTTCGGCATGGAATTGCCTCAGCCCATTTGGATACATAGTCTACAGCCACTAAAATGTATAGATAGCCAAAGGAAGGGGAAAACGGTCCCATAAAATCGATGCCCCAACAGTCAAAAATTTCAATTACCAGAATGGGGTTTAAGGGCATCATGTTTCTTTTAGAAATGCTTCCCAACCTTTGGCATCTATCGCAAGTTAAACAAAAGGCATGGACATCTTTGAAAAGTGTGGGCCAGTAAAATCCACACTGCAATATTTTTGCAGTGGTTTTTCTTGATGAAAAATGGCCACCGCATGCTTCAGAATGACAAAATATTATCACCTGGCTGCTTTCATGAGCAGGGATGCAACGTCTTATGATTTGATCCTTATAGTACTTAAATACGTAGGGATCCTCCCAAAAGAAGTTACGAACCTCCCTCAGAAATTTCTTTTTGTCCATCATGGTAAAGGACGGGGGAAACATACCAGTAGCAAGGAAGTTAGCAATATCCGCGTACCATGGTGTCTTATCAATCATGAACAGTTGTTCATCGAAGAATTTCTCATTGATTGGCAGTCCATCTTCACGAAATTCATATGTTAATCTGGACAGATGATCTGCCACCATATTCTCGACTCCTTTCTTGTCTTTGATGACAAGACCAAACTCTTGGAGCAAGAGTATCCATCTCAAGAGTCTTGGCTTGGCGTCCTTCTTTGTGAGCAAGAATTTTAGGGTTGCATGGTCAGTGAATACAGTAACAGAAGAACCAACAAGATAAGAACGGAATTTTTTCAGGGCAAAAACTACAGCAAGCAATTCTTTTTCAGTTGTTGAATAATTCATTTGAGCATCATTCTAAGTTTTGCTTGCATAGTAAATCACATGGGGTTTCTTATCCTTTCTTTGTCCCAACACAGCACCTACAGCATAATCACTTGCATCACACATTAGTTCAAAGGGTAGAGTCCAGTCAGGGGGTTGCATTATTGGAGCAGAAATTAACATACCTTTAAGCTTTTCAAAAACTTTCTGGCATGCTTCATTCCACACAAAAATTACGTCCTAACTCAGAAGATGACACATGGGTTTGGCTATGGTACTGAAATCTTTTATAAATCTTCTGTAAAAACCTGCATGTCCTAGGAATGATCGGACATCCTTTACAGTCTTAGGGGCAGGCAAATTTCCAATCACATCTATTTTTGCCTTGTCAACTTTCATGCCCTCAGACGACACAATGTGACCAAGGACAATGCTGCGTTACCATGAAATGGCACTTTTCCCAATTGAGCACTAAATTGGCTTCTCTACACCTTATCAACACCTTTTCTAGGTTGGCTAGACATGAATCAAATGAGTCACCATAAATAGAGAAGTCATCCATGAATACTTCCAAAAAAATTTCAATCATGTCACTGAACAAGCTTAGCATACATCTTTGGAATGTTACAGGAGCGTTACAAAGTCCAAATGGCATCCTTTGAAATGCAAATGTGCCAAAGGTGCCAAAGGGGCCAAAGGGGCATGTGAAGGTTGTTTTCTCCTGATCATCTAATGTTATCTCAATTTGATTGTATCCAGAATACCCATCTAAGAAACAGTATAATGCGTGGCCTGCAATTCTTTCTAGGACTTGGTCAAGAAATGGAAGAGGAAAATGATCTTTTCTAGTAACCAAATTGAGTTTTCGATAGTCAATACACATTCGCCATCTTGTGACAACTCGAGTTGGTACTAGTTCATTTGCATCATTTTTTACCACTATGACCCCAGACTTTTTGAGCACAACTTGGGTTGGACTAACCCACTTGCTATCAGAGATGGGAAATATTATCCCTCCATCTAAGAGCTTGAGTACCTCTGTTCTCACAACTTCTTTCATGTAAGGATTCAGTCATCGCTGCATTTGACGAAAAGGTTTTGAACCCTCTTCAAGGTATATAGCATGATTGCAAATTAACGGGCTTATACCTTTCAGGTCAGCGATGGTCCACCAATGGTGCTTTTATGGCTTTGAAGAACTTTAATCAGTTTAGACTCTTGCAAGTCTGTGAGCTTAGATGAAATTACCACTGGGTATGACTTGTCTTCTCCTAAGAATGCATATTTGAGGTCAGATGGGAGAGGTTTCAATTCAGATTTTGGTGGCTTGATACTTGATGAGAGTGGCTTTGTGCCACTTGGTGAAATCTCTTCGAATTTGGGGGCCCATGTCTCAACAGCATGAGTAGGGCCACTTTGTGGATTTGGGCCATCATTTATTGTTTCAGATGAGATGAACTCTAGCAGAGAAAATTCAGTAGGGTTCTCACAGAATGTGTCATTCAGATGTTCCTGTATCAAAGATTCAATGGAGTTTATTTCCCCTTCTTCCTTGTCTTCTTCTGGATGCTTAGCAATATTGAAAATGTTCAGCTCGAGAGTCATATTCCCAGAAGTTAATTTCATGACTCCATTCCTACAATTGATTAGTGCATTAGAAATTGCGAGGAAAGGTCGACCAAGAATGACGGGAATTTGGTTCTCCGAATGTATTTCTGGCTGAGTATCCAGAACAATGAAGTCAATAGGGAAGACAAAGTTGTCCACTTGGACAAGCACATCTTCAACAATGCCTCTGGGGGTTTTGACAGATCTTTCGGCCAACTGGAGTGTGACACAAGTGGGTTTGAGTTCACCCAGACCCAACTGCTGGTAGACAGAGTAGGGTAGCAAATTAACACTGGCTCCAAGGTCTAACAGTGCTTGTTCAATTCTAAAGTTTTCGATGACACACGACACAGTCGGACACCCTGGGTCTTTGTATTTCGGAAGGGTTTTGTGTTGAAGAAGGGCACTGGCTTGTTCTGTTAGAAAAACTCTTTTTTGGACATTATGGCTTCTCTTGACTGTGCACAAGTCTTTTAGAAACTTGGCATAAGACGAAACTTGTTTGATTGCATCCAGAAGTGGGATATTGATATTTACATGCTTAAAAAGCTCGTAAATTTCAGGCTGATTTTTCAACTTCTGTTTGGTTTTGAGTCTATGAGGAAAAGGAGCAGGAATGGAACACGAAGGTTCTCTTTCCTAAGAAGGTTCTAGCTCTTTTTCAATCATAGGCTCAGGTTCTGCTTCAAGTTCAGTCTCAATTGATTCAGGCTCAAATGATGAGTTGACTGTGATTGACACAGGTTTTGGCTTTGGAATGAGCATGTCTCTGATGGTCTTGTCAATCACCTTGCCACTTCTTAGTGTAGTGACAACTTGGGCTTGGTCTTGTGGGTTTCCTATGGTTGAAGGGTTCCCCACATGGAATTGGCCTTGTGGTTGTTTTGGTTGGGCAGGGAACTTGCCCTTTTCGTGTGTGGCCATGGATTAGGTTAAATTTTGGATGTGGCTTTTAAAATCCTTGAAAGATTGAGTGGTCTGGGTTTTGAAATCAGTGAAAGTCTGTGTAGAATTATTGTTATAGTTCATTTGGCTTTGCATGAACTGATTCAGTGTGTCCTCAAGGCTCCTCTTTTATGGTGGTTGGTATGGTTGATATGCGAGAGGTCCTTGAGGTGGTGGGTATGAACCTTGTTGTTGGTTCATGGGCATTGGTTGTGTGTTCCTCTAACTGAAGTTCGAGTGGTTCCGCCACCCTGGATTGTATGTTTCAGAGTATGGGTTAGAGTAAGGCTTGTTGAAGTTGGAAACTGCATTTGTTTGTTCCAACAGACCTCTTTGAACGCTGGGATGGTAGGACACTCCCCAGTAGGGTGTCCAGTTAGCGCACAGATTCCACACACTTGTTATGTGGAAGAACTAACATCAACTTGATGGACTTTCTTCATCTCTAAAGCTTCAAGCTTTCGAGACAACGTAGACATTTTTGCTCTCAAGTCATCATCATCTCTCAAGACATACTTACCTCCTTGGGAAGTAGATGGTCTGGCTTCTACAGTGGTAGGAGAGGCTGAGTCCCATATCTGAGAACTGTCAGATATGGTGTCAAACAAAATAAATGCCTCCTCCGGACTTTTTCCCATAAATTCTCCTTGAGCCATCATTTCGACAAACTGACGTAGTCTAGAGGGTAAGGAGTCATAGAAAAATCCTACCAAAGTCCAATTCTCAAAAGCGTGATGTGGGCAGGATTGGAGCAGATCTTTGAATCTCTCCCAACTTTGGTAAAAAATTTCTCCTTCTTTAACCACAAAATTCATGATTTGCCTTTTTAATGCATTTGTGCGCTGTAGAGGAAAAAACTTTCTGAAAAATTAATTTTGCAATGCCTGCCAGTTAGGTATTGAAAAAACTTTTAAAGAATTTAGCCATTGTTTAGCTTTATCCCTTAGAGAGAAAGGGAAAAGTTTCATCTTGGCTAGTTCAGAATTGTCTTGAAATGTTTCACACACTTCCTCAAAATCTTTTATATGCAGATATGGATTTTCTGCATCCAATCCATGAAACACGGGTAATAACTGCACTGTCCCCGGCTTTACAGTAAAGAGGGAAGCATTTTCAGGAAATATAAAACAAGAGGGGACACTATTTCTTGTGGGATTTAAGTAATCCCGCAAAATTCGAATGTTAGGCACTTCCTCCTCTCTCATAGGGACTTCTCCGTTTCTCTCATTATTTGTCATATTACTCTCACAAGAGTCTGCTACTGATCTAAGTGAATTTGGTTCAGGCTGATTCACAGACTCACAAGATTCTGCCGGCAAATTTTGATAGTGAGGAGTGCTCTCAGACAAAAAGAAAATAAAACAAAGTTATTCACAGTAAACCAAAGAATATATACAAAAATGAAGGCTTTTTTACCTTTTACCTTAAAACACCTTTAATGGCTCCCCGGCAACGGCGCCAAAAACATGGCTTGATCCGAAATGTGTACACCCAAGTGTAGGCGGTCAAGCTGTAGTAATAATCCGGTTTGAGTCCGGAGTCGAATCCTCAGGGAGCTCTTCTTGGTGTTTTGGGGTAAGCAGTGGTGGAGACCTATTGATTGTTACCCTTAAGATTTGAAGTTGTGAGGTGTGAGATTTTCTGGACAGAATATAAGATTCTTTCGACGAGAATTTTCTAAATGAAATATGAAATAAGCTCTAATGTAAAAGAGTCACTCTTTTGTTTAAGGATCTGGACATGTAATTAATTATCCGGTTTGTTACACTTGTGTTTGATAACTCAATTAACCCCCATGTCAACAGTAGGTTAATCAGAAGATAAAGGTGGATTAAGAGAATTAAGAACATGATTCCGATGTCTTTCTAGAAGTTTACAAGAATTGTCTGTGCCGAGACTTAACCCGTCTACAAACAAGTAAGTGTTTCTACAAGACATCCAATCATGATATTAATGTTTCATTTCCATTCTTTAATTGAAGCACAATAATGGTGAAGATTGAAGGGTAGTCATGAAGATCTAGCCGGAGTACTTGCCTTGAACCGATGAGTCTTTCTATACAAGAGTTATTATCTATGTTATAGAAAGAACTCATGATTATACAAAGTACCTTAGCTTTGCTAGATGCAATCAATCATTCAATAAACATGGGGAATATAAAGCATTAAGCATAATTGAAATTGCACAAGTATAACGTCCGGGTAATTTATACATGCCCTTCTCCTCTTACTAAAAAGTGAATGAGAAACTACTCACTCTTCATGACTTTGGTAAAAGTAGAAAGGTGAGTGATGCTCATTCCTCCAAGTAGAGGGATCACAAAGCAAAACACACTAAACAGGGAGCCGATCTTCAACAAATAATGAGTGAATCACGTTCCACCCTTCACAGCTTTGGCGAAGCTCTAGAACAGTGGAAGAGTTTCACTCCTCTAAGGGAAGAAATAAGCTCAAGCAATGGAAGTGAATGATGCACAAATTAAAAGTAGAAGAAAGATAGTCATTTTTGGAGGGTGATCCATAACCAAAGGTAAGCTATCTCCTTCTATGCAGGTAAGTGAAAACATAAGCATAAAACTACTTTTATAACAAGTTAAGAGATGTTGGACTAAAGCCAAACTAATTTCTAAAACAACTACTTCATACAAGGAAATGTAAGCTAATTCTATAATATGAGTGGGAGTCTAAGCCTCCATCAACCTCTCTACTTCTCTTCTAAAGCTCTCCAACAATGGGAGTATTTATAAGTAAGAGGAGGAGACAAGAGGGGGTGAAGGAATAGTGTATGCCGCCCAAGTCCAAGTGAAAAACCAACTACTCTGCTGCCAGTTTGTGGAGAACGTTCGAACGTGAATTGGCGTTCGAACGTTGTATCTATTTTTGTTGTATGAGCGTTCGAACGTTGTCTGGCGTTCGAACGTTTCTTCTGTCTTTGTTGTATGGGCGTTCGAACGCCAGATGTGGTCTGACCTTGTTACTCAAGTGGCATGTGGTCCTCTGTGAAGTTCATTTCCACACTCTATGCAGTAGTCTGGTCCTCAATCAACTCAAGTGGACGTTTGAACGTGAGTTGGTGTTCGAACGTGATACTCAAGTGCCTCAGAGCCTTAGAGTCTTCCTTCTTGGCTGCAACACGCTTTCTCTCAGTAGTCAGGTCTGCTCACAGTTCAAGTGGACGTTCGAACGAGAGTTGGCGTTCAAACGTTCTTGGTGTGCTCCAAGCTTCTCCCATTTTGTTCCCTAATGTGCTGGTGTTACACTCAAGTGTCATACTTATTGTTCTTTGAGTCCTTGTTCACTTAAAGACCTGAAATGACATCACTCAAACTCCATCAAAGTACAATTAGTCTTAAAAAGGCATAATAAAATGCTAATTTTAAGTACTAATCAGTAATTGTGGTTTAGTAGGTTAAAATTGGTGTTTTGGTAAATCTTAGAATTCAATTAACCTATTCACCCCCTCTATGTAGTGTCTTAATCTCACGTATTTCATCATGAGGGATGATCCATTCGGCATCATATTATAAAATTCTTAACGCCATACTTGAATTAGTGACCCATTAACCTTGTCCTTTTGTCGGTTGACTTCTAGGCCCAGTTTAATAATTATGGGTAATTGCATTCAATTTGCAATGTGGTGTTTGCCACTAAACTAATTACCCATGTTAGATCATATTTTGTAATTAACTAATTTGGTGAAGTCTTTGTAAATTTCAACCTATTACATGGTCATTATGGTTCAATGATGAAGATTTTAAAGCATTATCTAAAGGGAGGAGATCATGCATCAAAAGCACTCTGTATGCACATTCTTGCTTAGGACAAGGTAATGACCTAGAAATCTAATATGATCCATTAGTTTAATAGACTTAGGAGGATTAGTGTTTGTTTACACCTAAAATAGTGAAATCTAAGGGTGACACATGGAAGCAATCTGATGGTCATGAAAGAATCTATGAGAGTCCATACTTGAGAGGGTGGTTAAGGAAGTGAGATTCTAAGCATTTCAAGAAACAAAGAAACGTGACATCATGAGCTATCAGTTAAAGATGGTTCGGTGCACGTCTGCATATCTTGAGGGAAGAGGACATGATTACAATCATGGGTGGAAAAGATGGCTTCGATGGTTGAGGGTTATCTCCTATAAATAACAGAGGCAAGGCTAAAGAAGAAAGATCATCGATCAAAATAACAACTCTGCACAGAGCCAGCCTCTCTACTATTTAATTTACTTCCCAACAATCTTACTTCAGCCTGTAACCCATCACTCGGTGATCTTTACATTTCCATTTAATGTTAAGTACAATAATCTTTTCATTTACCATGTTTAGTTTCTCTTCTATTTTACATTCCAGTTGTCTTTCTACATTCTAGTCCATTATGTTACAAGTTGGGAAATTGTTTAAGTCATTCATCCCCAAGGCATAGAAAAAAGCTTAGAGGTAACCTTACGCCTAGTTACAATCGTCTGAACAGTTACGATATAGGAATCTCACTCTGGTTCAAATAGGTAAGGTCGTTCGTGTTTGGATCTTAAATCCATTCGGAATATGGCACGCCCACAAAGAAAAAAATTTCTAAACCTTTTGCGTATTATGAAAACATAGATTTGAGCCATCATCGGACCCCTCTAGAGCAACGCCCTTTAGTGCTCAAGAGGACAAATTTTTTACTTGGTTTTAGGCTTACCATATAAGTGGGAACCGCCCTATATTCGCTAGCCTTAGTTAGAATGGTCTCTTCATGACTTAGAAAAAATCGAGTAAAGGCTAAACGGAGGTGTAGCAAGTGCCGCTCGAGCAATCCCTTGGTCACTCAAGCAGTACTACTCTCCTAGGTCAATTTGAAATTCGTTTTTCATTCTAGTGACCACCACCCTTTGACTGTCCTCCCATTGCTTGAGCAGTCGTTCGCGAATTTTTATTTTCTTGGCTTCCAAGACAAACCCTATTCCAAGCCTATAAATAAAGGGAGTATTTCCCAACCAAGGGTGTCTCTTTTGGGTTCTAAATTCTTGCCTCTTAAACCTTTGAGATGATACCACAACCCTAGATTCCTAAATCCAAAGGCTACCATCTTGTGATCCCTATACAACTTTACACTGGAGAATAAGAGCTTGTTTGGTTGAAGACCAAACCCATTGCAAGTGTGCATGTCGAGGAGTTAGTGTCATATACCATTCTAAAAAATAGTTAGGGTGTGGGTAACCTTGACCTGTTAACCCTTAAATTATAATTAATCTCAGAGTTATCTAATTATGTATAATAATATCCAAATCAAACCATCATAATAAGAAACCTGACATATATATATATAACATAACACAGCGTTACCACTACTAGGGCACCATACCTTTTAAACATCTTTACAAAACCTGTACATTATGACTCTTATCATAAAGTAAAATCTGACACCAACACCTCTACGTCAAGTTAGACTGCTCTGTGGACCACTTCTTTAATCCGAACACCTGTAAACAAACAACTGGGGGTGAAAAGACCACACACTCAATAAGTATATTCGAAACATATAGAAAGAAAAAGCATAAGCACATTATAATTATAATTGTAACTCACATACACAGTAAAAGTGTAATTAACATAAAATAACCAACTTCCAATAACCAACATCCAATACCCAACACCTACTATCCAAAATTCAATAATCTGACTATCCAATAACACCTGGAAGTCTCGGAAACCTCATCGCCACCCATATATGCCCGGGAATCTCGGCAACCATATCGCTACCCGTATATGCTCGGGAGTCTCGGCTATTATATCGCTACCCGTATATGCCCGGGAGTCTCGACCATTATATCGCTATAATTTACGCTCAGTAGTCTTGACAACCACATATTGATAAACACCCACAATCAAATTCAAGTACTTGAAACCACATCCAACATCAATCCATAATCCTTAAGCTATTGAGTCACAATCTAGCCTTATACAAATAAATATAGCTAGTAACAAATAATCACCATTTCACAATTCATAATCTATCAAATTGCTTCTCATAATTAAACTTAATCTCATAACCAATCATCAATTCACAGTTCATACCCCCATTATATCACTACTCACAAGTTATAATTCACTACAAAACATACCAGCTAGTTCACGTAGTATAGTATACGCAATCAATCACATTTCCAATCAGTACATTCAATATACTCACATTGGGTTACATCTAACCCTGGATTCAATTTCCCTGTAACATTTTTAGATGAACCCGACGCTGACGTCGTCGCTTCAATACCTAACATACGTCAATATAAGACATATGAGTACTATTAACAAACACATGATATTATGCACCTCAAGGATAAATGATTGACTAAGTTTAAGATATCACATCTCCCTATCCTTTCCCAAGTGATATAATGTAAATCAAAATCTTAGTTTAGAGTATACAATCAAAACACATTAACTTCCACATCCACATTTGATGGCTAGATTGATCGACCCATAATCTCCTAGCTAAAACTCTCCATGAACTTTAAATTACGTGATGAAACCAATGTCATCTTAGAGTAGGCATTCCAAGATTTGCAACCACAGGTCATTGGATAAGATTGGATTCCCGTATGAAAATTTATCTCATTTTTCTTGAAAAATACTTATCTAGTCGCTTGTTTAATAATTACAGATTTTTAGTCCACTTTAAATGACCACCATTTTTTAAAATATAATTAGGTGTTGTATCCTTTAGAAAGATCTGTGAGTCTGGGTTCCAACCAAAAAAATGGTGCATCAATTGGAATTTTCTAGAGTGAGTTGTCGCGATTCTCCCATGAACGCTCAAGTTAAATTATTTGAACCAGTTCAAGTTCAACCAGTTCATCAGATAATTTTTATGTTTAACCAGTTTATCAGAGATTCTGTAACCCTTCAACCAATTGATTGATTTTTGAATCGGTTTCTCTCTCTCTCTCTCTCTCTCTCTCTCTCTCTCTCTCTCTCTTCCCCTTCTTCTTCTTGTTCTTCTTCTTTTTTCTTATCTTTTCACTCCCCTTCTCTCTCTGTCTCTCCTGCTATATGAAACTCACATTAAACACACACATACACATACATACATATATACATTTATATTTTACATATATGTGTATATAAATACATACATATACACATAATCAAGGAAATAAGGCTATGGGAGAGACGGGTGTCCTCCCTAACTCACTGTTTTCTTTAGCTTTATTACACTTAGGTCCCCCTTAGTTCTCCATTACTTATTAAATTACACCCAGGATATTCTCCCTTTTTATGATTTAACTCTAAAACCCAATTTTTATCACAATTTAACTCTTAGGGTTATAATTCAAACTTTTTTCCCACTTCCATAGCTCTCGTAACAATAATTTAACCCCCAAATTAATTTTCATAAAAAAATTGTGCATTAGTCCCTAACATTTAATAAATAGTGTGGGTCTCACAACTCTCCCCCACTAAAAGGAATTTCAACCTCGAAATTACTTACTATCAACAAACAAATGAGAATACTTAGTTCACATAAGCTCTTTACTTTCCCATGTCACATTTCCTACCGAATGATTAGGCCACAAAACTTTCACTAACGGAATAATCTTTGTGCGTAGCAGCTTTTTCTTACGACCCAAGATTTTCATTAACTACTCTACATAGGATAAATTCTTACCCAACTCAAATGTTATGACACAATAACCAAATAAGATTATATTAATCAAATGCTTACAGAGCATAAAGATATAGAACATGTCAATGAACTCATACATTCGAATATTCCTAGGTCTGTATGAACAATACACATCATTTGGAGCATTTCAGTCATTCATATACACCCCCTCAAGGCCACAAACACGTATCACAACTATAACTATACTTCAAGTATGCCTCCCGCATGTGTCAACAATTTCATAAAAATTTCACCAAACAAATATCACAACAAGTAACACTAAATGAGAAATAAAATCGAAATATCAAAATTCCAATGGTTAAACAAGATAATATATCATATCTTGAAATAAAATGATACCATTATCCACGCACATTATGCATAACTACTTACCATAAAAAATTCGTACAGCCATACTAACACTTCTTTGATAACTATTATTATACATAACTTTTAACAACAATAGATATTGTCACTCTGTACAAATACACAATCTCATCTATATAAAATTTATTACCAAAACTCATTATAATATGTTCTCTTCCCCATTCTAGAATAGGGAGTGGTTATAGCAAATCTATTGGCATGCCAAACACTTAGTCATAAATTTAATAATTTTTCGTTTCTTTCTCATCCATCAATAATATTTCCACATATTCCCAAAATAACTTAATGTTGCCAAAGTGCATAGCATAAGCTATATTATATACTTCCTTTATGATCTCTTATTTTCCAACACTGAGTCAATTAATGTATAAATACAAATATTAAATAATAACACACCATCTTTTCGTACTACCCAAAATCAGTCTGAAACCCATCTCTAGCTTCTTTATATTTTTTAAATGAGGATTCTAAGTCTATACATCTTATGTACAATTACCATCATTTATCTCACCTAGAATTGAGTTAACAATACATCAGCTTCAATCAATGGCATCTCCATGTCTAGAGATTCCATCTCAACAAAATATAATTACAAGCACACTAAACACAAGCTAAGAACCTTGATGTTTTATGATTTAAAACATCCATACTTCATTTATCTTCCCTAAACATTAGTGCATGATATATTCATAATCTTTGTTTAACCAAAAGAATCTGCAATCAACACATAACCCAACCTTTAATATGAGTCGAGACCATAAATTATAAACCTTTCCTTCCAAAAGAAATAAATAACACAAACTAAAACTAACCTAATTTCAACTGTAGAAAACTCTTTGTACATTTATCATTTCACTCAAACTCTACATCCTTTCTCGTTAGTCAAATCAATGACATAAAAATTAAAACCTTGAATGAATCTGTGATAGTAACTTACTAATCAAAAAAAAAAAAACTCATAATCTCGGATACACCATTCAATTGCTTTTACCTTACCATAATTTTCCTCTTGTAACACCATGTTCTCGAAAAATCACTTTGTCATTTCAAATCTCACATTTACTAAATTCAGCACATAATTATTTTTCCCGTTTAATTCATAATACGATGCCCAACCATTGCCCAAGTTTCTTCCTATTTTCAAAAATGCATCAAAACATTATCCATAAATAATCTAAATAGAGTTGTAATACTCCGTTCATCTAATCTACAAAATTTGCTAGATTACTCATCAATCATAAAAACATAACCAGAAAATCATTATACCCTATCTGGTACGAAAAACTATTTTCAACATATTACTGATTCTTACTCTCAACTGATGATATACAATTCTTAAATCAATCCTGGTGTATACTTTAGCCTCTTGCAATTGATCAAATATATCATCTAAGAGCATATATAAAAACCCATAGTTCACTAGTTCCTCCAATTACTTTGTCTTGTTTTTACTAATATCATTCACCTACATCACATAATCTTCACAATCTTTTCTGAGAAATTTCAAAATTTGATTGCAAATATCAAACATCAAGTTATTCTTTAATCACACTGAAATGAAAATTCAGTCTCATTTAATATTTGAAAAACTGCCTCTATCGTTGAACAAATTACAAGAGCATAATATACAAATGATCAAACCATTTCTAATGTTTAATCAAAATCTCACATGTCAAGAGTAATCAAATTTACTAATAATTCGCAAGATCTCACAATTCCTATAATCAATATCTATACACATCACTTCACCTACATAAGAATCATTCATTTTGTTCTTACTTACTCATTAAATATCTCCACACTAGCAAATCAAATACCAACACATATACCAACATATATGTATCAACACAAAATTTGTTACTCAATTAATTACTTAATATCATTTCTTCCTCTTTAGTTTCTACCTTGGATGTCCATATATATGTATATCCACTTATATACATATTAAACACAAGTTATCCAACATTCCACCAAAACATTTCCTTTTCTCCCCTTATATAATTTTTTTTCTAGTTACCTCAATTCCTTATATGCACCTTTGTATTAGAACATAAAAAATTCAATCCATACAACTTTTTACTACAGTAAAACCTATGCATGGGTGTCCACAATTACAGGTACTTATACCTATAAAATAATCCCAAAGATAAATATCAAAACCAAAAATTCATCTATCTCCATTTAATCTCACTATTAAATTTTATATTATACCACCGTCTCCATACTAGTAATTAATATAATGATCAAAATCAACCACCATATCGATTCTCAATATTCCACCTCGCATGTATTATACAACACAACATGGTTAAACTATAACATAGCCTTCTATTTTTAAATTTGATTATATCACCATCACTTTTATTCTCATTCCTTCACTCAAGCTGAAAAATTTATCTTATCACACATGCAGACTACCACACATAGAAATAACTTTGCAATCAAAATAATCATATGTTTATTCTTAACAAACATATAAATCGTTTGTTAACCACTATGACACCATAGTTCATCCATAGCACCACAGAAATGTGGCTTGCAATATATATGCTATATACACATCATTAAGACATTAAAAATATTCATCTGCCATTAATGCAACACAAATCGTCACTGAAGCAATAAATTTCGCCATTAATACTACATATCAATTGGCATGGTCATTTTGTCATAGAAGTGTTGTACACCACAAAAATCACACAATGAAACTCGTACTATAATTTGTACCGCACAGGCTACAGTTATTGAACACACAAATAATATCCGTCACTAAGGCCACATCAGTCATCTAGGCTATTCGCCACACAAGGCTATATTCCTGTTATTTAGGCAATCTACCATAAAAGTTTCCTCATTATTACTAGCAAAATTTGCCACTAAGGCCATATATCCGTCTTAAAGGCTATATTTGTCTATAAGGCAAATCAGCATACTCACATTATCCTTTACAAGACAATAACTCACAATGTTTTACATTAGCAATGTATAAACATACTCTAGTAATTACCACCTTATTCACCATTTAAAAAATGTGATTGTTGTGTACCATTTATTTAACCGTATTAAGGGCATATAAATCCTTCCTCTTCTCCCAAAACTTAATCATTTGAGAGATTCATAATTCACTATGCTATAAAACTATAATTTAGTATACATAAATATTCACACACACCACATTATTCAGTACACACAAACCATCCTATTCAACTTGACAGACATACCTCTAACGGTCCACTGCAACAGTTAAACTTGACAAGTCCACAGAAGCTATCAAACACTAGCTCTGATACCAAAAATTGTCACACCCCATCCCAGAAAAGAGTTAGGGTGTGGGTAACCTCGGCCTGCTAACCCTTAAATTATAATTAATCTTAGAGTAATCTAATTATGTGCAATAATATCCAAATCCAACCATCATAATAAGAAACCTGATAAATACATATAATATAGCACAACATTACCACTACTAGGGCACCATACCCTTTAAACATCTTTACAACATGTGTACATTATGACTCTTATCATAAAGTGAAATCTGACATCAACATCTCTATGTCAAGCTAGATTGCTCTGTGGACCATTTCCTTAATCCAAATACTAGAAAACAAACAACTGTGCGAGGGTGAGCAAACCACACACTCAGTGAATATATTCGAAACATCTAGAAAGAAAACACATAAGCGCATTATAATTATAATCGCAACTCAAACACACAATAAAAGTGTAATTAACATCAAATAACCCATCTCCAATAGCCAACATCCAATATCCAACACCCACTATCCAAAATCTAATAATCCGACTATGCAATAATGCTTGGAAGTCTCAACAATCTCATCGCTACATGCATATGCTCGGGAGTCTCGGTAACCATATCGTTAACCGTATATGCCCGGGAGTCTCGACTATTATATTGTTACCCGTATATGCCCAAGAGTCTCGGCTAATACATTGCTACCATTTATGCCCAGTAGTCTCAACAACCACGTACTGGTAAGCACCCATAATCAATTCAAATACTTGAAACTACAACAACACCAATCTACAATCCTTAAGCCATTGAGTCACAATCTAGTATTATACAAATAAATATAGCTAGTAACAAACAATCAACATTTCACAATTCATAATCTATCAAATTGCTTCTCATAATTAAATTTAAGCTCATAACCAATCACCAATTCACAGTTCATACTTCATACCCCTATTATATCACTACTCATAAGTTATAATCCGCTACACCACATTCCAGCTAGTACACATAGTATAGTATAAACAATCAATCACATTTTCAATTAGTATGATTCAATATACTCACCTCGGGTTACATCCAAACCCGAATTTAGTTTTCTTGTAATATTTTTAGATGAATCTGACGCTGACGTCATCGCTTTAGTACCTAACATACGTCGATATAAGACATATGAGTACCACTCACAGACACATGATATTATGCACCTCAAACATAAATGATTGATTAAGCTTAAGATATCACATCTCCCACCCCTTCCCAAGCAATATAATGTAAATCAAAATCGTAGTTTAGATTATACAATCAAAACACATTAACTTTCACGTCCACATTTGATGGTTAGATTGACCGACCCGTAATCTCCTAACTACAACTTTCCATGAAATTTGAATTACATGGTGAAACCAATGTCATCTTAAGAGTAGATAGCCATTGGCTAAGATTGGATTCACGTGTAAAAAGTTATCTCATTTTTCCTAAAAAATACTGATGATATTTTAAGTAAGATATGGATAATGAATTTGAACTCAACAATTTTTTATCCAACACGCTATCAGAATCACATCCAATATGCATGCAGTCCAGAAATAAACAAACGCCATTAATAGCATTCTACAAATTCTGTGGTTTCCAAAATCAGGTTGGTTCTTCCGTGCACAATCCTTTCCAAAAAGAGATTTTAGGAGGAATTTTGGGGTGGGAAAGTGATA
The DNA here is from genome assembly GCA_951799425.1 of Ilex aquifolium. Taxonomy (NCBI): domain Eukaryota; kingdom Viridiplantae; phylum Streptophyta; class Magnoliopsida; order Aquifoliales; family Aquifoliaceae; genus Ilex; species Ilex aquifolium. The sequence continues at coordinate 15,373,124 of OX637393.1, read as the reverse complement.
TTTCGGGAGTATTTTTTTACATTTTAAAACCACTCTGTTTTATTATATAGATTGTCAATGAAGAAAGAGCAGTGAAGGTGACTCCCACGAGGAGGCTAAGACAGGGAGACCCCCTGTTCCCATGCTTGTTCATACTTGTTTCAAAATGTCAAGTCTCATCAGCTAGACCATTAGTAGCAATAGGATGAAGGGTCTGAAGATAAAACAGAGAAAGTCCAACTATGTCTCACTTATTGTTGTTGATGACTCTATTTTTTCACAGAAGCATCAAGAACAAACTGCTATGAGCTGTTGGAGGTACTAAATCAATACTGCTATGCATCTTGACAGCAAGTAAATCTGAATAAGTTAGGTTTCTTCTTTGGCAGCAACACTCCATCTCAATTAACCGAAGAGTTGGCAACCATTCTCAGAGTCCCTCTTAAGCAAAAAACAAGGAAATACTTGGGCTTGCCTACAGATTGACAGAGATCTAGGAGGCAAATTCTGATATAGACTAAGGAGATAATTTTGGAAAAAATAACAGCGTTGAAAGAGAAAAATGTTGAATCATGCAGACAGATCAAGGCGTCGGTATGAGCCATCCCTTAATATGCCATTCTAATCTTTAAGTTTTCCATTAAATTCTGTCAACAATTGAGAACTAGAGTAGCCAGCTTCTTGTGGAGTAAAAGCAATGGAGCAAGCTAACAAAAAGAAAAAGGGGGAAGGGGGTTTGGGTTTCAGAGATTTGAAATTTTTCAATAAAGCCCTATTAGAAAACAGACATAGAGATGGGTAATGCTTTGGGGGTACGGCTTTTAAACTGGAAATGTTTCCCTAAAACCTGTTTCTGTGAGGCAAAACCCGAACAAAATATCTCTTGAATATGGAGCAGCATCCTAGAAAGAAGAGAGGTACTAAGCAAAATTGTATGTGGCAGGTGGAAAACGGTGAGAAGATCAAGATATGGGAGCATTATTTGGTTAAAGATTGATTATCCAACCACAGAATATATGGAGAATCTACTGTGGAATCCCTATTTCCAGCTGATATTTCAAAAAAATGTTCTTGCTCTGACATTAAGCCTAACACCATAGGAGGATGAAGTAAGTTGGGCAGGGACCAGTTCTGGCCAATATATGGTTAGTAAGTGATCTTTGACCCATTACGTTGGAATCCTGAAGCACCATCACGAAAGCTATTGCGCGGCCGCCTGCGGTGCGTAGCTAGGGAAGCAACCCTGGCTACTGTGGAATCTATGGAAAAGAAAATTAATAGTCTCCTATATGCCCCCATTTACGGAGAGGATGAAGAATCTGTGGAACACTTGGTTTTTGCAATGCCCTGGATAAAACAACAGTCACTGGTTGTGAAGAAATGAATGAACGAGCGTTGGAGAGCTCTACCAAAAGGAGGACCAATATAAACTATGATGGTGCCTACCAGGACAAACAAAAGAAAGGGGCTTAGTGTCTAATAATTAGAGACCATAATGAATCATACTTACAAGGTGAATCTGGAACTGCAGCAGCTCTTTCTCCCCTGGTAACAGAGGCTTTAGCACAGAGTAAAGATGGTCATATTGCCAGAGATAAAGGCTATGCTCTAACAATTCTTGAATGAAACTCTGAAGTTCAGATTGGTTCTTTGAATAATAGAGAGAGACAGTGGATTAGGGAAGTGGAGGTATTCCAAAAGAGATATCAAGCATCTCATGGAATCTATCCCCTCAATCCAACTGAAAGCAATTGGAAGGGATAAAAGGCAATCTTCCTCCATGCTGGAATAATCTCATACCACAGACTACAGGAAATAATGGATACTGAAGCTCGTAAAGGAGTAGGATAAAAGTAGCTTTGTTTGTCTAGATTTCTGAACATTGTATTTGCTTTAATGCTTTTGCATTCCTGCACCTCGGCTGTTACCATATTTCTCCTGTTTCAATGAATGGAAAATGACCCAAAAAAAAGCGGATATTCATCTCAAAGTAGCCGGCCAGTCATGCATATTCTCACCCCTTTTAGTTGAATACAATTTGAGAGACAGACAGAGAGACGTGGCACACATGATTCTCTTCATCAACAAAGTCATAACTTCTACAAACTTTGACAAAGGAAGGATACAAGCAGCAGCCTTTACATTGAAAGGGGTGACACAACTGCATCCCCCGGACGTATACAATGTCAAAAAAATTATAATAACAAAGAAATACACAAAATTGAAACACCAGGTCTCATTCACTCCCACATTACCCATTTCAATTTTCTTTCTGTGAAATTGCTACCTGGTTCCATCCCTTTCTTCCTGCCCCCACCCCACCTCCATTGGGGCCGGGGATATCAAGTTTGAGGTCTACTCTACAGTTATTTCTAGTATAGTGGTAAGTCTGGGTCTTCTGTATCTCCTAAGAAGCAAAGAAGAGCACACAACACTTACAGATGAGAGAGCCATGCATGCACCAGCTGCCCATGGTGGCAACTTGACCTTTACCCAAGGAAAGAAGACCCCAGCAGCAACAGGGATTGCGATCACATTATAAGCCATGGCAAACACGTAATTCAATCGAATACGAGAAAATGTCTTTCGTGAGAGGTCAATGGCCGTTATTACATCTTCTAAATTACTCCTCATCAACACGTAATCAGCAGCTTCTATTGCAATATCTGTACCTGCCCCAATTGCCATACCAACATCAGCGGCAGCTAAGGCAGGGGAGTCATTGATGCCATCCCCCACCATTGCAACCACACTTCCATCCTTTTGAAATGAACGGATGACCTCAGCCTTTCCTGCTGGCATTACCTCTGCCCTTACATCTTGAATGCCAACCTGCAGATTTAATATTCATTAATTTTCTTGCACAGTTAATATTCATTAATCTTGTGCTTCAGTAAGTTTTAACAACTAATAATTCCAGTTCTGCCCCAAGCTTTGCTGCAACTACTCCATTTTCTGTTCTAGTTATGGAGAGGATGCAACCCAACTCTAGCAAATTCAAAGGGGCCCTAAAACTCAAATTCTGTAGATTTGGGATGGCTTCAAATGGAGAAGCTAGTCCTGTCAGATAATGACAAAGAAATGTCCCAGAAAGAGCAAACTGAGTTCTGTACATGATTTCCAATTGGTAATTGTTGAAGTATAAATACTTAAGTTACACACTCTCCAACAGCTTAAACTTTTGGAGTATATAGTTATTTAACATGGTATCAAATCAAGAAGTCTTGTGTTGGAATCGCGCCGCCACCTAATTAATAGATTTCCACGTGCTAGGCCTAAAATCGGCGTGTTGAAGAGGAAAACAAAGTCCACAATACACCAAGGAACCATAGAGCTTCTATTAAGGATACTCAAAACTATGACCAAGGATAGGTCAGAATCTCTGAATTTAAATCCATACTGGACTAGGTTGAATTAACAAAGTCCTGTTTCTATCCATTTTTCACACCTGTGTTCCATTCTTGGTAACAGAAAAATGGAAAAAGGATTAAGAAAACGAACAAATTTTCAGAGTGTCAATCTGATAACTGGTTCTAAATAAAATTCCTAGGAAAGTCCACCAAAGAAAGAAAAAGAAAACATTATCGGCTTTTTCAAGAATGAAGTCCATTAAGAAGTAGAACCATTTCATTCTTTCTTTGTTTTGGCTTTAGTTTTTTTATTTATTTTCTTGTCCTTTTTTCTTGTTTGGGAGTGGGCCCAGGGGAAGGGGTACAATGGGGGGGAAAGCCCTCAGTTTTATCATACAGAAAGGTGAAAAGTCAACTTTCATACTCATACAAGGAGAACAAAACAGCCAAAATACATGTGAATGTTTCCTTATCATTTTTTGTTTTTTGTTTCTAAGCCAAATTTCCAAAGGCGACATACTGAAACATAAAAATGAATACGAACCTCCTTAGCAACAGCCTGAGCTGTCCTCCAATTGTCCCCTGTAACCATGACAGTTCTGACACCCATTTTCCTAAGACCTTCCACAACTACTGCAGCTTCTCTCTTTAGTGGATCCGCTACCCCCAAAACACCAATTAGGTCTATATCATATGCCACTAGTATGCCAGTCTTTGCACTTTCTTCCAACTCAACCACAAAACTTTCCACATTGGTTGAGATAGCGACACCATTTTCAGTCAGCAGCCTCCGATTACCAACCTGTTCAATATGCATAATCTCAAGTCACCAAAAGTTATAAATCACATTTCATTAGATTCTAACCATGCGCCCTGTTCAATATGCATAATCTCAGGTAGGCCACTAAACCCCCAATAGTTTTTTTTTCTTTTTCTTGCCAAAATCGATTGTAAATAATGTGTCAGAAACTCACCAAAACCCGTTTTCCATTGATAAAGCACCGTACCCCTCTACCAGGTACAGCAGAGAACTCCGAGACATCAAGAAGCCATCCAGAGAATTTGGGATTTTTCTCATGGCTCTGAGCATCCTCAATCGCGGAAGGCTCATCAAAGAAATGGAAATGGCGGGCATATTCCAGAATTGCTTTCGCCAAGGGATGTTCACTGCTAGCCTAAGCCATAGAAAAGCAGACAAAATCATAAATGATCAAGTCTTCGTTATTGCTTGATTACCAAGGGACTAAAACCTAATAAAAATACAGAAGCTGCAGTTTCTGCAGCTCCTACTATTCAATTTTGAGTACTAAGACAGGCAAAATTCCTCCTCCTGAAAAGCAACTGCATAGAAGGCTAGTTGATATGTATTCTGAAGGACTGTGATTAAAATCATGACTTAGGTGACATGGAGCAAACGAGTTGAAATAGCCTTGGAAAAGAACAAAAAGTTAGCACGCAAAAGAGAAGTTATGCAAGCCAGGAAAGTGGAAGTTACCTCTGCAGATGCTACCAGTGTAAGGAATTCTCCACGATCCATTCCTGAGAAAACTTTTGCAGTTGTAACTGTGGCTTTCCCCTGCGTCAGGGTGCCTGTTTTATCGAATACAATATACTTAACCATCTGAGCCCTCTCCAATGCATCACCTCCTTTTATGAGCACACCATTATTAGCTCCCACCCCTGTTGAAACCATGACAGCCGTAGGGGTGGCCAAGCCAAGTGCACATGGACATGCAATGACTACAACTGATATTGAAAACATGAGGGCAAAAACAAAGTAATTGCCATTTTCAGGTAGCCATTGTTCTGGGTAAGCTCCAAGAACTCCACCAATATACCTATAGACAATCAGCAGAAAAAAAAATCAAAGTAAAAAGGGAATTTCAACATACAATTATACATGACTAGGCCATATCAAAATTTTAAACTTACCACCCCAATAAAGTCAACAAGGACATAATTACAACTGTAGGGACAAAAATGCTTGCAACCTGCACATAACAGAGATACCTAGGATAAGTTTCACATTTCACAATTATGTCCACTGAGCAGAATAAGAACCTAAATAACAGGACCAAGGCTGAAGGACGACAATAATAGGAAGGCATTCCTTATTTTTCTTCTACCTTTGAGACTCCTGGTGCCACCTTTCAAATTTCCCTATCTCAGTTGCTCTAGCATGTGTTTTTTTGAGTTTCGATGCTGCTTTTATCCTGATGAACTTATACTAATTAGGCCCATCAAGCTTGGTTGATATATTTGAGGGGTCAGTCCACCCACTGCCAATTAGTTTTACGTTGTATGCTCTAACATGGTATCAGAGCATTGAAACAACTATGTATACCAGGAAATTCAAATGGGTAAGTCAGCAAACAAACAACTTTACATACCGGGTAATTCAAATGGGTAAAAGACTTGGCCCACAGACCACCCAAGGGCCAATTCTAATAGCACATTAGAGCATCCAAGCCCAAAACTAATTGGCAATGGGTGGAGTGGCCCCTCAAGTATATCAGCTAACCTTGATGGTCCTAATTATTCGATGTGGGATACAATCTTTGTAACATTCTTATATTTATCTTTCATATTCTTCTAATCAACTCCATACTCCCAAGCTAGTATTCCAATACATCCAGAGGAACTTCCAAGAAAATTCAAGTTTTAGAGATGTGATTTGAAGGCCACAATATGGCATGCCACCCACCCAACGTGCTTCCTCACAAATTGGAACAACGCTTTTAAACTTTAAATAGAATAACTGAAGCAATACATGCTCCCCAGAAACCAATGGCACTTACATAATCAGCGAACTTCTGAATGGGAGCTTTGGACATCTGTGCAGTTTCAACCAGACAAATAATCTGGCTCAAAACTGTGTCAGAACCTACTTTGGTGGCTTGTATGTGAAGAGCACCATGTAAATTCATTGTACCTCCAATAACTAATGAATTGACCTCCTTCAAAACAGGTGCAGATTCACCAGTTACCATACTCTCGTTAACATAACTTGAACCCCAAACAGCCACACCATCAGCAGGAATCTTGGTACCAGGAAGAACTTTGAGTATGTCACCAGGCTGAATCAGCAAAGCATCTATTTCCCTTTCTCCGGTATTGCTTCCACCTGTGAAACCAAGAAAATAACCTCCTCATTTTGTCACAATTTTGAATTTTATTTTCACCATGCATCTTGTTACCACTTACCAGCCACATTCCAAAACAAATTATCACTTTTTATTTTTCTTCATTTGTAATTTCACTGATGCCCACACAGAAACCTCAATTTATTAAAATTGCCTGCTACTTACTGAGATTACAGAAGGAAACATTACCTTTGTCTTTGACGAGTAACAAAGCTGTTGCCGGTGCAAGTTCCACTAACTTCTTGATAGCATCTGATGTTTTCCCCTTAGCAAGAGTTTCCAAGTATTTCCCCAATAGCACAAATGTTATAAGCATTGCACTTGTTTCAAAGTATGTTGGAGACCAAAAACCAGTGATTGCACCATAGAGTAGTGCATACACAGAGTAAAAGTAAGAGGCTGAAGTTCCCAATGCAACCAAGACATCCATGTTTGTTGAACCATTTCGAAGTGCTCTGCCAGCTGCGACATAAAAACGCTTCCCAATAACAAATTGAACGATAGTGACCAATGCCCACTTCAACCAATCACCCATTTGGAATGGTCCACATCGACGGAGCAATAAGGAATAAAGCAAAGGTATGCTAGGGCAAACAAATCGCATGAGAAAGACAGGAATCTGCCACCAATTAATAAAAGCCAATTGAACATTTAAGAAAGAAAAGGAGTTTGATTGAGTGCTGGGTGTTTAAAGAGGCTTTTTTATGCGTTATGTAAGCAACATAAGTTCCTAACAAATATCCACGAGAATAAAAGAAATTACTTACACTGAGAAACAAGCTGGCAGTGAAAAGCCGAAACATCTTTGAGGATTCTTCAAAATCTTTAGAAGCCATTCTGGTATAAGGGTTCTTGACAAGTAATTTAAACTTCCCAAAGCTTTCTCCCTCAATGCCATCAATTAACGATCTAGAACCAAGGACCTCAGTATCAAAGAGAACTTCTAATTCTCTTGATATCCTGTCAAAACGAAATTGTCTCACTCCCCTCAAGTTGGAAAGTATACCTTCTAAAACCTGTGCATCCAGCTCACTTGATATTCCAGTAACCTCTAGTATCATTTTATCCTGCTCACTGCTCTGTACAAGTGAAGCTTCAAAACCAGCATCTTCAATTGCACTGACTATATCATTCTTAGTAATTACAGTAGGATCATACTCGACCTCTCCTAAAGAAGTAGCCAAGGCAACTACCGCCCTTTTGACACCAGGAAGCTTTCTTAAAATGCCTTCAACGGAATTCACACAAGCTGCACATGTCATACCTCCTATTGAGAACTGTCCTAGCAGTGTTTTATGTGACTTCGTGTGAGATATACTAGGTTCAGGTAGAATCTCTGCTTCAAATCCTGCATCTTCTACTGCATTCTTAATGTCTTCATCCTGAAACAAAGAGTAAATGGAATTTAGTTGGAATCAAAATCCCATCTAGGTATGCAGCATTTAAAATTACTCATACTACGAAGAACAACTAAATCACAACTCTAAGATGCATAAACCTGACTCATTGCACGGAAACATAATCAAGGATTTTACTAATTCTACCAGCAACTCTATGCAATATTGAATATGCTGACAGCCACAGTCCATCCAAATTTCCTCATTCCTTATTTGATAAATAATATTTACAATCATAATATGATGAATCAGGTAGGGAACATATAATTGCTCCAAATTTCACAGCAGCAAATAGATGGGAAATTTCAAAAACCTAGAGAGGTGATGCTTTATTAACTTTTCCTCATAAATGTCAGTTCAACCAATAAACAAGTAACTCAGTTAAGAACTGACATGCACAAGAGAGAAGAAAATTATCGTAGTTTTTTCTTTCACTAAAACCAATAATATCATCCCTGGCATAGTGATCTTTAATAAACCTGCGTCATTTTTCTAGGTGCTGACTAGCTTCGCTGGTAAAGTGCCATGGAAGTCATACCATGAAACTGTGATTGAACCCCACATCCATGTCTAGCTTCAGGTGATTTGTAGGCAGCTGTATAACAGTACTATTCCAAATACTGTGCTTAGTGTGTGTTCTTACAATTTAAAAACTGGTCATTATTATGTTTGGTCCACTAATCGAGGGTGCTGGCCTAGACCTAAATTTTATCATTGTGTGCAGGATAAGGATTCCCTCAAAATATGAACTCATAATCTCACAGTTGTTAGCCAGTGGCCCACAATTTAGAAACTCAACAAGCCAAAAGTTATTTATTTCAACTACCTAGGTCACATTTTGTTCTATATCCAAATTTGTAACTCAGTCGAGAATCAACTACATAGTGATCTCAATCAGAAGATATAATAGTGACTTTCAAAAAAGCAATGTCAATAGGTATAATTAATCTACTACTAATGCATTTGAAAATCATTAATCGATTGTGAATCGCAAGCATTCAATGTGCCAAGGGTCGACAATGAATCAAGATGCTCAACAATCAAAATCTCTTCCCAAAATGAGAAACAAATCAACTATCTATCTTAAATCTTCTACTTAATTGATCAAAACCATACAAAACTAGTTATTTTTGTTAAAAGTGGATCCCCGATGCTCTAGTATTTCTTAAATATTGTTTTAAACCTGAACTTCTTTGTCTACCACCAATCAGTCAAATCTAATTTTCAGTGAACTGTTCAGTTATTTGTATTCTAAGTTCTAACACTCTCCATAGATCGATCTCGGACTATTGAGTATATGTTACTTTGCCACAACATGCAATTGGGCGAACAATTTTTGTAGTTGTAGCAAGTTTTTAGCGTCGTTACCGTGGAGTGATGTCTAGAACAATGAGCACCTATTGCTGTCATTTCAGTTCTACGCTAGTCCTCTCCCAAATCATGGGGATCAACCAATCACATCAAATATCATTGGAATCACCATTGCATGATGTGGTCAAATTAGGCAAACCTACCACAACCCCTTTTTTCGTATAAGCCTGAAATTGGTTCTGTCAATGTCAAGACTGTAAACAGATCAACTGCAGAGTTATTACCTGGAACTACATCATATTCTCGCTAACTTATTGTGCATGCCAAAGTTATGTTCAATACACTGGGGCAGAATCATTCCAATGATAGAATGTGCACGTTACATGTGAGAGGTAATGTGCCATAAACAAGCAGGACATTACATCCCCCCCCCCCCAAAAAAAAAAAAAAACAATAACTCCACCCTTTACCCAATAAATTCATCCTGTAAGGTTCAGATCAGCTCTTCACCGGGGAAACTCAGCTCGGAGGCATGTACCAGCTAAAAAATTAACAAGTGCTAGACTAGAAGATATCATTACTGGAGCTATATCAATATCAACCAGCATGAAGACAGTATTGAAGTTTAAGTGCCATTTATCATGCATATAACAAGTAAATATGAATTTGTCCGTCGTTGTAAATTAAGACACTTTTGGAGACTAAATAGAAATCCGATCTAATGGGAGATTCAAGCATATATTCCATAGTCTTGCTGGATGGTTACCTCACTAGAATGATCATAAAAACCAATTCGAAAAATAGAGTGCAGATAGGCTTAAACATTGCAAGATACACGTGTTTGAGTAAACTATACAGAAAAACTAGTTCACAATTTTGAACAATCGACACTAGCCCATTATTTAAACCATCATCAACATCAAAATCAGCATAAGCAAACCAAAACTACTACAAGATCACAGCAACAGTAATTACAATCTAACAGAAAAAAGCACATAAAAACGAAGTATCGTTCAGTTCAAAGCACCAAAACAACATAGACAGCTCGAAATCAATGAATTTTTCAACAACTAACATTAACCATTATTTTACTCAACATAATAATCAAGCCTAAAAAAAATGTATCCAAAAACCAGGAAATGATTAGTTACAAGACATTAATTATCAGATAAAAGAGAGTAATCAAAGACTAACATTGACCAAACTAGGATCAAAGGCGACATCGGCTTTGTTCTGGAGCAAAGACACGGAAGCTTTAACGACGCCGTTCACGCTCATCAAAGCTTGTTCCACCGAGTTCGAGCACGCAGCACAGGTCATCCCTGTAACTCTCACCTGAATTCTCTTCAACTTCTCCACCAATTTCCCGGAATTCTCAACGTCATCTTTTTCGTATGCATCCAAAAGCCGTACCTCCTCGAGGTCATCGCCGGCGTTGGCCCCCAACGTTGACGTCAGTTGGACGTCTCGGAAACTCGGCGCCATGGAACCAACCACCGGGAAACCAGAGACCCCAATAAACAAAGATATTTAGGTCTGTATCCCTGGGATATAGAGAGAATAGCGATAGATATTTGTTATGTAGAGAGAGAGAGAGAGAGAGAGAGAGAGAGGGGGGGGCGGGGGGGAATTAGAGAGAAAATGTCAAGGGGAGGGAGAATACGAGGGGATGTTGGAGACAGCGAATTTGTAACTAAAGTAAGCTGCGGGAGGGAGGGATGGATGGGGCAGGTAGGACAGAGAATTTGTGAATGGACAAATATGGGCCTACGGTTGGGCTTAATCACGGTTTTGGGTTTGTACTGCATGGGTTTTTGATGTAGTACACACGTGGGGCCCATGCGAAATTACCTAACAGCTGAGGTTTAAAGGATGACTCAAACGACTTTGGAATGGTACGAAGCTATTAATTAATAAATTGTTGGGAACTTGATGCAATTTGGTTTTTTCCTCTTGCCGTGTGGGACCCATTTGGGAAATTTGTAGCAGTTCAGATTAGAAAAGGTGAATGATTATGGAAATTCTGATTTTGGTAAGGTAATAATTGTTGGGGTTTGGGGACAAGCTGGTGAGATGAGGACGTTTTACCTCATTTTGAAGTTGTTGCATATATGGAAATTTTTCCTCATAGCCTTACAAATGTATCAATCTCAAAGATAGTGCTATGGTATTGAGATTTACTTTTAAGGATTTTACACACACAAAAAAATGTATCCATTAATCTTATTTTAATTTAATTTTGATCATTGATAATAAAAATAATAAAATAAATTTTTTTAAGTGTTGCATTTTTATTTAACCAAAAAATTGATACTGCACGCACTGAAAGTCAGTCTCAAATTTGAACAGATGTCAAATCAACTTTAAAACGGTTATAGTGGTGTAATAACTCAAGAGTTCTAAATTCGATTAATTTGACATTCATAATTTGTAAATTTAATGATGCGACATCCAAAACAAAATTGCACCGAGTAGGGTGGTCTAGTGTTGGTACCGGCCTTACTCCTCATCTAAAGGTTGAGAGTTCGAGTCCTGGAGTCTTCATTAGGACTCGGTGGTTGGCCGCTATGTTGGCTTAGCTAGGTCTGGTCCCGAGAGATGTTTCAGGCGCGGTCAGGGGCATTATGATCCCACCAGTGAGGGTCTAACGGGGTGGTCGCTGGACGCTGTTCTTTTCCCTCACTTTTTTTTTGTAACCAAAAAAAAAAAAAATCCAAAACGAAATTGATTTAAACCATTATATGCAATGGTTTGCAAAATTTATATTTTCTAGGGTAAATTACATCTTAACCCCATGTTGTTTAAAGTGAGAAACACTTTACTTACATTTATTTTGAAAATCACACATGAATTTTTTTGGACTAAAGTATAAACAACTAACGGAGTTAAAAGCTTAGTATAAAAAGAAAACAATGTCCTTCTTTCTAGAATGCCATACTTTTTGTTCCTTGAAATTTTATACATTTAGAAAATTTTGCTTAATTCATAGAACTACATGCGAGAAAAAGGGACTGTTTGATCTTTGAGAGAATAAAAACTTAAAAATATAATGTTTATAAAAACACACTGAGTTTCAAGCTTTGATCGTTAGTCTTTACAGAATTTATACCGATTTCACTATAATTCAAAATAATTCGGTGTTAAATGTAAATTTGGTAATTAACACGAGGTAATGCCTTATTGGGTCAAATCAGTTGCAGGTTTGATTTATCTTCTTATCGGGAGATCTGCTAAAAACAAAAACAAAAGTTTTGTGCAAAGTTTGCCAATAAGACCTTCAAACAACTTAAAAAAGTTGCCATAACAAACTAACCACAATTCAACAAATTGGATTGAGTTAGTTGTAGTTGCTTTTCTTTTTGCACATACACTACACTTTCTCATGGTTTCTGTTTGTTTATAGTCAAAATGAACTAGTTTGTAAGCTGAATGATAGGGGCATGGCTATGGTAACTTCAAAATTTTTTGGTCGTTTAGCGACGGCAGCCATCGGAAAGGTTGACCCATCCACGTGACTTTACGAAGGAGCCTTTGCACAATTGACATTTAAGTTTGGACCATTTTTAAGTTGCCCAATGGAAGGAAATAAGCAACGACACCCCCTTCTAATCTATGTGGAAGTTGGTGCACGTATGACTTGTAATGTGAGCATCCAACTTACATCTTCGTTTGTAGGTTAAGGAAAAAATTTAGAGCGAGGCTATTCTCATTCCACAAATACTTCATTCTTATCCTATTTAATTTTTTATTATCAACTACTAAGTCCACTCATTCATTCTATACCCACCTCATTAGTAATTAAATCCATCTCATGTTATATACACCCTTTTAATAAGTAAACTCATTTTACACTTTGTCATAATTAGGGTTTCATTCTCTATCTCATCTCATGCACTTACAAAAATATTTTTTCAATATGAATTTTTTCAATGAGATACAGGTTAGTATTACTTCTCAATTTAATTTTATATTTGATTTTATGTTTGTTGTATGGATTTTCATTATTTTCAGTATGTTTTGATATTTCTGACAAGTTTAATAATTTTTTTATATGTGTTTATATATATATATATATATATATATATATATATGTTTTCAGATTATTTATTCTTTTTTATCTTGTTTAGGTTTTGCATCTATGCTTGTTATATTTTTTTCTTGTTCGATTTTGTACATGTGCTTGATCCTTGTTTTTTTCTCATGTGTCGGTATTGCATCTTGTGGTTTTGCGTCTTATAGTTTTGTTTATTCCTTTTTGTTTGGTTTTTTTTTTCTTCTTGTTTAGGTTTACTTCTTTCGTTCTTGTTTCGTTCTTTTCTTTTTAAAAATGGTGTATGTAACATGGGGTAGACTTAGTTATTAATGAGGTGGGTATAGAAGGAGTGGACTTAGTAGTTTGATAATGATAAGTTAAATAGGATGGGAATGAAGATTTGTTAGGTGAGAATAACTCCACCCAAAAAACTATGATACCGATTGGAACAAATTATAACCTAGTAACACCAATTTACAAGTCCATTAAGTCAGTAATAAAATTCAAGGATCTCCAAAAATTTGAAACTGGCCATAAAAACTATGGATTGATTTAGAATTTTTTTTTTTATACCGATTTTAATTTAACCCTATTGAATTAGAACTTGACATGATTAAGTCACAATTTTCAATGTGACAACAAAAATAAAAAGTAAAAAAACCATAGTTTCGTACTTGATATGTCCCGTTTTGAGTTGCTCCATGATTTCTTCGAATTGACTTGTCAAGAAATGAATTATAGTGATATCCCATTGTATTGATAAAACAACACAATAATTCCTTCACATTTTAAAATTAATACAGAAATGTTAGTAAAAAACTCTGATAAAATAGTCATTTTCTCTTTTTTAGAGTGGGTTCATGAAATGAAAAACTCAGGCAAAAATAATGACAAATATGAAATTTAAAAATATTAGGGTAAATCGTACAAGTAATTCTTGAATTTGTCATTAATCACGCTTTCATCTCTAAAGAATCAATTTCACCAATTTGATCCACAAAATACTTGAAGTTCCCCAATCGGGTATTATGACACCAATTGAGGATGTAGCTCTATGTCTTCATAAACCCTAAATGAAACTAGAAGGGGACAAATAGTTGGTGTGCATAAATATATTGACCTAGTGTGTTTAAATGTTTATCAACAATCAATCACATAAAGAAAAGCAAGGCACACGATTTTTATGTGAAAACCCTTGCAGGAAAAATCACGAGACCAAGTCCAACCTAAGTCCCTTCTTTATTAATATTGGTAATACAAACAAAAGAGTTTACTCCCCCGAACAAACTGCTTCTCAACTCATAGATCAACGGCTCCTTCTGTAAAAGCTAAGTCACGCTCCCCCCGAATACTTATGAATTGTACTTATGAATCTCGAGTAAATCTCTAAAACACTTCGTAATTTTAAAATTATAGAACAAAATGTATGTTCTAGGTTTGATCTCTCAAATTTTTCCTCACAAGACTCCTAGGTTATTTTAGGTTTGAAAATCTCTTCCAAAAACTTATAAAATACATTCTAGGGTTGAATATTTTATAGAGGAAACCAATAAAATCGAGTTTGAAAAGTGTCCTAAATGCATGATCAAATTTCTTAAATGCTACAGTCGCTCTAGAGATGAGTGAACGAATAGCGAGCACGAGTCCCAACAGTTTATCAAATCCTCATTCCAACCTATACCAGTCTGCTCGCTCGAGCAAATAGCCCATGTCAAGTGAGTGCCGACTACTAGATCCGAAAATGGTCCAAATGACCTCAAACAAGCTGCCTAAGATTTTGATTGAATGTGGACTATACATAGCCTTATTTTATACTTAAAAATCATGTTTTCTTATTAAAAACACAAGGCTAAGTATACATCACATAAATCAAGTCTTGAAAATAATTTTCAATAGAAATCCATGGGTTAACTAAGGTACTGGGTGCACTTGACAATCTTAACCGATGTGTGATTGCCAATCCTAACCGATGTGTGATTGCCGCAAGTTTAACTTGATTATCTTCATGAATCTTCAATTCATTCTTAAAGTAAGCTCAATATCATCCGACTTAAATATCTTCAATCTTCAAAACCAGAATCTCAACTAATCTCAACCAACTTGATCCATATGACTCATGAAAATATGTCAACTTGCAAAAATACATTTACAGTTCACAAAATGAATGAATATGATCCCTAACACTTGTCACATGTTTGGAACATGAGAATATTGAGGAGCATTTTTTTCATTATACTTTTAAAACATGCTGCATTAATGGAAAAGCAAAAAATAAAAAAATAAATAGAAACACACCTAGCACAAAATCACTTCCCCAGCAACCCCCCCCCCCCAATACCCGCCCTCCGCAATTGAATGTCAACCCATCCCCCAGAAATTACTCTTTCTCTCTCAATGCCTCACATACATAACTGATAACCCTAATCCTAACCCTAACCCTAGCACAATCTCTACCGGCATTAAGCCCATAAGTGTATCCATCCACAACCACAAGTGAACATTATCAACACTGAACCTCAATAAAGAAGTCTAACAGTTTCTCTCGACATCTGTCTTTTAAGTCACTAATCTCATATTAGCTTGAAAAGCCAAACAATGGGCTACTGCCACCTCTGTGAACCAACCCAACCCTCGTTTCTCCCAACTTTTTGTTACTAAGTTGTGATTCATGCTCACTACTTGGAATATGCTAGATTGAGGAGAATAGTTTGTGATTGGTAGATGAACATTGAGGGAGAAAAATAGGAATGGAGCTAGCAATGTCATAGTAGATGGGGGGTGTCATGGGGCAAGTTCTACCACTGGTGGTGGGCGGTTCCATAGTAGGCGTCGTTGGTGTGTTGAGTAGAGAGAAAGAAAATTGGAGGGGAGAGAGAGGGAGAGAGGTGAGTATTCTGCATGGAAGAGGGATAGAGAGAGAGAGAGAGAGCAAATGTGTATTATGTGTTGAGAGAGAGAAACAAAGACACTATGTATTTTGTGATTCTTGTTTGTGAGATAGAGAGAAAAGAAAAAGAAAAAGGAGAGGAAGGAGAAGTGTGTTTGGGTCCAAGTGTACTATTGTTCGAATTAGGAGTAAGTGTGTTTGGCTAAGGGAGTGTTAGTTAGAGATCACAATTAGTTAAATGCGGGAACTTTGTGAAGGACCAAAATGCGAGAAGTAAAAATCTTAGAAACTATTGGTGCAACTTATCCTTAATATTATTTCTAGTAGTGCATTCATACACACATTGAATGATATGATTGAATGTTTCAATTGAATCTTTTCTACTAAATATAAATGAGTTGACTAGAAGGGCCATCAAGTAATAAATAGTTAAGTCTAACTGCAAGGAATTAAGGAATAAGTGGTGATCATGGAGAATTTTTTAGTAGATGAGTGACGGTTATGTTGTTGTGTTATAGATGAAGCCACCATTGAAAACACATATTTGTGAGAACTTATTGCAGTAACCATTCAACTACATTGCAGTGATATTAAAAAGAGTTTCTGGCTCTACAAGACTAGCTTCCCATTTAATTAAGAACTAGTGCCTAGGCCTACTGATAATTCATGAGCCCCGGACTCGACTCCAACCCCGACCCCAGACCCGGACCCATAGCCGAACCCCAACCCCGACCTCGACCCTAACCCTAGTCCTCATACCTGAACCACCGACCCGGTCATGAGGTATGTGTATGTGTGTGTGTGTGTGTTTTGGTGTATTAATATATGTATATGTGTGTTTTGGTGAATTAATGTGTGTGTGTATATTTTGATGTGTTAATGCATGTGTGTGTATTTTGATGTAATAATGTATGTAATACGAGTTAATTATTCAACTATTAGTTTTTAAAAAATTTATTTACTTAGATATATACTGTACTTTTAAACTTATTTACCAAACTATCGTTGTTTTAAAAAATGTGTTTTCAAAACACACTTTACCATTGGTAAAAAAGCTTCAAAGTACACTAGTTGAGTAAATAAGTTTTGAAAAAAACAGTTGTTGGATAATTAATTCGGATTAAGATCATAATAGAAACCGTTCCGATACTAAATCACTTAATAGTAGATAATTTATCATATATTGGTGAGGATTCCCTGGAATACAGTGATTCTATTAAGATTCATTGTACATATATTAGCATTCAGGGAATTGAGGGGGCATTAGTTCTTTCTTTCTTTCCTTTTTACTGGGGTACTGGGGGCATTAGTTCCTAGGTAGATATGGATCCTATCCATAAAATAAAATACAAAGCTCCAAAAATATAAAGCTGAATAACAGTTTAGATTGCTTACATTCAATACTATATTAACTTCAATAGCAAAAAATAAAATATCTAAATTAACTTATATTTTAACTATAGCAAATATGTGAACTACAATAAATATTTTAAACACAATAAACATTCTAATGGAAGTGAATATTTTAATCATATTTATATTTAAACAATTAAACATTTGATCACTCACTTATATTTTAATTAGAGCGAACTTCACTTTGTATTCTGAAAGAGTTCAAGTTTTTTACTTTGTATCCTTAAAAATTAAATTACACTCTTAATATATCAAAACTGTTGTAATGTGACTCTTTTGTTACTTTTTCATTAATTTTTCTGTCAATGTCAATAGGTTGGCTTTTGACGAAAAAAATAACGGAAGCTAACAGAAGGGTCACATTGAACACACTTATGATACATTTAGGATATAATATGAAAAACTTAATTTTTGAGGGTACAAAGTTAAATTTTTTTTAAATTTTTTAGGGTACAAAATGCAAAAAACCCTTTTAATTATAGTAAAAGAAAGAGTGCATATCACAATCATGCACAACTGCAGTAAAGGAAATGTTTGGCCAGAAGAAATTGCAGCAGCTTAGATGGAGAAGTAACTCATAAAGCAAACCATTTTATATAGGGACACACTCTTTTTGGAAAGATGACTTTGTTTCCACTCATCGGAGAGAGAGAAAAAAAAAAGTGACCAAGAGTAGAAAGTAGAAAGTCTATCAAATTCCCACTAACCAGTACGAGACAATTCATGCATGGAAATGCATTATTTCATGCCCTTTCTCCCAAACAGTTCCTCGTTGTCCCCATCAATTACCAAACCAATGATGATCTTATGTATGTGCTTGATATGGTCTCACTGATGCATGTATGACATGTTAAAACCAACGTGCATTTATATTCCTAATTAATAGGATAAATATCACTAACGCTAATATAATAGGATAGTAATGCACTATCGTTCTTGCACATGAATAATTTTTGTACATAAAAATTAATAAAATATATTAGGTATATGTGTATTTGAATTGAATATTATCTTAAATTTACCAAACTTAATTTTTTATTTCTCATTCCATTATATGATTATGAAAACTTTGTATGTTCCCAAATTTTTTTGTTTTAACTATAAAAAAAATAGTTAAAGTTCTATTTTTCTTAGAATTTTGTGATTGAGATTTATTGTTTAATGATGCTTGAGAAATTAAAATTTTTGAGATTCATTTGATTAGGATTCCACTTATAATTTCTTGAATAAATTAAAAGTAATTATTAATATACTAATCATATTTAAACCTTATTATAATTAGGAATTAGTTATGTCAATTGGGATAAGATTTAATATACTATATAATATATATTATCTGGCAAATTAAAATTCTAAAAACTTTAAGCTTAAACTTAAAAATACACTATAATATCTATTTTTACATAAAATCTTAATACAATATAGAAAATTTATTGAGACTGAAGAATTATACTGATGTAACATAAATTGATTTTAATAAACTATATGTACGATTATTTTTTTATCTTAGAAATGAAATGGTTAAACTTTTCGATGAAAAATAAAATAAACATATGTAGACATAATATTATCTTTACATATGTGATGAGTAATATTAGATTGATAGAATTTTTGAAGGTTTTTTAAACACTTTATTGAAAATATAATGATGCATGTTTTTAAGGGTAATATAGTCAATCAAAAAATTTTATAAAAACAGAAATTTATAAATAGAGAATAGATAATTAAAAGAGATGTTATAGATAATTTAGAGATTTAAAGACGTAAGAAAATTTAAATATCACTAACGCTGCGTGTTAAATATCTTAATTACAAATGTAAGAGGCAAAATCTCTTATCTTCAGTATTTTTTGGGGAATCTCTAGTGGTAGTCTTAATTACCAATGGGTTTATAAACCAACAAGATCTTCTTCTCTGCGTTGTGAGGTTGGGTAGAATCTCTAGTGATAGCCTTTAGGTTTAGGGATTTTGGTTGTGGTGGAAGCTCTCAAGGTAGAAAAATAATTTTCTCTCTTAGAAATCTCACAAGAGGCTTAACCTAGCAGTGGGAAAGACTATCCCTATTTATAGGTCCGGAATAAGGGTATTCTTAGTAAATAATAAAACTCATATTCGAAAAGACTGCTCGATCAGTGGAGGGCGATCATAGGGTGGTTATCGTTAGAATGAAAATCATGTTTCAATCCAAATGAAGGCATGCACCGCTCGAGCAACCATTAAGTACCACTCGAGCGAGCTCTTTGCTGCCTTCCATGACCTTTTCCCATTTCATTCTCTAAGTCATCAAAAGACCGACATAGCCAAGACTGGTGAGCATAGCTCGGTCCCTACCAATTTTAAAGCACAAAACCAAGCAAAAACTAGTCCTCTTGAGTACTAAAAGGTGTTGCTCAAAGAGGGGTCCGATTATGATTCAATCTATGTTTTCAAAACTCATAAATGATTTTAGAAATTTTTTTATTTGAAATCACTTAGGATTCATAGTCGGATTCCTTCCAATTCTATTTTCATCCTAATCAACCTAAGTAAAGAATAACTAAGGTTTTATCTTAGGTGTCTAGCTCATTACTTTGTCCTAAGCGTGAAGGTACATACAGAGGTTGAATGATATTGCTTTGACACTTGATCTCCTCCCTTCAATTATAATTTTGCATCTTAAACTTGATAGAATCATGACCATGGAAAAATTTTAGATTTATAATGGACTCTACAAAATTAGTCAATTACAAATGTGATCTAACAATCTCCCCCTTTGGTAATTTTGTGACAAAATACACAAGTTAGAAATTAAGATTACATCCTCAAATCATTGAACAAAAATAATTGTAAATCTAATTTCAGTACTCAAGTACACGTCCTAAATCTCTATCTAGTACAAGAACCTACTTCGTTAGATGAGGCTTGAAGATCGTAGTCCTGCACATCATCACTCAAACTAAAACCTCATGCAAAATATCATATGTTATAGACATAAATAACATAATCATAAATTTAGAAGGCACCAAGTTAAGCATAGGGCATAAGTATATAGACATCATACAAGTGCAAATATGTAACATGTTAAGAACTAAGTTGCCCTATATGCTTGAGAACATATTGATCTATCAATATGAAACACATCAAGTTGTCCCCCTTAGTTGGTGTTCACAAGTAAAATAACAAGTGAAAAATAAACAAAGTAAAATAGGTGACTTCATGCCAAGTTTTCAAATTTACTCCCTCGGAGTATTTGAAAAAACTCCCCTTTTTTATGTTCACATGTAACTTATCTAGTCTAGTCAAGAGTAAATCTCCCCGATTCCTCTTATATGTACTTAAAATATTCTCTCCCTTTTTAGGCCTAGTTTTTGAAACATGCCAAAGAACATGATTTCCGAGGAATTGCCTTGGTCTATCAAGATTCTCTTAACATTGAAGTTGGCTATTCTCAACGTCAGGACCAAGGCATCACTGTGTGGGTGATGAATCCTAGCTAGGTCTTTCTCATAAAAGTATATCGATCCGTCCATTTAGTCGGTTTTTTCTTTTTCAAAACATGTTATGTTGCCATTCCGACATGGTAGATCTCTCTAATTTGTGTAGCTTTTTGAATGTATGCGATGGCTACCTTGTTTGTTGCCATGTTTGGATCCGTAGCAGCATGGATGACATCAATTATTATTGTTAAATTTGGTTCCCGTCCCATCGTATTTGTCTCTTTGACTGCATCAACCTTCGTCTTTTCTTGATCTACGAAATTGTGAGAGGTGTCTAGCTTGGACAAGCTCTTCCAGGTGCTGCTTAAGGGAACGACTGTTCTTTTTCATATATCTGATTTTGCGATGGTAGGAGCACCTGAAATTTGGGTTTCTTCTTTCGGGATCCCCTCCTAATTTGTTCGGCCATTTGCAGAAAGGTTTCCCCTTTATTTGGAACAATATCATGTAGATGGGCTCTTTGAAGACCGTGTTTACACCGGTAAATGTTGATCATGATGGGAAACCTTATTTCTCCTTTTCCTTCACCCTTGATCTTGGATTTATTGTTCAACAATTCTTTGCCATTTTGCTTTTTTGCTGGTTGGTCACGGCTTGCGTCTCTGCTGAGATTATCATCCACATTTGCATACTTTTCTACTTTGACCATCAACTCCTCTACATCCAGTACTAGTCTTCTTGTCAGTGACTGATACAACGGATTCTCTTTTGGTAAACCGATTTTCAATGATGCAATCGCAAATTCTGGATTGTTGTTTTCTATCTCGTGCATCATCTCCCAATAATGATGAGCATATTCCCGCAATGTTTCCCCATGCTTATTTTTCATTGAAAGCAAGCCTCCAATATCCTTTAGTTGACGATTGCTTGTTAAACAAGCTATAAATTGTTTGGAAAGTTGTATCCAAATATCAACAAAACTCCGAGGAAGACTGTCAAACCACTTTATAATTTATTTTCCCAAGCTGCTCGAGAACATTGTGCACAACAGAGCCTCGTTGTTTCTGTGGATTGCCATGAGTTGTCTATAATGACAAATGTGGGCAGTCAAATCGGTTTCCCGTTGCAAATTTTAAAGTTGCTGAGCATAAATTTGCTTGGGGCTCTTTCGCTCTTTATCTATTTACTGAAGAGGGATATTTCCATTCCCCTAATGTATTCTCCGGTCGCCCTTCTTGCAAGCTCTCTAACGAAATTTTGTTCGAGCCTTTTTAGTTTGTTATAGTGCTCCTTAGTTATGAACCACTTCTAGGCATCCTCTACGTGTTTCCAGGCTAGAGTTTGGCTTGACATGGGTAGTGTCGTGTTTCATTTTGGTACAACGCTCTAGTACCTAAGAAGTTTCTCGATCCTTGGATTCTCTCGAGGCCTCCTTTAGCACGTCATTATCTTACTTTAGTTTTTTCGTTCCCTCTTGGGACTTTCTCAGCATGTCATTGTGAGCATTTAGTCGATCCTAGAGTTATTGGACGAGCTTCATAAACACCGAGATTTCCCCATCGGCACGTGGGGATCTCTCTTGATATTCTTCGTTCTTTTGAATTTCCAAGTGAAGGTAGTATCTTCCTGATGACACATTGTTAAGATCTGCATGATTCTCATCCGAACTTGTAAAACCTGGGTAAATTTATTTTTTTATGAAAAATGACAAAACGGTAATTTGTTACTATGATACGCATTGAAAACCCAAATTTTTCTAGAACTCAAATGAAAAAACGGACCTCGCCGTTGGGTTCGTCTTGCGAAATCTAGCTACCCTGTCAATTTTCATCGAATTTCGAGATAGCCAGATTTTCACGTTTTACGAGGAGACCAGGTGTCGAGTGATCTCATAAACAAACCCAGGAATTAAATTTTGAAAAGTGAATAATAATTTAAAACTAGTTCATATAAAAATATTTTGAACTTGAACCGGGACGAAATTTAATCGATTCGGGTCAAAACTGGACCCGGGAAAGGAGAATGTGTGGCGGAATGAGGACCAAGTGTTTGGAGAGTATAAAAGGGGAAGAAAATCAGAATTTCTTCCCCAATTCTCAGCCTTTTACCCGTTAGAAAAGAGAGAGGAAAAAGAGAGAGAAAAATGAAGGGTTCCATACCTTCTCTTTCTACGATCTAGAGTCAAGCTTTGCTCAAATCGACTCAGCCCAAGAACAAAAGTCGTTCTCCTCATTAAGGGCTACACAACCATACCAAAAATCACGTATTTGGGTGAAGTTCCAAAAAAGGGGCTTGGAGAAATCAAGGGTTTTAGGCGTGATTTGAGATTGTTAAAGCTTCCTAACATCGTTTACGCTTCAAGAGGTAGGGTTTTCTCCCTAACTTGGTTTATTTCCAACATAGGGTGATTATATGGAATGGGTAGGGTGTTAGAGGTGTATAACACTTGCCTATTGTTGTTAATTGATGAAATGGGTATTGAAATTAGGTAAAAAAATCAATTCTATAATGAATTGGTATTTAGAAATTTCTAGCTTGTAATTTCTTGGAAGATTGTGATATGTGGGCATGCTATGTGTTTATATTATGCCTTGGAGAATTAAGTGTGTTATTTTCATGAGATTATATGATAACATGCTTGGACATTGTTGTTGCGTATAATGTTGATATATGTTTGGTGATGTATTGACATTAAGATGATTTATGGTAATTATATGCTTTTGATATAATTGGCGATGATATATGTTGAAATGTGGTGGATATGGTTCATATGACACTCATAACATATTGAACATGATTATAGTGTTGCAATTGTACACTACATTGCATATGCACGGAGGTATCAAATTCATAGGCATTAGGCATGAATGTGGGTGTGTGTGCATGGTTGTCATCAAACACCACTTTTGGTGGATGATGTGTGGGCTCGGGAAGGTTGGACCAAGGTTCGACTAAGTTGCACGGGTTGCATTGAAAATAGGGTCGGGGTTAGAAAGAAAGGCTAGACAATCCCTCGGGTGCAAGACTCCGTTACTTCGAATACGCACTCTGTTGGTATCGAGTCCATAAAGTGTGTCGGCATATGCGGAGCCGTTGGTGAAAGTCCATAAATGTCGTGTCAGTTGGGTGACCATTGGTGGAAGTCCATAAATATTCACCCCAAGAAAGACCCGAAGATTTTAAATAGTCATTGGATGTGTAACATCAATGGCGGAGGCTTGGAATGTTTGGAGATCATACGCATGTCATTTGCATGTGTTGAGAGAGCCAGTGAAGTCTAGGGTTGAAGTACATGAGTGAGTCTCATCTTATTTCATGGCATGACATGGTGATTTTCAACATTGAATTGCATATTCGTGATTGAAATGGTTGTTGCTTGTTGAATATTGCATGTGAACATTTCATATGGACTTAGGTTAAAGAGTAGCCTCTTTAGGAAATACTCTATTAAGCGTGGCTCACCCTTTATGGGGACAACATTTCAGGTGCGGGATATGCTCTGGTGGACAGCTCTCAATCGGGCCCTCATGGTTGAAAAAAAGCCGAGATGTGGCTTTTGAAACATGTTTTGTAAAAACTTTTATGTTATTTAGTTTTGGACATGTGGTATTGTATAGGATTATAAAGTGAACTCATATGAACTGTACTTTGCTTAAAACTGATGTTATGTGAGTTTGGTATGATGTTGTATAAGTTTGGAATGGATTGGAATTGAAAAATGAATGAATCGTAGGAAAACTGGTAAGACCTACCGGTAGAACGATGAGTTCTTCTACCGGTAGAACTTTTCCAGTAAGCTAAACCTACCAGTAAAACTTTAAGTTTTGCGGTAGAATTTTTCCAGAAGGTTTTCCTACTAGTAGAACATGGTCATCTTCTACTGGTAGGTTTTTCTCAAATTTCAAATTCTAAGAATGTTTTTGTTGTGTTTTCGGGTCATGGGTTCTTTTGTTCAAATGATACAAATGGACAATAAATGAGAGTAAATTGATTTATATTGGACCTTGGATGGATTATGTGATTGAATTGTATACAGGTTATGCGTTTGGGAGTGCCCGATACAAGGGAGACTCTGTCCAAACTTTGTGTTGTTGTGATCCTAGTAAAGGAGATGTTGTGTCGTGGTGTCGGGTTATGTGGCATTTACGGGAATTTTTGCGGGTTGATGGGTGATCAACGGGTTGACAAAGGACCCCCGGTTTTAGGGGCGTCACAACTTGGTTTCAGAGCCTAGGTTCTCGATTTACCTAGGGCTTGCAGGGCATGAGTTTAGACCATTGCATCTATTGTGCATTACATGTTATGTGCTTTAAATGCTACATGTTATATGTTATATATTTTGTGAACAATATGCATGATTAAATGTGTATGAAAAAGAGACACTAGGGTTAGAGAACATAACCTTGGATGTCGGAAAAAGAATGAACGGGATGGTTCAGGGTGTGGATGTCTACTAGTGGGTGACACATGCTCTACTAGTGAGACAGGGAGAGAAATCTCAAAGTTCGAATTTGATCCTTATCTTGGGATACTAAGTTAGTACTCTATTGCTATTTGACATGTGTGTAGATGGAAAATAGAGGAAGAGGACGCGATCGAGGCAGTGGGTGGAACAACAACCAACCACCATCGGCCTTTGATTAACAAACATTTATGGAGACTATTGGCACTATGGCGGCTACCTTTGCACAAGCTAGCGCCAATGTAGGCCAAGGAGGCTCAAGTAACCTCTAAAAGTGCAAGGCATACAACCCTCCGACTTTTATGGGAGTGGCGGAATCCATAGTGGCCGACCATTGGTTCCAGCAAGTCGACAAGATCTTAGAGGCCATGAAGATAACCTCCGACGCCACTAAGATAAGGCTAGCTATATTCTAGTTAGAAGGAGAAGTCCATCTGTGGTGGGATTGGGCAAGGGCCTTGAAGAACTTAGAGGTAATTACATGGGGAAAGTTCTAGGAGCTCTTCATGGGCAAGTACTTCCCATCAACTATTCAACATATGAAAGCCCGGAAATTCTTAGATTTGAAGTAGGGGAATATGACGGTGATAGAATACGTGGCTAAGTTCACTGAGTTAGCCTGTTTCGCTAATGATTACGTGGCCACAGACATGGCCAAAGTGAGGTAATTACTTGTGAATGTTTTGATTGTTGCTTGGTGATCCGATTGTACTTTGCAGGCTAGACATCATCAACTCTTTTGTTTAGTTTCCCACATACGACGCTAATTGTAAGAGGCAAAATCTCTTACCTTTAGTATTTGTTGGGGAAGATGAACAAGGATTAAACTGTTGGTCCTGTAAAACGAGCAAACTGCTAGAGACCGGGGATAGGTTGGTCGGAGACACACTGATGCCTAAGTGAATGATGGCTCTGAAAGAAAAAAAGTAATTTGCAGGGATTTTTGTGTGTACCTTTGACTTAAGGACATCCTGTTTTTTATAAGACTGTATGACAAGGTCTCTGCCACGATTTCAGTCTTTGGGCGTATTAAGTGGCACACTTAATTTTTTTAATCGGATCTTTTTACGGGCTAGGATCTCTCTTGAATCTCCTTCCTGTTTGTCTGTTTATAATGATATGCCGAACGTTTTCCTATGATTGAGGCAATGTTTCTCTCAATTCAGCCTCATCTAACTCTCTTGCTTGTTGAAGGATCTCTATAACGAGTTATTGATGCGTTGTGTTGTTGATTCGGCAGCTCAACCCTTTGAGCCGAGCGCTAGTCATCTGCTCGGTTTGACTTTGGTGGATGTTGTTTTCCTCATGTGTTTCTCGCACTTGCTCTTGGTTACTGTTTCAAGGCACGCGAGTATTCATTAATTGTCCTAATCATGCGCAGTCATTTTGTCCTTTCAACAAATATATTCTTTTGGTTTCTTGAAAACACATTTACCTAAATCCATTTTTGTCTTATAACTGAGATAATGAAATGTGATTTTTAATAAGAAAATATTATACAACCCAAATGAAACCCAAAAATTATAACCAAAATGCATACCATTCATTGGATGAATGGGTCCCACTAAAAAAATTGATGGATCCAACTCATCCAATGAATGATGATCATTTGGGTTGTAACTTTTAAATTTCTATTTAAATTGTGTGTCATCACTCTTTTTAATATATTAGTGTCATGCACATGGTTACTCGTGTGCATGATTGTAAAGGGCAAAGTTTGGGAAAGGGCTAGGGAGAGAGATGGGATAATGGAAGTGAGAAGAGACAGAGAAAAATAAATTATATAGGTGGTTGAATTCAGTTGATAGAGAATTATGGGTGTTAATGTGGAAAAAAAGGGGTATTATATTTATTTTTCAAAATGTAAAATAAATTATGGTTATTTTACATCCATCTCCTTTTATAACAAAATAATAGTAATAGATTTGTCCATGATTGAACTATTTTTTATCGCATCTTCCCTTGATAGATGTAACATACAAGTATGGATGTATCTATGTGAACATATGTGTTCTTGTCTATCTCGTGTATAACAGCCACAAATCCCACCACACCTTCCCTATCAACTTTGAACAAGTAGTAGGACCATGAAATTCGAAGGAGGGCCCCAACTATAAAGATAATAATAAAAATTCTTAATACTTCAGGTTAAATGAAATATTATATAAAATTAATGGTAAAAAAAAAATTATATTTGATACTTGAGGGGGGTCATGATCCCCGTAGGGTATGGTGTGGTTTCGGCCCTCCCAGCACAAGCACCCACATATATACATGCCACAAATGCGTCAATAATTCTCTATCCTAATTCAGGGCCGACCTAACAGTATTAAAAAAAAAAATAGGCTTTAGGCCTCAAATTTCTAAAAAACTCCATAATTTTAAGTACATAAAACTAGTCCACATAAAAAATTTAAATCCAAGAAAATTTTAGGTTTAGAAAAAGACCCCAAAAAATTTAAGCCCAATTAAAAAATTATAATTTCAATAATTAGAAACTCAAAAATAAAAAAATTTAAAAACAAATAAAAAAATATTTGAAAGTCAACTCATATTTACTCACATCCATCCATTCATTCTCTCTCTCTCTCTCTCTTAAAAAACAAAAACAAAGTATCACATCCTCCATTCTCACTTAAAAAAAATTAAAAAAAAATATTTTTTATTTTTTAAAATAATACTAAAAATAAAAAGACATCATTTAGTATTACAACTTTAAGTTTCAAATTACTTTGAGCCGTCCCTGTCCTAATTAACCGTGGACATGGTATTTTAGAATCACAATGCAAATGTGATGCACAGGTAATGAGAGGATACGAAGAGAACACTGTCTCTAAGTGTAAAAAATAAGAACACTCTAAATCTCTAAAGAATAATTATGAAAAAATATATTATTGAATGAGTAAGAATATATATATATATATATATATATATTCTAGAACCACAATACAAATGTACTAGTAAAGTCAACTAGTTGTACTAGATACTTTAAAACAGAGCAAGGGTAAGACAGTATTTTTGGTGAATGAGATCAGGTGATCTTATAATACTTACTCTACATGCGTAGGCTATTGATCAAAGATAAAACGTTGAACTTGGAATGTCCAAATCTAAAAGTTTTGATAATGCTTTTGTTCTCGGAAAAGTCAAGGACAGGTGACCTGTACAACCATAGAGTTGATGGCTTGGTGCGACGTCAAAAAACCAGATTTAGTTATATATAACTACTAAGGAATCAAGGGTGGTGGGTAATGCTGGTGAGGCCATTGCCAATCTACAGGTGGGTGTGGGTAAATACTTTTAGTAAGGGTGGTGGGTAATGTGGGTGAGCATGATACTAACTCTCCATATGATGGGTTAGTTATAATTTATTTGAAATTAAGTTACGATTTAAGTGGTATGTTACAACTCAATGGACCCAGTTTATAATTTTAAACAAAAGTTGAGATGGATCCTAAATATTTTTAAATCTCTTTTTTCCGTAACTTTATCAGATTAAGAAGTAAACCCAACCTTACGTTATTATAATAACATTAAGTGCGTATGACGTTAAAAAATAATTTTTTTCATATCATAGTCTTATCTCTATATAAATAAATTCTAGGAAGGATAAATTAGAGTTTTCAAATCAGTTTAGAATCCTTCCATCACCTGTATAACTGTATAATTTTATATAGAAAGACCATGATTGAGGAGGCATCGTCTGAAAGAAATAGTGGAAGAATATCAATATTTCTACCTCCTAACCTCTCAATTCAACCATCATCTTATTTCACCACCGTTATTATTAAATTTTTTGCATTGTCTCACGAATTGCTTAAATTAGTTTCATATTTCTTCAAAATTATATTTCGATTATGTTTTGAATTGAGAATACTCGTGTACTAATGATAACCTTTAGGGGCACTACGTAACATAACAAAACGTCTTCTCTAAGTAAACTTCGCTTTTATCCACCTTCCCATTAAGAAAATAACACTACAAGAAAAAAAAAAAAAATCATCGGCATTTAAGAAATGCCAGGAATGGTCTATTAACCGCCGGCATATCTCCCTCACATGGCTCTCCTGGAGTTTGGTTTAAACGACGCCTTTGTCGCCGGAGATGACAATCCAGGCATTTATTTAAACGCCGGGAAGGCCAATCATGCTTTACCATTTGCTGGCACTTAGACGAACGTCGGGAATGGTTCTTTAATTTTTTTTTTCCAATCCAATAAACTTGACTGTTAAAAACCTAGAATGTGATTTTTGCTTGGATGACTATGTCGCTCATCTTTCTAATCTGGGCCTGGTTGTCTATGTCCTCTTGCCGAATTCACATGACGAAAATAACAACTCTTGAGAAAAATTACCCAAATGAACTTATATGGAGCACTTCATCACATATCCTGTCACGTATATACCATCAAAATGTTGGGAACATGCTTGGATATAAAGCTCGTCAAGGTTGATGGCCAAGACCAAGGGTCCAACTCATGTTATAAGTCCGGTCTGAATTAATAGTCCAACTCCAAGAGATCCGGCAAGTCCAGTCCAAAGTGGTCCACGCCCAGTCAAGATCATCAGGTTCGAGGAGCTACATCAGCAGGGGAGCATGCAGGGTCATTCAAGAGCCTCATCCTCGCCGCCTTGGAAAGAGTCAACCCCCACCTCATCCTTTGACCGAATCTTATGGAGAGCACCGCAACTACATCATCCGTTGAGAAGAAGTCACCTGTTCCACCAGATTAGCCATTTAGTTACTATTAAGTCGCCCCAATCTGTTAAGAGGCGACTACAAATTGTAAGCCCCGTCAAAACTTGGGGGGCAGATCACATTCAGTCGAGCACATCTCTCTTATCTCTCTCAGCTTGTAACTCTCTGCTCTCCCTATACTCCTTGAAGTAATAAAATACTTAGGCGACCCTAGCCCTTCAAAGTGGATGTAGGTCACGTTGACCAAACCACTATAAATCCTTGTCTTATTTGTGTCTCTATATTTCTCTACTCTACTACTGCATTTTTTACTGCTCATCTGACAAGTGGTGTACAAACTCAATTTGTGCATCATCAAAGGTGCTGGAACAAGCTTGGAAATAAAGCATGCGAAAAAGAGCAGGAAATTTTGTATGTCAGATTAAATATCTGAGACATGTTTTCTATTGGAATACTTTAGGTTTATATATACAACCAATGTGTGTCATCAAAAGATACATCCTATAAGGACATGTATGTTAATATTTAACAGGCATGTATTTTGGTTGGTAAAGGACACCCAAAAGACATTTCCCTTTGGGCATTCTTTAATTTGGGTCGACCCACCATAGGCACCCCAGTTCGGGTCCATGACTCAACCAATATCTAACATCTCTCAATTGCACATGGTAGGCAGGACACTGTCATCTCTCTCAATCCATTATATACATCAAATTCAATTCATACAAGTTAATATGTCATGCAACTGCTAAGCATACCTGCAATTTAGAAGCTCTACACTAGAAACTCTACAGAGCCAGCATATAGACATCAACCCTAAAAAAAATTGGAAATGGTGTCTCAAGTACCCTAGACCCATTCAGATACACCGGTTCAAGCATCTCTAATCCCTCACAATATAAGAACATGCTTAACCCTCAAAGCTTTTGCCTCTACATTCACACTTTGTCACTATCTAAACTAGCGCCAAAAGTTATCGACGGTGAATATATCGTGGGATGTTCCAAATGGTCTTTTTTTCACCCTCATGTCACTTAGTTCAAAATTAACCGATTTCCCGACAATGTCTTGGAAGGTCAAATCACTCATGGCCGTAAGTAACATACCAAAGTAGTTGAGCATTAATTCTTTCATTTTATGACATAGTCAAAAGTCAGAGAGTACATAGAGTATTTAGTTATACAAAATAACCTGGTCATGTAAAAATGACTTGGAGGACTCACACAGTGAGAAAGCAGGGATCCATTCCTTCATCTCCTTAATTGGTCGCCAAGCACCTATAGTATGAAATACATGCTACGGTGGAGTGTCTCAATCCTAATGAGAGTGTATGTCATACTCATATACCGTACAAATCTTAGTCTAGTCACTATGCAAGCGCCTAACCTGAGTTCTCTATTTGCTTGCCCTCCAATAGCGCCAAATTAAGATCTCACATATGGCTAATCAACAAGCACAGGTATAATGAACATGAAGTTATGTCCATTATTGATCCTTAAATGACAGATCTCATTCTGTATGCAAAACAGAGTGATACTATATGTTAAAGTATCTCATTTTTGCTTGTGATCTCAAGTGCCAAAGGTGATTGCTCGTGTGAGTGAGCCAATAGTGCCTGTTGACATACTTAATGTGTGTGCTTTCTCAAATACCAAGGTAATCAAATAATTTATTATTTAATTATAGATAATCATGTATTAATATCCCAAAAATGTCAATACAAATGACTATGTGATCCATAAAATCTCGTCTAGAGTTCTAACATAAGCCACATATGCATATGTAGCTATAAGTTTAGTCAAGAGGTCTGCAACCATCTGAGTTTTAGGTATGTGCTTCAAGATCACTTCTTTTTGTGGAATCATATCTTTGATGTAATTATATCTTAAATCTATCTGTGACAACTCCTAGATGTTAAAGGAACCATATTAACCAAACAACTTTTTATACAACAATAGAACAAGCCACGTATTTTGCTTCCATGGTGGATAAGATTATGGAGGATTACTTTTTGCTACACCATGTAATGGCGGGGCCATTAAGTAAAAAAACATATCCTGATGTGGACTTTTGTTCATCCATATAACCACCCCAATCGACATCACTATAACCAACCATTTGTACATCTGAAGACTGCTAGCATAAAATATAATCCGAAGTCCCATTGAGATATCGTAGTATCATTTACATTTTCTTTCAAGGAGCTAACCAGGATTTGACTGAAAATAACTAACTTAGGCTACCCGCATAGCAAATATCGGAACGAGTACACATCATAACATACATTAAACTACCTACAACACTGACATAAGGAACACGAGTAATCCTTTCATTTTCCTCAAGAGTCTTAAGGACATAACTTTAGGCTTAAGCTCTCGTCATAGGAGTGTTTATGGGTTTACAGTTTTGCATCTAGAATCGTTCAAGAACCTTCTTAATGTAAGTCTCTTGAGACAAACCAAGAAGTTTCTTAGAACGATCCATTAGGATCTTAACTCCAAGCACATAACTTGCTTCGCCCAAGTCCTTCGTCTCAAATGTTGAGGACAACCATCTTTGAGTGGTGGCCATCATCTCCTTATTGTTTTCAGCCAATAGAATGTCGTCAACATACAATGACAGTATCAAGAAGCTATCTTTAGACCGTTTAACATATACACAATGGTCTTCATCGATCATCTTAAACTCATTAGAACTAATAGCTCGATGAAATCTCAAATACCACTGACTGTTGTGTACATAAGCCGCTGAAATCCCGTGGCCGTAAATTAATTAAGTCAGGTTTTGTGTCTATCTATAACTCATATGGGGTAGAAAAAACTGATTTAGAAGGCACTCGATTAAGGATATAGGCAGAAGTCAATAAAGTGTCTCCCTAGTATAAAATCGAAAGATGAGGTTGCGCTATCCTAGACCTAACCATGTCAAGTAAGGTGCAATTTCGCCTCTCCGCTACATTATTTTGTTGCAGGGTGTCAAGTATTGTCAATTGCTTAATTATTCCTTTTTCCTCACACAATTCTTTAAATTATTCAGATAGATACTCGCGACCTCGATAGGTTCTAAGAGCCTTGAAGTTATTGTATGACTAATTCTCAACCTCTTTAATGTAACATTTGAAACAATCCAATGCTTCGAACTTATGAGAAATCAGATAAACATGACTGAAGCGCGTAAAGTCATCTATAAAAGTGATGAAATAAGATGCACTATGTCTTGCCTTCACATTCATTAGGCCACATATATCTGAGTGAATGAATTGCAATTAAATAGATAGTCTTTTGGCCTTACCAAATGGTTTTCTAAGTAAGACAGTTTTTACATGTGGGCAAGTTAATCTTACTGAATGGGCCCAATAGTCCCTCTCTAACTAATCTATACATTCGATATTGCTCGATATGACCTAATCTAGCGTATCATCTAATTGAATCAACATCATCCATAGATGTAACATAAGAATAAGATTTATCACTAGAATGATCAATATCTAATACCATAAAATCATTTGTGATATGACCTAATCCATAAAATTTGGTTTCTTTGTAAATGCCAACATGATAACCTTAATGCTCTTTTGTCTAGCTTGTGCTTGTTAAAGCTAGCATGACCAACCTTAATTTAAGCATCAAACTTTTTCCCACCTCTCTTGCACTTGGACCAAAAGGTCTTGTGCGAGCCAACCTCAGCCACATAAGAGTTACTCTCACATTTGGCAACCTCTAATCACTCAACTTCAAACTCTAGGTAACGTGATACATCCTTAAGCGTTTTCACACTCTGATTATGCATCTTGTTTTGTTTCACATGTTCCCATGATGGTGGAAGAAAGTGAAATACAGTTTGAACTTGTTCATCGGTCAACACATGAACAACAACGCCTAAATCACGTATCATAGAGGTTATAGCCCTCAAGTGCTATTTTATTGTATGATCTGGCTTTTTTTGTTATGAGTCAAACTTCATGGTCAACCCACGAAGCCTTAAAAGAGAAGTAAGGACCAAATTCCTCTGAGGGCCTTCCACATTGCGTGATCAGTGGAGTAATTCTCAAATTCGAGAATAGGGTCATCTTGCATGTTCGATTGCATGGTATAGCATGCAAGTCAATCCTTATTCTATCAATACTTTTAATTCTCTTGGTCTTGACAGGTCTGAAGTCGTTTAGGCGCTGGCAACACAGAGTCAAGGGTATCCAAGACTTGTTGCTCATACATGACAAATCGATTCTTACGACATCATATATCATAGTTATCGTCATTCAATTTGCCGCATTTGGTTAATTCAACCATTATTCTTTTGATAGTCATTATGAACTAGTCTACGTGCAAAGAAAATGCGTATGGGATATTTACACCACACATTCTAGAATTTTACCACAAAAATCTAAAGTTGTATGGGCAAATGAAATTTAAAACCCAAAAGATCTTCCCATTCTCAATTTACACTCTAAAAGATTAAAATTAATGTATCACACCATCAATCAAACAAAAAGTTAGGAGTGTGCTCCATTTATGTATAAGAATGAGATAATATGACAAATACAATATGAAATTTTGTTTAAAAATTCAACGAACATTTAGTTTTTGATTATACTGCTATCTTTTTATTTGATTGTAGGTAAAATATGAGAATTTTAATCTTTTAGAGTATAAATTAAAATTTTAATAATTTTGTAGGGTGCAAAGTATAATTTATTCCAATTTACAATGTCCGAGCACCTTTGTTATGGGATTTCGTCTCATGTGTGTACCCTTAGACTAAACTTCACTCAAATTGGGTTTACGTATTCGACCTGAAAAAGAGATAAATCATAGATACATAATGTTGATC
This sequence comes from Ilex aquifolium, assembly GCA_951799425.1. NCBI lineage: Eukaryota > Viridiplantae > Streptophyta > Magnoliopsida > Aquifoliales > Aquifoliaceae > Ilex > Ilex aquifolium. The sequence goes on along the minus strand of OX637393.1, from coordinate 15,338,205 downwards.
ATCACTAAAAGTAATCACTATTTCAGGTCTAATTTTTCATCTCTCAGTTCCAATCAAACCAAATTCAATACAAAAGTAATCGAGCCAATAAGAAAAGCATTTCTTTTCTATGGCTAATGACAAACCATTGTTTGAATTTTCAACAAAAATACCTATCTTTTATATCAATCCAACTAGTATAAACAAACATAGTAACTTATCTCCCCAAATATCAAATATTTTCACACACAAATGACAACTTCATAAAACCATGTTAGTGCAAATGGAAAGGATATTAGTTATGAAGTGAGTAATGTCAATGTTGTGTTATGGTGACTGCACAGGCTGGATCCTACGCAATAGTTAAGATCATATTAAAGAACTGGCGATGTGTAGGAGTAATTCATTCGTAAAAGAAACTAACCAATTGTCAAGACTCGAATCCGTGGTGTGGAACAGAGTTCAACAAATCAAGGATGCAATTCTATGTATTGGAAAAAATTTCTTCAAAAACTCATTTTGCATATCGGACCAAGACCCAATCGATCAAGGTTTTAAAGAATTAAGTCAAGTCTTTGCCTTGTCTTTTAAAGAAAATGGAAACAATTTCATCCTACCCAATTCCTCACACACATTCTAATTAAACAATATTCCAACCACCTTCTCAAATTCCTTGATGTGCAAATAAGGATTCTCCCTATCTACCCCATGAAATTGAGGCAATAATTGAAGCATTCTAGGTTTTACTATAAATGCATGAGCTTGAACAAGAAATATAATGCATGATGGTGAAACATTTCTTGGGGCCTGAAGATATTCCCTCATTGTTCTTATAGGTTGAACCAATGGGAGAATATTTGAAGGATTTCTAGGGTTTTGCCCCTCTCTTTGATGTTGTCCCTCTTTCAAATTTATGTCATCCATATCTCTATATGGTTATAGGTCTCGTCTAACAAGTCTATCAATATTATCAGGTTCCCACATATAACCTACTTAAACAAAAATATAAATCTACAACAAACAAAAAAAATACAAATATATTCACAATGGGAAAATGTAACTGAGTCTGTGATGAAAATCACAAGACTTACCTGACGTCTGTCCGAATTACCTTTCAAATACACCATCGATTCCCTAGCAACGCTAAAAATACTTGACACTTCTGTATGTAAATGAATCACCTCTTCTTAAGATATAACAATGGTCTTCCCAAGCGCAAGAAAATTATGCAGTATAGTAACTTGGATAAATCCAAGGTCTTATCCTTAGGGAATAAATGGAATTCGAATGATGATATGTGTGCTTGTGAAAATAAGAATCTTGAGATTTGTGAAAGAGATGATAAAAATGGAATTTTAACGTATTGTATTCAATAGATAAACAACAACCAATCCTTAGGAATTCACTTGTCATAATCAAGCTGGTAGATTCTCCCTTAAAACTCACCTAAGCTCATACTCAAATTTACTTAGGCGGAAAATAGTCAACAAAGCCCCCTATAAACTATTTGTTACTTTGAAGATAGATAATAAATTTTCTAATGATAAATATATAGTTCTAAATCTTTACCCCAAGCATTAATCGTGTCGAAAATTCGTCGACGACCAATCAAAGGGCATAAATAAACACTAGTTTTCAAAATTCATTTATATCATCCAAAAAGCATACTACGTGGTACAAACATGTTGGAGAATCATCGAAACTTAATTATGAACAAGTTTCATCTCTCAGATCATGTCGAAACTTAGTCGAACATAAGACCCATCAATTCAAAATCAACATAAAGCATCATATAAATCTACAAGAAATGAGCAACAAGATGAAAGGAAATCCACTCCAATAGATTAACTTCAAACACTTAGTTCAACTATAAAAATAAACCATGCAAGAGAAGCTTTGAAACATGAAATAGAAATTTCCCCGGTTGTCTTCTCCAAAAGCTAGCAAATCTTTTACAATGTAAAGCTTAAACAAAAATTGAACTCTTAACGTATTAGACACAGAAAAAACTAGCTAAGAGAGAAAAGAATTGTCTCCAGCAAAGATCCATCTCCCTATATAAAGATCCCACACCCTCCTTCTTATTGGACATGGAATGTGGCACAGGTGATGAATGAAATGCCGAAGAAGCTTTTTCTGTCATCGTCAACCAATGAGGGCTCTTCTTGAACTTCGGAGAGATGGGTTCCACCAATAGGAATGAGCTTCATGGGGATTGGTAGCCTCCTTTGCATGTAGGAGTGACGTAACCGACTAAATGCCCTGATGAACCGGTTGACGATTGGTGATCAACTGGTTGAAATGCTTTCAGTACTTTTCACTTTTTCTAAATTTCTCTAATCAACCGATTGAAGATTGGCTTCCAACCGGTTGAAGTGCCTTTAGTATCTCAGACTCTCTCAGTATCTTCAAAATCCTCTAATCAACCTGTTGAAAGTATTGATCAACTGGTTGGAGTATTCTTCCTTTGAATTCCTTCTGATTCCTTTCCTACTGTATCTCTACTCCTCCCTTAAATCTTTCCATAGCATTTCCTTGATCCTTATTGTTGGAACGGAAATCCCAAGAGCCGTTGACAAAGCGTATGTATCGAATATCAAAAATTTTCCTTTAAAATCCTACAAGGCGGAATTAGGATTTGCCTTCGAGATCCCTCGGGATTAATCTCGTCTCAGCACGAACACAGAACATAACAACGAGAAACCGAATGACAGCTCGACGAACCTCGCGACCTTCTGTCGTATATCCCTCAACGTCAGAATCCGGATGCAGTGTGGGCTGCCAAGACCTCCGAATCCCTGCTCTCTCTTTCAGCCTCTCTAAAAAACGTGAGTAAATAATAGATGCTGAATTAAAAATCCTATACGTCTATATATAGGTTACGATAGAAACCCTAAGGAGAAATAAGGACCGGGCTTCCAATGGACTTAGGATTTCTATGTTCAACCTAGAACAAACATCCTATAGTCCATTAATAATAAGTCAGTCCACTAAAAACTTATTATTAATCTCTTGAGCCTTATCTCAAAATTATATTCAAACTCCTTATTATTATATGCTTAATAATCTCCCCACGTTTAAGATTACAGATGTCCATCAATTAAATAAATTACTAACAATTATATTTAATTGACTTCTTTGATTCCTTGAGACTTTACCACTCAACTTATTTGTCATGTTGGATAATTAAATCCACCTGCAAGGTTTGACATGAACAAAACTTATGAGCTTCCTCAAGAGGACATCATCAACCCATTTAAATACTAGGACGTAGTTTCGTTTAATAATTAATTTTCACCATACAAATAACATCGTCTCCCAATTTACCGAGCTTATTGACTCAATATGAATCTCACTCTTTGATGAATTAAAGTGACAAACATTATATGCACGTGGCAATTAAATATTTTGGGATTAAGAGTATAAGCAATCATAGTAATCATGAGGTAGTTATTATCTTATCGAATCAGTAAAAGATAATAACCTCAACATGGGTCTGTTCAATACACAAATTGTACTAGTGCAATAATCCGAGACATCAAACAGTCTCATATAATCAAGACAGACTATGCCAAAATATTATACTACAATCATACTGATAGTGTGTCCAATTCCATCTAAGATTCTGAACATATACTCATATTATACAAGAATCCGATAATCTAGTCTTATGTGCATAAGTCGAACTCTACACACCAGATTGTGTACAATGTAAAATATAAGACACACATGCATACCATATATTAAATATAATGCAAACATTTTGCCCATATAGATTTTCAATAAAATGAAAAGAAAAAACTTTTATTAATTAATAAAACGAGTTTCACTATAAATTTTTTTTTTTTAGTATACTACTCTATCACTTATCACTATTCTTACACTTGCAACCACATGTGTGGCTTTCATCAGCTTAAATGTCCAACTTAGGAGAGTATTCAACCATTAGATTTACAAAATGAATGGATTGTGTTATGGAATATACAATATTAAGTGCTAAACATAATACAAGCCATAAGATCCGTCATGCTGATTAGAATTCACTTTGTCAAGGACTGATACAAATTTGTGTCTTGGGAGAGCCAGATCCTAAAGAAGGCAACAACCAACACCTCCATGCAGCCTTCCACGTTGTTGACCTCTTCCCATTACTGGGTAGCATACTATCTAAGTGTTTCCCTATCCTTCTGTCGTAAGAGAATGAGGGTTCCGACGTCCTTCTACCATTTCCTACTGGTAATGAATTGAGCAGTAAACTGCTCAATCATTTGCTTCCAAGATCTAATGCTCTTGAGAGGAAGGATTTTGTACAACTTCATGGTTGTATCCCTGAGACTCATTAGGAAGACCCAAAATAAGAACCGATGATTCGTGTCATATAAGGACATGAGCTATTTGTATTGTCGGAGGTGAGCTTCCTCGTCATAGACCTTGAACAAGGAACAGTGAACTTCCTCGATATTTTCACCTCTCGAATGCTCTAGATGAAGGGTGATTTGATGGGCTCATCCCAGCGTTGTTTTCTTTCATTTTGCCCTTTTGGTGGCCTTGCCTCTAAGAGTTGAGGTAAGAATGTGAGTCCCCATCCCTCAGTCGCTTAAGGTCAGTTGAAAGGATCAGTGACTTCAGATCTTTCTAGATTCTTATATGTTTGACCGAGAGGCTGGACCCCTCCTCAGAATCCTCCATTCCTCATGTTTTGGGATAGTTGGAGATGGAGGCCTCCATCCGTCAGGGGTTTTGTTCTCTTCTCCCTCCTAGCAGGGTTACTCCAAAGGGGTAATCCCACTTGGAAGTGTGAGACCCTATTACCTTTTGGCCTAGGCAATGGCAGAGATCCATTTGGGATAGATCATCGTGAGTGTGATCCTAGGAGCCTGATATGTTAGCATTGTGACTAGTTTGTCCACCCCTTAGGCATTTACCCTTAGAAGATCCAGCCAAATGCTCGAACTCGTCGATCCTACTAAGGACGCTGAAGTTATCCTACTATATTTGCTTGTTGATCAAATCGATTAGCTCGTGGGCAAGAAGTCCTCCCCCCCCCCCCGACCTTCCGAGCATCTAGTCGGTGAGTGGGGCACACTATTGAGAGTCGTGACGGATGCTCTTCATCCGCCCAATGGGATCTAGACATCGATGGAATAGGAGGCTGAATGGGCCTTTTAGCTTGTTCATAGGGGTTATCCTCTTGTTACCCTGGGATTGGGCATTCACCAGTGTCTACTTCATGCTCGTGTTTTTCCACAGAAGATGCCAAATTGCACGAGTTGGATCTAGTGAAATAGTTGAGATAACGACACCTTGACGATGGATGAGATTCATGCAATAAGGAACAAGGTTAGAAGGGGGGTCGTAGATGTGTCTGATGTATCCCCTCTGATACCTAAGTTAGTCGGTGTTCAAGTTGAAAGGATAGTATGCACTATATGGGCTTAGTTTCACTTACGTACCTAAGACCCAACCATTTGGGCTATTTATACCTATAGAGGTAATGACATGGCATTTGATGAGTCACATCAAGTCGATAAATAGTACATTCCTAGGGGCTAGTAATCAGTGGCTACTGCCCTTCACTGGAGCCACGCATTTACTAGACCTAGAGGACGTCGACGGTCGTTTGGGGTCATATGTCGTAGTGATTACCTTGCTTAGGAAACAACAAATTCAATGCATGTAGCTTGGTCATTTAATGGCTTAGCATGTATTTAATGAGTTGTGTCGAACATTTATGAGGTGTGCCTCGATCATTAAATGAAGCAACGCCCAAGCAGTTCCGTCAACAAGGGCCATGCATTTAGCCAACTTTTCTGGGATATGGTGTGGTTCCCAATAAAATGTGACAACACATCTAAATATCTAATCATTCTCTATTATCTGTCGCATCTAGTGGCCCCAACATGTCAAATCATCATTTATTGCTCGGGCCCGAGACCATTCAGTTTTCCCATGATTCTACAAGTCCCAAGGGGATGCGTACCAGCTCGGTGTCGCCGGCTCGGGACCCTACTTGTTCTCGGTATAAGTTGCCCAATGTCCACATATCCCATCAGTGCCACCCAAACAATGCCCAGAACATCTCCTAGAAATTTGTTTTTGACAATTTCATTCTTATTGGAATGTTGAATATACAAAGTTCCACCATGAATTTGTGCAAGCTCTAGTGATGAAACATATAAAACCATGTTGATGATTAGGATCAGCTTGCAATGAAAGGAAGCAAAATAAAACTATGTGATTTGTAAAGAAGTTTATCAACCAATACTTCAATAGATGATGTACAATGGTGGTGGTTCATATTTGCAATTGACTAATTTCATGGAGTCCAATGTAAAATATCAACCTATTCCATGGTTATGATGTTGTCAAATTCAAGATCTGAAAGCATCATTGAAGGAAGGAGACCAAGCATTAAAGCAACATAATTCAACCTCCGTATACACCTTTATGCTTAGGACAAGGTAATGACCTAGACACCTAGGATGAACCCTTACTTATTTTAACTTAGGTTAATTATGATGAAAATAGAATTGGAAGCAATCCGATTAGGACTCCTAGGTAATTTTAAAATTAAAAAAAAATTCTAAACTATTTATGAGTTTTGAAAAAATAGTTTGATTCACAATCTGACCCCTCTTTGCACAACACCCTTTAATGCTCAAAAGAATTAGTTTTTTGCATGGTTTTATGCTTAAAACCCTATAGGAATCGATCTATGCTCGCTTGCCTTTGTTAGAGTTGTCTCTTTATGACTTATAGAAGGAAATGAGAAAGGGTCGTAGAAGGCAGCACATGACTCGCTCTATAAGCTCACTTGAGCAGTTCTTCATTGTCACTCGAGCGGTACTCATGGTCGCTCGATCAGTGCTTGTCTTAGTTGGGTTTTGATATTTTTTTTTCATTCCAACGACAACTGCCCTATGACTACCCTCCCACCAATTGAGCGATCGTTTGCGAATCTGAGTTTTCTTATTTACTAAGACTACCCTTATTTCAGACCTACTTCTACCTTGAGAGCTTTCATCACAACCTAGATCCTTAAGACCTAAAGCGATACCACTAGAGATTCTAATCCAACTTCACAACTTGAAGAAGAAGATCTTAATGGTTTGATAAACTTATTGGTGTGTACATACCGAGAATCATTGGCGTGCGGCGGGGATGTCCAAGTGAAGTTACACTAGACGTCAAAAGAGGCCCTTCGAGTACTTGTATGTTAATTTAGCAAGTAGTGGATTAGGCTTTGGTGAACCCCGAGTGGTTCCTCACAGTTTTTTTCTGAGAAGGGTTTCCGCGTCAAAAAATCGCTTGTGTTTTTTTATTGATTATTGTATACACTTGTGATTGTTTTCACACACGCGAACTGTGTTTCTTGATTGATTGTTTGATCATCTATTCAACCATAGTTCTGGAAATTGGGTTTGGGTTCTTGGGATCACTGTTAAATTGATTTTTGAGCGAATTAATTGAATATTATTTAAAATAAATCGTCATAGGTTATGGTGATTAAAAGGGGCTCTCACTATTATTTGATAAATCTTTGTGAGAAGAGGTAATTGTAGTGAGTTAGGTTTTAATTGGTAATCAATTAAGCGTTAAATTGAAAAACCAATTCATCCCCTTTCTAGGTGTAGTGTCTTGAGCTTCACATTTAAAATCATGAGGAAAAATCCACATCGAGTGCCTTCATATCATAGACACTAAGTAGACATATTTTGTTTTGCTTACTTGCCTAGTTTACCTTCGATGGATCTATTATTACTACTAGTTAGTCTTGAATGGAAGGTGATTTAATTGCATGACCTCCTCTCTTTGATGGTTCTAATTTTTCTTATTGGAAAGTGTTGTTCCGAGAGGGGAAACCAGATATAGATATTCTCTCATGATTATACACATGGAGACCAAGACACTATAACTAGAGGGGGTGAATAGGGTTTTTAATTTTAGCTGATGAGATTTTACATTGGACTCCACGAAATTAGTCAATTACAAATATAATCTAATAGAAAGCTTGCATGAGAATGTTTCTTAAATTTATCGATTAGAGGGTTTAGTAGATCATGCATGAGGGTTGGAGCCCTTCCACCACCACCACTCAAGTTGAAGGTGGTGAAGTAATGGTTGAATTGAAATCCCCAAAGACTTGGTTAAGAACCGAGATCGAATAGATAGAGTGAAACTCAAAAGGCTTGAATGCGTTATTCAATGTTGTAACACTCAATGAGTTTCGAAAGACTGCAAATTACGAGACTTCAAATGAGGCATGAAATATTCTTTTGGTTTCACATGAAGGAACTACAATGGTCAAGATGTCCCATCTCCAAAGCGACACCTCACAATTTGAGATGTTAAGGATACAAGAGTAAAAAACTTTTGGCGACATTTACACCAACTTATGTGATATTGTTAATTTTTCCTTTGTATTACGTACCAAGATCAACGATTCTGCCGTTAAGTGAAAAATCTTTAGATCTCTACCATAGAGATTTTATGCTAAGGTGACCTTGTTTGAGTCAAGTGTCAACATGGTCACAATATCGGTCAAAGACCTAGTAGGGTCAATTTTGACTTTCAAGATGAACCTTCTTCCACCCAAGAATGTGAAGGGTGTGACATTAAATTTTAAAACTGAAGAAGGGGGTAAATCCGAGTCACCCTGGTTGGGAGAAGAGAAAATTATTTACCATCACAACATACATAATAGTAGTAATCGCAACTATGCAAATAATTAAGTATCAGGTTTAGTATTAAATATTCCAAAATCAAACATATGATTAACTTTACGAAATATTACATTTGTATGTAGTATTAAACAATGTAGTTAATGGATCATTCTTCTAGTAGTTCATTGAACTTTCTCTTCGTCATTTTCTTGAATGTTCTTGTGTCAATATATATACGAAATTGCAAGTTGAGAGAATTCACAACAACCTAGTTTTACAAAAAGAAATAAAAATAAATCTTAGTGAAATATATTATTTATAAAAAAATACAGTTCATTGCAATAGTGTAAAGATTGGGTTACCTTATTACGATATCCCCATCGGTGAAGTCGCATTATATTTATTCTTTTCATCGCTTTAGTCAATTCATACCAATCCTAAAAATATTGAATGACAATGTAAAGTTAACGTGGTTATTTCATCCTGTTCTCGACATGCACGTTGTGCCAAATGACATTTTGATACATCATTATTATTGGATGTATAAAACATAATTAAAGAAATCATTCTTTTGAACATAAATAATTATATAACAATTACTAATTTTTTGAACTCAACCATTCATACCACTTGAGGCTTTGTATTTTCTTTTCCTTTGCCAGAAGAAACTTCTTTTTCTTTTCTTTTAGAGTTAGCGGTTGTCATAGCAGTTACCTTTATTTTTTCCTTTCAACAAAACAATATGGATAAGTAAAAAACCATTATAGTTAAAAAATATTACCACATAAATAATAATTATAGCGATGCACAATTAACAATAAATCAATAGCCCAAAATGCATCAAAGCACATTATTTATCATGTTTGGTTTAAGTATTTTATTGGCATGTTAGAAATTTCATAGGTTAATAGAAAATGCTATCATGAATCGACTTTATAAGAAAGTGAAGCTAGTAACACACTTGAAGATCAAAAGCTTTTCTCATGAATTGTAACTTCGATAAAAACGAAATTGGCTGCCAACCACTGTCATGCCCAAAAACTGCTTCAATCAAGAAAATTTAATTTGTAGACTCACATGTGGCAAACCCATAAACATAATAGATTCTATTTGTCCAAGACTACACATGTTATATCCAATATGTAGGAAACACCCATCACAAAACTGAATTTTGAACCATTTTGTCCAATTTTATCCAAAATGCACAAAACCAACAAACATGATTGAACATTTAACAAAAGTGCTGGACCCTCTGTCCAAAATTAAACATGCAACAACTTTCCATCCCAAGTGTCGAAGCCCACAAACAAAAGTCAACATTTTTGTTCGAAAGTAAACAGTAAAAACACAATCATAGGAGAATTAAGATAAACATGAAATGATCCAGCTGAAGCAAAAAAACCAAAGTATCAAGAAAATAATGTCACCAATTAGAAGTGTTACAATAGTTCCTATCCAAGCAAGCAATTGAATAAATATGAGGGAGGCTGCTCAAGAAAGTAACTTGACATGATGAAGTCTTGAGAAGTCTCTCAATAACTTTTTCATCTATATCAAACTATGAATCTATGGCCATGCCCTTTGCTTCTATATTAGATAGAAAAAAAATTTGAGTTTTACCTTCACAATTTCTACACACAGAACTGCTTCTGGTGCCTTTCTTTGTGGTTGTTTCTAATTTGCTAACCTTTAGATCTAGTAGACCTAGAGAACATATCAACTAATGAATTGGCAAAGGTAAAACTGGAAGGAAAAAATAATCAAAGCAAAGTGAACTTTAGACCAAAAAATTCAACATAATAGACCGTCGACAACAAAAATTCAGAAAACTACTGAATTAAAAAGAGAGAGGGTAGGTGGGTAAGGGACAAATTGAGAGGGAGAGCAAAGAGATGATGGGTAAGGGACAAAGGAAGAGACTTAGGCGCAAAATTGGGACTTAATAGATTTCAGCATTTTGGGCGCCTTTTAATTGGAAATAAGATATGGAGAGAGAGATTTGTAGGCAAAAATTTGGGGGAGAGGATTTAGCGTAAATTTAAGGGAGGAGAAAATGCAAGGGTTTGGAAATTTGGGGGTGAGGAAAATGTAAGGATTTAGAGAGGGGCGTGGAGAGAGAGAGTCAATTTGGGGATATTAGATGGTTTAAAGCATGCGAAATGGTAAGGAAAGTTATGGGGAGGAAATTTGTTTTAGAGATTAATTAGGATTGTCGGATGAATAACTCTGAAGCGATCTGAGCTGCGAAGAATTTCAAACTAAGGATTCAAAGCAAAGTTATGGGCAGGAATTTTTTTTTTAGAGATTAATTATGATCGTTGGATGAATAATTCTGAAATAATCTGAATCGCAAAAAATTCAAGGTTTCAAAACTTTTTGTACTTTATTATATAAAAATTCTTATTTGCTATATTAAAGTAACAAAACGCCGACGTTTGTTCTAGCGGTGCTGTTTTTTGATACAGCAGAGTAGGTGCAGGATGCTTTTAAAAATTCAGTTTGAAGACGGAGCAACTATAAGCAGCAGAGCAGTGAACCACTTTGTAACAGAGAGAGAGATAATGAGGGGTATCTCCGTGATGCTACGTCGTTTCGTCGGTACCAGGCCGTCATTCGCTGCTCGTTGTTCTTCGCTCACCGAAACCCTAGTAATGTCGTCTATAGCCACCGTTTCCTATTCTTCGGTAGTTCTCTACGATAAAACTCAACCACTTTTCAATCCCACAATGAACCCCTCGCTCACCCCCAATTTTCCGTTGGCCAACCAGTTCATGATTAGCCGTAACCTTTCCACGTCCTCCTCCTCAGGTTTCTCTCTCTCTCTCTCTACCATATATCAAAGTTACTGTAAGTTGATGTTACACTGGTTTAAATTTTGGGATTTGGATGGCTTTCTCTATTTTTAGTTTATTTTTGTTTTGAGGGTTTTGGCGAAGTATAGAACCATGTTTATTTAATTTCTTAGGGTGCTTTTGGTTGTCCAAATGAAACGCAATAACTGCAATTTTTATGTTTCTCACATTAAACCTGGGAGATGTATGAGACAATGTTTTGGTTTTTTTTTTTTTTTAAATCAAGCAAGGGCTCCCTTTTCTAGTTTTCTGATTTTGATTTTTTCGCTCGGAAGTACTTCCTTAAAATGTTTTATTTTTGTGTGCATATGTGTTTTCACTTGATTCATGCATATTTACTTGTGTTTTTGATTGTTTGTGTGTTGTGCATCTGATTCTAGCATGTTTGTGTGTTTTTATTCCACTTGTTGTGTGTGCTTATAATTCCAACCGTGTGTCTTATTTTGGTGTGTTCTCTCTGTGTGCGTGGCAGGGGAGAGGAAAGGGTGTGTATTCGCATATGCCTTCGTGAGAGAGGGGGGAGGGAATATGGGTTTATGGGTGTAGAAATTTTTCAGTGATACGTAAAATGCTAATTATGCAACAAAAGCGAATGCTTGATAAAAGAAAAAGTTGGCAGTTATCTGTGGTCCATTGCATTTGGTTCTTGATTGATCATAATGTCCATGTAATGGGATTTGACGTATTTTACTATTATTTGGGAAGTCAATGTCTCAGTTCTGAAGCATTTGAAATGCTTGGACATCCCATTGGTTTTTGTAAACTCATCATTGGTTACAAGCCAAAAAAAAAAAGCCCGCGATAAATTTAGTTTGTGTTTTAGGGTTGGACTTGGAAGCTGACAGGTACAACATAAAGAGTTTATAGTTGAATTTTGAGGTGACAAGTAGGGTTATTAATCAAATCGAGCTACTCAAGCTCGACTTGGGTTTGACTTGTTCAAGCTCGGCTCGTTTTTTAAACAAGTCAAACTTGAATAATTTTTTAGGTTCGTTTGAAAAGCGAGTCTGATAGATTTGGCTCAAACTCGACAGACTCGACTCGTTTATGTGTAAATACTTGAGTTCGGCTCGTTCAGGCTTGACTCGTTTTCTAAACGAACTAAACTTGAATATTTTTTTAGGCTCGGTTAAGAAAACAAGTTTTTTAGTCTTGGTTCGAACTCGTTCGACTATCAGCCCTAGTGACAAGCATAGAATCTCCATGTAAAAAGAAGAAAAAACCAGAATATATAAGCTTGCTTGGTTGTGTTGTAGTAGACAGTAAACATGAGTAAGTGTTATTTCAGTAGTTCTATATGTGTTATTTCAGTAGTTCTATATGGCGACTTTGCGACTCACAATGCACTGGGAATATCAATTTTATGCTGTTCGTTATGCAGAATGACAACGGAAGTGTGATTTGTGACAGTGTAAATGTTTTAGGCTTTGAGTAGACATATCCTAGAGTTAGAATTCATTGAGGTATTTCTGACAGTAATAGTGAAAAGGAGGTGGTTAGTGAAATATTATATAATTAGAATGTACCTGCTCACAATGTACTTTTACAAAGTTGGCATTTGGAAATTATAGTGCAAGTATATAGAGTTAAGTGCATCCTATATTAGGCTTAGTTGTTTTCCAAAAGTGAACCCAGTGGAGAGCGACAAGAAGATGGAGTGCTATCATGATCACTTGAAAGATATGCCTCTTGAATTTATCATTTATATGTTTGTGGCAAAGATTAAATTGCGGAATGATGATTTGGATAGTGTCCAGACTCCATACCATGTTTTACAAGGAAAAGGGTCATTACTTAGGGAGTTTCAGTTTAAGTACTATTCCAAAATGCAAATTGCCAGGGAATTAGCATATTCTAGGTAATAATGGTGAATACCTAGAAAGTTGAGGATTGTTTGCGAAGTGCATGAAGTTTCAATGGGAAAGAAAGATTTGTGTTGGTATCAATTTAAAATAAAAATGGAGTGATCTCATATTTTTTATTTGTTACTTTATGGGGTTTTTTTTATTTTTTATTTTTCTGACATTTTTTTTTTGAACAATATTTTTCTGACATTCATTGATTCACAACTCACAAGAACATCGAGGGTAGCTTTCTTATAAAAATGCCCAAGTTTGTCTAAATTCAAAAGGTAGTCCATACAAATAAGTGACTGTTGAGAAACTGATAGTCCCTTCTTTCCCAGTCTTCAACTCCTTCCTTTCTCATATGAGAAGAGACCAAATTTCTAGAAGGGGACATCACTCAAAAAGAACAAGGCAAGTGTATCTGTTTATCTAATTTGGTTTTGTTGATGGTAATATGACTTTATATTGCCCAAGGATTGATATCTGCGATAGATAATCTTTTATTTTTTGGCTGCAATAGTTATTGTACTTAGATTTTTGTTATTTCCTTTCATTTCAACAGACTGATGCCTTTTTTGAGCTCTTGCTACTAATTTTCATGTGAAAATATTGATCCCATTTTCTTTTTGCTGGCATAGTCAAGGGTTTTGTTGTCTATTATTTGCTTAGTTAAAGATTAATTGCAGATCCATCAAATATCGTGTTGATTGAATCGGAAGAGCAATTTAATAATTCACTCCAGAAGGTTCAGGGTATGCATTTATTTTTTTATTTGATGTATTTTCTGTTCCCATTTTTTAGCATTTGTTTAAATTATTAGAGGACTTTAGATTGCTCACATATTATTTGGAATGTGGTACTAGACGAATCTTTGCCAGCAGTATTCTACTTCACAGCAGTCTGGTGTGGCCCATGTAAGCTTCTTAACCTTTACTGATGGGTGACAACTTATTAATTATATTTGCTGTATTTTGTACTCCATGGAAGTTTTGTTATAATTAAATTTAGGATATATTTGTCTTGTGTAGGCAGATTATTATCTCCTATCATTGGGCAGTTGGGTGAAAAATATCCTCATGTGACTACATATAAAATCGATATTGATAAGGTAAGAAGGCTTTATCATACCAGGGTGTATTTTTATTTTAGCAACTTTGAAAAGGCATTCATGAGAATTGGGATGGGGTGAATTGGTGATAAAAAGGATTATGAATGCCCTAAGAAGCATGAACATGGACACGAGACAAAGATACGATACAACATGGACACACCTACACGACATTTTTCAAAAAAAAAAAAAAAGATACGGACACGTTCGGCGACATGGTAAATATTATGTATTTGTGTGTGTGTGTAGTATATATGTATGATCATATGATAAGATTAATATATTTGAATAATAATCATTCAAATCATCCTTTAATTACTTCTAACAATTCACATTATAAAATCATTGAACAAACAAAAAATAATACATCAGATAACCTTCATGATCCAACAATCAATGCCCAATACAATATCAATTTAAAAAAATATCCCACTTCGTAACCCTTATTTTTATTCCATTGCAAACCCAATTTCATGAGCATATTTTTCCTCGAATTACTTCCATATAAAAAGTATATTCCATTTGTATATTATTTTGTAATCTTGTCCAAAATTATGTTTATATTAGTGTCCTATGTTTATATAGTGTTTGTAAATTTTTTGTTGGTTATAACTTCGACCCAAATTTCTTTAAAACTAAATAACTTCCATAGTTATATAGTTAATTTAAAAGTTTTTAAAATTGTTTAAAACAATCTCAACACGAGTCGCCCGACATGTTCCGAGTGTGTTGGTCAAGTGTCCCAAACATGTCCAGAGCTTGTTAGTCGTGTGTCCCCAACGTGTTCAGAAAAGCATGGGCACGCTAAAATCTGGAGTTAATTTCTGTCTACATCTACCCCCTCGTATTACCATCGATAAATATCACATTAATCTTTCTCACAAAAGCATTGTTCGCCTTCAGTAAATATGTTCTAACCACTCAAATTGATTCTTTATTGATGTGTTCTTGTGGTTTTACCTCTACCTTTTGCTGAATAAACTATTAATTCTTTATTTTCAAGTTTTACCATACATCCATCCAAGCATATGCATTTCAGCCACACATAGTTTTTTAACTTGTCATTTTCTAGTTGCCCAGCATTATTTACTAAAATTATTACTAGTCCAATAGTTGTTTTGGAGACCTTAACTTTTAGTTTAAGAGGTATGCATTGATTATACGATAGACCAGTGGCTCGTTTGGCTGTCATATTTCAAAGAGCACAAATTGGATTGTGGAATTTAGACAAATGAAGCAGGGTTTGGATTCGACAATTTAGCCTAATCTTGTGTAGACTGATAAAATACAAGCTTTAATGGATGACAAAAATACCATATATTCAAACCTTGCATTTAGAAGATACTGAAATAAGAGCTATATGATAGTTATCTAGTCTAGTTCCACATTTGGTCATTTCACTTGATCACTTAACTTATGATACTAACGTTGGACTGAACAAAATGGCCCCTTCCTGTCGTGTCTAAAAACTTCTCCTTTTAGTTGGTGCATATTAGAAAAAATTGACAATCTTATGGTGATATCATGCAATGTTGCAGATTACTGAACAAACCTATTAATTGCCATTAGGTGATTTTTAAGCATGTTTATAAGCATCAAAGCAAACAGCAAACCTTGAAAAACATGTCAGTGGGACATGAAATTAAGCCAACCATCATCCTTTATTCTCTTGCTCTTTGAATGGCATGAACCCCAATATTCCTTCCTTAGAAACAAAAGAACCACACTCGTTTTCACAACTACTTCCAGTCCCCTTCATTTGTGTTTTTACTATTAGAAGTAATTATACTGATCGGGTACATAAGATAAGAAGTAATTATGTCTTGGAAGAATTTGGGCATGTTGATTTTTTATTTTGGTGATTGACCAAAAGGAAATGGCTGAAGGTTTGGATAACTGTGGACAATGTGATCTGATTGTTAGGGTTTGACAGAACCTTTATTTGTGTAAGAATTACCTCAATCCTTTTTGTTACATTGATGATGGAGGAAAGGGGGAAAAGATATCCATTGAAATATTTGGTGAAACCTCCGAAAACTTACAAGAAAAGAGGGAGCGAGAGAGGTGCAATGCTGCTTGTTTTTGCCCTCAGTGGTTTGTGAAAAACAAGTGAAAGCAGGTGGTTTTTATTCATAGTTTGGACAACGTTGTAAATCGACAACATAATATAGTTGAGATGTATTGCAATACCACCTCCCCTTGGGATTAATATTAGCTTAATAGTAAGTTTTATTGTATCGGATTCACCCGTAACATATACATGTGATACAATCCCATACAAAATGCAAAGGGATTTTTGACATCTAATATTATGATTAAAAAAAAAAAAGATAAAGGATCCTGAGATTCATTTTCCACTTAAACAATCATACTTTAATTCTATCGCATCCAATCTTCTTTTTTGTGGATACTTAACCTCCAATTATTGGATTTTTTCAGTTGTTGATGTCTTTGGATCTTCAATATTTATTATGCTCTATTGTTTCTCAAATTTTGTTAGATAATATATACAGTTTTATTCTACTTCATCGAATCATTTTGATTTGAAAGTTTCTCTCCAAACTTTCTTCTTTAGTGTCATTGATCAATATTGTGGTATTAGAAAATAATAGACACCATGGAACCTCATCCTTAATATGTTTATACATAAGTATGGTCAAAGAAGGTGCGGTTTCAATGCGAAACCTAATATAAGCAAATAACTAATTATGAATCTAATACTCCCTACAGCTCTCCCCATACTACATTCTCATACATGTCCTTAATTGCAACATTTTTCAGACATGTGCCTTTCTTTTCTCTAAACCAACCATATTATGTCCTGATGCACTCTCTACTATATTTTCTAAGTCTCAGAAATTCATATGAAGATCTAAGTCTCAAAAGCTCATATAAAGACCTTTCTTTTTCTCATTGTACACCCTATAGAGTGTTATCCAAGGCGTAAAGCGAACCGTTCACCTGAGGCCTAGGCGAGAAGCAAGAGGCCAAGCGAGTGCTTCATCGAAGTGAAACGAACAGTTTAAAAACATGTTCAGGCCATGCACAACAACAGGAAATGTGCAACCAAGCCTTGCCCATGAACCAATAAAACATGTTGAGCCAATCCCAAACCATGCTTTGTGAAGCCATGCACTAACATTGTCTCAATTTTACCCAAGGTGAGACTATGTTCTGATTAGGTTATACTTTTGTTTTTAAATGGGGACCATTGGATTTTAGATTTGAGAACATGTGGATTGATCATTACTCCTTTTCTTATAACTTCAAGTATTCGTGGGCTGAAGCAGATCTGGATGGATGTGAAGGTTTCAAGTTCATGAAAAAGTTGAAATCTATAAAGCAACAATATGATAGAGTGGAGCCAGAGCATGATTGGAGACATTCGATCTGATAAAGAAATAATTTTGAGAAGAATTGAGGAATTGATGGTTTGAGTAGGGAAAGAAATAATATGATAGAGCAGAATAATGATGGTTTGAGTAAGGAAATGAGTGACTTTAGGAATAAGTTTGAATGTGAGCTGTTGGAAGAGAAAACTAGTTGGAGACAAAAGTAAAATGGCATAAGGAGAGTGACAATAATTCTAATTTGTTAAATAGAAATGCAAATGTTAGAGTGAAGAAGGCTCTAGTAGCCACGGGCATTCAAGGAATGAAATATTATCAAGCACCCCCCAATATTTCGGATGGTAATTATGGTTCTACCTTTTTTTTAGCAGCTTTCATGGTTTTCATGTGATTATAGGTACTCTTTTCTCGATCATATGTGGTATTCGCCAGTCGTTAATCACGAGGCTTGAAAATGAGATAGGGAAGGTGCTTGAGAGAGAGATCCTTAGTACTAGTGAGATTGTGAAATATTTTTAAATGTTGTATTTTGCTGAGGATAAGGAAAGACCTAGTATTGAGGGCCTTGATTGGTATCCTATGGGAGAGAGCAAGTCTTGTTGGCTTGAGAGACCTTTTGACGAAGAAGTCGTCAAAGCAATAATGTTTGGAGTGAGTGCAAAATGGCTCATGGGTCCAGATGGTTTTACCATGTGATTCTATGACTAAAAGTAAATAGGGAATTCAAGATAATTGATGGGATTCAATTGTGAGTAAGAGAGGTTGTTGTCATTGTCCTTGGGAATTCATTTCACAATGTCTACTACTTTTTTCTACTTCTATGAATCTCGTTGGTAAGAGAATAGGATTAGATTTTGGCAGGACATTTTGGGTGGTGTGTCATCTTTAGCTTCTATGTTTCATTGATTATATGGGTTGTCTAGATCTATTTTTATAGCTACTACTACTAATATGGTCACCTCCTCTTCTTCCCTGACTAATTGGAGCTTTGATTACTTAAGGAATTTGAATGATGCAACAATTGTTGAGTTGCCTTCTCTCTTGGCCATTTTTGAATAATTTTAATTTAAATCAATCTTCTTTTATCCAAAGAAGATTGATCTTTCTTTATCTGGTTTTCTGGGAAATCTTGTTTTGATTCCGTGATCGATAGGCAAATTTTTTTGATAAGAAACAAAACCTTCATTTCATTGAAAGATATAAAAGTACATAATTAGTGGATAAGAAGTCTACCAAAAAAAGAACATAAAACAAAACTAGTAAATAGTCACTATGAGCTACAAACGGCTTTCCAATTATGTTGGAGAACTAATAGAGAAATGTCACGAAAATCATGGGTAACCAAAGCCCATAAAGATGCCAAAAATTTCACTCCATCCCAGAGCAATTCCTTATCCTCCTCCTTATCTTAAAAGATTCTACGGTTCCTCTATATCTATACCACCCAAAAAAATAGCCATAATTGCACACTTCCATAAAGTTGAAGCTCTTTTCCCATTTCCAAAACCATCAAATTACGTCACCAAAAGAGAAACACAATAACGCGGTGTGACCCATGCCAAATTCGCCTCCCATAAAAGCTTATGCCACAAGAAAGTAGCAATGAGACAATAAAGGAACAAATAGTCAATACTTTCACAGCATTGCTTACACAAAATACACCAATGTGTAGAAATACAAATTTTAGGCCTTCTGTTTTGCAACAAATAACAAGTATTCACCTTAACGTGTGCTATAATCCAAGCAAGCATCTCCACTTTAATAGGAACTCTTGCCTTCCAAATGAATGAATAAGGATCAAATGTAACAATACTTGAATCATCAATCAAGAATTCAAAATAAGAAGAGCAAGAAAAAATTTCAGATGAATCAAGAGGCCAAATTCTTCTATCACTAACCAAGGAATACAATGAGACCGAAGACCACAAGGAAAGAATTGAAGAGCACTTCAAAATATCTCGACCATTTAGATTACGAAAGAAATTTAAATTTCATCCACCCAAAGAAGATGAAGAAGAAGAACAAAACAATTTGGCCACTGGGCAATTATGTGACCCTAATAATCTAAATAATCTTAGAAACAAAAGAGCAAGAGATGACTTTCCAATCCAAATATCGTCCCAGAAGCGAACCATTTCCCCATTTCGAACCCTCAATTTGATGTGCTTTCTAAAATCCTCCAAACTTTGAGAAATAAACTTCCAAGGAACGAAATGAGCCTCTACCCACCACATTGGAGTCCTATTCATTGCATGGATTCCATACTTTTGATAATAGAATGCCACAAGGAATTAAGTTCCAATGGAAACTTCCAAAGCTACTTTCCCAACAAAGCCATATTCCTCTTAACTAAATTGCCTATAAACAAATCCCCTTTTTGTTTATATCTTGATACTACTTCCCACCTAATGAGATGATCTTTTTTCCCTTCCTCACTACCGTCCCATAAAAAAATTTCTCATTATTTTTTTCTAAAATCTTCACCATTTTCTTGGGGATCTTAAAAAAGGACATACAATACGTAGAAATACTACCCAAAACTAGTTGAACCAAAGTGACCCGCCCCCCACCCAAAAAAAAAAACACACACACACAAACACACACCCCACACAGACAAACAACCACTTTTCTGACCATCTAACATTTTTTGCACTTATTCCACAATAGGATTTCCAACCATCCGAATGGAAAGCCTAAATATTTTAAAGGCCAATCACTCACTTCATAACCTAATGCCCTTGCCAACCCTTTAATTTTACTCCCTGAAGCATTAATTCCCGCCACAAGACTCTTGGACATGTTCACCTTTAAACTTGATACCAAACTTGAGATCCTCACTTCATAACCTAATCCCCTTGCCAACCCTTTAATTTTACTCCCAGAAGCATTAATTCCCGCCACAAGACTCTTGGACATGTTCACCTTCAAACTCAATACCAAACTTGAGATCCTAACAATATCCTCAAAATTCTGAAATTTAAGCTCATTCCCTGACAAGAAAAAGATTGTATCATCTGCAAACTGAAGATGAGAAACCTCAATCCTATCATTACCCACTATAAAACCTTTCACTAGATTGTATTCCCAACCCCTATCCACCAATTTGCCTAACCCATCCACCACCAAGGTAAAGAGGAAAGGAGAAAGAGGATCCCCTTCTTCAGACCCCTAGAAGCATTAAATCTACCCCTTGGTTGGCCATTTATAATTACCGAAGAATTCATAGAATTTAAGCATCCCTTAATCCATCTTCTCCACCTATTTCCGAAACCTTTAACTTTGGGAATAAAATCCAAAAAACCGCAATCCACATGATCGTATGCTTTTTCAAAATCTATTTTAAAAGCAGCCCCTTCCTTACCTCTTACTCTATAATTCTCAACCACTTCATTAGCTACCAAAACACTATCTAAAATTTGCCTCCCCATAACAAAAGCACTATGACTTTTAGAGATTGTCTCCCCCACAATCGCCCTTAATCTAATGGACAACACCTTTGCTAAGATCTTATACAAACTTGTAACTAAATTGATAGGTCTAAAATCACCAATTTTCAAAGAATTCTATATTTTAGAGATCAAACAAATGAAAGTAGCATTAGTATTCACCTTCACCACACCATTCTCAAAAAACTCCCAAAAGACCCTCATTAAATCATCTTTTATCACTTCCTAACTGTGACAGTAGGAAGAATAGGGTTTAGAGAGAGAGTCATAGAGAAGGAGGAAATAAGAGAGAATGTTTGTCAATCACATCTCTCCACTCCATATATATATGTATCCAATAATAAAGAAAAGACTTATATATATCCCTTAAGGGGTATCCTTATTATAATATTACCATTCCTATATTCTAACACTCCCTCTCAAGCTGGTGAGTATATCTCATGTAATTCTAGCTTGGAACAATATTTCTCAAGCAAGTTCTACTCAAGGATTTAGTAAACATATCAACAAGTTGATCTTTAGACTTGACAAATGGTGTGATAATATCTCCATGCAACACCTTTTCTCGAACGAAGTGACAATCAACTTCAATGTATTTCGTTCGTTTATGAAACACATGATTAGAAGCTATATAAACAGCCACTTGGTTATCACAGAACAACTGAAGTGGAGCTTGAGCTGGATAACCGATTTCCTAAATAAAGTATTGTAGCTAGGTTAACTCACTGCATGTGTGAGCCATTGCCCTGGATTCAGCCTCTCCACTAGATTGTGCCACTATTGTCTACTTCTTACTCTTTGAGGTAACTAGGTTGTCTCCCAGAAAGGTACAATATCCTGTAGTAAAACGTGTATCTGAAAGAGACCTTCCTCAATCTACATCTGTGAATCCTTCCAATTGCAGATGTCCATGCGACTGATACAACAATCCAAGTCCAGGAGCTCACTTGAGATAACGAATAATATGAATGACGACATCCCAATGTGGTACTCGAGGAGTCTTTATAAACTGACTAACCACACTACATATGAGATATCTAGTCGAGTAATAGTGAGGTAATTCAACTTTTCAACTAGATAGCGATACCATGTAGGATTAGAGAAACATTCACCCTTAGTCCCTTGAGAGTTTATGATTAGAATCCATGGGGATGTCAATTGGTCGACCACCTAAAAACCCTGTTTCTTCCAAAAGATCAATCACATATTTTCTTTGGGATTGGCTAATGTCCTGTTTAGATCTAGCAACTTCGATACCAAAAAAGTATCCAAGTTTGCCTAAATCTTTGGTATGAAACTGATGTTGTAAAAACTGTCTTAACTTTGCAATACCCATTGAATTATCACTTGTAATCACAATATCATCAACATAAACAACAAGAAGGATATAATCTACCCCCGTTCGTAGATGAAATACCAAGTGATCTGTTTGGCGCCTATGAAGACCAAACTCTAACGTTGCCTTTGAAAATTTTTCAAACCTTGCGCACGGAGATTGTTTCAACCTATACATGGCTTTCTTTAGTTTACACACACGTCCCTAATAATCCTCCTCAGCAACAAACCCAAGTGGTTGCTCCATGTAAACCTCTTTTGCTAGATCACCATGTAGAAAAATATTCTTTACATCTAATTGAAATAAGGGCCAACTAAGATTAGTAGCAAGCGAAATTGAAACTCTGACAGAGGAGAGAAGTTCTCAAAATAGTCAATACCATAGGTTTGGGTATATCCTTTGGCAACCAAACAAGCTATGAGACGATCTACAGTGCCATGAGGAAGAAGTTTAATGGTATATATCCAACGACACCCAACAATCAGCTTACCAAGAGGTAGTTGAACAAGGTCTCAAGTATGATTGTGAAGGAGAGCATTCATCTCGTTAGTTGTCCTCCAACCTGAATTCGATAAGGCATCTGCTAAAGTCTTAGAAACAAAGATATTAGATAATTGAGTAGTAAAACAGGAAAAAGAAGGAGATAACAAATGAGAAGAAATATAGTTAGTAATGGGATGGTTAGTAACACAAGAACGAATACCTTTACGAAGAGCAATAGGTAGAAAATCAGATACAGTAGAGGAGGTCGGATCTGAAGACGACGAGGAAGCTGGTGGTAGAGTTGTAGCAGGCCTTGACCGACGAGTATAAACACAAAAGGGGGTGGGAGTATGTGCACTTGGACTCATGGACAACAGAGGAACAGAGGATAAAGGAACCGAAATCAGAATCAGAAATGGAAGTGGGGCAGACAACAACGACAACTTAGTAAGTCCCTCAAAAGGTACAGTTTGAGCAGAAAAATAAGATGTCGATTCCCCAAAGATAACATCAACACTGATGAAGTACCTACGAAGAGTAGGACTATAACAACGGTAGCCTTTTTGGGTACGGGAGTAACCAAGGAAGATACACTTAGTAGCCCGAGGGCCAAGCTTATCAAAACTAGGACCAAGATTGTGGACATAACATACACATCCAAATACTTTTGGAGGAAGAGTAAACAAAGAAGATTCAGGGAACAAGACTGAATGTAGAGATTTTCCTTAGAAGGCGGTAGAGGACATACCATTGATAAGATGGCAAGCAGTCAAGATAGCATCATACCAAAAATGGGGAGGAACATTCATATGAAATAAGAGTGCTCGGGTGACATCTAACAAATGACGATTCTTGCGCTCAGCTACACCATTTTTGTTATGGCGTGTAAGCACAAGAAGGTTGATGCACAATACCTCGTTGATCAAAATAAGCTTGAAAGAGATTAGAGGTATATTCTTTGACATTATCTGATCGTAAAATACAAATATTGTAACCAAATTGTCTTAATTTGCTTGCGAACAGTTGAAAGATAGAAAACAATTCTGAGTAGGATTTCATTAAAAACAACTAAGTTTTACGAGAATAATCATTCACAAAAGTCACAAAAATAATGAAATCCATTAATAGAAGAATAGGTGGGGCTCCTCATACATCAGAATGAACTAATTCAAAAGGAGTAAAAACATGATTATCAATCCTAGATTTAAATGACACTCGATGGTGCTTCCTTAGTTGACAAGCTTCACAAAATAAAGATGACACATGATTAAGACTAGGAACTTGAAACTTCAAAACTCTTAAGGGATGGATGTCTGAGACGACAATGCCGCTGAAGAGTGGACAGTTAAGAGAGCAAGTGATCTTACTAATAAATAGCAAACTAAAAGGAAATTAAGGAACAAACCAAACATCAGATAATGATAGAGAGGGGCTAAGCAGCATAATACCCAAACCTGAGATTTGAGAAGGTGAGCCATTAGTAAGTGTAACATGGCGAGATGGGGTTATTGGGTGAAAATTAGAAAAGTGACTAGAAGAGTCGGTCATATGATCAGAAGCTCCAGAATCAATGATTCACAAATTGGAAGTGGAAGAGAGTAAACAAGAAGATGTCGTACCCGAGTGTGCCAAAATAGTAGTAGAGGAAGACGTGGACAGGAACGGAGCATACTCATCTCGAGAAACATCAATAAACTGAGAGTAAATTCTCCCACCATAACTAATCCCCCAGATTTGCCACATGAAGGTAAAAAAGCCCAATCCTTAAATCTAACTCCCCAAAGACTTGACACAATTCTCTTATTCACCACCTTCCTTTTAGTTTCTTGCAACACCACAATATCCGGCTCCACTTTAATCACCACTTCCTTAATAGTGCTTTTTTTCTTCATATCCCCAATTCCTCGTACATTCCAACTCACAATTTTCATAAAACAAATCTCCCCCTCCCTCTCTCCTAACACTACTCCCCTCATAATTTTCCCCCGATTCTAAATTTATTCCTCTTAACCCCTGTTGCTGTTTTGCATTTCCGACCCTTTTTCTGGTATAGGGACTAGAGAGAAATCCATTTTTTGTCAAAAAAATCTCTCAATCTAAACTGACTGGCTTCGTCAACCAAAAATCTCACTTTGCCCTTTCCTCATTTTTCAAAATTATGTCATTTTTCAACTCCATATCCTTACTGTTTATAGGAAGCATAGTTGTGGTTGCAAACTCCAGTTTTCCATCCTTCACTCCATCCCCAATGACACTTCTTTTATCAAATATAACTATTTCTTTCCTAATACCTTTCTCAGAATTACTCCTCTGAGACTCATAAAGACTCCTCTCCTCATTCTCAACAAATTTACTCTCAAGTTTTTTAGATTTTAGGGGAAGACCGAAAGAAGAATAACAAAAAAAATTCCCTATACCCTGAACCCTATACCCCACCCTCCTCTTGAATTAAGAGTCCCACGGTGAGAAGATTCTTCGGGGAAGAGTTCCAAGATAGCATTAGAAAGATGCTTACCAGACATAGCCAAATACCTATGGATGAGGTGCATTTGGTCCAGCTTCTTAGTCAACATCAAATAGATTTCCAACCCCAATTATTATATTTGCCACTTTTGATGCTCCATCATCTGAATCTTGTATAGCATCACTTTGACTTTCTTCTTCCTCCCCCTCATCAGTGAAGTTTTTTCCTTTGTTTCACAACAGACATCATTATGATCAAATACATCTAATTTGTCAATCTTCTAGCTCATCTCAAAAAAGAACAAACCCTCTATTTCTTCCATTAACTCTTTTCTCTGTTCTTCAAACTCTTTTGCTTCTTTATCTTGGTCAACAACGATAACCCTCTTTTGTTTTTTCTCCCTCTGATCAGAATCAATGAGATTTTTAGTAGTTAATTGGGCTTCAGACCCTTTGTTTAACAACTAATTGGGCTTCAGACCCTTTGGTTAACGAAGCCCGAAATCATTTATTAGCCTAGAATCCAAGCTTTTAATTGGAGTTACGGGTAAATCCAAAATTATAGCTGCATGATCCTTCTTTCGAAAATCAAATTCTTTCCTAATTGTTACAATATCTCGGAAATAAACTTCAATAATTATGGGATTACCTTCCATTAATCTCTGCCCAAACTTTTGCGTTTTCCCATTTAAGTCTAGATAATTACCATTTATGTTACCCTTTAATTCACCAACCTTTTGTACACCCAATGACTCATTTATAATATGTACTTCCTAAGTTTTAGAGTATTTTAATATATTTAATACTAGGGGTAGTTTAGTCGTTTACCTTAGGCCTTTATTGTGTATCTTTTCCATTACGATAAGTTACAAGGACTAATTGTGCCGTAATGATATTCTCTCTCTATCTTCTTTATTTGATCAATGTTAACACTAAGGACTCCTTGTCCTCCTCAGCTTTTCACCCCTTATTATACTATTTTTTTTTTCTTCATCCAAATAAGTCTATTCCAGCATAGCATAACACAAAATAAGGCATAAAGATTTGTCAAATAAAAAAAAAAGGCATAATGGATTTTATGAAGGCAAAGTAGTAAATTTGTGAGGCTGAAATAGTAGCTTTGGTGGAAGTTAATGATTAACATGACACTCAAATATTGGAATATGCCAAATCATGTGTTTTATTTGGTACAAGGTTTGCGCAAGGCCAAATTCAGCATGTTAAATGGCACATCATTAAAGATATTTCTTTCAAATTAGAAAGCACACAATTGGAGATGTTCTATTTAAATATATAGCTTCAATTGTTGATCTCCTAGGCATGAATCTAGAAGTGATTTTCAGATACTGTTGCTTCAGGTCTTAACCTGAAATTTCATTGTATGACTCATTGATATAATACCTTGATAATTTATGCAACTCTAAATGCTCTTTGTATATATTGATATGTAGAGACTCAAATACTCTTCATTCACTTGTAAGGCATTTTCTTAGTTGGTATACTCTTAACAAATGATTTAGTCGACCAGCAGGATACTCTACATTTCATAGACACTTTCAAATCTCAATTTGGATATCATTAGGTCTTAAAGGTTTGCCATTTTCGATTTTTACTGTATGATTTACTTAGGACACTCTAATTTTGCGGAAGAACTTTTTTCTCTTATCTAGTATTCTTCAATACCCAAGCTCCCTATATGATTTTCATTTAATAATTTCTCACAGTGAATTTTTCACCTTTTTTTAATTTCATCGTTTTGTACGAAGACACTTGAATCCTTTATATTGATACACTTAATGTGTTTGAAATCCTTTGATTTTTTCTCCCTTGATGGGGAATGTTCCATAACTTTGTGGATTAAAGCATTGGTTTCATGAAACTTCACTGAGTGACTGGTTTGTAGCGACATCTTTCAAACTTTTCATAGTTTGTGGCAGGAATTGGATCATTATCAATATTTTTAGACTGAGTGTGCAATGGATGCAACTAAGTTTCAAAGCTTACCGAACAGAAGCGTGTCCTTGAGTTTTTGGCTGGTTTTAATTGAAAAATGATTAGGTTTGTGTTTAAAGCCTCTCTACGCTCACTTAGAGTGGTACTTGCCTATGTTCAGAGCAAGGAGAGCTGAAGAGGCGCACTTCTTCATTCTAATATACCTGAGTGATCATTACTGGCTACCTAGGAAGCACGGATACTTCCCATGGGGGTGCCGTGGCAGTATCGGACACGTGTCTGACACGGATACGGCCGGACACGTGTCCGACACGGCTAGAAGTGTCCTGAATAGTGAACTCAGTCGGATACGGCCAGGATACGTCTAGGACACAGTCAGGATATAGCCAAGAATTTTTTTATTAAATAAAAATAACTTTTAACTATTAAAAATTTACTTTTTTTAATATATTTTTGTTACATAACTTATATACTATGAATGCTAATAGATGCAATGATGTTTGATGAAAATAATGGATATTTAATTTGATCTATTTCAATTTTAATCAAAAAAATAATATTTGTTAGGTCTTATTATTAATATTGTTATAATATATGCTTTATTTTTAATATTTTACAACTCTATTATTATTTAAAAAATATATTATATTATTTTAATAACCGTATCCTTGCCGTACCCGTGTCCCATATTTTTTAATTTTGTCGTATTCCTGTATCCGTATCGTATCAGATACAATACCCGTGTCCGTATCCGTGCTTCCTAGCTGGCTACCAATTCTCTGTGGGATGGAAAAGGGAATTGGAAAAGCTGTGACGGGAACAATCTTGTGGACACTTTTTTCAAGATGAGAATGGTAAGTTGGTTTGTGATCACTGTAGCAAGCCTAGGCGTATTAAAGAGACTTGTTGACGGATTCATGGTTGAACTGCTAGAGGTAGAGGAGGTTGTTCTGATGGTAGATATCTTCCCTGAGCTCCCCATATTGCAACAGTAGAGCCTACCACACTCACTGAAGAGGAAGTTGAGACTTTCAAGCGTCTTATGCTTCTACTGGAGATATCCGCCACTGCATCTTTATCTTCTGCCCATATAGCTAATTTTAATCTTTTTGATAAGTGCATCCTCCACTACATCTCATCATCCTTGGATCATTGATTCAACGATTTCTGATCACATCACTAGTTTCTTTACTTCATTTTCCTCTCTTTACATTTGTTCAGGCAGCAAAATATTCAGGATAGCTAATGGTTCCCTCTCATCTATATCGGGAGTAGGTTCTATTGTTGCCACTACGTCTTTGTCATTCTCATTAGTTTTGCATGTGCCCAATAATGAAAATGTCCCTTCTCATTATTGTCTTTAGGACCTAATCACGAGGAGGACAATTGACGGTGGTTGTGAGATGGGGGCCAAGAGGGATTACTTAAGCTCTTCAATTTCAAATCCATGATGATTCTGTTAATAACACGTGGCTCTGGCATAGACGACTAGGACATTCATCATTTCTTTTGTTACTAAAATTTCTTCTTTTCTTTTCTCCTATAAATGTTACTAGTTTTATTGCGCAGTATGTGAACTTGCAAAACATTATCTTATCTGATTGCACTTATATCTAATAAAAGTTTCTTCTATTTGTGACTGTAAATATTGAGGTTTTTGCCACTTTTTGCCCCATTGTTTGGTTTCATATTTTCTGTCACATGTGTTGATGATTTTTTTTGGACCACCTGGGTGTATGTATTGAAAGAGAAAATTGAAGTTTTTTCTTGTTTTAAAATGTTCCATAAAGTGTTGGAAATCCAATTTCATGCTCCATTAGAATTGTATGCTTGGATAATGGACGCGATTCTTTATGGAGGTCTGGGCTCATATCTCTATGAACGTGAGATAATTCATCACACTTGTTTTGCAACCCCCAGTTGAATACCCCCTCTCAATAGAAAAAGTCACAATTTAAAGTGACGTGAGCATTAATGTTCCCTATGCATGTTCCTAAGCCATACTGGGTAGATGCGTTGCTTATTGCTGTGTATCTCATCAAGTCAGATGCCTTCTAGAGTCTTATACTCTGAATCCCCTGTTGACCATTGTTTTCTTCTTGCTCTAGAACTCCTTTTGTTGTTCCTCCTAGAGTTTTTGGGCGCATTTGCTTTCCGCATGTTCCTGGTTCAGCTCAAAGTAAATTGCATCCTCGAGCTCTTAATTGCATTGTCTTGGGCCAGTCTCCAACTCGAGCGTTTTTAATGTAAACAACAACATTGAACAAAATGATTTGTCTCCATGGATGTCACGTTTTTTGAAACCGTCTTTTGTTTCTCTCCCAACTTCTTTGCAGTGAAGAGAAGGTTCATCTTTCCACAAATTTTGATTCTTTATTTGTTAACTATTAGCCATGTTCCTTTTGGTGAGGAAAAACAGCAACAACCACTCTGTCAAGTAGGGAGGTTCATGATCCCTGTCAATCAAAGTTTACAATGTTGGGAACCATGAAGGCAACTGACTGAGGAGTTAAGAGTCTATTCATGATGCTTCAACTGCTGTTTTTAATGACATAAATATGCCCATTGCATTTCATATAAAAGATAGGTCCTATACGCTACATCTCATATCTTTGTCTCGTAACTTAATCTCTCACCTTGTTGTGCCTTTGTATCCTAGTTGTCATCTGTATTCGTTATTCAAAACTTGTAGAATGCACTAAATGATCAAAAGTGGAAGGTAGTGATGCCTGAAGAGACAAAAGCTCTTCAGAAAAATAACAACTGGGGACTAAGTTACCTAGAGGGAAGAAGACTACTGGATGCAAGTGGGTGTTTGTGGTGAGGTCAGATTGTTCTGTGGATGGGTATAAGTTTACGTTGACCAAAGGTTTCACACAAATATATGAGATTGAATATCAGGAGACTTTTGCTCTAGTGGCAGAGGCGAACTCAATTTGAGCCTTACTTTCCTTGGCTGCAAGTTTTTGTTGGCCCCTTCAACAATTTGATGTGAAGAATGCCTTCCTCCTTGGAGACCTAGAGGAGGTGTTGTGTACTAATGTTCCTCTTGGACTTGATTCTTCTCATACTCCTAGCATAGTTAAAGAAGATATCGTATGAGTTCAAACAATTTCCCAAGCATGGTTTAGTGGGACTATGCATAGATTTGAGTATAGACAGAGCTATAGAGATCATAATTTGATTATTAAACATTCTTGTTGAGGGAAAATAACATCTCTTACTGCATCTGTATATGATATAGTTTGTATAGGAGATGATCTTAAGCAGATGCAAAAATTGAAGAAGTACCTTGCCAACTAGTTTGAAATCAAAGGCTTAGGAAGTTTGAGGTGCTTTTTGGGTATTGAGGTTGTCATGTCTATAAAATGTATCTTTATCTCTTGATGAAATATGTTTTTGATCTTTTGACAACCCATATGCTTGGAGAATATAACGAGAGTTCCTTCGAGAATATAGACAGATTTCAAAGGTTGGTTGGTAGAATAATTATTTATCCTACAGACAGACATTGTCTACTTGGCTGGGTGTTGTAAGTGAATTTATGCATTCATCTCGTGTTTCACATATGAAGGCAGTTTATCGTATTCTTCAGTACTTGAAATCAGTTCCCGATAAAGGATTTTGACCATTGGCGAGCAGAATGTTATACGGATGTAGATTGGACAGGTTCAATGATAGATAGATGGTCTATTTCTAGGTATTGCACCTTCGTGAGAGGATAGCTAGTAGCACATCATTATAAAAAACAATCAGTTGTTGCTCAATCAAGTGTAGAGGTTAAGTTTAGAGCTATTGCTCATGCAGAATGAGTTGTTCTGGTTAAAAATTCTATCAAAGGAGATTAACTATGATTCAGATGATCCTATGAGGTTGTACTGTTGATAATAATTTTGCTTATAATTAGGTTCAACATGGTAGGACCAAGCAGATAGAATTTTGTCTAGGAGAAGTTGCATTATGGGGTAATTTACACACCTTACGTGAATACGAGATCAACTTGCAGATGTATTGACAAAGGGAGCGTCAAGCAAGTTTTTTTCATACAACTTTAAGCAATCTGTGCATGCTTGATATCTTCGCCATAGCTTGAGGAAGAGTGTTGACAAGTTGGATTATTTCTTACTTTTCGTATTCGAGGGGTACTTATCTAATTTAGTACTCTTAATTCAGCTAGTAGAAATAATATACTCTGAGAGAGAGAGAGAGAGAGGAGAGAACCGTCGTTCTGGTTCTCCTCAGCTGTAATATATTTTTCCTTCTTTGCTCCTTTCTCCTCATTGATATTTTCTTGGCAGTCGATTGAATCTAAGTATTCAACTGTGATATACTTTGTGATGGTTAGCATGTTTCTCTAAGCATGCTGCGTCTTATGCTTTGCCCTATATGAAAAACACCTGGCCTTATGCTTTCACCTTTAAACAAAGGTATCATGTTTTGTCTTATGTTACTGGTAGTGCAATTTTACCAACTAAAGCAAATTGAATCATGACTACTGACTACCGACTACTAATGAAAATCCCAATGGGCTTTTGAACTGTGATCATGACATTTTTCATTCTATTAAAAATTTAGAAACTTCATAAGCACTAGAAATTTAGTTGTTCATTTGAGATTATATTTAACTTGCTAGTGACAGGATTTGGACCCAATGAATTTGAATTAGTAATCGAGTGAAACAACTTGGCACTTATTTTGCGGATATGAATTTTCCCTATTCCACAAAGCTATGGGGTTGAGACATTTTCTGATTGAGATTTGTCTTACTGGCTTATCCAAGGATATGATTAGGTTGCACTGACATTATTTGCTGGCTAAAATAGTGGACTGGACTTAAAAGAATTTTCTTTTGGAGGTTACTTTCACTTATAAAGCCTTTCTTTGGTATGATGCTCTATGGGTTTTTTCTGTTTCTTTTTCATTTCTACTTCCCTATTGCAAGCAGTTCTTCTTGGGGGCATTGCCTTGATAGAATCATCTCTGATTAAAAAAGGGAAGAAAAAAAAAGAAAAGAAACAAGAGATTTGCCTAAGAAAGTTAATGCTATTAGATGCAGTTCACATCAGCTTTTGATTGCCAGCTCAGCCTCATTTCTTTAATATGTCAGCTTCCTTGCATTATGTATGAAGTTTTTTCCTTCATTAATGTGTCTGCAGGAGGGGCTTGGAAACGCATTAAGCAAGCTAAATATTCTCGCAGTGGTAAAACAATTTGATATTCTTTGTTTCTGTTATTATTTTGGTGGGACAGCCATGATTTGTTGTTATTTAAATTTAAATTGGCATGCAGCAAATAAACTGTCAATGTTTATGCCTTTATTTTGTTTCGATTTATATGCATACATTTGTTTCTGTATATGTAACTATATTATAATGGTAGGGTAACAAGCTTCCTAGCAAAAATAGGACAGCATCCCCATTTTGCAAAATTTCAAAAATATTTTCCAGTTTCTTTGACTACTTGAGCTGAGTTTTTATTTTTGTTTCATTGTAGTATTGCAAACTTTTCTTACATATTAAAAATTTGTTATGCTCCCCATCTGAAATATTTTAGAAATACAGCATCCCCAAATATTAGAAGCATCAGCTAGGTCAGTTAAGTGTTACAAGTGTCCTACACTTGAATCATAAGGAAACTCTTGCAACAACCCTTTCACAGGAAGCATGAGAAAACCACCTTCAACATATACTACAAGGGGGTATGATGTTTGAATGGTGTTCGTATTCTTCACTACATGTTAGGCAGAACAGATTTAATGCAACCATGGAGACATGATTAGATGTCCTCGCTAAATGACTGAAGTAATTGAGAATGAATGTTACCAGTTGGATCTGCTTAAATCGGTACATAGATTTCATCAAAAAAAGTTTAATATTCTTGGCTTCTAGAAATCTAAGTTTTTTTTTTGGAAAAATACTTTATATATATTCAGAAGTATGGTGTTTACATGTGTGACTTCTACAACAATGTAATTTTTTTCATAATGGGATTAATTATTGTTGAGAGTATCATTAGAATATTTTATATGGTTGTAATAAGCATACCTCTCTAAGGTATACTAGTCTCTTATGTTTTGTTTAGGTAAACTATAAATGTAAGTTAAGAGTGAGAGGTAGGGTAATGTGATTACTCTCTGCCTCCCTCATATTAGTTTCTCTCATAATTGTTCTCTCTCCATACTCTAAATCTAACATGGTATCAGAGCAAATGGATCTAAATTTGATCTAAAACTTGTTTTGATGTTGAATTGTTGAATTTTTTTTTCCTTTCCCTTTTTTGCCTTTCCTCTCTTTTCTTCTTCTGTTCTCCCACTTGTGTGATCCACGATCATGGTGTGGGATCCATAATCTGTTCTCCAATCGGAATATTTAGCAGTGATAATATGAAAACATCCAAAGTTATAACCAATCAATTATCTGAATAAATCTAAGAATTTACATACAGATTACAAGCATTTACCATGCCTGGAGTCTACGATAAATTAAGTTCTCTGGCAAATAAACCATAAAGTTATTGCAGATAATAAATCAATTATTTTGTGAAAATTCTAATTAAATAATTCAAGTATGGAATAACCGGTTATTTGACTCGTAGGGAATCTTAAGCATTCGATATACATGGTAATAACAAATCAAGAAATTGTATGTAGCAAAAATTTTACTAAAAGATAAGAATTAAATTAAAAGAATAAATCATGCATTAAAAAGAAAATTTGATAAAAAAAAAATACAATGCTTTATATATTTCCCCCAACTTTAGTTGGGATTTTAGCAAGTCATAAGAAAAATATACTAAAAACTAGAAGAGAAAAAGCTAAGAAAAGAATAATGCTCTCTCAAAGGTGAGAGCCTTTATTTATACTAAATTCTAGGTATAGGTAGGAGGTCTAGAGTTGGTTTGGAAAAAATCTCTTTCCAAAAAGAAGTTTTTTTAGGTCAAACTCGTGCATCAAATCTTGGGCGTGCGGATACCATATTGGCACAGACTTCGAGCTCAATTTCACATAATTAGAGGTCGATTCATGAAATTTTCATGAAATACACTTTTGTAACCCTTGAAGTCTTCTTTCCAACGTTGTAAAAATCAAGTCAATCAGATATCAGAGTAAAAAGTTATGATTAAAATATTGAAGACGTGTCAAAACTTTATCTTCTAGAATACTTTCCTAATCTAACTTTCAATGAGTTTTCTATCAATTTGGATTTTCATAAGGATTAAATTACTGTCTTATCCTCAAATATTTATATCTTAATCTTGACTATTCAATCCTTATCAACTATTATTCTTCCTCTAGTGTTTGTTTCACTTGCCTTATCCATTATTACTTTAAATCAATCAAATTACTAGCAAAATAAATCAAACAACTAGAAAAAGTATCAAACTAAAAATTTAAGGAATCTAACACAATTAATCACAAATAATATTTAATTAACCAATCACTAAATATAATAAAATAGCAGAATTAATGGTTAATTAGCTAGTTCAGGTGGTTTTTCTATCGGTTCAGGTTGTTTTCCTACCAATTCAGACTGGTTTTGGTGATTTTTCTACCTATTCACTCCAATTCTTTGGTTTTTCTACCAGATCCTCTCTTCCCAGCCCTTCAGCAACAGGTTGCTTCCTTCCAAACCAGTTCAGCAGCCTACTTCCCATATCTGCCCTAGATTCATCTCCTAGGCTGGTTCTCTCCTTTGGTACTTGCCACAGTTTTCATTTCTTGACTGATACACCAATTTTCATTACTTGACAGATTTTCATTTGTATTATTTGACATATTTCTTCAATTTGTCTCAACATCTATGGAGCCCAAGACTAATCCACCATCTACAACCCAATCTTGCCACCCCTTTTTTCCCAGACTTTCCTTTTTAATGTTCTCATGACTTCAGTCAAACTCAATGGGACTAATTATGTTTTATAGTCCCGATCTGTTCAAGTATTTCTTAAAGGCAAAAGTCTTAAAAAGTATTTGGTGGGAGCAAAAGCCAAGGAAAGTGACATCGGGTTTGATCAGTGGGAACAAGAGGATGCACAAATTATTTCATTATTGTTGAACTACATTGAGCCTCATAGCCCTACATTGCTTTATCTCGATACTGCTAAGGAAATCTGGGATCATTTGGCAATCATGTATTCTAATATTGGTAATTTTACTCGTGCTTATGAAGTTTGTAAATAATATTTGTCTTGACCAAGGTACTCTGAGTTTAGAGGACTATTTCTCCTAATTTAGGGGAGTTTGTGAGGAATTGAGGATTTACCACCTTTCACCACTGATGCTCAAATTTGACAGCGACAACGTGCAGATTCGAATGTTGTTCGCTTTCTTGTTGGCTTTAAGGCGGAGTATGAACCTATTCGTGCTCAAATATTGGGTGGTTCCAGGTTTCCATCCCTTCTCGAGGTCTTTTCCTGCTTACAGTATGAACCTATTACTACTGATTGTTCAGCTTTAGTTGTCTCTAATGGCGACAGTGGTGGTACCTATGGTGGTTGTGACTCTCAAGGGGGCTGTCTTGGCACTCCTTTATGTACTCATTGTGGTCATACTAACCATACTATTGCTTATTGTTGGGATTTATATGGCAAGCCCA
This sequence comes from Ilex aquifolium, assembly GCA_951799425.1. Lineage (NCBI taxonomy): Eukaryota > Viridiplantae > Streptophyta > Magnoliopsida > Aquifoliales > Aquifoliaceae > Ilex > Ilex aquifolium. The sequence continues at coordinate 15,302,131 of OX637393.1, read as the reverse complement.
CTGACGTTGCCAATCAGGTCTGCTATAGGAAAATGCTCTCTTCTTACCTGTATCGTCAGTGCGCTCGTCCCCTTTTGACTCTGAGTTGGTTACTATTACACAGAAGGAGTATGCTCAGTTCATGTCCCAGCAATAGACAATACATTCTTCTTCAACTGCTGGTCTACTCCGGCGATGACAACGAGACCTAGGCAGTCCTCCAGTGACCACCACACGGGGAAAACAAAACTACAAACCAAGATCGATCAAGTTATGATCGATCAGCAACACCTTAAAGCCAACGCCGGGACACAAGAACAACAACAATAACTTGAGACCATCACCAACCAACGGCGAAGTGCATACACTACCCACGATCACTGGTTAGGCATAAGAGAACCTAACCCCACACCTTGATCATGGCTCACACGAGGGAGAACTGAAGAAGGAAAGAGAGGGAAAGGGAAAAAAAAATGGTTTTCAACTTTTCAATATCAAAACAAATTTTAGGTGAAATTTGGATCCACTTGCTATGATACCATGTTAGATTTAGATTATGGAGTGATAAGAGAAAACCAAAATGAGAGAGGCAGAGAATAATCACATACCCTACCTCTCACTCTCAACTTATATTTATAGTTACCTAAAGAAAACATAAAAGACTAGCATACCCTTACAGAGGTATACTTATTACAACCATATAAAATGTAATATAATATTCTAATGATACTCTCAACAACTTTGAATTAGATTATGTAAACAAACCATACATTTTCATGTATGAAATAATTGACTAGATTGACCAACTTTGTATACTTTTGCTCAAATCTCCCTCTATACGCTGAGTTTTTTAATGAAACAAATTTCTTATTTTTAAAAGACTTCTCAAGCTTCAATCTATAGGTCATGAGCTTAAACTAGAGTTTCATGGAAGGAGTTACACTTATTTTTCTAATGGGTACTGAAGTTGGTTGACAGTTCAGTTCCAGATTTTCAGTAATATTTGAAGTAAGACCAGTTTTCAGTGAGACAGAATTAGGTCATACACAATATAGGGGTGGGGGGAAGATCTATGAGTCTACTTTCTAACGCAAGAAATGGTGTGCCATTCAAAGTTTCCTAGCAAGAGTTATGGCGGTTTTCCCACAGGTTCACAAGCTGGACCGTGTCCACATTACGAATCTGCAGCCCCCTGTTTTGGGGTTTTTGCCCATATTTGTGAAACCATTTCTCCCTATCCAACATCAATCCAACACGTAACAAACATAACAGTTCGAATGCCTGAAAACCTCAGATCCCCAATTAGAATGCCAAAAGTTGATATTCTTGCGCTGAAATCAATATTACACCAACTACAAAGGTTTGCACCTTCAAGGTGCTCCCTTCCAATCAAACATTTAGTCCCACGTTCAAGAACCATCAAAATTCATCACATAATGTATCTTTTTCCAATTAGATAGTTCAATCATGCAACTCATGCATGAAATAGCATAAATTCAAGATAAGGGTGCATTTAAATGATTGAACTCCTCTTAAGAATTCAAGCTATATCAATTCTCATAATTGCATACCTAGCTGCTTTTCATGGTTTAATAGGCAAATTAAAGGTACTTGGAAGAACTTCTTTGTGGCTACAGACAGCTCCCCCTTCAATTCTCCAAATAAAGTTTGCTTTTAAAAACTAAGCTTCAATGATTTGAATTCAGACTATAAGGTTGAGGGTGTTTGGGAGTTTGAACCTCCAACAAAACTGAAGCTGGATAAAGAAAGACCTGATAGTCTTCATTTTTTAACTTGTCCAATCAGCCTCACGTGAGCTGGTTATGTATTTAAGACATACTTATCACAAGTTTTCTCTTACTTACATGATAGTCCTTACTTTTCTATTTATTTGCAGACTTGGCAACAACTTCCCCAAATGCTTAAAAACATTTAGAGTAATTGCATTATATATCTTTATATCTGTGGAACTTACAATGTTTTCCTCATAAGTGATCAAAGGCAGTCTCTCTCCACACACTCCCCCCAAAAAAAAAAAAAAAAAACAAAACAAAACACACACACCCCCATCAATAGTTATCATTTAATTATCCTTGTAGGTACCCAAAACCTGTAAAGTGCTATGATCTTGTACCCAAAAATTTAGTTTTTAATTTCTACTATATTCTAGTATGTGTCAAAAGCATGTCCACAAGTGTCCAAAATGTGACTGGTCAGGCAATATGATGAAATATTAAGAGTGGCCTGCTATCAGACAAAAATTGTTAGATTGTGCAAATATTGTTGGTATATATCATTTAACAAGTGATTTGAATGATATAACTATATATTTATTATTAGATGAAGCAAGATATAATAAATACTAGTGATATTTTTTATTTCGTTGAGAAATTGTTAACGAGTTTGTTTTTTTTTTTTTTTGGCCTGCTTGATGAAAATATCTCAATTTTGCAAGGATGTATGCTGTTCATGTTGAGGGCTTTTGCTACATTTGTGATAAACTGGCTTTGAGTAATCTGTGGATTTATTTAGTTGTGCTAATTGGTGCTTGTCATTAAATTGCTGGACTTTTAGACCTGTTGCTTTTCGTTTTTTTTTCTTTTAATGATGCTGAGAATAGTCACTGCTGCAGCCTACACTCCACTTCTTTCAAAATGGAAAAAAGGCCAATGAAGTTGTTGGTGCTGATGTTCAACGCTTGAAGGACATCATGGAAGAACTCTACAAATGATCCTTATATTCTCCATCTGCACTTCGTACGGTTTAGAATCAATCAATGTACAATACATCAAGTGGTGCTTGTTTGGGATGAAAACCATTTGGATTTCATATTATTAGCACTTTCAGTGGTCCTGTCTAGGAGCTGAGTGTTTTGATGTTTAATTCAACTCTGTTGTACAGAAGGATAATATAATTGTTTTTATTTCTGTTTTCCTGAATTTTTGGTTTCAGTTAGAAACATTTAATAGTTATTACATTATTACCGTTTTCATGTATGTGTTGCATTAATGAGCTTGTGTTGTAGTAGCAACTGCTGTGATAGAATGGTGCTCACCACCTTCGTTTGATTGATTGTTGAAATTGTTATCAATTAGGCATCGATCATGTGGGGTTAAAATGAGAAGTTATTAATCCTATGGGATAGTTTAACTAGTAATAGAGATAAGTTATAATCTCAGACGTTTTGAGTTTGAATTTTGGCAATTCTTGAGGTTAGGTTATGAGAGATTTATCTCTCATAAATAATTTAGTCTCGGTGTGGATAACATATCTTTGACCGGACTGGAAAGGAGATTGGTCGAAATGTGCATAAGCGGGGTTGGACATCCATGACTTTTGAAACCAAAAAAAAAAAAAAATGTTTTTGAACAAATGATAAAGAGATTGGGGGAAGAGATCATAAATTGTAATTGGCGTTATAATGGCCGGAAAAAGATTATATTTTCACTATTGTTTTGGGCAGCCTAATGAATGGAGCACAGTAGAGTTAATTTAGTCTTTTTTATTTTTCATTAGTTAAATAATTAATGGCGCAAAGTAAAGATTTTGAATGATGGCTTGTTTGACCTAATAAAGATGACTAATGGAGCTAAGTTTCCGAAGTGTCAGTAATATTTGGGCTCTCTAGGTTATATCGCTCAAAGAATTTTGTATGAAACTAGATGATTGAATACTAAAATATGCTCTTTTTCCTTGAAATTTTGCTGTGGAGTGGAATTATATTTCCCGGTTTATCCTTTATTCTATGATGTTGCTTTTGCATTGTATGAGAAACAAAATAAAACAACCACCAATATGAAAGAGAGTAGCACGTTTAAATTCAAAATCTGATGACCCCTTCACATTCCAAACACCTTAAGTCGTAATCCAAGCCTCCTAAAACCCTAACCTATCACATTCCTTCATTCCTAAACAAATTCTACTATACTTCTGGTGTCAATTCATATTCGAAATCATAAGGTCATTACACTTTGACCTAGATACACTGTTTGGTTGAGGATATGGTTACACAATGACAGAAGAGGGCTAGGGTAGAGGAAAACAAGAGGAAGTTAAGGTTGTATTTAATGAGAGCGCTCAGTTCTAAACTCCCGAGTACGCAATAAGGTACATGGATTAGTATATTCACAGGCCAATCTTGATTGAGCATGGTGTTAACATCAATGGGGGTAAGATCATCACTGTGTGTGAACTTTGCCAATCAAGGTGGACCCAACTCTTCGTGGCTCCTGAGCCTCCGAATGAGGATATTGTTAGAGAGTTCTATACTCAAATCCGAGAGTCTGATCCCCAAGCTAATCACTTTGTCACCTACATTCGGGTGATTGAGTTTAGCTTTTAGGTGACTCTCATAACTACCACTCTTAGCTTGCCTTGGGTAGAGAATGATGCCCTTGGATCCAGACTAGCTGATGAATTACCAAAAATCTTTGTTGTGGCTAGCGAGTTGTATAATATTCCTTATCCTAACAATTGGGTTGAACAAAAGTTATATCATAAGCAGTTGGCCCAAGATAATGTTGAATCTCATAGCCAACTACAACATTGACTCGAAATCCTATATTTTAGATTTTACTTACTAGAGAGCATACATGTTACATGCCATAGGGACAGGTTTAGAACTTGATATTCCTTTGTTGATTCTTGGGGTTATTTGGCAAGCTTTTTAGGAGGATAGAGTATTTGATGTCTTTTTTTTGGATTTTTGATTACTCGAATCTACAAGGTCAAGGGTGTGGTTACCTTGCCTAAGGATAGGATACAGAAACCCAAGAGGCCTCTCAACAAGTGTTCTCTGAAGTTGAGGAAAGCTCAGGCTGAGTAAGTTGTGGTTAAGGATGAGAAACGATGAGAGAAAGAGAGAGGATGAAATGGAGTTTCCACATGATGAGACTGGACCTAGTGAACCACCACCACCAATATTCCGACAAGCTAGTACTTCCAGTGCACCACCACCATTTGAGTCTCGTTCAAATATCTTAGCTTTCCAGTTAGCGTCTGTTATTGACATGCTTACTAGGAGAGAAACGTATAGTGGAGCATTACTACCTCATTTCACTGAGGTTAGATGTCGTGGATAGCAGGATTGCAAGCCTTGAGACTGCCTAGAAGTCTGATTTAGGGTCTATTGGATGTAGAGTTGAGCGAACTTAGAAGGATGCTTAAGGGCAAGAGGAAGGAATGTGATCCAGAGTCTAACGATAGTGATGGGTTAGATGTGACGCAACCCAAACATGGTGGGGCAAGAGAAGATGGTGAAACAAATGATACAACCATTGGAGCTATTTGAGTTATGAGACTTAGTATAGGACCTTATGGGAGTTTTTGAGTGTTCTAGTTATTCATGATCTTGTACTTAAGTATTCTAATTTTCTTTTGTTCTGTTTTTGTATTTTTATGTGACACACTTCGAGTCTCTATGATTTATGTTTGGATATTTCCTTTGGACTTGAGGTTATATGCCATGTTTGTCCTTTACTTAATCAACCTTGCTTATCCTTGCTAATGCTAGATGCTATATTTGGCTATCTCTTTTATATCATGTTTCTCTACTTATCTACTTATCTAGTTATTGTTGTGTATTTGACACTTTGTGACAAAAAAGGGGAGAACTTATGGGATTAATTGGGTGAACTTTACGACTTACTAGAGATTAGTTGCATGGGAACAAAATAAGGGAGAGTTTGTTGAAATACTCAAGGGAGTACATTTACAAACTTGGCATTAAGTCCCTTTATTTTCTTTGTTATTTTACACTTGTTATTTGCTTATGTGAACACCAACTAAGGGGGAGAGTTTATTTTGCACTGTCTTTGCTAAATTTATGGGTCGTTAGCATATTAGGCTAGCATTTCTCATATATGCTGCATGGATTACACTTGCATGATGCTAACATGAACACGCCCTATGCTTCTCTTGATGATTTCCATTCATGTGATTATATATATATGATGTTTTTCACGAGATATTGGTTGAGTCATTGTGTGCAAGACTATGATCTTCAAAACATTCATCTGAAGATGGTTTTGTACCTAGTTTTTTAGATTGTGAGGCTTGTACAATGAGAGTTGAGATTCTTTACAACTCATTTTGTTCTTTGTAGTTTTCGAGTTGTAACGTTAAATTTGTTTCTCTTGAATTTTGTCACAAAATAGCTAAAGGGAATATTGTTAGTAAATTGATTATAATTGGCCAATTTTATGAAGTCTTGATGCAAATCTCAACCTAATTCCATGGTCAAGATGCTTTAAAGATCAAGTTCCGAAAGCAACTAGGAAGGATGAAGTTCAAGCTACAAAGCCAAATCAAGAGATCTCCAATGCACCTTCAATGCTTAGGACATAGGTAATGACCTAGATACCCAAGAACCCTTGGTTTATTTATAGACTTAAGTTAATTAGTATAATGACATTGGAATTAGGAATATCCGTGAATGACTCTGAGGCTTTTCGTGAAAAAAAATTTCTAAACGTAAATGTGTTTTTGAAAATATAGGAGTCATGTATCGGATCCTATTTGAGCAAAGTAACACCATTTAATGCTCAATACGTCAAGTTTTTGTTGGGTTTCTAGCTTAAAAACTAGCTAGGAATTTTGAATTTATTTTAGTTTTAAATTTGGTGACATTTGTATATGTGAGTGTGTGTGTGTGTGTATATATGTGAGAGAGAGAGAAAGAGTTTTAATATGAGACAAACTCTAAAATTTAGGAGTTGTTAGTTTTCAAATCTGTTTTAATTAGATGTAACTTTTGGGGGTATTTTGAACAATAAAGATCGAAATGGACTTAAACCCAAACAAAGTTTATAAACGGACGTTTTTTCAAATGAGTCTAAAAAGGTGGACCGGCCCACAAATTTCCGAAAATAATAATAAAAGGGTTTTTTTTGGTGGCCGGTCTACTATGATAGAGTTTTGGGTCAATAAGGACAAGGAGTGAACTTATGGGGCTTTAAAGACAATCAAAAGTAAAAAGATATACAAGCCCTATCTACATATAGTTTGCACATAAAATCCACAATTCAAAAGAAAGAGGAGAGAGAATGAGTGAGATGGAATAGAGAGGAATGAGAGTGAGTGGGATGAAATAAATAGGAGGGAGAAATTGAATTAGGAGAGAGGAGGGAGAAAGCATGAGACGAACTAGATAGAGGAGAGAGAGAGAGAGAGAGACTAATGTACAAAAAAAACTAAACAAAAAATGGTAAAATGGATGTGAATTTACAATGTGTTTACACCCAAATATAGAGATATCAAAGGGTGACAGATGGAAGAGATCTGATGATCATAAAGGGGTTTGTGAGAGTCCACAATTGACAGAACGATTAGAGAAATAGGACTCTTAGAGACCAGCGAAATGAGAAAATATGACATCATGAGCCGTCAATTGTAGTTGGTTCAGCACAAGTCTACGCATCTCAAGGGACAGGGCCATGATCACAATAATGGCCAAAAAAGATGAGTCGATAGTAGAAGGCCATCTCTATAAATAGTAGAGGCTAGGCCACTAAGAAATGATTCACGATAAAACAATCAAACTCTACACAGAGCTAGCCTACCTTATATTTACTTCTTGCTCCCAAGCAATTTTACTTTTCTTGTAATCATCACTCCGGTGATCTTTTACTACTTTCCTTTAATGTTAAGTACAATATTTATTTCATCTTCCAGATTCAGATTCAGTTTACTTGCCGTTTTTCATTCTCGTTGTTCTCTTTACGGTGTAGTCCATTACGCTTTTATTTGAAAAATTATTTAAAGTCCTTGAACCATAAGGCATAGAAAAGATTTCAGAGACAATCTTACATTTCGCTACAATCGCCTAAACAGTCACAATTTTAGAACCTCAAGCCGGTTCGAATAGGTAAGGTCACACATGTTTGGATTTAAGTTCATTCGGACTTTGACATGCCCGTAATCCGAAAATATGCCAAACATATTTTTTGGCACGCCCAGTGGGACCCCAAGAAATAGCCTGGCGAATACCCGAGGGAAAGCCAAAGTTGGTTCATCAGAAGTGCCTCCAGTACACGAGGTTGTTGAAGAAAACAGACCTGACATCCCCAACCTGCAAGAAGAATTGCCTCTATTCGTCGGGGGGGGGGGGGGGGGAGGGGGGAGGGGTAAGAGAATCGTGAACCCGACTCAGAGTCTAAGGCCTCAATCAAGGCTCTGTAACATGAAGTCTCTCAACTGATCTCTGGGTTTATTCAAGGCCCGGGGGATTTGATTAGAGAGGAATCTGGCTGCACCAATCAAGCATTGGAGTGGCTTGTTGATAGTTTGAACCGTCCAGGGGGCGTGAGACAACCATTGTTTTCCCATGTACAGGCAGTTCCAATAGAAGCACCACAACCAATATGTGTCACTACAAAGGGCGCAACAAGACATGAATGGCCACAAGCGGAACAACAACCCTCTTTTTCAGGAATAAATGGCCCCCAATCTCGAGCTTGGGGGCAAAGGAGGCAACCGCCAAGCATTCTTTTGTTGGCACCCCAAGTGGTCATAAATAGCGACCAACTGAATGAGATCATCCAAGAACATGTCGCCCCTGCTATAAGGTGGGTAACTAGGCCAACATATCAAAAAACATATCCCGAATGGATGGATAGGGATTATGAGTATGCTCGAGGATACAAGGTCCCAGTGTTCGCTACGTTTTTGGGAGAAAACAGTCAGTCGACTGTGGAACACATTGGTCGTTTCACCGTACAGTGCAACGAAATAGGGGCTAATGAGTTTTTGAAATTAAGGTTGTTTGCCAATTCCCTTACGGGAATAACCTTCAGATGGTACATTGATTTGCCACCCAATTATGTGTTGGATTGGCCGCAACTTGAAGACAAGTTTCACGCTCAGTTCTACCATACTGAGCTGGAAGTAGCCATAGCCGATTTGGCCAGGTTGTACCAAATGACTAGGGAGACGACAGAACAATACATCACACGGTTCAAGAAGGCTAGGAACCGATGTAGGTTGGCGTTGCCCAAGATAGAATATGTGCGTTATGCACAGAATGGTCTAGGTTTCGAGCTCTGGAAGAAGTTCGAGGGAATGAAGTTTAATAACCTATTTGAACTAGCTATGCGATATGAACAAATCTTGCATGAAGAGTTGGATCGAAGGAACGCGTCCAAAGAACGTACTACAGGGATCCCAACATAAAGATATTCATGGTCGAGCCTGACCAGAAGCAAGAGATGAATATGGCAGAAATCGTGACAAGACGGCCACATGTATGCAAGGCCGTAACTAGGCCTCCAAAGAGTCAAGCATAGGCCATGCCAAGTGCTGAAAAAGGAACCGACGAAGGAAATGGTCGGAAGTATGAGTTCAACATTACAAAGGCCGATCAAATCTTTGACTCTTTGTTAGCTGATGGCATTATCAAGCTATCGTTTGGTCACAAGATTTCATTGGCCACAGAGCTGAAGAATAAGATGTACTGCAAATGGCACAATTTTTGGAGCCATTCTACTGTTAACTATGTGGTGTTTCGGAATGCCATCCAAGACAGCCTGCCAAAGGGCATTTGACCTTCAGGGATAAGGGGAAGCCGAAGATGGGATTTGATACAAACCCTTTTCAGAAGACCGCCATCATTAACACGGTGGAAGTGGGGTCGTCGAAGACCTCGCGGAAGAAGATAGACTTCGGTGAGGACAGGTCGATTGATGACGAGAAGCCAAAGAGAGAAGAAGACAATACTCCCCAGGATGAGTCGTCAGAAGAAGACTCTGGGGTAAGCCATATATTTCGCCAGGTCTCCAAGAGTAGCTTGATGTGGTTAAGAATAGAATATGCCCCAGATGTAAGGCCTTTTACGAGATCGTTCCGGACAAAGGGGAGCGAGGAGAATCATCCAAAAGGCCGCGAAAGAGGTGGCATTGCAAAGGTACTCATTGTGAGCAACCAAGTGAGTAGTCGCTACCCAAGTGGGATTACGAGGATTGACCTAGCTATAGAAAGCATGGTAAGGATATACCGGAACCTCCAAGACGTCGTCAAGGGCCAAGATACGAGGAATTCGTCACAAATATTTGTGCCTGATCAACCCATCAGAGTTGAGGGTTATCAGGATCAATCCAAAATAGTGAAACCAACAAAGCCGTTGGAGGGCCGTTGGTACGTAGCCCAACATTCGAAATTCCCATAGTACCATCAGCTGTGTGTGCTGTCTAGAACTCAAAAGTGTAGGAAGCAGCACATCCCATAGTACCATCAGCTGCGTATGTAAATTTTATTCATAAAAGTTTGTACAATTTTAATGAATAACATATAAAACAAAGTGCTGCATAAGAACTGCATCTAAATAGCTTGCTTCTAGAAACTTGTTGTCCTAGTTTGAAGATGACAACTTGCATGCTAGAGACAAAGAAAGGAGCAGGAGTGAAGGAGAAAGCTTGGCTGTAAGAGGCAGAGTATAGACCTCTCACACAAGCATCTCCTAGTCAGAGAGTCCCCGAACCAACAAACCTTCCTTAGTCTCTGCTTCTTTTTTCCAAAAAAGTGTCAAGGAAAGTCATCCTAAGGCCAGCCTGAAGATCAACAGAATAAGACAGAACATGGTTGCTAAATGCACTAGAAGCCAGATGTAGTATCTTCTTCCAACTTCAGCAAGTGCATGTTGTCACCCCATGCTGCCTTACCCCCAATAGAAGGATCTACAATGACCCCACGGATGGAGGCAAAAAGAGGTATTCATCAAAGGCAAGAACATGAAGTAAGTTGGTAAATCCAATTTCAGACATGAAAGGGAAAACACAAAACAAAGGCTTTCGTTAAGACCGAATGAGGAAAAAGGTTGGGGACTAACAAAGTCATCTTTCAGTTTTCTCTCTTTTAGGTCAAGAGGTTTAGAGGAAACAGAAGTGTTGCACAAGGAAGAAGACATCCTTGAAGAGTTTGGTTTTCTCTGAAACGCCTAAGTGTTTCATTGGTATTTATAAGACATAAGACATCTCGGAAACAACCAACATTTATGACAGTTTAATGAAAGGAGAATGAAGCTTCACTCTGCATGGCAGTCAAAGTGCTTGAATGCATGCACGCAGATCAAATGATAGAAACATGATGTAAGTGACAATTAATGCTATTTAATTTACAGTTATGTCAACCGTCACAAGGAAAATAAAAAGACAGATATAAGTAAATAAGTAAGGGACAAAAAATTCAATATTTATTTTTCATTTATCATTTCTCTTGGAACTGTACAAGATTGAAAAAATGAACTTCTAATTGATACATTGACCTATTTAAGACTTGTAATTTGGTCGAAGCTGACTCGGCTGGGGCCGAGCCTACATCCATAAAGGTTGTGGTATCCACCATAACTACCTTAAGTTCTTCCAAATGCTCCTGATAGGACACGAATTCCTCCAGGAGCATTGCACACTGAGCCTCTAGCTCAACGATCTGACGGTCTATCTTGACCAGCCTTTGAGGAAGTGAGTTGAAGCGGCTCAAACGACTAGATTATGTTTGGATGTGTCGGTTCAAATTGACTAGCTACTCTCGTTGATCATGGATGATGGCAATACAATCTTGACGCTACTGATATAGAGCTCAACGATTTGACGGTCTATCTTGACCAGCCTTTGAGGAAGTGAGTTGAAGCGGCTCAAACGACTGGAGTAGGTTTGGATGTGCCAGTTCAAATTGACTAGCTACTCTCGTTGATCATGGATGATGGCAATACAATCTTGACGCTACTGATATAGCAGCCCTGCTTCTTGAAGAAGGGCCAAAAGTTCATCATCTAGGTGAACCAATGCTTAACGGTCTTCTTCAACAAGGAAGGGAGAAATGGCGAGCGCCTTGATCGAGTGAAGTCACTCCTCAAGAAGGTTTACCTTGTCCACCAAAATAGCGGGGCCGCCAATAAGGACCGTTATTACTGTCCCGCGATGGTTTTTCGAACTGGCGGTCCATAATTAGCCTTGATTGTTGAAAGAAAATGGGACCAGAGGAAAGGCAAGGCTTCAAAGAGGCTAGGATGGAAGATAAGTCAACTTCATGTAAAGGAAGAACAACCAAGGATGGAGCAGCAGCCTGAGTTGGGGTTGCGGACTGTACAATCTCAGCGGCTGGAGGAGTAACCTACTAGGGAGTCAAGAGGTTCTTGCCTAGGGCTAGACCTTCTTCATTTTCAAGGTCCACAACTTCAACACTATCGACCACATCAGTGGCCATGTCGTCGAAAGAAGGCATCACCGGAACTAAACCAATTATAGCCATAGAAGAAGCTATAAAAGTGGGAATGGTTTCTGGCCCGAGGGGCTCAAGGTTTCTGAAGATCGCATCTTGAGAGGGCCCTATGTTGACAGATGTGGATGGAGGGGTGCTATCTCGATGACGAACATGACACACAAGGAGAACATCATCTTCCCTCATTAACTTGGGCATGAGAGACAGATGTTGAGGGAGTTACAAAAGAACGTCGTCGCTTATCCTTGCGGTGAGGTCATGTTGGAAAAGTAGGAATAGTCGAGGAAAGTAGGTCTGCAAAGGTCGGGAGATCAAGGTAAACTTCCTGAGGAGGAACAACAGTAGGAGGGAAAGTCCTGACCAGGCCATCCCTAGGGGATGACTGAAGTCGTGATGGAAAGTTCACATGGTTAAGAACAGTGATCGTGTCACGATCAAATTACTGAGATATGTATCGTTTCCATCAAGCCTTCGCAATTTTCAAAATATCGAATGACGGTGAAAGAGGTCATTCGAAAGGAGCAACGAGCAAGAGAGTAGCGATGACTAACTTCTCGAACATTCACATCGGTCGCATTAGGCCGATTGATGTTGTCAATATTGAGAGTGTGGCCAAAAGGATAAGGAATTTGTTGCACTAGGATGAATTGGAGGCGCGAACTATTGAGGCATATAAACCTCGATGCTGTAGTGAACATTGATGCCATGAGTCGGCCCTAGATCGTAATGCAAGTCTCGAGGGTGGAGATAGGAAAACTAGGCATTATCATAAGAAGTAGCAGCATCAACAGAGGATTCCCCAGGCCTATACAAGAACCATTCTGGACCCCCGATTTCAGGCAAACGATATCCAAAAGGGTCATGAGCCATTCAAGTTATACAAATATGAAAAACAGTTAGCAAAGGACTGTTCTCTAGAAGGGGCTATGGCAAATAGGCGGCCATAAGAAAAAGAGGCGTTATCGGCAAGCGGATGGAGAGCTTGGGGAAATAAGCACAAAGTCACAGCTAAAGCACCCAGAGGGGACCCGAACCCTGATGCATCTTTGATGCCACCGTCTCCCACATCCCGCAATAGAGGTAGGCGAGCATGACAGTAGCAAGAGCATAGGAAGCTCCCGCGCGCCAGATAAATGGCCAGTGAAAGATACTCCTTGGTCATTTTGTGAAAGGAATGCAGAAAAAGAACTGGTTAAGCCAATAAAGTAGGAAAAAAATGTGCTCTTTATCTGATACTAGAGAGCCATCACGGTTGCAATAGGCCGCGATGAAAAGATAATAGACAATGATTGGCTTGTTCTGCACATCAAGCAGAAATGAATAGCTCACTTCAGTATGTGTAAGTAGAATGTTAGTCTTGGCCCCGAACAGAGGAAGGCTAAGAAGAGCAAACATATTGTGACGACCCGTATATAAATTAATCATTAACACGCTAATTAGGTCATAAATTATGATTCTATATAATTGAGGGTTATTTTAAAAAAAAATTAAATAAATAAATGGACTTCAATTATGATTTCTTTATGTGAAAATGGGTCAAATAAGTATAATATAGATCATATTTCGGGTAAAAATAAAGATGTTGTAGTATCTGAATATAAAATAAAAACATAATATATGAGATATATGAGGGACACTTGTCTTTGAAAAAGAAAAAAAAATAAAAGAAAAAAAGAGGGACCACAAGAATAGACATGTGACAAAAAAAATATATGAACAAAATATGGACAATTGTCCATAATGACGCAAACTCTCTCATGTCACCATGTGATGTTGGGGGTGGGTTTTTGGCTATAAATAGCCAAGTGCAGGCCATTCGAACAAGGCAGCAAGAGAAAAAAAGAAGAAAGAGAGAGAGGAAGAGAAAGAGAAAGAGAGAGAGAGAGATGAAGAGAGAGAAACTTATCTGATTTTGGAGTCAAAAATTAAATAATAAATTTTAGTTTCGATCATTACCAAATTGAAGTGTCTTATTTGGGGTATTTCGAATTTCTTATCTATTGAAGTTATTAATGATTTTGAGGTACGGTGTAGTATACAATATGCTCATATCTTTTAAATCTCTTTACAAAGAGTGTCATTTGATTATCTGAAATTTGTATTTCTATTGATTATTCTGATTGATACGAAATTTTGATATTTTTATTGGTTGACTTGTATTTTGGGCTAAATACTTGGAGATTGATTGGTACATGTACAAAGTGTACTTGGGGTATAATTGGTGAAATGTGATTATGGCCCCAATGGGGTGCAATTGTGATTACAGCTCTGCGGGGTGTGATTAGTTATTATGTGTATGGATTTATATGCCCAGGTATTACTTGTCATGTCACCAAGAGGAACCGAGTATGAGACTATGTTTGATAGCAGTTGATCTATGTGGTCTGTCGAATGTAATTCTTGATTTTCGTTATCCATGGTCCTTATCGTTTGAATTAATTGGTATTTGGTCATTCATATTTTCTCGTTGAGCATAATTTTTTTGTCATATTGTATACTTCCCCGCTTTTAATATTTTTTTTCAGGATAATCTCGGAGGGAATGACCAAAGTTGATATTTGAGGAATCGAAGATAGACGAATCTTGATATAATTTTTAATTTTTATTGTTATTTGGAGATCAAAAATTGTGATTATAAATTTATTGAGGCAATTAGAGCTTTGTCTCTGTATTCGGAGATATTTGTGATTTATTATGATCGATCGATTTAATCAAGTAACACGTCCAAGAAACGGGGGCGTTACACATATCATAGACTATGGGGCTCATCATGCCAAAATGAAAGTGAAAGGCATTATTCACCACAGATCAAAATAGGAGAGCGGTGCTGAGCACTGGCTTGTCAATAGACATCTTGATAATGCTAAGTTTTATGGCATCATAAATGCCGAGGCGACAACATAGAGTTCCCTTAGCTGCCTTAACACGAGTAACCCATGATATCCAATTAGGGGAGGTGGTCTTCCAAGCACAGACAGAGGTACCATTGAGTCAGTTTGTCCATTGGAGAGGCTCATAGAAGTTGAAAGGCAAAGACATATGAGGTCAAAATAAATACACCAAACCTCGTCTAGAGGCATTTCTTTGAAGGCTGGCCCAAAACGAATTAGAGAGCGAGTTAAAAGTGCGAAGAGTGAATTGAGTGGCTTGCACTCACAAAATAGCTGCTTCAAGAGTAACAGTATGAGGAGCCACCATTGAAGAAGAAGTAAAGAAGGTCAGGTCAGAATAATTAAAAAGCAACATGTCCGGGGACGGATTATATAGGCACAAAGAACGAGCCAAAACAATGATTAAAAGATATAGACGGATCGCATGCCAATCATTTCTTGTACATTTGAAAAGACGAAAGATAGACCGAAAGATTACAAGTGAAACTTTAGCTACAATCCCCGAGCTTCACGACCAATGGCGGTATGACAACTAAGTAGGGCAAGTGTACCAGCAAAAGTTTAGATTCAAAGAGCCAAAACAACGTCCCTAATATGGAATATTCAGTCGCATCGTTTTGGGGGGGACAATGTTTACACCTAAAATAGCAAGATCAAAGGTGACACGTGGAAGAGATCCGACAGTCATAAAGGAGTCTGTGAGAGTCCACGATTGACAGAACGGTTAGAGAAATAGGACACTTAGAGGCCTAGAAAACAAGAAAACTTGATATTATGAGCCACTAGTTGAAGTCAGTTTAACGCACATCCACATATCTCGAGAGACAGGGCCATGATTACACTAATGGTTGGAAAGATGAGTCAACGGTTGAAGGTCATCTTTATAAATAATAGAGACTAGGCCATAGAGAAAGGATCTACAATCAAACACACAAACTCTACATAGAGCCAGCCTACCTTATACTTATTTATTACTCCCGAACAATTTTACTTTTCTTGTAATCATCACTAAAGTGATCTTTTATTACTTTCCTTTAATGTTAAGTACAATATTCGTTTCGTCTTTCAGATTCAGATTCAGTTTACTTGTTGCTTTTCATTCTCGTTATTCTCTTTATGGTGTAGTCCATTATGCTTTTATTTGAGAAATTATTTAAAGTCCTTGAACCATAAGTCATAGAAAAGAACTTAGAGGCATCCTTATGCCTCGATGCAATCGCCCAAACAGTCGCGATTTTAGAACCTCATGCTGGTTCAAGTAGGTAAGGTTATACGTGTTTGGATTTTAAGTTCGTACGGACTTGGGCATGCCCGCAATCCGAAAATATGCCAAGCAAGATGCAAAAAGTAGGGATGGAAGAGAGAATGAGTGAGATGAAAGAAAGAGGCGAGAGAGAAATTTTTAAAAAAATATAGAAAGATAATGGCGGAAGAGAGACGATAGAGAAATTAAAGGAAGAGAGAAGAGAGAGAAAGAATATGAGGTAAGAGAAAGAGGAGAGAGAAAGAATAGGATGTAAGAGAAAGAGGAGATATAATAATCTATATCTATACTGCTAATAAAAGTACCTTAAATGAAATTTTTTTGAATTCTTCTTCTACCCTTAAACGAAATTATAAGGTCAATTATACCTCATACTAATAATTTCATTTAAAACTTTTGAGTTTCTATTTTATCCTTAAATAAATATATGAACACTTATGGCTTAAATTATAAAAATTTAACATTGTGTGTACCCTTAAAAAAACCTACAAATTCAATGATTACCAATATACAATTCATAAAAGTCACTAATCAAATATATATATATATATATATATATATATATATATATATATATATATATATATATATATATATATATTCTAATTTTATCTCGACACAATTTAATAAAGTCCATATTATAATTTAGTAACTGTGATTTAACAATAATATAAAATCAATATTATCCTTAATCCAATGATTACTCTAATTAATTTCTCTCTTTTTTATTTTTTATGGATTCATAATATAAAACTAAATTTTTTCATTGGTTTAATATGTGTTGTAACTTATCTAAGTTGTAGACCTTACAGATTTTATAAATAGTTCAAACAAATTCTAAGAGTTCTTGAGAGTAAATATCAAATTGTAATAATGACTTATGAAATTTATACGGAGTCAAGCCTTTTAAAAACCTGATTTTTGAATTTTCCATCAGTTACTAATATTTAATATATTTAGGTAAATCTAACAATGAATCTAGAATTAAATTTCTTTAACTAGAGATAAGTTAATCATGGGGAATTCCCAAAATTCTAATCCCTCAAGATAAATGTTGCAGAATAAACAAGTCTTTGTAGCTGAAACATATACGTCTTCTATCTATTGATTTGTATGGAACTTAAAGTTGCAGCTTGCTCTTGATCTATATTTGAAGGCGCGTTATGATGATTTACTTGATTATCCTGTAATTTTTTGTTATATTATAAAAATACAATATCTTTTGTGCTGATTTTATCAAACTTTTCTATCGCAAAGTTTGTATCACCGTGATTCATGCAACCAATGATTATGGACTATTAGCAAGTATAGTAGATTTACCACATAAAAACGTATAGTCTCAATCAGCCTTCCAGTATTCATCGGGTGATCAATCAATCTTGAAATAATCAATTTAGCATGTAGTCTAACTTTTTAAAAGATTATTGTGGTTGGAACACATAACAACATATAATATATCCAGACAACAAGTATCAAATGACATATACTTTGATTCGTAAGTGTATATTTAATTATTTCAACATACTGATAAGAAATAACATCACAATTATAAATTAAACTTGTTAACGTGCAACTCATATATATACCAATGTGTCAAGTGACAACTTCACAGTTGATAAATAAAATTGTGTATTCGTCTAATAGGAGTATGCATTGGTAAATCAATATTATAGGTTTAGCACAATGCATTTATATAAAAGAACAAGAAATTTACATAGAGTTAAAGAAAAAATCGAAAGAGGACATAATAAAATCCTAAAAAATGGCGACATAAAAAACTAAATCTTACATTTGGGAAGAATTGCCTGCTTCACCTCTTAGCTAATTTAGTCTTAAGAGATCGAAGGGTTGCCAATTAAACTAGACCAAATTGGTTTGATCATTAATTATCTTTAAACTTTGAAAGAGGAAATTGTTATGGTAGGTATGTGTGGGTATATGACCAATGTATTTTACCATATTTACAATTAAACTATAAAATAAGACCCATAAATTACAAAAACAACATTTTGAGGTAATTTTTGATAATATTTCAGTTCTAAATAAATTAACCTATATATCGATATGATAAATATAAAATTAACATTATTGTCAAAAATAATTCACGTGCAACGCACGTGTGCAATATCTAGTTGAATGAAGAGAGATGATAGAGAAATTGAAGGAAAAGAGAGGAGAGAAAAATTAAATAAAGATAGAGGTGAGAGAAACAATGAGACGAAAGAGATAGATGAGATAAATAGAATAATGAACGGAAGAGAGATTCAAATGAGTTAATAAAAAAAATGGTATTCTTGTCATTAAAAATATACAAATTGGCAAGTGTGGATCATATACCTCATATATTTCAATTATATGTCCGACCTAAAAGATTTATATTTTTTCTTATTGTCAAAACAGATTGAGAAAGTATACTTAGTTTCAATTTTCACTAAAATCTAGTACTAGAGGGGCGGTCAGTCCTCCAAACACAGTAATGAACCGGGTTTCTAAAGGACCGAACCAAACCAAACCGAGTCGATAGTTACGGCCGGTTTTCGGGTTTGACGGCTCCATTGTTAAGAGCTAGATATAAATACTTTATCCAAACAGGCTGCCGCTGAACCAATCTGCTTGTCCATGGGACTGAATACAGCCATGGCTATTTCATTTGCTCAATCCACTATCTTCTCAAAAACCTCTCTTGTTCTCCACAGAAATAGCTTCAGATGCTTTCCGTTTTCAATACCATTCTCGTATTTCTCCACTTCTTCTTCTGCTCTTTCCACAGACAAGAGTCACCGCCAGACGTGGAAACCAGTGGTTTCAGTTCTCGAGCTTGGTGGAGTCAAGATTGCTAAAAACGGTAACATACCCACTTCGCGAAATCGCACTTTGATGAATTTGAGATTGAGAAAATTTCTTTTTTATGTTTCTTTTGTTATATACTGTTCTGGGATATGGGGGAATGTGGTTCCTAGTATTGTCTTTGTTTGGGTTTTCTACATGGTCCAGTCTAATTTTTGGAATTTGATGGTGTTGTAGTTCTGGGTCGTTTGTGCAACTGGATGTGTTGCAGAAAGTTTGCATTTTTGCCTTCTGGGTTGGCTAAATATATGCGTTTTGTTTAGTTTTTTAACTGCTTATTTGATGAAAGTGGAACTGCTTGACTGAAATTTTCGAATGGTCAAAATCTGATTGATATACTTTAATGGTAAGATAATTAGGTATTGCTCAACAATCGGAGTGTTGTAAGCAAGTTGTTTAGAACTTGTACTGTTTCTTCAGGGCTTTGCATTTCGGTTCTTATACTTTCCAAGAATTTGATTCAACTGGAATTTCGGTACTGGGTCTGGTTGTTTTCCATACGGTATCCAATTCTCTGTTACAATGTGCTGCTCATTTCTGTGAAAGTGGACTTGGTTGATTGGGATTTTTGAATTTGGTTACTGGAATGATATAATTTGATCTGCGGAGGGATGGTTCAACACAAAGCTTTGTAAGATTTTCCAGAATCGGGAGTGCTTCACTATTTTTGCATTTTGCTTGTTATGTTGTTTAAGTTTCTGATTTTTCTGGGATTATCTTAGTGTGTTGCATCATAACCATATTGTTCACTTGAAATTTGTATCTTCCCCAACTGTTTGGTGCAATTAGAGGTCACATATTTCCCCTCCCCCACCCTCACCTTGGGTTTTTTAACCGTCTAAATTGATATGTTTGGTTACCAGGGCTTGAAGGATAGGTTTGACATATACTGTGCTGAATGTGAATTTTTGGAACTGTTATTCAACTTCAGAAATTTCTGTTTGATCTATTGGACTAGTTGGGTGGAGGAATTCATTTACCAGTACATACTTATCTTTTGGTTTGATGTATTTTGTAATTGGGTTTCTAGATGTTGTGAAGGATGATCCTACAAACAATGTTCCGGATACGATATTTTCGAAACTTGGAATGCAACTTCATAGGAGGGACCAGCATCCACTCGGAATCCTAAAGAATGCCATCTATGATTACTTCGACACCAATTATCCCAACAAATTTGACAAGTTTGATGAACTTTGCCCACTTGTTTCTGTTACAGAGGTATGACTGTGGATCCATCACAGAATTTTTGTTGGACCACTTCTTGTTTCTCTCAAGTTTGTTCGCTTCTGATCTTGTGGAGCTTTATGTGTTTGTTCTTCAATTTATTAATGCCATGTTTCATATTTTTTCTTGCTGTCAAGCTTCTTTCCTGTTAATTTTGGTGGTGGTACTTGGTATTGGACAATGTCTAGGGAATAATATTGGATATGCAGTGGACACCAATTGTTTCTCTGAGCTATAAGCTAACTAAACGGCAGTAAACAGCGCATTAAATAGGAATTTTTGTGATTTAAACTCTACTAACTAGTAAGTACAAAAGAAGCCCATCAAAGTGTACTGCCAAGTTTTATGACACACTTTTTTGCTTCTATTATAGTTTGGATCTCATTATTGCACCATCAAGTTTCTTTAGCTAATGATCAGCTCCCTTTTGATTTTTCAGGAGCTTGTGTGGATATTCTGTTAATACATAATTACATATTACCATCATGTTCCACAAGTTTAACATTCTAGATTCCATGTTGCATCTTTTAGCATTTTATCCTTGAATTCCATTTGATAAATTATCCTCTTGTCTATTAATGAAAACTTGTGACTATAAATTCATCCGTCTTTAAAGGAAATCAAGTGTTTGTCTCTTATTTTTTTAAGAAAAAAGAAAATAATGTTTTGTTTGTTACCTAGAGTAGTTCTTCAGGAGGTTGATTATAAAACGAGGGAGGAAAATTTGTTTGTAGGTCAGGTTTTTCCTCTCCAACGAATAGATTGAAATGACTTCCTACTCAAAATTGATAATTATGCTACCATACTATACTCGAGTGTGGATTAATTCCTTCTGATTAGCCCAACTCTACTTTGGTTTGTACGCTAGCTTTTTTTGGGGGTGCTACTCTATATGACTTTTGCTTCTGTTTATTTTGATTCGTAAATTATCCAATGTATTTGTGTGGTGTAATGCACTGGTAACTTTGGATTCTTGTCAAGCTTGTGTATGATGTTAGGTATATTTCGCGTTGTGCAGAACTTTGATGATGTCTTGGTACCTGCTGATCATGTGAGTAGGAGTTATAATGATACTTATTATGTGGACTCTCAAACTGTCTTAAGGTGCCATACAAGTGCACATCAGGCTGAGTTATTGAGAAAGGGGCACACACATTTCCTTGTTACTGGAGATGTTTATCGTAGAGATTCTATTGACTCAACTCATTACCCGGTCTTTCATCAGGTTTAATATCTCAACCTATAGCTACCAAAATTTCCTGCTTACTACCTTCTTCACTCTCTATCTTTTTGTATCCAACGATTTTATATCCTTACTGTGCAGATGGAAGGGGTTCGAGTTTTTACTCCCAATGATTGGGAGGCATCTGGCATGGATGCCACAACTTATGCGGCTGTGGATTTAAAGAATTGTCTTGAGGGTTTGGCACGCCACTTATTCGGTACAGTTAGTGTTGAAGCTTGGGCTGAGTATTTGAATTCTTCAAGTTATTGATTCTTTGGTTTGTATAGTAATTTAGAGTCTAATAGGTATATTAGTATGTTAGGGAATGACAGACAAGTGAATTTAAGTTTGTGAATTTAAATGTTAAGAGTTAAATTTCATTGTGAATAAAGTGGCACATGAAAACGTTCATTCTGTGTTATACCAAATGTTTCAGAATATGATTAACTGAATGTTTGAGCGATCGAGATAGATGAATTAGTGATATACAATTGTTGGTTCATGAGTTTTGAAATTTAATCATTTTGGTTGTTGTTACCTTGGCATGTATTTCTGCTATAAAATATGATTGTTTACAGAATCCTCTTCAGCCTAAACTCCGTTGAAAATTTTCAGGTGCTGTTGAAATGCGCTGGATTGACACTTATTTTCCATTTACCAATCCATCGTTTGAACTTGAGATATATTTTCAGGTATATTATTTTTTTCTTGATTCTGTATATTGGTTTTCCTATGGACGATGTTTCTCAACACTAACACCATACCTCTTTACTGTTGATGTATCTAAATATTTATGTCATATTCTTTCTAATAAGTTAAAGCTTTAACTAAGTTGGTGGTTTACCATGGTATCAAAGCAGGGGATCTTGAGTTTAAATCTTCCTGCCACCCCTATAATTATGAGACTTGCACATGCTTTGTGTAAAATGTAGCCCGCACATGAGGAGGTCCGGAGGAGTGTTGAAAAATATAAATGGTTATGTTACACACTCTTTACAGCGGAAGCTTTTAGATGAGTTGGTGGTTTGATGTTAAATTGTAAGCCATTATTAACTAATGATCATATTCAACTAAACTCAACAGATGTTTCTCCCAACAATCTTAACTAATGATCATATGCTTGCTAATTAAAAAACATTTATAGTTTGGAACCAAACATATTTATCATCTGCTTTTGTGTGATTACTAGAAAATCTTTATTATTGGTGCTTCCATCATCTCAGATTTTCTGTTGTAGTAAATATTCTTTTAACTAAACGTAGACTTCTTTGTCATCATCACCATCATCGTTGTTTTATTTGTTGTTGAGATAATTTGAAGTCTCTTTGTAGGTTGTGTTGGAAGTTTCCAATTACTACAATCGAATTACCTTTTTATTTTTTAAATAAATGGCCATTTTCTTTGAGAACCTTATTGAAGCGTATGCTTTAAATAGTCATAAGAGAATGTGCCCTAGGACCCAGGTAACTACTAGATTCAAGTTACCAATACCACCACATATAGTTGATCATGATACCACAAAAATAACATATACACACCTCATTTTGGGATCTGTATCCTAAGGCCTCGACCGAATAAAAGGTAGCCCAATGCACGTGACCTCTACCACTTTGGGCTCTAAGGAGGGCAGATGCGTGCAGTTTTATCCCCACAAATCAAGAGACTACTTCTATCTTAAACCCGTGACAACTGGGTCATAATGGAGCAACCTTACTGCCACGCTAAGGTCTAGACCGACTCCAAAAGGAAATTGAGGGCAGTTTAAATTTCTTCAGGTCTAGCCTTATCCTAGGTTTAAAGAAAGGCTGCTCAAGCCTGCATAATGTTCCATGTAATTTGGTCTGTCTTGATTTGGACTGATTTGCAGTTTTCGTAATGTTCAAAGCATTACTGGTAATGAAGAAAGTGATCTTGGAAAATATGAAGTCCGGGGGCTCTGGAGGGCTTCATCAATAATGGCATACATGGTTTCTTCATACTCAATGAGGCTACAAACATCTTGGTCTTCTATCTTGAGATCCTTGGGCAATTTGATGTGACTGAAAAGGTGTTACAAATACCGAAGGGTTGAAATAGTGCTGGACATCTGAGCTTATGACTGAAAAGGTGTTACATATACCAAAGAGATTTTTAAGCTACTGCTGGATATAAGAGCCATGGGCCTGGAATTATATATAGCAGCCACTACCATCTTTGAAGTGTTAATTTTAATCTTCCTATAACTGCTGGTGGTACTGATGATTGATGTGACCGTAGTTGTCATTCCTTTCTTTTGAGGGCAGGCATCTTACCCCAAACTTGTGTCAATGAACTTTCCTTTTATGGGTTTACAAGAAACTGGAGTGCCTAAACCTTAGTAATCTTTGGATCTCTGTGAATGTTTTTTCTTTTTCGGAAGGTATCTCTGTGAATGTTGCCATGATCATCTTTTGTTCCTGAAATGTTGCCACAGGTGGCTCTATTTTCCTCTATTGCTGCTGCAGTGGCATAACTGTTAAAGTCCAGCATTGATCCTACAATCATAAAAACTTATTGGCATGTCACTTGTGGACATGGTGGAAGAGCCTGTAGGTTGTTATAGGCAAATTAGCACATAAGGAAGCATGTCCTCAGTTTTATTTTGTACAAACTACAGACTAGCTGTCTTTCCCTTGAAAGTAGACATTGAATACAATTCGTTGTGTAAAAATGAAATATAGGAGATGTGCTTTGTAGATAGTCCATGATTATTATTGCTATTTTTTGTAGGAAGTTATGACCTTGTAAGGGTGTCCTTTTGTTGGCCGATCATCAAAAGAAAAATGGAGACTTCAATAGTTTTACCATCCAATATATGTGTGTTTTTTACAAGGTTTAGTTGGTTGCAAAGATGATTTTCTTTTATTATGAATCTGCCTTCGATTTGCTTCGGCATGATTTTGTTTCTAAATCTCTGCTTCGTTATAATGTCCTTGTCTTCCTTTGGATAGTCTATGTCTGCTTGCTAGTTTTACCTAAACTTTCTTGATTTATCCTTAAGTAAAACATGGTAGTCTCCTGTTGAGTTATCTAAATTAGCAGAATTTGTATCAATAACTGTTGAGTTGCCCGTAATCTGTGATGATCAACACTTCCCAGTGGAATCTCATTATTGCAGGTTTTCAAAAGCACTAATTTATACTTTGCCAATTGATGCTTATTCAGTGAGTTTAACTTTTGGGTGAATTAACTGTGCCATACAATTGATGTCTCCAAGTTGATAATTTTAGGTCTTAACTGCAATGGCACTAGGTTATCTCTTTCAAATGGCAACATATGAATTTATAGCACTCTGTACAACTAGTTATTAGTTTTCCACTGCTTTGACAGGAGAAATGGTTGGAGGTATTGGGTTGTGGGGTGACAGAGCAGGAAATATTAAAGAGAAGCGGAAAAATGGACAATGTTGCCTGGGCATTTGGACTTGGATTGGAACGGTTAGCAATGGTCCTGTTTGACATACCAGATATACGACTTTTCTGGTCAAATGACGAACGGTTCACTTCTCAAGTAAAGTCCAGAATTAATTAAGTATTGCTATATATTGCTCTCTCCTCCTCGGCTGTGCTGTTTTATAAATGAGTAATAATTGAAATCCTCATACAAATAATAATACATTCGAAATCCTTATATTGACAGTGTAAAATCTTGCGGTGATCTGATAATAGGGCATTTTTCATCCATTCTCTTTTTTTGGTTTTCGCGCAGTTTTCCAAAGGTCAGCTTGGTGTGAAGTTCAAAACATTTTCGAAGGTATGAACAACATATTTTTTTTTCCTAATAGGTAACTAATAGTAATTAACAATTTTAGGATTAGGTATCATGCTTTGAGGTATGAATCATTGTTGGATCTGTGTTAATGGATCCTGTTGTTTTAGTAATAGTATAACCACAAAGAAATCTTTGTTATGAAGTCGTTATTCCACTCTCGGAACTGAAAATTGCACTTATTTATCATTTCTTTTTTTGAAGACTTTGTTAACGTTTATGACTACTTTCAGTAAAATTAGAAATTATTGTCTATTTGCAGTATCCTCCTTGTTACAAAGATATGAGTTTCTGGATTAGTGATTCATTCACAGAAAATAATCTTTGTGAAGTTGTTAGAGGAATCACAGGTGATCTTGTGGAGGAGGTATGTCCTATGATGTTTCTTCACAGTTTGATTATATGCTGGCCTAAAGCTGTGGTATGTTAATTCTGAAATAGGCAAAGTTGTCCTATGATCCTATCTGTTTATGGTTATATAAAATTCTTTAAATAAAACTATCGATGATTTATTTTAGGGGTGTTGATGGTTCCTTTTGAGTGTCAATTTCCGGAGTTCATGAACTGACATTTAGAGGTATACTCTTGGCTGTGGTGATGGTTCATGGATCCAAGACAAGCGATTTTTGGCTCCGCTCAAGCTTTGCTTGCCAAAAGCTCGTTTGTTTGCTCATCTGAGCTGACCTTCAGCTCAAAAGTTTGGTTTGTTATGTAAACTAGCCAATTTTAATCAATCATATGCTTAGCTTATCAGGCTAGAATAAATAGGCCTTGGTTTTTATACTGACATCCGATTTTATGGGTCTCTTAAAGGTTAGGCTGTGACTGCATGAGTTTCATGGGCATCTGATTTCTAGAGCTATCTTAGAAACCATGACCAGGATACATGGCATACTTTCTACCTTTTTTACCTGACTTTTGATTTGGTATTGTCTTCTTGGGCGTCTTCTGATCTATCTATGCTTTAGTTCAGCCTAAAGCTTGTGTCATGCAACCCACACACTACTCGAACGGATTCAAGTAGCTGATCTCACACAAGCAGCCTAGTATTATCCTGACGGACAAAATTATATCCGAGTTCAAGCTGAGCTTGGACCCCTTTCTTTGTCTACCAAGCCAAGCCTGAGCATGGCCATGTTTGACTCGAACATCTTGGCTCATTTGCACTTCTATAATTGCTGCCTACTATGCTATGGGATTTGCATAAATTGGTTTAGATTTTTCTTGGAACATTTAAGCTGGATGAGAATGTAGATGATTTGATTTAAGGCGTATTGAAGTTAACATCTGAAGTGTTAACACTAGCAGAAATTAGTTAAAATTTATCATCTTACTTGAATTGAAGCTGTTTTCTACTTTAAAGTTAGCAAATTTCACAGGCTTTTTAATCTCTTCTATCATAATTAGGTCCATTTGCGGTTTTGATGTATTGATGATGTAGGCATCAAAATGTAAACAATCGTTATTGTGGCATGAGGAAGCAACTTACAAGGGGTGTTGGGGAAAGATTAGAATGTTGAACAAATCTCTCCTACTCAAAGAGCTGTAGTTATGTGTCTACATTAGGTTAAATTTTGTGGAAAGGGGATAGCCACTTCTAATAGTTGGAAGAGCAAACAAATTTTTGCATCTTTTGACATAACTAGTCAAAAGGCAAATTTGTAGCACAAAAACACTATAAAAGAGCCCCACATTGGGTTTTTTTTTTTTATCGGTACAAGTAAGTTGAAATAGTTGGGCGTAACTAGGCATGGTGTCTTGTTCTTGTTTTTCTTCCTCCCCCGGTTGATAGGAAACAAAAAGTTTTATTCATAAAAATTAAAGTACATCAAAATGGTTGGATAAGAGATCCAACCAATAAAAGGAAAGCCTTATCAAAATAAGTAAATACATAAAACAACCTATGTATCTCATGAAGCTTGCCATCCGGTCAAAATGATGGCAAGAAATGAATATAGTCCCCTAAAACTTCCAAACACTCAACTCAATCTTCAAAGATTCTTGTACTCATTTCCTTCCAAATAATCCACAAAGTAGCAATAATGGTGCAATTTCAAAGTGTCTTTCCTTTATCTTTCCCCCCAATATCTATGAGTTCTTTAACAAAAAGAGATGTAGCCCAATATCTATGAGTTCTTCCAAATAATCAATGTAGAAATAAATTATCACTATTTTCATAATTCCTTTATACATGGCACACCATTGCGGACAAAGACAATAATGAGGTCTCCTCTTTTGAAGCATATTAATCTTATTATGTGCAACAGTCCATACAAAAAGTTGAACTTTAATCTGCGGAAAAGCACTCGAAGACTCAATGACCCATCTTCTTCTATCACATGACTCTTGATACAACAAAGAATCAATAAGAATATTCAAAAGAGATAACACGTCACTTGTATCCATATCTTAAGATGATGTCAACGAATACTAAAATCCCAAGAATACCTTTGATTATAAGAACCAGTTATAGAAGCAATGGTCGCACCATGATACGAAGACAAAAGATATAGATGTAGAAACAAACAGGACAAAGATGACTCCCCAACCCCTTTCATCCTCCAAAAAAACGAACTCTCTTCCCATCACCCATCACCCACTACCAATCTAATCTTTTGGAAAAACCTCGTCACTACCTGAGATATGAATTTCCATGGATTTCGAAAATTTTCCTTTTCAACCTATTAATGTCCTATCCATTTGTCAGTAATCTGTATTTGCTCTTGATAACTAAATGCCATAGGGCATTTTGTTTCAAATGAAACCGCCAAAGTCACTTAACCACTAAAGTAATATTTCTTGCTTTCAAAGTACCAATTGAAAGACTACCTTTATCCCCATGTCTAGAAACAACCTGATGGCGTAGCCATTGGATGGTTGGACTAGCGCGACCGAATGTGGAAGCCTAGGCGAAAGGCTAAGAGTTTTTGGTTCAAAAGGAAATGAACTTGGTAGATTTATTAGGATTTTTTATTTTTTATTTTATCTTATTTTAGTTAGATAATATTTATTAAATTGAGATTAGTAGAGATAAGTTGATAGAGTTTTAGCAGTAGAGTAGTTCATTTATGGTACGACACTTTCTCTATAAATAAGGATGTATTCCACATTATTTTAATCAAAGTTAAATATTAGTTTGAGAATTCTGTGTGGAGATTTGTGTTTCTTGACTTGATCTTTGCGAAGATTGGTTATTCTTTTTCTTTCCTTTCCCTTTCTGCATCAATTGATGTTAGAGCAAAACATCGATCTACGCTATTTCTTTTTGTTCTCTGCCGTCGATAGCCACTATTGTTATCCATCATCACAATTGGAAATTCTTCTTGCTAC
The DNA here is from genome assembly GCA_951799425.1 of Ilex aquifolium. Classification (NCBI taxonomy): domain Eukaryota; kingdom Viridiplantae; phylum Streptophyta; class Magnoliopsida; order Aquifoliales; family Aquifoliaceae; genus Ilex; species Ilex aquifolium. Next base: position 15,273,372 of record OX637393.1, on the reverse strand, counting down.
GGTGACGGAGTTGCTTGAAGAAAGCAATCTGCTTCGCTGCCAAGTTCCTTCTCTCAAGTTTCATTATCATTCTCTGTCACTATCCTTACTTTCCTTGCAATCACTGTTCATCATTAACATCGACCGGTACAATTGTCGTCGTAGCTGCTACACGTTTGAAAACTATGGTTTTGTTTTCTTCGTGGAGACGACAACTGTTTGCTAGTTAGAGGTTTTTGATCCATTTAGAGATTGGGTTATAAGCTTTAACCCAACCTAAGTTTTATTTCTTCCCGTAACGTAACCTGAACATACTCAATTTCTTGAAAATCATAGCCCACATCCAAATATATAGAGCATGACCAAGCCCAAATTCCAACCTAGCCAAAAAACCAAAAAAAAGAAAGACGACCAACCAGTCTATACAAATATTCAGACCAATTGAAATTTCAGATCCACCCCATCACCTTTGAAATTACACAAACACCCCAAACATTTTCAAAATGAAATATTTAACCCCTAGAGTTTTTGAAATTATAGATTTAACCCCTGAAATTTTTGAAATTACAATTTCTACCAAAAGTTTTTGAAATTACAATTTGGCCCCAAATTTTTCTACAATTTTTTCAAGTCACTTCTTTCATCAAGATGGTCTCCAACGCCGAGTTAAATGCTAAAGTGGGGGTTTTATCCGAGTCACAAAAGACAATGAATGATAGGATGGATTCATTTGAGGCATCAATAACATCGCTAAAAGAACTCATGGACATCTTGTAGATAAGAAGGGCAAATGAGTTGAGAAAAATGCAGATTCATCTTCTTCAACTATCCATCATCAACAGGTTGTTGTTCAAGCCTCGGTTCGAGAAGACCAAAGATTGATTGATGTTGAAAGAGTTAAAGTAGATGTTAGCGATTTCCATGGGGATAATAATTCCAAGGTATTCCTTGATTAGTTACATAGCCTCAATAGCTTCTTCAAATGGTATCGTCTAATCGATGAAAGGAAGGTATCTTTTATTGAATCTATATTGAAAGGTACAACTTGACTTTGGTGGGTGAAGTACCAACAGATTCAATATGATATAACATGGGATGACATGAAGACTATTTTGACTCGTTACTTCGTGTCTGCTAATTATAAGCAACGAGCTCATCTCTAGTTTACTCGGTTAGTTCAAGGAAGCATGTCTGTTGAGGATTACATTGGAAAGTTTTACACCTTAGCCACCCAATCCGAGTTCCCATGGATTGAGGATGTAATGATCGCCATGTATAGGCAAGGACTAAATTTGGAGATTTCTTTAAGTTTTGCAGCAATTTGTCTTTACAATATGGCGGATGCACTTCAGGTTGCCCATCAAATGGAAAAAGATCTAAAAAAGAGGGTTTCTCTGAGGTCTTCTAGGGTGTCTACAACTCAAAGTAAAAAGATTTTGTGGATGCAAATCTAGGTAAGTCATTTGGTAAACCACAAGAGTGCTTTTGTCCCCAATAAACCAACTCGCCCAAGTGTTACTTCTAATTTTCAAGGGGGTACTAGCCTTAATGCCAAAACGAGATGCTTTAATTGTCAAGGGTTTGGTCATCTGTGTTTCCAATGTCCTACAAAGGTTGTTGCGACAATTAAAAAGGAAATCCCCAAGGAGGATAAAGAATCTAATAAGTCAGATTTCGATATTCAAGTTGTGGAGTCTCTTGATGTTAATGAGGTTGATTTTGATGATTTGATTGACGGTCATATATTGGGTGCTATTCGTCGTGTATCTATTGGTTGGAGGGTTACCACTAAGAAGCCTAAGTGTCGACAAAAGAAGACTCCTTCATGGATTCCCCAAACTATTTTGTTAGATGGTATTCTTGACCCTCCTCTTTACTCGCCAGAGTCGAGTTTCTTTTATAGGGGTAGAATTGATGGCGTAGCCATTGGATGGGTGGACCAGCGTGACCGAATCTGGAAGCCTAAGCGAAATGTTAAGAGTTTTTGGTTCAAAAGGAAATGTACTTAATAGATTTATTAGGATTTTTTATTTGTTATTTTTATCTTATTTTTAGTTAGATATTATTTATCAGATTGAGATTAGTAGGGATAAGTTGATAGAGTTTTAGTAGTGGAATAGTTCATTTATGGTAGGACACTTGATCTATAAATAAGGATGTATTTCACATTGTTTTAATCAGAGTTGAATATTTGAATCATCCCCTACTTTCAATCATCCCCTCATCCTTAATAATCACACCATTCTCCATTTCTGACTTATTAATACATTTCTTATTCTTTGAATTTGCAATTCTATGAAACAACTTAGAATTATTATCACCTTCTTTTAACCACTTCACTCTTGCCTTCTTTCTCAAACTAATTTCTCTTCCTTAAACACCGCTTTCTCAAACTTATTCCTAATATCTCACCTCTCTCTTCACAATCTCTCATGTAAACCCTTATTTCCTTCAATGATATCAATATCCCTAATCCTATTCATGATTAGACTTTTTGCAACTCTAATATCTCCGAACACTTCCTTATTCCAATCCATTAGCTTTTGCTTCACAATTAGACCACACACTAACATTGTAGTCACTTCCTTATTTCCACCCCCTTCTCTATCCCAACTTTCTTTCCTTCACTATACTCCATTAGTAATTTCTAAACTAGATATCACCGCCACTCCACAATCATCGATATAACCCACCATTCTCAATTTGTCAACAACCAACACTATGAAAACGCATTAATGGAACTATTGGAATTGATTCACCATTCTATATTGTTAAACAACTATCTATTCCAAAAGTTTAAATTATTAGAGAGTGTGTAACTTAAGTATTTATATTTCAACAAGCTTTCTCACGTGTTGACTAAATTTTGAGCCTATCACATAAAAATCTTCTAATAATTAAAGAGGCGACGAGATTCGAGATGAAGACTTTTTGCTTTAATATTATATTTAAACAATCATCTATTCCAATAGCTTAAACTATTGGAGATGTTGTAAGCATTTATATGTCAACATATATCACTCTTTTGATTCTGGTGGTTGCAGGATTGATTGAAAATAGAAAGCTAAAAATTAGAGGGTGACTACAATATTAGTGTGTGGTCTTATTTGGTGACGAATAGAAGGGATGTGGTGCTTGGGTATGGTTTTTAGCGAGAAAAAGGCAGGGATGAGAGAGATGTGAGAAGATTGGTGGGGTGATTGTGAAAGAGAGGGGGACAAAATTCGATTTTCCAATTGTACTAGCCATATGTTTTATGTATAAGTAATATATTTGAAACACACGAGTTCATGCTACTTAGGCAACTAGAGAATAACGTATGGAAAATAAAGAAAAGTGGACAGTTGTCTTGTGTGGTATCAAAAGGATTGCTAGTGGGAGGTTGACAGTTGTTGTGATGGGGTGATGGTTTAGTTAACGGCAGAATTTAATTGAGCAATAGCTAGGGGCAATAGCGATGGCATGGTTCATCCTCTGATAGAGAGTAGAAGTGATTTTGTTGAATACGTTGTGAGGGTAAAAGATAACAGACACATCTCCGTACCAAGATAGTTTAGAGGAAGTGGGGATATAACATGAGGAAAAAGGATGGATAGTAATGATTGGAGGATTAAGGAACAACTACAATCTAGTAGCAAGTTTGGGGCTTATCAAAAATAAATAAATAAATGGTGGCAAATATGGGGTTTGTTGTGATTATCTAGGATTTTAATGGACAACAAATGAAGAGGGGGAGAGGAAGATGATATTGGAAAAAGGTTGGTAAAAGCGTCGCATAAGAGAGCTCATTGTATAAGTCATTTTTCTAACTTTTTACAAGTCATTTGTTCCCAATGTAAGTTATTCATTTAAAATGCACAATTTTATTTTATTCGATTGTACAATTTTAAACTACTCAGTAGATCAAGAATGGGGATGCCAATTTGGCAGGTTCAATGGGTATGGGTTTGTGATCTGTTAGTACCGAATTTACCAGCCGAGCGTACGAAAAAGGAGAATATTTTTCTGAACCGCCCGCTATACTTCCCTTGCCCCTGTTCCATGGCGGAACAAGGCCTGAATTAAGATGATATTCATAGATCGGTTACTCTTTGTGTACGTTATGGAGTCTCTATACTCCATGTTGAAAGCTCTTTCAAATAGCATGAGCGTTGAAAGTCTTCAATTAGACTAGAGCGTTAGATTTTTGATTTTAAGTGAGCTAGTTTCTTGATCAACTATCGCCCAAAGGTGGTCTGGGTTGTTGTTGTCATTGCTAGGCCAGAGGCACTGGTAAATGAATTGAAAAAAAGTTGTCGATGAGGTTTGGTTAGACAGTTGAGAGAGAAAAGTGAAGAAAGAAGCAAGAGGACGAGAAAATATTTCATGTCACCTTGAGTTAATCTAATTGACCTTTTTTTAAGAAAGCTATAGAAAAAGTACAAGTGGACAATTTGGTTTTGTATTACAAATTTGCTTATTGACTACTTAAGAAGTCTGCTTTAACATCTGGTGGGAAAAACCTTCTTACGTTTCGTACATTGCATTTCGGGCCAGCTTGATTGTTGAAAACTTGACTGTGTTACCTTACAGTTGTTTTGCTGCCAATATTTCTGGTGCCAATCCAAGTGATTCAGAGAGGTTTTACTGCTGACAATGAGTCTCAGGTGTTAGCTGGACTGTTAAAAGGATGTTATGGGGTTCTTGATGGTACCCTCAAACAAAAAATAAAGTGAAAGAATAAAAAATCAATGAGTTGTTCTCTCCTCTTTAATGCTTTTGATGTGGCTTTTTGTTTAGCTTCTCTTGAAAGTCTATGGATGTCAAGCACTGGTGCCAAATAAGGCTTGAGAGTAAAGAGGAAGTAGTGAGAAAACAGTATCAATTTTGACGTGAAAGAATTTCTTAACCATTATGAATGACTCTTCAATTCATGCTTCATGAATATAACTTGTCTGTTGTCCAACTTTACATGATTTGTATAAAAACTTGATGTTGGGAGGGTCAGACTGGTCCTCCCTGTACGTTGTGGATATAGGTGTTATTATGCTAATCTTAGGTTAGAAGTTCAAAGACTGTTATATAGACAAATCACAGATGTCATGAGTGAGCCAAAGTTGGGCCGGATGAATACTTTGCTGTGTACAGGTGCATAAATTCTCAGAACGAAAGTTCGAAAAAACTAAGATGAGTGAAAGGATAAGGGGGAACTTAAATCAGTTCAAGTGCAATAAATGTATTTACGATGAAACTAAAGACAGATGTGAAAGTTATTGACAAGGCTTAATAGTACAAAACATCTGAGATTATATTCGTAGATAGTATCAAGAATTTTGTGTAGCCAAAGAAGAAGCATTAAGAAAGATAAACCTAGATTGGAACTTGATGGAACTTGGTTGACTCTTATGTTCTCTAAGATATAAATACCAAGAGAAAGACCTATGAAGTGCGCGAAAAAGTATTTTGTACTTGTTTATAAAAGTAAAAGAAATAGGTAGAGTGGCACCAACTTTTGTTATGTTAAGCCTTATAGGCATGCTATAAGACTCTTTTAAGTGAGGCATTGATTGAATTATTGAGAAATGGAATGAAAAGTTAGAATTATGATTTGATCATTACTTGTGAAATGGACATAATCAGGTTCAGCCTTTGATTTAAGTTGATGTGAGGCCAGCAGCAAATGCGACAATGAATGTAGACTGAGGCAATCAGAGAAACAACATGCTGTCTATGATTAAACGTAGCAAAGATGCAGGATTTGTTTGGTAACTGACCCAAAGTATTAAGGATGTACAGCTTTGTGAAGTTTTGGTTATATTGTTCCACCTACTGGTAACCATGACTGGTTTGAAGGCTTTCGTCCTATGATTTTGATCAATAATCCATTCTCCAATCAGAACTTTTAAGGATAATTTTTTTAAATTTTTTAAACAAAATAAATCAAACAAACGACTCGATGGCATGGATCATAACTTGGAACTTGATCAAAGCAGCCGGGCTACATGATAATAGCATGGCAACGAAAATAATGCTTGGTTAGCAAGCAAAGTTTAGAGAAGCTATTGGTGTCTGGAAAGGTTTGAATCACTGTCTGATTTTTTACTCAAGGATTATGGGCTATTTCTAGGATCTTGTGGTTTTTGCATCTCTTCTTCATTCTCCATCTTAATCAGGCTTTTCTAACTCACTTGAACTTTCATAACTCACCACGTTAGTTACGTAGGGTTCGTAGGGACTTTTGTTTATGTTAAGTGTAGAGGATTAACACGATATTAGAGAGAAACAGAGAGAGGTCAAAACTTAACCTAGCTCTCATACATCACTTGTATTTATAGTTAACTTACAATAATAAGAAATACAAATACACCCTCTTATATTTACACATAATACCCTAACACTCTTAACAAATTACACATAATACTCTAATACTCTTAACACTCCCCCTCAAGCTGGACTATATATATCATATAATCCAAGCTTGGAACAAATCACTGTAAGACGTGTACGACTCAATGCTTTGGTAAACATATCTGCAAGCTGATCTTCAGATTTCACAAATGGAGTCGTAATCTCCCCAGTTACTATCTTGTCCCGAATAAAGTGACAATCAACCTCAATATGTTTGGTTCTCTCGTGAAACACTGGATTGGCAGCGATATGGATAGCTGTCTGGTTGTCACAGAACAACTGTAAAAGAGGTTGAACTGGAAATCCAATTTTTTGGAGAAAGTGTAGTAGCCAAGTCAACTCACTTGTCGTATGCGCCATTTCCCTATACTCAGCCTCAACACTGGATCTTGCTACCGCGGATTATTTCTTACTTTTTCATGAGACAACGTTACCTCCTAAGAAAGTACAATAACCAGTGGTTGATCTCTGATCAGAAGGAGAGTCAGCCCAATCAGCATCTGAGAAACCTTTCACTCTAAGATGTCCATTAGCTCGATATAATAGTCCAAGTCCAAGAGCACGTTTGAGATATCGCAGAATACGAGTAATTGTCTCCCAATGTGGTACTCTAGGACACCCCATGAACTGACTTACTATACTGACTGCATATGAAATATCCGGTCGAGTAATAGTGAAATAATTGAGCTTCCCAACCAATCTGCGATACCGACTCGGATTCTCAAACAGTGCACTATCATCCATCAATAGTTTCTGATTTGGATTCATAGGAACATCAATAGGTCTACCACCCAGCAAACTTGCTTTTTCTAGCATGTCAAGTACATATTTTCGCTGGGATAAATAAATACCCTATTTAGATCGAGCCACCTCAATACCCAAGAAAAACCTGAGTTTTTCTAAATCCTTAGTATGAAATCGATCTTGCAAGAAGATTTTTAACTTGGCAATCCCCTCAGAATCATTTCCAGTAATCACAATATCATCTACATAGACCACCAATAGAACATATCCAGCATCCGTCTGTCTATGAAACACAGAATGGTCTGTCTGACATCGAAGAAGACCAAATTCTAAAACTGCATCTGAAAATTTACCAAACCATTCCCTTGGTGACTGCTTCAAACTATACAAAGATTTCTTTAACCGACATACACTCTTACCATACTCCCCATGAGCAGTAAACCCAGGTGGCTGTTCCATGTATACCTCTTCAACCAAGTCACAATGTATGAAGACATTCTTGACGTCTAACTGAAACAAAGGCCAATAAAGATTAGCAGCCAAAGAAATCAAGATACGAACGGAGGAAATTTTGGCAACAGGAGAGAAAGTCTCCTCATAATCAACACCATAGGTCTAAGTAAAGTCCTTTGCAACAAGTCGGGCTTTGAGACGCTCCACAGAACCATTCAGATGAAATTTAACAGTATACACCTAACGACAATCAACAGTTCGTTTACCAGGAGGTAAAGAAACGAGATCCCAAGTCCCATTATGATGTAAGACATCCATCTCATCCTCCATAGCTTTCTTCCAACCCGGATCAGATAACGCATCCTGTAAATGTTTAGGAATAGATATAGTAGATAATTGAGAGGTAAAACAAGAGAAGACAGGAGGCATGGCATCATATGAAACAAAATGAGCAATGGGATGATTAGTAACACACGAACGAGTACATTTTCGAAGAGCAATAGGTAAAAAGTCTAAATTACCTGATGTATTAGGATTAGAAAGTGGCAAGGAAGACGGTACGAGCACCTCAGTCGATGGGCGAGGACGACGAGAGTATACACGAAGAGGTAAAGTAGATGGTAACACAGTGGGCAGCGGAATATCTGAAGATGAGGAAAGAGATGGTGGTACAAGAGATGACCCAAAGTCCAGATCCAAAGGCTGAGAAGCTGAAAAATATGAAATAGATTCCTCAAACGTGACATCGACACTAGTAAAATATCGTCGCAGAGAAGAACTGTAGTAACGATACCCCTTCTGTGTGCGGGAGTAACCAAGAAATACACATTTGGTAGTTCAAGGGTCAAGTTTATCAAACCTAGGACCCAAATTGTGAATATAACAGACACATCTAAAAACCTTAGGAGTTAGAGAAAGTAAGGGCTTACCAGGAAAAATGACAGAATATAGACTTTGCCCATTTAATACAGAGGATGACATACGATTAATAAGGTGACAAACAGTAAGAACAACATCACTCCAAAAATATCAGAGAATATTCATCTGGAATAATAGGGCATAAGTGATTTTCAACAAATGACGGTTCTTGCGTTCAACAACACCGTTTTGTGGAGATGTGTAAACACAGGAAGTCTGATGAATAATGTCAGTTTTACTAAAATAAGCTGAAAAAGGATCAGATTCATATTCCCGAGTATTATCAGAACGTAAAATACATATACGACAACTATACTGAATTTTTATTTCCTTACGAAATGTCTCAAATATAGAGAATAATTCAGACCGAGCTTTAATCAGAAGCAACCAAGTCACACGAGAATAGTCATCCACAAATGACACAAAATAAGGATATTTATTAGATGAAATATTCTTTATTGGACCTCATACATTAGAATGTACCAACTCAAATGGACTAGACACACGATTATTGACTCTAGACTGAAAAGACACGGTGATGCTTACTAAATTGACAAGCTTCATAAGACAAAGACGACACACAACTAAGACTGGGAACTTGACGCTTCAGATTCTGGAGAGAGGGATGTCTAAGACGACAATGCCATTGAAAAGGAGACAACGAGGTCTGTAGAGCCCGAGTAGGTGAATCAAAATCAAAGTAATATAGGCCACCAGTTTCATGTCTCGTACTAATCTTCCTCTTCGTCTTGAGATCCTGAAAGACACAATAAGAGGGATAAAATGTTACAGAACAATTGAGAGAACGGGTAATCTTACTAATGGAAAGTAAACTAAAAGGAAATTGAGGAACAAATAACACGGAAGATAGGGACATATCAGGACTCAAGTGAGTAGTCCCCAGACCTGAAACTTTAGAACAAGTACCATTAGCAAGAGTAACACTACGTGTGAAAGTAGCAGACTGATAAGTAGAAAAAACATAAGACGCACCAGTCATGTGGTCAGAAGCGTCAGAGTCTATGATCTAGGGATTGCGAGTGAAGGATAATAAACAAGTGGAAGCAATACATGACTGGGCAAAAGTAGCAGTGGAGAGAGATGGAACAACCTGTTGCTGGGACAGGAACTGAGCATATTCCTCTCGTGTAATAGTAACCGACCCAGTGTTTGGTGGAGCTGACCGAGGTATGGAAGCAACAACAGAGGTGTCATCCTGATAGGAAGCCTGATTCGCAGCACCAGAAGGTTTTCTATGTAAATCCCGACAGAAATCAACAGTGTGCCCTCCACGGCCACAGTGAGTATAGGAACGAGGTCCACTACGGCCTCCATGACCACCCGTACGACCTCCTCGACCACCACGACCACCACAACCACCTCGATGACCATCACTGTGGCTACTAGCAACCACAAGAGCTGAGCGATCAGTGGGGACACCTTGATTGATGCCTAAAGTAGACAAAGTAGCACGCTGTACATGAGAGAAAACCTCAAGTAGTGAGGGAAGACTAGAACCACCCAAAATTTGAGAACGAATAGCCTCATATTCAGGTTTCAATCCTACCAAAAACCTAACAATATTCATGTTCTCATGTTGCTTCCATCAAACTGCTGCATCAGTAGTAAACGGATGGTAGGTCTTCATCTCCTCACAGACTCCCCGAACGTGAGAGTAATAATTCTCAATGCTCAGAGTATTCTGTTCTAACTGGAAGTACTCCTTGCACACCTCAAAAGCTCGGGTAAAATTACTTGTACCAGAATACATAGTGGCTAAGTGATCCCATATTTCCTTGGCAGTGTCAAGGTAGAGCAGAGTAGAACTAATACTAGGCTCAATGCTATTCAATAGTAAAGAAATAATTTGAGCGTCCTCTTGTTCCCACTGATCATACCCATGAGTATCTTCTTTGGGTTTGGGATCCACCAAATATTTTTTAAACCCTTTGCCTCGAAGAAAGACTTGAACGGATCGGGACCATAAAGTATAATTGGTCCCATTGAGTTTAACAGAGGTCATGAGACCATTGATAAGAGTCGGAGGAGTAGAGGTAGGTGTCAAAGATGGAGTAAGGGACCTGGTATCTTGCTTGGGTTCCATAATAGTGCAACAAATAGGAAACAAGAAGTGCTGCAATGCTGAACCAGAAGAAAAGAGGCTGCCGGAAGACTGAACCGGGCTGGAGAACCTAGCTGGACCACTGAACCGGACCTGCTAAGGTTGCTGGAAGATTGAACCGGACCACAGGAGCTTGCTGGACCATTGAATCGGGCCTACTAAGCTGTTGGAAGACTGAATCGGACCACAGGAACTTGCTGCACCAGTGAACCGGGTAGACAAGAGCTCGCTGGACCGCTGAACCGGAGTAAAAACTGATTGAACCGGACCCCAGGAACTTACTGGACCATTGAACCGAAGCAACAAGTGAATGAATCGGCCTGAACTAGCTGAACCGGGATCAAACCTAGATTGATCCGGTCTAGGCTGGACCGTGGGTTGGACCCGATCTGATTGGGCTGGATCAGAATTGGGTTGGACCGAAGTGGGCTGGACCCGATCTGATTGGGCTGGACTTAAAACAATTTAAAGTCGTTGACTCGGGTATGAGTTCGGGTCTTTTATCCAAACCCATGGAGTCGGGTCTGGACCTTTTCTTATTTGTCGATTAGGGTTCCAGTAAACCCTAGTCTTCGACTGCGCCTTGACCACCACGACAAATGACAGACCACCACGACAAATGACAGACCACCACGACAGCCACACTACGACGGCGCTACACCACGACCAACAGAAATCAACCACAGTTACACCACCACGACGAACACACCACCACATCCACACCACCATGACGAACACCAAACAACGGCAAACGATGATCAACCACAATCATAGTACCACACCACCACCACTAGCAACAACACCACCACAGCAATGTAGATCAACCACAACACCAGTACCACACCACGATGGCTTCGACGAACAACAGTCATGGTTTAAGGTATCGGCCGAGTCCGATACGACTCGGCCGAGTCGTATCCGACTCGGCCACTGCCGATACGATAACGGTACGCGAATCAGAAAAATCATGAATTGAACTACTATCGGCGATATCTCGTGCATCTCGGCCGAAATCAGAGGACTCGGTACCAACTCGGTTGATTCGACCGATTTTCATCCGAGTCATACCGATTTGGATGTGAATCGTTCGACCACACCAAGAAAATAGAGTGCCAAAAAAAAGGCAAAAGGGAAGAAGTAGCAGAATTTTACCCCAATTGTTTTGAGCCCTAAATCATAACTTTTTGCCATTATGTAAACAGATCGAGTAAAGAGAAAATTAGCAACACATACCCGTAAATCCTCTAAAGAATCACCTTTCTCATTTCTCAGTTCTCAGTCTCACAGGCAGCGGAGCATCTTGATCGTAGGCAGCAAAGCTTCGAGTTCCATGTGATATTTTCGAGTTCGAGCTAGAGCTCTCGATTACAGGAGCATCTCGATCTCTCGATCATAAGCTTCGAGCTCTCGATCGCAAGTTTCGAGCTCTCGATCGCAGGACCAGTGACCAGCGAGCCTCCCAGACCCGTCGTCTCTGTCTCTGTGCTCTCTCTCTCTCTCTCTCTCTATTCGTCAAAGTCTGAGAGTTGAAGAGAGGGGGAGTTTTTTTTTTTTTTTTGGGTCAAAATATGGGAGGCTTTGGCCTAAAAGACTTAAAAAATTATTCTCCCCCCTTTTTTTTTGTTTTTTCGGTTTTGACCCAATTTTTTTAATTATATAATTTTTAATATTTATCATACAATCTAATTAGAACTTAACTTCTTAAGTTTGCTTTTATATATGTATTGATGATTTAATAATTAAATGTGCATTATGGAGAAAATACATATAATTTCTAATTAGATACATATTAAATGAAGAATTTCTTTATAAATAGATTTTCATTTTTAAAGCTATTAAGTTAACCATATATATACACTTATATTTTTTTATAATTTTTAAAAATTACAAATTAAATTATATTATCCTTGAATATAGATGATAATAAATATTTTTCGATAGCATCCTTATTATTCTTTTTTGCAAAGATTAATGTGTTAAATAATGTCTTTTAGAAATATGATACATAGATGATGATGTTTATATTTATTACAATTTTTTCTAATTTTTTTGAACCTTCTATATAATGTTTTGGGCGTATCGGCCGATACCGCGCCGCGACGCCGCGACCGATGTGTCTCAGTTTCCTTCGAGTCAATGGCCGATACCGCGACTTTGAACCATGACAACAGTACCACCACCACGAACACAGAGTTAGTTTATTTAGAATATATTTAGGATCGTAATTGCTCTGATACCATGTTAAGTGTAGAGGATTAACACGATATTAGAGAGAAACAGAGAGAGGTCAAAACTTAACCTAGCTCTCATACATCACTTGTATTTATAGTTAACTTACAATAATAAGAAATACAAATACACCCTCTTATATTTACACATAATACCCTAACACTCTTAACAAGTTACACATAATACCCTAATACTCTTAACAGTCTACATAACTGTAGTCAAGCATATTAAGCTCATAATAGCCAAAATGTTATAGTATATCCTCATGAGCGATGTGTACCGTATTTTTTGGAGTACTCTACGCCATTCATCAGTACCTAAATTTGAGTCTTTATGAAAGGTTCGCTAATAGTTCATTATTTCTACCAGATTACAATATTTGATTTTATTGTTCTGTTTTGACACACAAATATTGTCGGTGCCACAGTATAATTGTGGCATCTAATGGTCACTGAGATAGTCCACACCACTTTGGCTAACTGTCATATCTGGAGTCCTTTTTTTTTCTTTTAATTTGAGTAAATATAGAAAAGCCACTGAAGAAAAGTCATTTACAAAACAGATTACCAATTACACAGTTGTTGATCCAGCTCCAGTCGAGAGAATTTAAAAATGAGCTTAATGTTGCTCAGAATGCAACATATCTGGGTTCTGGATAAAAGAAGTGTTCATCAAAGGACAATTAATGATTGGGCACAATCCCTGTCCATTCTTGTAACAAACTGTAAATTTAAGTGGACTAAAAATTCTTAGATTATGTGGCAGCGATACCTCAAGGAAATGTGTTTTGCAATGGTTAGAACAATAGCACCCTTCTGGAGGTAGACGGCAGAAAGCTGAACTACTTGAAAGTTTTATAATATTTTGAAAATATAGCAAAAGAATACAATGACCATGGACCACAACATGTCAGCAACAGTCTTTGTCCCGCAAAGCTTATAAATTTCCAAAATATCCTCTACTCATAAAACTTGGTAGAAAATAAATAGAACTATTGCACTAGAATGATAGATAATAAGACTTGATTCTGAAGTAAATGTGAAGACATGATGCCCACGCAAAAAATTCCAATTTATCCTTTTCTTTGTTCACATGCTCTGCACTATTATGTATCCCATCGAAAACGTTGTCTTAGAAGATTATACAATCTTGTCTACAGCAGAGTGGCCCAACCCAAAATGATTATAGTTTTTTCCATGTTGTCCGTTAGGTATAATCTTGCAAACTAAAATGCTCAGGTAACTATTATTGTCTCACAAGATTATACAACATTTGGCGTTTAAGCTGAGCCTCTGGCTGAAATATATTCTCTGATGGACTGAGCTTTTATTGAGTTTCATCTATTTTGTGAATTCTAAACTCTTGACTCCATCTTTCACTTTCAGGTGCTATTGATCGACAATTTTACCAATAAGAAAGGAATGACCAGTCATTGTTATAGGATAGCATATCGTTCCATGGAACGTTCACTTACAGATGAGGAAATAAATCAGTTACAGGTACTTTTCTAAAAGCATTTTGACAAGTGTTTGATGATTTTTCTATTTTGCAAGTAACAATCTAAGCTGTGTTCATGATACTGGGTGCAGTGGAAAGTACGAGAACAGGTTCAGAATAAGTTGAATGTTGTCCTGAGATGAGTTTCCTGGAGCCAGAACACTAAATACAGAACTTTTTTATTGTATATTTTGTTACTTCATTTTTTGGGTTTACATAAAATTTTTTCCTCTTACCTTTTATATATCAAATTATAAACTATTCCAAGAATATGAGGAAAATAAATTGATTCAAGTATTTGTGAAATTTTCATAAAATAAACTGCTCCCACTTGTTTGGTGTGCTCAGGCTTAACATTGGGCTAACCATCGGCTAGGACCGAGGTTAGGTTCATAGGATTTGGAAATAGTTTTTAACCAGCAATTGAGGCGCCTTGGTTAGAACCTTATAAGCCGTGGAATTGCCTCAAGTGCGACGGTAGGTGCCTCAAGCCGTGGCATTCACTCGTCTTCTTGCATCCTGTAGTGCTACATTTTTGATTAAATTGTACGTTTGCTGGACTGTCTCACGGTAGACTGTCGTTCAAGTTTTACTGTTTGCTGGACTGTCTCACTATGGTTGGGCCTAGGGGGCCAAAAATACAGGCTAGGCTCCTGCTATATGGTCTGTTGGGCTGCCCACGAATCGTCATGTGACTTACAAGCCCATGACTTGGTGAACCAGAGATCAGTAAATAATTTTTGTTTTGTTATAACTATTACAAGGGAGGAAGCTGGTGAAGTTTGAAACAGCGATCTAATGGTTTAACGACGGGCTGCGGAGTCATTAGACCACTGCTAATCTTCACTTTTGGACATAGCTTATGTAAAGTAAAAGTTTGCAATAGCGACTGTACAGTAGTACAAAATTGTCGTCCAGTCTTTTTAAATTCTTTATCACGAATAAACTTGTCACGCACATCCCAACTTTCATACCAAAATTTTTTTCATACCAAAAATTGTAACTTAATTTAAACTTGATATTAAATGACAACTAAACTAATTTAGTTTAATTCCATCTTTTAGTACTTTAATAAACATGTTTTTAAGGTGGCTAAATGAACCCTCTTATTTCGTTGTTTTCTATCGAAAATTGAAAAAATAAGGGTCTCCTTTTTTTTTACTACACATCCAACAAAAGCCCATCAACCATGGTCACCTGGCATGTAGTAGTAGCTAGGAGTCAGGATCTTCTGTTACTATTCCTCAAAACGACGTCGTTTTGTTTTGAAGAGGAACATCTTTACAACAGCAGAGGAGCTTTAAAATTCCACTGCCCAACTGTTTTTCAGAAATGGAAAAGCATCAACTTCCCTGTCATTGAAAAGATATCCTTCACTGGAAAAGGTCCAAAATTAAAGATGCTCACCAAACCCTATTAACCTAAAGATGAGTATTAATAGAGTAGTAGAGTAATAGGGTCAAAGGGAAGGATAGGAACAAAACCCAATGGTCAAAGGATTGGACAATGATAGGGGTCTGGTAGAATCTGATGTTGGGTCCATTCACAGCTTCACCAGTATATGTAAAGATGGAGGAGTACAGAGGGAGTGACAAGGATGTCCATCTATTTACATACAAAGTAAGCAAACAAGATCTAGATAAAACAAACCTGGTGGGCCTTCTCTCTCTCTGTAATTGGGTAGGAGGGAAGCACTGTGCTACTCCAATGAAGTTACATTAGTGCCACAATAGTCAGTAATCCATGAGATTTTAAGCTGATCTTCAAGAGAGTGTATTACTGCTCCCCAATATAGTATGAGTTTTGGTAGCATAGATGAAAACTATAAGAAAAGAAAATAAAAAATATTCACTTTTAATTTTTTTTGATATGTTTGATAGGGTGGATGAAAAAAGTAGAAGGATGAAAAGTAAGAGTGATATACTTTCTATCATTTAAGGGAGGAATCATTCATTCTCACCTTTCTGTTTAGTCGGAGGGATGTAAAGTAGGAAATATTAATTTTTTTTTTGTATTTGGTAGGATGAAAAAAATAAAAAGGACAGAAAAAATATAGATGTATATTTTACCATTATATTTATATATAAAATTAATGTATATATAATATGTAATAGATAAATATAATATATACATATATTAAAAGGTATACAAGTATATATCATACATTTCATCACGCACTATGAAGCACGGATATGGATACGGAATACGGGTACGATACGATACGGATACGGCGATACGACAAAGTCTAAAAAAGTAAGATACGGGTACGGCCAAGATACGGCTATAATAAAATATTTTTATTATTTTCAACCAACTTAATACTTATATATTTTGGTAGTTCTTTAACATATAATAAGAAAAATTAGTAATTTTTTTTAGTTTCAAGAAAATATATATCGTATCGCTGTGGTATATTCACAAAGTGAAGTGACAAATTAAAGGAATCAAAGCTAATATTTACCTAGTATTTAGAAGTAATTTTGCTAAAATTATAATGTAATAACTTTATTTTATACTCTTTTGACATGTAATTGTAGATAATACTTAAAAAACACTCATGTACCTTTGAAGTAATATGAATTTTTTGTTAATGTATTGTATGGTATGTGAATTCGAAAAGAGATGTTAAAAGTTCAACTAAAAAATTATATATGTTGCTCGACTACAAAAGTATCCGTGAAGTATCCTAATATTTAATTATTATCGGATACGTAGAAGGTGTATCCGACGAGTATCCGACGAGTATCGTATCCGTAAAGTATCCGATACGGGTACGTCAACCTCAACGAAGTATCCGTGCTTCATAGATCACGCATAATTAACTTTTTCATCAACTTTTTTCTCTTAATTTTGAAGGGATTAATTTTGGTGAGTTGGAAAGAAAGTTAATCCATTTACTTTTCCATCATTTATATTTTTCTTCCTTACCAAATATAATTTTTTATTTATCCCACAAACTTTTTATCCTTTCAATTTTTGTCCTTTCATTTTTCCATCATACCAAATAAAGCATTAGAGAAAATGAATAATTTTTTTTTTTTTTTATGTTTGACAAAAAAGAAAAAAAAAGTAAGGTTTTTTTCACTAGAATGAACTTATCCATCATATTTAATAAATATAAATACTAAAGAATATAAAAGTAAACGACATATATTTCAACATGCTTACTTTTCTTTGTTTTCTCTGTCCAATTTCAACAGTCATGAATAACATATTTACTTTTTGTAATTTTTGTTTCTTGATCTTTATTTTATAAAATACTGTATATAATGAAGTGGTTTTTTATTTAATTTTGTTAGAATCTGGATAAAATAAATTCTTCATTTTTTGAAACCATGGATTTGGATGAGAGAAAATGGTTCCTAGTCTAGGGGTATTTAGTTTATGGATTGAACAAAAATGATATAAATTAAAAATAACAGAATTCAAATATAAAATGATTTGAATATTACATGCTACACCTTGATCCACGCCCTAACCCTAGGTAAGTAGTATAGTTACCATTAGCAACAACCAATATCTCCAAACTATAACAAGCCAGAATGGGCATTGGGAAGTGGGAACCTCCAAAGCCAGCAAGCAGGCCAGTTTTTGTATTCTTTTTCACCCTCCGGCCATCTTTGTACATAGGATTTCGTTTTAAATCGATCACACTCCTTTCCTGACAATTACTTTGACAACAAAACTCTAGAAAAACATATGGGTAAGATGAATGATGTGATTAATCTTCTTCTTCGTTTCTTTTTTTGGGAAGTATTTGAATCTTATTTTTTTTTTCTTGAGGAATGTACATAATCAACACACAATATTTTAACTATTTTTTTTTTTTTAGGAACAACGATAAAAATTTATTACTGAGGAATATCAGAAAAAAGGAGAGGCATAACAAATTCGGGTGCCTGCTCCAACCATACAATGCTACTATTTAATGATACTACAATACGAGCTAACTCATGTTTTACTTTATTCTCATTACGACGAACTTCGGATACTTCAAAATAGCGAAAACTTTTCGATAAACTATTAATGTCTAATAAGATGGCTTCTAAGCACTACTACCTCCAAAAGGGTTGTACTTAACCCTCCTAAGATCTTGACCAACAAAAAAAAAACCCTCCTAAGATGAAGCTCACACATAGCTTTGTTGGCCTTAATGTTGCAGCTGTCTTTAATTCCTTTGTATAGAACTTGGGTCCTAAGCAACATTAGCAGATAACATTTTAATAAAATTCTGACTGTTTCATCAAGCTACAACATCAACCAACAACGCAAGATGCAGACAATTTTCACCTTCTGAGCAATGCTTTTTGGATTGTAAATAATTCCTTATCATCAAGGATTGAAGTAGATTTTCCTTTGGATTGTATAACCATCTCTAAATTCATTTCAAAAGGTATCTGGGATTATTATATAGGAGCGGGTCTGCTGTGATCTTGCCTTGAGGTTTCTCATCATAAAAAAATATTGCCACAAATTTTGTATAAATCTATCTCAATTTTGTCCATGTATTTGTGACCATATTTTTTTGGTAATTTTTTATTTTTTGTTTGTCCCTTACGCTGCCTCTTCTCTACATAGCTCATGTCTCTAGGCACTGAGTTAGAACATTAAATGCCATTGATGGGAAAGGAAGTTAACTTTTCTGTTAACTCAAATGACCAACGGTCAAAATAGAGCACACCCAATAAGCCGCCAATAAGGGTGCATTTGCCAGCTCCAAATTGCAAAGCCTGGCAAGTGTAAGTATGATAATGATGGATGAGAAATGCAAATGGATATGACTTAATGATATCAGACCCTCTCTCTCTCCCCCTATACATACACACATAAATATCTATCTGCAGATGGATGACTTAGATCTCTCTCTCTCTCTCTCTCTCTCTCTCTCTCTCTCTCTCTCTCTGGTGATCACTACCTGCAGGTACTTGTCTGCGATCCCATATGGGTATGTTCCCCAAGTCCCTTACGGTCCCAGCTGAGCAGATTCTGAAGGTTTAATTGATGTGGCTTGAATGCTCTAGCAACATGTCAATCATTGGGAACTTGAACAACAAACTGGGGTTGCTGTGAATTTTGCCGACCCCATTCATACTCCCCAAACCCCAACAAGTTGATGCCCCAACCCCAAACAAAAACAGTTATGGAAAAATTTATATCCACGCACAGGTGCCCAGATGAATGTTGTATATTGTCTTGGTATTATGTATTAAATTATCATTTGCTAATATTTTTTAAACAATTTTGTTAAGTAGAAAATAATTTTCTCAAAAAAATATAAACATATGTAATTCCTATATAATAAAAGTGATATAGATAATTCCTAGAGTATAAACAAACATTAAAACAAGGGAGAATTACATTCACACCCCCTGAGATTTGTCACTTAATCACTCAGACCCCCTAACATTTGAAATATTACACTCAGATCCCCTAAAATTTATATGCGCGTAACACTTAAACCCATGCTGTAAATATATACATTAATAAATTACATTCAGACCTCCTGAAGTTTGTAAACATATATTACTTAGACCCCTTAAGTTTAAAATGTTATTCATGTTATATTGTATCATTTATTAAAATAAAATAAAAAATTCAAATTCAAATTTTTCTTAAAAAATCGTAATTAGTATATAATTATATTTTCTATTGGAATATAATTTGGTTGTTTAAACTACCAAATTAAAATACCAAACTATCCCAATTGAAGTTAAAAGATATTGTGTTCATTACAATTTGACCTCTTATTTAATTTTTTAGTTTTATTCTAATAGATATTAAAATTGTATACTAACTATGTTTTTTTTTTTTAAACAATAGATTTTTATTTTTGATTTTATTTAAATAAATGACATAATAGAATATGAATTTTGGTTGTAAAATTCATGTTCTATTAAGAATGACTTAGACCCCTTGTTTAATTTTTTAGTTTTATTCCAATAAATAGTATAATTGTATATTAATTACAATTTTTCAAGAAAAAGTTGAATTTTTATTTTTGATTTTATTTCAATAAATGATACAATAGAACATGAATTTTGGTTGTAAAATTTAAAATATTTGATATTCTATATTTGATTGGAGTATTTTTGGTCTAAGTATAACATTTTAAATTTAAGAAGTCTAAGTATTATATGCGTACAAACTTCAAGGGGGTCTAGGTGTAATTTATTAATGGATATATTTACAACAGGGGTCTAAGTGTTACGCGTGTACAAACTTTAGAGGGTATGTGTGTAATATTTCAAATGTCAGGGGTCTGAGTGATTAAGTGACAAATTTCAGGGATTTTAGATGTAATTCTCCCTTAAAACAAACATGCAAAAACAAATGTTACCTTAAAACGCCAAAAAAAAAGAAAAAGAAAAAGAAAAAGAAAAAGAAAAAGAAAAAGAATAAAGTGTTGAAAAATTATCAATATCTAAGTTTTATCATTGAAAACTTTCACACCCTTGATAATGAATTTATTCATTTAATTATCACGTTTGATATATGTTGTTGAAAGTAAATATTGTTTATTTTCGTATTGCTGGCATAGAATTTGTTTATAATATTATTGATGTTGTGGTTATTGTTATGCATAATGTTGCTACTATTATATCCTCAAATAATAATAGTAATGACAAAATATATTTCATTGTGGATGTATGTTGATCATACTTGTATCTTATTTTAAGATTTTGACGTATCGTTGTTTTAATTTATTACCGTATCAAACTCCTATTATGTAATCATTTATTTGATTCCTAGGGGTATGCTCTCTAGTTTTTGAAGTTAAAAACAATTTGATAATGTATTTTTTAACTAATTTTTTGAAGTAAAATAAATAATTTCGTCAAAAAATATAAACCACAATTGGTTATTACATAAAAAGTGTTCGATATTATATGAATGATAAATTTATATAGATATAGAGTAGCAATGCACAATGTGCGTTACACGTGAACATATTTAAATAATATTTTTTTATAAAAATTAAATTATATTTGTAATTAAATTGAATTATAAATTATATGTCGAATAATTAACTGATTTTAATTATTATTAAATCTAATTATTGATATATTCTACCTCTCTTAGAGTACCTAATCTGTATTTTTTAGGTATCTCTCCAGCCCCTTTAGACATTTCTTTTGATGTTTATATAGTGGATCTTAAAAATTGTCATTCTTAATATTATGATATTGTTGCGTACCAAAGTTACAACTCTAATTAAAAATCTAACAGTTAGAGATCTAATGCTATATGGTAAAAAAAGTTTTAGTTTAAATGAAATTTATAGGCTAATAGGACATGTAAGAAAAAATGATGACATTAATAAGAATATGTGAGATATAATGGACTTTATAGTAATAATTAGGGATAAATTAAGAAATCAAATTTTTTTCATATCTGTTAACATTTATAAGTAAATTATAGATGTAGATATAGATATAGGAGATAAAACTACTACACTAGGGATTAACCTTGAAAAAGGGTATAAATTCGGACCAAAAAAAAAACATAAAACCAAACATACAAAAATATATGGTACTGAAAAAAACACTTTAAAAAAAAAAAAAAAAAGAGGTACTTAAAAAAAAAGCTACCAAAGAATACCTAAACGTCTATTACTTTAAAGCTTCCACCCAGCATTGTATTAATTACTAGTTCAAAGAGAACAAAGAAAAACACCTCGCAGGAAGAAGTAAATACAAGACCGCAAAAGCACAATGATTTTACACATAAGGTCTAGAACCCTGGCATCCACAAGTTCCACAATGAAGATAAGAGTAGAAGACAACTGCACTGCTTGCTCTCTCTCTCTCTCCATGGGCGATAATATCAGCAATATACAAAAGAATAAGACAAAAAAAGGAAAAACTTTGAACATGGCCCGATAGTTATTATGCGACATATGTGGGATCGATCTAAGCAATGAAAAATGGAGCAACCGTGGCTTTGCATGCTTCTTTGTCAACAGATATTTGAAGGCATGATCAGTAAAAAGCCACAACTAAGGAGTCTACCAAGTAAGAACGAAATTTGTCGAAGGCAAAAACAACAAGTAACTCTTTCTCAGTAGTTGAATAATTCATTTGAGCATCATTAAGAGTTTTACTTGCATAATATATGACATATAGTTTTTTATCCTTTCTTTGCCCTAATACCACTCCAACGGCATAGTCACTGGTGTCACACATCAATTCAAATGGCAGTAACCAGTCAGGGGATTGCATAATATGAGCAACTGCAACAATCAGCATGTCTTTAAGCTCCTCAAAAGTTTTTTGGCATGTGACATCCCACACAAAAAATACGTCCTTACTGAGGAGATGACACATAGGACGAGATATCGCATTAAAATTCATAATGAATCACCTATAGAAACCTGCGTGTTCTAAGAATAATCTAACATCTTTGACCATTTTTGGAGCAGGTAAATTGCCAATCAAATTAATTTTTGCCTTATCAACCTTTACTCCTTCAGATGAAATGATGTGGCCTAACACAACACCTAGTGTCACCATAAAGTGACACTTTTTCCAATTAAAAACCAAGTTAGTTTCCTCACACCATTTGAGAATACTTTGAAGATTCGCTAGACAAAGGTCAAACGAATCACCATAAACAAAGAAGTCATCCATGAAGACTTCTAAACACCTCTCCACCATATCACTGAATATGTTCAACATACATCTTTGAAAAGTCGCAGGAGCATTACACAAGCCAAATGACATTCTCCTATAGGCAAAAGTGCCTAAAGGAAAAATGAATTTCGTTTTCTCTTGGTCATTCAAGGCTATCTCAATCTGGTTGTACCCAAAATATCTGTTTAGGAGCCATAAAAAACATGACTAGTTATCCTTTCTAAAAGTTGATCCAGAAAAGGAAGAGAAAATTGGTCTTTCTTGGTCACAAGATTGAGCTTACGGTAGTCAATACACATACGCCACCATGTAACAACTCAGGTTGGTACTAACTCATTTGCCTCGTTCTTAACTACCATAACTCCAGATTTATGCAAGACTTGGGTAGGGCTGACCAATTTACTATCTAAGATTGGGAAGATAATTCTTGCATCTAACAATTTTAAGACCTCAGCCCTAACAACTTCCTTTAGATAAGGGTTCAATCGTCGGTTCATCTGGCGAGAGGGTTTTGAATCTTCTCCAGATAAATAGCATGATTACATATCAAATGACTTATGCCCTTTAAGTCAGCAATGGTCCAACCAATAGTCTCTCTATGTCGCCTAAGCATTTCTAATAGTTTGGACTCCTGATCCAATGTGAGTGTGGATGAAATGACCATTGGGTACGATTCACCCTCCCCAAGAAATGCATACTTGAGAGTGGATGGAAGGGGTTTCAATTTTGGCTTTGGTGATTTTTCAAATGAAGATAGTGGCTTTACACCACTAGGGGCAAGTTCCTCAAACTTAGGCACCCATGGCCTGACAAGCTGAACTGACTCCAGCTCCCTAGCTAGAGTCAAACACTCTTCTTCCATGACATGCTTGAATTTAGAAGTGATGGACTCAACCAAGCATATCTCAACTGAGTCCCCATAGAATACTGTACTAACTTACTCTTATGCCATGGACTCGATGGAATTTACTTCCCTCACTTCCTCTTTCTCACTCGGTTGTTTTGATATTTCAAAGATATTCATCTCTAAAGTCATATTCCCAAACAAGAGTTTCATGACACTGTTTCTACAATTAATTAATTCATTCAAAATAGCAAGGAAAGTTCGACCGAGAATAACAGAAATTTGACTCCCTGAGTGTGCAACTGGTTGGGTGTCCAAAACTATAAAGTCAACAGGGAAGTAAAATTTGTCCACTTGGATAAACACATCATCTACAATTCCCCTAGGAGTTTTCACAGAATGATCTGCCAACTGTAATGTAACTTGTGTAGGCTTGAGTTTGCCTATACCTAATTGTTGGTAGACATGGTAGGGGAGTAGATTGACGCTTGCTGCAAGATCAAACAAAGACTGCCCAATCTTGAAGTTCCCTATGACACAAGAAATGATGGGACACCTAGGGTCCTTATACTTAGGAGGAGTCTTGTGTTGAATAATGACATTCGCATGTTATGTCGGAAAGGCCATTTTTTGAACAATTTGATTTCTTTTCACCATACACAAGTCCTTTAGGAACTTGGAATATAAAGGGACCTATTTGATAACATCCAGAAGTGGAATATTGATCTTTATTTGCTTGAAAAGCTCGTAAATATAGCGTGATTGCTCAGCTTCTGGATCTCTTGAATCTTTGAGCGAAGAGAGTAGGAATAAGACATGAAAACTCCTAAACCTCTCTAGACTTAGTCTCATCAGGGGAGACTGGAATAATAGCTACTACAGGTGTAGGAATAGGTTCAGTTGGTACCTATGGTATGGATTTCTTAATGATTTTACACTTCTAAGAGTGGTGACAACTTGAACTTCCTCATTTAAGGAGTTTGTAGGATTAGAGCTACCTATCTGAAACTGACCCTGAGGAGGCTTTGGCTAGGCAGGAAACTTGCCCTTTTCTTGAGTTGCCTTCGACTGAGTCAATTTCTGAAGGTGACCTTTCATGTTGTCAAGGGACTGTGTAGTCTGGGATTTAAAATCATTAAAGGCCTGATTATCTTGCATTTGGCCCTATATGAACTGGTTTAGAGTATCTTCTAGACTACGCTTATGGGATGGCTGGCAAGGTGGATATGGTTGTTGTGGTGGTGGTGGAGCTGGTTGTGGGGCTTGTTGCTGCTAGTTTCTCCAACTAAATTAAGATGTTGTCGCCACCTTGGATTATAGGTCTCAGAATATGGATTGTTATATTGCTTTTGATACCATGATACTACATTGTATTGCTCCAACAGAACATCTTGAAAAACGGGTATCATAGGACCTTTTTTAGTAGAATGCCCTACCAAAGCACATAGCCCACATGATTGTTCCATGGGTGGGACAACAGTAACTTTATTGACTTTTTTCATCTCTAAAGCCTCGATCTTTCGAGACAAAGTAGTCATCCTAGCTCGTAACTTATCATATTCTATTAGAGTGTATTTTCTCCATTGGGAAGTGGTAAGCTGACCTTGAGTAGGAGAGGGTGAAGTCGAATCTCACATTTGGGAATTCTCCGAAAGTGTGTCAAAGAATTCAAAGGCTTCAGTAGGATTTTTGTCCATAAACTCTCCCTAAGACATCATCTGTACAAACTGATGTAAGGAAGAGGGGAGAGCATTTTAGAAAAATCCTACCAGCATCCAACTCTCAAACCCATGGTGAGGAAAATCATGGAGAAGGTCTTTGAACCTCTCCTAGTACTGATAGAATGTTTCCCCATCCTTTACCATAAAATTCATTATGTGGCATTTCATGGCATTTCAAAGCATTTGTGCGATGGATGGGAAGAACTTTTTGAAAAACTCTCGTTGAAGTGCAGACTAGTCTGGGATAGAATGAGGTCTAAGATTGTTGAGCCACTGCTTGGCTCTATCCTTTAAGGAGAAGGGAAAAAACTTCAGCTTGACTAACTCAGTGTTATCCTAAACTATGCCACAGATATCCTTAAATTCCTTCATGTGAAGGTAAGAATTTTTAGAATCTAAACCGTGGAACTGAGGAAGGAGTTATATCGTATCGGGTTTAATTGTGAACCTTTGTGCATTATTAGGGAAGACAAAGCAAGAGAGACACTGCTCCTAGTGGGCTGCAAGTATTCCCTAAGAGTTCGGATCTACAAATCGACCTCTTGTTATCTATTTTGATTATTTGGGTTTAAAGGAACACGATTGTTATTCTGACCCTCCATATTACCATCTCTACTTATATCAAAGGTAGGTGCTAACAAGGATTGATTGGAAGACAATGACACAGATGAACCAACTGACCCTATAGATTCTTGATGTGACAATTCGTGTTCAGATTTAGAGGTTTCTCCACCAGGCATGCAAAAATTAAACTAAACTGAAGGTAATTCTAACAACCTAAATGCAATTATTTCAACAAATAAATCCTAACTATCATAACATAACACAAATAAACAATTTAATCAATATTAAGAAGAATATGGAATGAAGTTACCAAGAAATCCAAGCCCGTCGCTGTGAGTGCAGATTCTTCCTTTCAGCTATTGATACCGTCCGCTAATTAATTCCCCGACAACGGTGCCAAAAATTTGCTTGATTCTGGATTGGACACCCAAGTGCAGGTGGTTAAGAAGTAGTAAATACTCGGTGAAACCGAGATCGATCCACAGGGAAGTCAAGGTTGGTAGAAAAATAGGTAAACGAAATTTAAAGTGAAAAAGGTATTCCATTGAGAAATTTATACCAAACTAAGACAAATTTAATGCGAGAAAAAAATACTTTCTAGCGTCGAGATAGGAATTATTCATGCATAATAATTCTCAAATTTATGCAATCATGTATTTTCTCAGTTGATTTTCAAAGTCAGTGTAGTCAACCGAAAGATTTTACTTTGAAAAATATAACTTGATTGCATAGAAAATAATCAACAAGGAACCAGGTTGGTGAACTCGTAGGGAACTATACAATCATTCCTAGCAAGGAATCAACCTAGGGAATAATTGTATCATTTTACAAAGCACAATCCTTTACTAATTTCATTCTTTCAATCTATATGTGAAGAATAATAAATCTATAAAACATAGGTCACTTAATGATTGCATTCATAAAAGATTTGTCATAAATTAATAAAATCAAATCCCTAGCTAGAAAGTACAAAGGATTTTACTCACAAGCAGCCATGAGAAGAGAAGACTCCTACATAGATTTTTGTTTGATAGAAAATACTCTCCCCTCTCTCTGGCCGAACCTCATTAATTATACCAAACTCAAAATTAATTCTAAATACATAACAAGAATCCTCCTATGTTAAATAAGCATGGTGCCAGTAAAGCATAGCGCGTTTGGACGGAATAGCTACGTCCGGATGCAAGTCTCCAAAATCCTCACTGTTGACTTGGTCAACTCTGTAGAGTCTGGACAATCCTACGTGTCGGACGAAAGTACACTATATCATCAAATGAGCGTTTGCATACACAATTGTGTCCAAACATCTTGAATTCTCTAGAATTGACTTCTCATCAGCTGCGTCCGGATGGAAGAGTTGCGTTTGGACGGACTATCTCGGTATCATTTTTTATACTTAGCCATTTTCCCAATATTTTGAACCTCTTGCTAGCGTCCGGATGGAGGATGCACGTCCGGACGGATTGTGATATGTCCGGACAGATTGTGATATGTCCGGACAGATTGTGATATGTAGTTGGGGTTCGCCTCTGGTCAACAGTTTGATCGTTGTAATTGCACTTAGCTCCCCTTGATTTTTATGTTGTCTTCAAATCATCCAAGCAATTTATTGTTCATCCAAAAATCAAGTCAATTCCCTTGTTTTACCTAATAAATCACTTAGACCATAAAATACCATCATAGCATGAAATCAAAGTATGAAACCATATTTAATTCAAAGTAAGTGCAATTCGTCATAATACATAGATGAATAAATGGTAAATTACATGATGTATCACTAACACTATGACATGACATTATTAGGAACTAATTTTAACAATCTTTAAGCCTCAACTTTGGACTGAAAGTCTGATCCATTTTAAGATCCACCTCTGCATCCTCACCTATTCTTATCTCGGTTTCCATATCAAAATCTGAAAAATGGAAAGTAACGGGTGAGCACAACTAGCCTAGTAGAGGAATTTTTCCTAGGCCTAAAAAAGGTTTTAAATACATATGGAAATAGGTCAAATCAAAGTTCAAAAATATGTAAAACATCTAAGCAAAAACATGTGGGTAATGATGATCTCAACTTTGTTTTTCATGATTTGTGGTTCTTTGAAAACCTTGGGTTTAAACTTAAAGGGAGAGCATGTTAGATATTTTGGGGGTGAAGAATCAATTTTTAGCTTTATTTGAGCTAAAAAGGTTGTTTGGTTGGTGAAAAATTGACTTGCAACAACTAAAAATGACATTTTCATCTCAACTTGGAGCTAAATTTTGTGAAGTTGTGGAATGGTTTAGCTCAATCCAACACTTGGATCTGAAAATAGGATGAAATAGGAGTATAATGGAATTGGAATCATGTAATTTGGTTGAGAAATGAGAGAGAACGAAGTTTGGAAAGTTCAGGTGGTCGGATTTGTAAGCAAAGGAGGAGAAGGTGGAGAAACAGTCCACCCCAATGGCGCATGAGAGCGCATGGGATGGATTCTAGGGTTGTGGTTGTTGGTCCCATAGCATTCCTATCTTCAAGAGCTTTTCAAAGATAGGTGGCTCGTCGAAATCTGATACCGTTTGGATGTTGTATTGAAAGTGACTATTTGCCCTTTACCGGATCCAGTTTTCGCAACCAATGCCATTTTTGAGCAAACCAAGTTTATTTCTATGTTTAAATAGGTATTAGTGATTTATATTTGAATCGAATCTAAGAAGATTCACTATTGATTTTTGGGAGTTGTATGTGACATCGATACGTGCGAGGGGTAGGTTATTCCGGTTCTATTCTGAACATGAATTTTCTAACTTTTTTATTGTTAAGAATATTATGTGAAATTCAGAATGGATCATCCCACATGATTAAGCATGTGAGATTAAGACACTACCAAGAGGGGATGAATAGGTTAGTCTAATTTTAAGCTTGGACAAACACTAATTTTAACCTATATCTATCATAATTACCTTTTCTCAAATTAATTAACCAATTAAGTGTGAGAAACCCTTTTAACAAGAACAACCCAACCAAACTGTGAAGATTGATGTAATGAATTTGTCAATTATCGATTAACCCTCACATGACGATGCCATTCCAAGACAACAATTACCAAAACCTCTATTAACGAATTGAAAACTAAACAATCAAATCATTAATCATATAGCGCGCATGTGTGCAACTATTGCAAGTGTATAAGTAAATAAGGCAATAAGAAGACACAAGCAATTGTTAATTCGAAAACCTAACTGGGCAAAAAAGTAGAGAACCACTCAGGATTCACCAAAACCTAATCCACTATCCCAAAGTCAATCTACAAGTACTCTACTCTTATAACTCAATCAATACCATGGTTAGATACTTCTTTCCTTTAATAAGTCTCTCCACCGTAAGTCCCTCTTCGAAGTTATGAATAGCTTCACTTGAACTCTCCACCTTAATGGGTTGTTTAGGCCTTAAGCAATTTTCTCTGCCAAGATCCTCAGAATTCAACACTCTTTAAAGTGGGTTTTAGTTATTCTCCTACCAAGGTCTTATTCTCCATTGTTGGATTGGAGTTTCAAGATGGATTTGCCTTAGTCTCTAGGGATATAGGATTTGTTCAAGAATCTCCCAAGGTATAAGAGTTTGAATTTTTCTCACAAAAGAGATTTTCCTAGCTTAGGAAGGTCCACTCTATTTATAGGCTCGGAATAGGGTTTTTATTGGGGACCAAGTAAACTAAAATTCATGAATGAAAACTTGAGCAGTGAGAGGGAGGTCAGAGGGATGTTGTCACAAGTATGAAAATTGGATTCAAACTAGAATGGCATAGTAGAGATCGCTTGAGCGACTTCAGGATCGCTCGAGCCGTCTTAAGACTGCTCGAGCGGCTTGGGAGAGACCCAAAGGTTGGTGTCCTATGCCCAACTTATCAGCCTTTCCTAATCTTATCCCTATGTGTTCAGAGACTGCTATAGCCAAAGGCAAGTAAGCATAGAACGGTCCCTACTAGTTTTTAATCAGAAAACCAAGCATAAACTTGTTTCCTTAAGCACTAAAGGGTGTTGCTCAAATGAGGTTCGATAAATTACTCAAGTAGAGTTCCCTTGAGCATGTTGGTTATGTGCATACCAAGAAATTTGAATGTGTCCTAGAAGATTGCTCGAGACCTAGACTGTTCATTGTGGTGAGCGCATCCAAGTGAAGCTACTCAAGACTTCGGTGGGTCTATCTAGAGGCGAGATTGACAAGGAAGAAATCATCTACACATGGGTGTATTGATTAAGGTATAAGATTTTAATCCTTGTAATTGACTTTTAGTTAGTGGATTAGGCTAGGTGGACTGGATGTCGGTTCCATAGTTTTTTCCAAAAGGGCTTCTATGAAAAATTGCTTGTGTTGTGGATGCTCTTATTGTTGCTTTA
This sequence comes from Ilex aquifolium, assembly GCA_951799425.1. NCBI lineage: Eukaryota > Viridiplantae > Streptophyta > Magnoliopsida > Aquifoliales > Aquifoliaceae > Ilex > Ilex aquifolium. The sequence goes on along the minus strand of OX637393.1, from coordinate 15,242,907 downwards.
ATTTTGCACACACAATGTGTTTGATGAAGGTGATACTTACATTGCGATATTCAGTTGATTCGTCATTGTGGTTGTGGTTTGGTGGAATTGGCTTGTTAGAGGGACCATTGTTGTTGTGGATTGGATTGTTGATTGTTGGGCTTGTTGATAAACATATTCATTACATCCATTGACTTGATGGGTTGTTCTTAATTTACAAATTAATCACTTAATTTGGTAATTAAGGTCAATAGGTTATAAATTGGTATTTGTGTGTGATCCCATGTGTATAATCGTGTGCACATATCCTTTCAGTAGGAAAATTCCACAGAGGGTCTTACAATCAACCCCCCAAAAGAAAGTTTCATCCTCAAAACTTGTTACTAACTTCGGGAGGCTAGCAAAAGTGAATATCGTGCTTGCATTTTTGACTGCAGCTCTCATGTAGCCTCCTCAATGCCATGATATTTCCATTACATCTTCACAAGTGATATAACCTTGTTGCGAAGTACTTGCTCCTTTTGTCTAAAATCTATATTGGTTGTTCTATGTAAGTTATCCCTTCTTGAATTTGAACCTCGTCCATGTTAATCACACATAATGTGTCAGACTCACATTTTTGTAGCATAGAAGCATGAAACACATCATGAATACTCGACAGCTGAGAGTATAGCTTAAATTGACATGTCACTTTCCTAACTCATTGTCGTAATTCAAAGGGCCCAAATGTACATCAAATCTAGCTTCCCTTTCTTTTCGAAGTGAGTTAACCTTTTCAAGGCAATACTTTCAAAAACATATAGTCACCTTTCTTGAATTCTATTGGCCTCATCCTTCGATCTGTGTAGCTCTTCTATTGACTCTAAGTTGTGGTGGAATCAATTGAATTTTATCTGTGGTCTCCCATACTATCTCTAGTCCGAACAAACTACTCTCCCTTACTTTCATCCAACACAACGACAATCTTCATGGCCTTTCTTACTGGGACTCCGACCATAATATAATCGACAAATCCAAGACGTACTCCTACGAATTGTGTAATCGTCAATTACTGACATCAAAAATCAACCCAAAGCAATTTTATTATAATTCAATTCGTGACGATCATATGTAGAAAGTTCATATTCTTCAGTCATTGATAAACAATTTGTTACTCCAGTTGCCTTTGCCCTTTACATGTTCTTTAGGATTTGAATCACCTTCTCGGATTGACTCTCCATTTGATAATGAAAGGTTGTGATGAAATGAAACTTTGTTCCAAGAACTCGTTGTAAGCTTTGAAAACTATACTACAAATCAAATGTCTCGATCTGACACAATCGACAATGGCACTCCATGCAACTTCAATATTTCCCGTACATATAGTTAACTCAGAGTTGTCAATATATAACTCGTCTTCATGGACAATAAGTGATATGTCTTGGTGAGTCTATCAACAACTACCCATATTGCATAATGCCCTTTAGGAGTTCGGATACAAAATCCATTGAAGTGTGGTCTCACTTGCACTTGAGGATAGACAAGGATTGTAGTAACCCTCTAGGGTTTTGATGGTCAACCTTCATTTGTATATTTGTTGACATACAACACATCGTGCAAAAAAAATTGCCACGTCTTTCTTCATCCCTTCCACCAATACTGGTGTTTCATATATCTATACATTTTGGTATAACCAGGATGCAGGAGCGGAGCCAAAAGTTTTTCACAATGGGGACAATTTAAAATTCAGTAATAAATTAAATTATTAATACTATTATTCTTTTACAAAATATTAATTCTTAACACTTTTTTATAAGTTTGGTTTCATTGAAGAACACAATTGAAATTTATATATCTCTTGATGTATAAAAAGGCAACAAGAAAAAGGTTACACATATAAAATCTCTAATAATCATATAAATATGCACTTATTTACACTTGGTCTTTTTTGAGATTTTTTCAGAATTTATAATATCTTTAATAGACAAATTTGTGTTGAGCTACTCATAGGCTCCATGTGGCCTTGGGAGTGTTTTGAACTATATTGTAATATCATTATTTTCAAAATAAAATTATTTTACTTATAAAAAATTCCGTAAAGCTATCTACGAGACGTATCAACGACAAACTCAATACTTTTTCATTATCTTTAAGATTGTATTAAAAGTTTATTAAGACCGAACTTAGATAAAGGGCCAATTTAATTCAATACAAATAAATTGTTCAAGATGAATTAAATCAAAATAATTTATTCCAAAATATATTTCATGGTTGACAAATTCCAAATATTGGATTGTTAGTCTAATTTTTATCTACTTATTTTCTAAAATACTAAAGTACCCCTACTATTTTTTACCGTTTTTAGTGGGGCAAATTTTAAAAAATGTTTCAAAAATCAAACTTGGAATGGTGGCATTCACCTAGTATCTTCTCTTTGAGTTGATCATCATTTGGTATACACAACCTCCTCTGACACTGTAATTCTTCATTCCATAAGGACCATTCCTTAATCATCTCCCCGCTCTCCAATAGATAGATTCTAATTGAGCGTCGAAGCATTGCAGCTCAACAATTCTTTGTAGAAGAATGGGTTGAGCCACCAGATGGAATAAGCATTCCTGGTTTTCATTTTTTCCTACCCAAAGATCAAAGTCTCCAAACACATAAATTATCTTCCACTTATTTCACTGACATACCATTTATAGTACCCCTTGACTTCTTACTCACTGTATTTGTTACCACATTAACCTTTTATGGATGGTAATATAGAGTAAAATCATAATCTTCTAGATATTCTATTTGACGTCGTTGCTGGAGGTTCAAGTCCTTTTGGGTGAAGATATACTTGAGACTCTTGTAGTTCGAATAAACCTGAAATTTATTTCCATATAAATGACATCGTAGTAACTTTAAAGCAAATACAATAACTACAAGCTCAAAGTCAAGCATGAGATAATGTTGCTCATGCATCTTCAACTTCCTCGAGCTTGAGGAAACTACCTTATTATTTTGCATCAATAGACATCCCAGTCCCCGTAAAGATGCATTTGTGTACATATCATAACCTTCACCACAATGAGGAATAGTCAGTACCGTTGTCGTGGTCAATTTCTCCTTCAAATTAGTGAAGGCTTGTCCACAATCCTCATTCCACACAAATTTCTCTCCCTTCTTCATGAGACGGGTCATGAGCATATAGGTGCACGGGAAAATCCTTCCGCAAACCTCAGGTAGTAGCTGACCAATCCCAAGAAACTACGAATTTTAGTCACGTTCTGGGGGTCTCTCCCATTTTATAATTGCCTCAACTTTTGCTGGATCCATAGTCAATCCCTTCTCAAATATAATGTGCCCAAAAAACTTCACTACCTTCATCGAAAATTCACACTTACTCTTCTTAGCATATAACTTATGCTCCCTTATTATTTGTACCACAAGTTAGATGTGTTGTGCATACTCCGCATGTATCTTAGAATATATAAGGATATCATAAAATAACGACAATGAAAAATTGGTCAAGATACGGTCTAAACACACAGTGCGTCAAATTCATGAAAATTTTGGGAGCATTAGAAAGACGAAAAAGCATCACCACAAATTCAAAATGTCCATATGATGTACAAAAGGCCGTCTTAGTAATATCTTCCTCCTTGATTGTCAATTGCTTATACCCAGTAGGAAGATCAATCTTAGAATAATATATTGAACCCCTCAGTTGATCAAAGAGGTCATCAATGCGAGGTAAAGGGTACTTATTGTTCATTGTCACATGGTTCAGTGTCCTATAATCAACACATAGTTTAAATGCCTCATCCTTCTTCTTCAAAAAAATAACTAGTGCACCCCAAGGTGAAGTATGACTTGATCCGAAATGTGTACACCCAAGTGTAGGTGGTCAAGCTGTAGTAATAATTCGGTTTGAGCCCGGAGTCGAATCCACAAGGAACTTTTGTTGGTATTTTTGAGATAAGCAGTGGTGGAGACCTATTGATTGTAACCCTTGAGATTTGTTGTGAGGTGTGAGATTTCCTGGACAGAGTATAAGATTCTTTCCAAGAGAATTTTCTTAACAAAATATGAGATGAGCTCAAATGAAAAAGAGTCACTCTTTAGTTCAAGAATCTGGACATGTAGCTAATTATCCGGTTTATTATACTTATGCTTGATAACTCAATTAACTCCCGTATCAACAACAAGTTAATCGGAAGATAAAGATGGACCGTGAGAATTAAGAACATGATTCCGATGTCTTTCTAGAAGTTTACAAGAATTGTCTGTGCCGAGACTTAACCCGTCTACAAACAAGCAAGTGTTTCTACAAGACATCCAATCATGATATTAATATTCCATTCTTTAAATGAAGCACAATAAGGGGGAGGATTGAAGGGTAGTCCTGAAGATCTGGCCGGGGTACTTGCCTTTAATCGATGAGTCTTTCTATGCAAGAGTCATCCGTGTCATAGAAAGAGCCCACAGTTATACAAAGTACCTTAGCTTTGCTAGATGCAATCAATCATCCAATAAACAAAGAGAAATAAACATTAAGCATAAGAACAGTGCACAAATATAATTCCCGGATAACTTATACATGCCCTTCTCCTCTTACTAAAGAGTGAATGAGAAACTACTCACTCTTCATGGCTTTGGTAAAACTAGAAAAGTGGGGGATTCTCATCCCTCCAAGTAGAGGAATTAAAAGATGAAATAACAATGAACAAGGAGCCAATCTTTAACAAAGAATGAGTGAATCACGTTCCACCCTTCACGGCTTTGGTAAAGCTCTAGAAAAGTGGAAGAGTTTCACTCCTCTAAGAAAGAAAGAAGCTCAAACAATGGAAGTGAAGTACATAAACAATAAAAGTAGAAGAAAACTAGTCACATTTGGAGGGTGGCTTCCTCAACCAAGGAATGGAGGGTTGCTTTCTCAACCAAAAGATGAACTAACTCCCTTCTATGCATTTAAGTGAAAGCATAAGCATAAAACTACTTTTATAACAAGCAAAGAGATGTTGGACTAAAGCCAAACTAATCTCTAAAATAAAGACTTCATACAAGGAAATGTAAGTTAACTCTACAATGTGAGTGGGAGTCTAAGCCTCTATCAACCTCCTTGGTTTTTTTCTTCTCTTTCTTAAGCTCTCCAACAATGGGAGTATTTATAGACAAGAGGAGGAGACAAGAGGGGGTGAAGGAATAATGTATGCCGCCCAAGTCCAAGTGAAAAACCAACTACTCTGCTGCCAGTCTGTGGAGAACGTTCGAACGTGAGTTGGCGTTCGAACGTTGTTTCTATTTTTGCTTTATGACCATTCGAACGTTGTTTGCCGTTCGAACGTTTCTTCTGTCTTTGCACTATGGGCGTTCGAACGCCAGATGTGCTCTGATCCTCTCACTCGAGTGATCTGTTGGTCTTCTGTGAAGTTTAGTTTCACACTCTATGCAGTAGTCTGGTCTTCAATCAACTCAAGTGCACGTTCGAACGTGAGTTGGCGTTCGAACGTGACACTCAAGTGCCTCAGAGCTTCAGAGTCTTCTTTCCTAGCTGCAACACGCCTTCTCTTAGCAGTTGGGTCTGCTACAGTTAAATATGGCCGTTCGAACGTGAGTTGGCGTTCGAACGTTTTGGCTGTGCTCCAAGCTTCTCCAATTTTGTGCTCTAATGTGCTGGTGTTGCATTCAAGTGTGGTACTTGTTGTTCTTGAGTCCTTGTTCAGTTTAGGGCCTGAAATGACATCACTTAAACTCCATCAAAGTACAATTAGTCTTAAAACGGCATAGTAATGTGCTAATTTTTAGTGCTAATTACACTCCCCAACCTAAATATTGGTAGTCTCTAGTAATACAAAAAAAATCTACTCCTAATGCCATTTTCGTAGGTCATCCGGTTGCATTTAGCTTATGCAACAAGCCGTTGAACCACTAGGTTTACCCTAGCGGACGAGTGTTGTCTGGTGAGGGTTTCCAATGAAGCTACCCATAATCTTCAGTCGAACATATGTGTATGTGAGATTGCTGATTAAAGTAAATTAGCATCATGGTCGTTGGGACACCCAACTCTCAATTTCGATTTAAATCCCGCATGTCCCTTTTTCATAGGTATCTATTCTATGCAAAAAAATTAGCATATATTACATTGGTATTTGGAATTCCCTGTGTAGTAGGAATGATCATTCAAGCAACATGAATTGTTATATGACAAACACTCCCTTTTACCACCTTCCATGGATAGCTTCGATTTCACAAACCTTTCGTAGAATGCTCTAAGCAAAAGTTCGTTCCGATTATAGTGACTTGTTTCTCACAGATCATGTGATTAGAAGGTGGCCAATTGAAAAATCACATGCACAATTAGGAAGGGAGTGAAATTTTAAAGAAGCAACTACTCATGTTTGGCATAATCTCATGAAAGAATATTGATGCAATTTAAAGAAATACTATGTACCATATCCCAATTTTGATTGACAACACATGCATGTAACAGACTTGAGATCAATTAGAGCTTTTCATAGGTTGTAACGTGGCCAGATGTCAGTGGCTAACGAAATGACGTCAATAGTATTCAAAAGCTATCCTCTATTTATGTAGTGTAACACACCTCTTTCTAGCTTTTCGATATTTTGCCCAGAGATGATATTTCTTTCTTTCATTTTTCTCATTTCTTTTTTTTCACTTTCTTGGCAATTTCTTGCCTTTTTGCTTCTTTTCTGTTTCAATTGTTCCCATTGATTCTTCTTGTCACTGAAAAGTAGCCTCCAAAGCCTTTCCCTTTTCCTTGCATGTCTGTGTCATATTGATTTAAAAGAGGATGCAAGAAAATTAGATAGCAAAGGTATGTCGAGTATGTTCTCTTGTGGTTTGGTACTCATACGGGTTTATCGAAGAAGAAATCATACATTGATGGCTCAAGTATGGCTGACTAGGGAAATAATTTTGTAAAAGAAATGGCTAAGGCTCAATATCAAATCAAAGATGGCCTAAGATCATTTCCCAAGTATGTGCACATGTATGTGTCGTTTGGGAAGGTTCCCTGTGAGATATGTCAATAGATCACTTTTAATTGCGTCAATCAAAGCAAGGTTAATGAGATTATTCAAAAATTGAGAGTGAAAGACTTTACTTGAGTAAACATTGATTGTCTCTCGAAAGCATCGTAAGGCTCAAAACTTACCACGGTGTCCTTCGTTATCTCCACTGGTTATGTCGGGATTTCCAGGGAATGTCGGTTATATACCGATTCTATTTCCTAGTCTGATCATCTTGTACCTTGAAAATAGAAAATACCGATGCACATTTGACAATTTTAAGCATAGAGAAAATACCATTTATTCTAAGAAATGTGATTTTTTAAGTCTCAGTTGAGAGTTTGAGGTGTTGAACCGATCATGTGCGTAGTTACTTTAGCAAACATTCTTAGCATCCACAATCATTTCATCATATATCAATATTGAGCTAAATCTACATATGCATTTAAAACAAATAAAAGTGATAAATTGAACCATTCATTTCACAACATATTGTTAATTAACATCAACATCAATGATCCAATCCTTCCTCAATCACACAAAAACTTACAATATTTTTAACAACTATCAAAGAAGAAACTCATAAAAAGAAAAAAACAATAAACACACAAAAACCATAAACAAGGACAGGGATCCCTCTCTCTCACTCTTCATATCCACCATCTCCACCAGGTCCACCCCTCAGAAGTCTAAGAATCTCATCCTGCTTAGCTTCAATGCTAAGCATGATGTCTCGTAAAGAGCATCGGGTGCTGGTGCTAGGTCCTGCCTCCTGTGGCTGATCTCTCTCTCCTCCTCCGCATCAAGCTCCTCTTGCACCTCGTCCACTCCATGGGTAGGGGGCATCTCTTGTCTGGCTGCTTGGCCGCCACTATGACCTTCGCTTCTCCGGAAGGAAGCCTTGTTCAGTGGCCCCATTGGCTTTTGAATTTCCATTTCTGGCTTCACCCTAACCCCATGGTCTTTGCATAATTCTGTCACTAGGGTGCCGAAGGGAAGCGAATTTCGCTTCACATCACACCCTTTTTTCATCTCTGTCAAAATTAGGGAGGGGAGGTCAATGCTTTGCCTTTTCCCAATTGCATACAACAACCGGGCCATGTCGGGGAGGATTTCATTCTTTCTTCCTAGCGGAGCAAAGTTGGCAACCGCAATCAAGTTCAACATTTTATATTTGTCAGTGAGTTCCCCTTGTCTAAAAAATCTCTTTCCAGTCCAAGAGAAGTTAGGCATTCCCGTTAGCTCCCTCCCCACGACATTCATTGCTACGTTCTTTCTCGGGGGAAAAGCGGGACTTGGGACCCGAGGCACTTCTTGCCTAATTTCTCTTATGTAATCTTCATCCACATCGATGTGGATTCCCCTCACATAACTCCTTAATGATCCATTGACTATTTCGGCGTTGGAGTAAAACTCCCTCACCAAGTCAACTACGACCTCTCCGCCGTTTCGCAAATACAAGACCCAACCCCTCCTTTCCATCTCCGCCATTATACCTAATTCAAAAAAATCAGTTAAAACAACATCCCTTTCACAAACCACATGTTTTTGGTAAAAATTGTCGTACCTGTCAGCTTTTAGAGCTGTGGGGAAACGGATTTTATCGTATCTTCGCATAAGTGGTGGCATTCCTTCTCTCATTTCCACCACCTCCTCAACAAAATTGGGCTCTTGGGTGTTTGGGTTGCGCCTGGCAAGGAGCTTGACTCTTGGCATTTTCGGTATTTGAATTTGAGGGCTTGGAAATCTTGGATTTCTTTGTGAAAATAGAGCTTTTTGAAATGGGAATAGTCTTGGGAGGATTGATTTTTGGTAAAAATGGAGAATGGTTGGTGTTTTGGGGTCTGGGTAGTGAAGAGTCACCAAGGGTTTTTCGGTTTTTGGGGGTTTTTGGGTGGTTTTGAAATGAAGAAGACAAACCAGGCTTTTATAGCCTGAGTCGTGACGTTCGAACGTGGGTAACATTCGAACGTGTCTAGAAGGATTTTAAACAGATCGTTCGAACGTGGTTGTCGTTCGAACGTGGTGAGCTCTCAGTACGTTTGAGTTATGTCAGAGGCTATAGTACTGTAGGTTCTCTTCGTTCGAACGGTCTATTGGCGTTCGAACGTGAATCTTGTTCAAACGGTCTATTGGCGTTCGAACGAGCTGAGGTCCCAGTACTTTTTAGTATCATCAGAAGCTTCATCAGGAGTTGAGTATTGCAAGTAGCTAACGTTCGAATGTCACTTGGCATTCGAACGTTGAATCAAAAATCAAAAATTTCTACACTACATTATACAAAATCAGAAAGGGCTAAACACACAATTTTAAATCAAACCTATGGCGTCTCAGGATAAGCCCCTACCCACGCTTCAGGTTGGTATTCTGGGACATTCCTTACTCGGCCCATATTTTCTATACAAAAAGATTTTTTTTTACACTTTTTACAAAAAATTCGGACCTTTGGCTTTCATCCCCAACAAAAGTACAATTTCCTACAGAAAATTATCTAATTTGAGTCTCCCTCTGTGTTTGTGTAGAACGGACAACCAGTGACTCTCCCAATTTCCTCTCTCACAAACCGGTTAAGCAAAGTACCGGGATAGCATGGCGTATCAGGGTAATCCTTACTCAGCCCATTCACTATCCAGTCTAATCGATCGAGTGCGCGACCGGAGATTGGTCCAGAACACTGGTTGTATCTTTTCTTGTGAAAGACTCTGCTACACTGTTTACAAGCACCAAGTCTTTTGGCACGACGGCGTTTGGCAAAGCTGCTTTTGCCATAGAGGGGTTTCGCTTGTTTTTCTTGGATTTCGGCCTTCCTTACCAATCTTGCTTTTCTCATGATTACAGTATGCACATCAGATGGAAAAGTGTGCAAAACTCCTAAACTAAACCAAAAAAGTTTAACATCCATGCTTTCTAAGCTTTAAGACTCACTATCTAGTTCTTTAACGTCTGCCAGTCACAAAGACGATTGAAGCTGACTCACAAACATAATCATCAATTTATACAAGACAGGGTACATAAAATGATCAGAACAACAACAACAACTGCAAAAGTTTTAAAAAATTTACGGGCAAATATGAACTGTAGTTCTCACCCCCCAACCTAAACTGAACATTGTCCCCAATGTTTCGAATTTACCATTTCACGGATCTTGGAGATGAGGTTGAATGGTAGAGATCTGTTCATCTGCTGAAACCTACAAATAAAAATACACGAATTACTCATCTGTGCGCAGATCTGGGTTTCGAGTAGGCTGAAAAACCTTGTGTGTGAGTGCGAACAAGAGAAGGACACCCGTGAGCAAATATAAGATTAAAATGCAAAACATGAAGCAAAAGATTGTGTTTGTAGAGTGTGTGGTCATGGGTTGTGCATAAAAAAATAGAGAAAATGAAGAAGAAGAAGAAGAAATGGGGGGGGGGGGGGCATTAGCGGAGGCTGGGAGAAAAAAAGAAGAAAAAGAGTGGGTGCCTTATAAAGGCGCCCAGAGGGGTTTCACTTGTTTTTCTTGGATTTCGGCCTTCCTTACCAATCTTGCTTTTCTCATGATTACAGTATGCACAACAGGGAAGACAAAGTTGTCCACTTGGACAAACACATCTTCAACAATCCCTCTGGGGGTTTTGATAGATCTGTCGGCCAACTGGAGTGTGACACAAGTGGGTTTAAGTTCACCCAGACCCAACTGCTGGTAGACAGAGTAGGGTAGCAAATTAACACTAGCTCCAAGGTCTAACAGTGCTTGTTCAATCCTGAAGTTTCCAATGATACATGACACAGTCGAACACCCTAGGTCTTTGTATTTTGGAAAGTTTTGTGTTGAAGAAGGGCACTGGCTTGTTATGTTAAGAAGGCTCTTTTTTGGACATTCTGGCTTCTCTTGACTGTGCACAAGTCTTTTAGGAACTTGGCATAAGACGGAACTTGAATTGAAAATGTTCAATTCGAGAGTCATATTCCCAAAAGTTAATTTCATGACTCTATTCCTGCAATTGATTAGTACATTGGAAGTTGCTAGGAAAGGTCGACCAAGAATGACGGAAATTTGGTTCTCCGAATGTATTGCTGGCTGGGTATCCAGAACAATAAAGTCAACAGGGAAGACAAAGTTGTCCACTTGGACAAGCACATCTTCAACAATCCCTCTGGGGGTTTTGACAGATCTGTCGGCCAACTGGAGTGTGACACAAGTGGGTTTAAGTTCACCCAGACCCAACTGCTGGTAGACAGAGTAGGGTAGCAAATTAACACTAGCTCCAAGGTCTAATAGTGCTTGTTCAATCCTGAAATTTCCAATGATACATGACACAGTCGAACACCATGGGTCTTTGTATTTTGGAAAGTTTTGTGTTGAAGAAGGGCACTGACTTGTTCTGTTAAGAAGACTCTTTTTTGGACATTCTGGCATCTCTTGATTGTGCACAAGTCTTTTAGGAACTTGGCATAAGACGGAACTTGTTTGATTGCGTCCAGAAGTGGGATGTTGATATTTACTTGCTTAAAAAGCTCGTAAATTTCAGGCTGATTTTTCAACTTCTGTTTGGTTTTGAGTCTATGAGGAAAAGGAGCAGGAATGGAACACGAATGGTCTTTTTCCTCAGAAGGTTCTGGCTATTGTTCAATCATAGGCTCAGGTTCTTGCTCAAGTTCAGTCTCAATTGGTTCAGGTTCAGATGATGGGTTGACTGAGATTGACTCAGGTCTTGGCTTTGGAATGAGTATGTCTCTGATGGTCTTGTCAATCACCTTGCCACTTCTTAGTGTAGTGACAACTTGGGCTTGGTCTTGTGTGTTTCCTGTTGTTGAAGGATTCCCCACATGGAATTGGCCTTAGGGTTGCTTTGGTTGGGCAGGAAACTTGCCCTTTTCGTGTGTGACCATGGATTGGGTCAATTTTTGGATGTGGCTTTTAAGATCCTCAATTGAGTGGTCTGGGTTTTGAAATCAGTGAAAGCGTGTGTGGAATTATTATTATAGTTCATTTGGCTTTGTATGAACTGATTCAGTGTGTCCTCAAGGCTCCTCTTTTGTGGTGGTTGGTATGGTTGATATGCGGGAGGTCCTTGAGGTGGTGGGTATGAACCTTGTTGTTGGTTCATGGGCATTGGTTGTGTGCTCTTCCAACTGAAGTTAGGGTGGTTTCGCCACCCTGGATTGTATGTTTCAGAGCATGGGTTGGAGTAAGACTTGTTGAAGTTGGAAACTGCATGTGTTTGTTCCAACAAGACCTCTTTGAACGCTGGGATGGTAGGACACTCCCCAGTAGGGTGTCCTGTTAGCGCACAGATTCCATACACTTGTTCTGTGGAAGAGCTAACATCAACTTGATGGACTTTCTTCATCTCTCAAGCTTCAAGCTTTCGAGACAACGTAGACATTTTTTCTCTCAAGTCATCATCCTCTCTCAAGACATATTTACCTCCTTGGAAAGTAGATGGTCTGGCTTCTACAGTGGTAGGAGAGGCTGAGTCCCACATCTGAGAACTGTCAGATATGGTGTCAAAAAAATTGAATGCCTCATCTGAACTTTTTCCCATAAATTCTCCTTGGGCCATCATTTCGACAAACTGATGTGGGTAAGGAGTCATAGAAAAAATCCTACCAAAGTCCAATTCTCAAAAGCGTGATGTGGGCAGGATTGGAGCAGATCTTTGAATCTCTCCCAACTTTGGTAAAAAGTTTCTCCTTTAACCGCAAAATTCATGATTTGCCTTTTTAGTGCATTTGTGCGGTGTAGAGGAAAAAACTTTCTAAAAAATTCATTTTGCAATGCCTGCCAGTTTGGAATTGAAAAAGCTTTTAAAGAATTTAGCCATTGTTTAGCTCTATCTCTTAAAGAGAAAGAAAACAATTTCATCTTGACTAGTTCAGAATTGTCTTGAAATGTTCCACACACTTCCTTAAAATCTTTTATATGCAGATATGGATTTTTAGCATCCACTCCATGAAACATGGGTAATAACTACACTGTCCCCGACTTTACAGTAAAGAGGGGAGCATTTTCTAGAAATATAAAGCAAGAGGGGACACTGTTTCTTGTGGGATTTAAGTAATCCCGCAAAGTTCGGATGTTAGAGACTTCCTCCTCTCTCATAGGGACTTCTGCATTTCTTTCATTATTTGCCATATTACTCTCACAAGAGTCTGCTACTGATCTAGGTGAATTAGGTTCAGGCTGATTCACAGACTCACAAGATTCTGCCGGTAAATTTTGATAGTGAGGAGTGCCCTCAGTCGTAAAGAAAATAAAACAAAGTTATTCACAGTAAACCAAATAATATATACAAAGATGAAGGTCTTTTTACCTTTTATCTTAAAACACCTTTCAAAGGTCCCCGACAACGGCGCCAAAAACTTGACTTGATCCGAAATGTGTACACCCAAGTGCAGGCGGTCAAGCTGTAGTAATAATCCGGTTTGAGTCCGGAGTCGAATCCACATGGAACTTTTGTTGGTATTTTTGAGATAAGCAGTGGTGGAGACCTATTGATTGTAACCCTGGAGATTTGTTGTGAGGTGTGAGATTTCTTGGACAGAATATAAGATTCTTTCCAAGAGATTTTTCTTAACAAAATATGAGATGAGCTCGAATGAAAAAGAGTCACTCTTTAGTTCAAGGATCTGGACATGTAGTTAATTATCCGGTTTATTATACTTATGTTTGAAAACTCAATTAACTCCCGTGTCAACAACAAGTTAATCGGAAGATAAAGATGGACTGTGAGAATTAAGAACATGATTCTGATGTCTTTCTAGAAGTTTACAAGAATTGTCTGTGCCGAGACTTAACCCGTCTACAAACAAGCAAGTGTTTCTACAAGACATGCAATCATGACATTAATATTCCATTCTTTAAATGAAGCACAATAAGGGGGAGTATTGAAGGGTAGTCCTGAAGATCTGGCCTGGGTACTTGCCTTGAACCGATGAGTCTTTCTATGCAAGAGTCATCCGTGTCATAGAAAGAGCCCACAATTATACAAAGTACCTTAGCTTTGCTAGATGCAATCAATCATCCAATAAACAAAAAGAAATAAACGTTAAGCATAAGAACAATGCACAAATATAATTCCTAGATAACTTATACATGCCCTTCTCCTCTTACTAAAGAGTGAATGAGAAACTACTCACTCTTCATGACTTTGGTAAAGCTAGAAAAGTGGGGGATTCTCATCCCTCCAAGTAGAGGACTTAAAAGATGAAATAACAATGAACAAGGAGCCAATCTTTAACAAAGAATGAGTGAATCACGTTCCACCCTTCACGGCTTTGGTAAAGCTCTAGAAAAGTGGAAGAGTTTCACTCCTCTAAGAAAGAAAGAAGCTCAAGCAATGGAAGTGAAGTACATAAACAATAAAAGTAGAAGAAAACTAGTCACATTTGGAGGGTGGCTTCCTCAACCAAGGAATGGAGGGTTGCTTCCTCAACCAAAAGATGAACTAACTCCCTTCTATGCATGTAAGTGAAAACATAAGCATAAAACTACTTTTATAATAAGCAAAGAGATGTTGGACTAAAGCCAAACAAATCTCTAAAATAAAGACTTCATACAAGGAAATGTAAGTTAACTCTACAATGTGAGTGGGAGTCTATGCCTCCATCAACCTCCTTGGTTTTTTTCTTTTATTTCTTAAGCTCTCCAACAATGGGAGTATTTATAGGCAAGAGGAGGAGACAAGAGAGGGTGAAGGAATAGTGTATGCCGCCCAAGTCCAAGTGAAAAACCAACTACTCTGCTGCCAGTCTGTGGAGAATGTTCGAACGTGAGTTGGAGTTCGAATGTTGTTTCTCTTTTTGCTTTATGGTTGTTCGAATGTTTCTTCTGTCTTTGCACTATGGGCGTTCGAATGCCAGATGTGCTCTGATCCTCTCACTCGAGTGATCTGTTGGTCTTCTGTGAAGTTCAGTTTCACACTCTATGCAGTAGTCTGGTCTTCATTCAACTCAAGTGCACGTTCAAACGTGAGTTGGCATTCGAACGTGACACTCAAGTGCCTCAGAGCTTCAGAGTCTTCTTTACTAGCTGCAACACGCCTTCTCTTAGCAGTTGGGTCTGCTACAGTTCAATGTGGCCGTTCGAACGTGAGTTGGCGTTTGAACGTTCTGGCTGTGCTCCAAGCTTCTCCAATTTTGTGCTCTAATGTGCTGGTGTTGCATTCAAGTGTGGTACTTGTTGTTCTTGAGTCCTTGTTCAGTTTAGGGCCTGAAATGACATCACTTAAACTCCATCAAAGTAAAATTAGTCTTAAAACGGCATAGTAATATGCTAATTTTAAGTGCTAATCAAAGTACTCAAATGAATAAACCCAATGGCAAGAAGTTCATCCAACTGGCTCCGTAACTCCTTCAATTCAAACAGTGTCATATAGTAAACGAAAATAGATATTGGCTTGGTGCTTGTATACACTTTAATGGTGAACTCTACTTCTCTCAATTGAGTTAATCTAGATGGTTCCTCAGGGAATACATCAAAAAAGTTTGACATCACAAGTAGGAAGTTGGTTTGAAATTCATCTCATTCATCCCCTAATAGGCTAGCTAGAAAACTCAAGTTACTACTTGCATTAGTTTTAATGAAATGATTACCAATCATAGGGAATCGATGAGAATAATTTCTCTAATTTGTAAAGCTGAATACTACGTCACCCGTTGCATGGAATACCACCCATTTATGATAACAATCCATGACGGAATATATGTAGATAACAAGTCCATTTCAAAGATCATATCATATCTCGTCATTTCTAATGCAACCAAATCTACAATTAGCTCTTGTTCCCCAATCCAGAGCACATAACCATTACAAATCTTTCTCGTTCCGAAACGTTCCCCTATAGGTAGGTCCACATTAAAGGTATTATTCAAAGTTTCAAAAACCTAAACCAAAGAAATAACATAGGTTGTGCATATAAAAGAGTGTGTTGCACTAGGGTTAAATAAAATGTGTGCCCAAGAAATATATGCAAGAATGATACCTTCCATGACAATACTAGAAACATCCTCGTCAAGATGGGTCATGACAAAGACTCGACCCTGGTTATGAACACCATGTACTCCAGCTCCTTGTCCCTTTTATTGTGGTTGCTTCTATGGTGGTGGTATGTACTAAGCCTGCTATCTAGTAGCTTGGGTGTGGTGTCTTGTTGCTATGGATAAGGCTCACGACCGGTCTATCCTTGAGGTGTGACAAATGGGTAGTTATACTCTTAATGTGTCGTATGCCTCCACATCCAAAACATGATCTTGAGTCAGTTGCGGTCCTCTCCAAAACACCCCAAGGTTCATGAATCGGCCCACTATTCTGACCAATAAACTGTTTCAGACAATGACATGGAGGCGTCCTCTAGAATCCACGACTACTATTGCAACCAGGCCTCCCTGACGTTGATGTTGACTTTGGGTCTCATGTAAATCTCTTTCAACTAAGATATATTTCTTGATTAACTCATCATAGTCTCTTATCTTGAGAGCTATTAGTCTTTTCCTGATAGAAGGCCTTAGACCATGCTCAAACCTCTTGGTTTTCTTTGCTTCGGTGGAGGCAAATTTTGTGCTATATCTCTGCAAAGTTGGTTCTATATTGCGCAACTGTAATGTTGTCGTAGCTTCAAAAAACCAGAATTCATTTTATCCTTGATGAATTCTGGGAAATACTTATCATTGAACACGTTGTCAAACTCGGTCCATATCATTACGTACATGCTTCTCATTCTCTTCATGGCATCCCATCAGTGATCAGCCTCACCTTTCAAGAGGTAAGTGGAAAGTAGTACCTGTAGATCCTCAGCGATGTCCATGCTATCCATTATCTTCTTTACCCGTCGGAGCCATTTAGCAGCCTCTATTGGATCTGGGCTACCATAGAAGGAAAGTGGGTGTTGCCTTAGAAATTCCTTTAATACCATCATTTCGTTGTTCTCATACCCATTCACCTGCCCTTGTTAGATACCACTCACGGTATCTTGAGATTTTGGTGGTGGTGGTGGTAGGTTCAGTAATCACTACGAGTCGTGCAGGTCGCCTAAGTGCTCTTCTTCCTTCCATGCTACATAGATAAACACAACTTAGTTCCTTTTTATCCAAAATATGCACTCACCCATCCTTATACCAACGAATACTATGATTTCCTAACCACATTACATCATATCTAGCATTCTTTCCATCTTCTATTTACTACAACTATAACTTGCTAGCCCATTTCCTACAGTTTCCATGTATAACCTAATCTCTAGGCTTTGATACCAATATGTCACACCCCAAATTTCATAAAACAATATGAAAATATGTACAAACTAATTTTAAGAATAATCAAGCCTTAATCTCTGGATTGAAATCCTGATTTGTTTAATGATCAAATCGAGAAAACATAACATAAATAATGCAATCCATGTTTTTTTCCTTTTAAATTGCATCATAGGTTCCATTAATTTTTAGATCAACCAATAATATCTAAGATTTGTAGCATGAAGTAATAAGAAATATCGATATTTCCATGAAGTACCTCAATGGTTAGGCAAGGGGAAAAAAACCCTACATCCTCTAATTTGACCCACATGCCTTCCCTAGGGTTTTTTTTTGTTATCGTGAATCTATTTTTAATGTTATTTTCACCTAAAAACCTTTACAAAATTACTGAAACACCTTTTTCTCGGTGTAATTATTTCAAAAAAACAAAAAAATACATTGTTCTTTTTCTACCTCAAGTTAGAGCTGCTAGTACCTTTTAACTATTTTTTACATTATGGTTAGCATTCTATTATCTAATTTAAATAAATACACAAGGTCTTGCGCTTTCACTTTCAAATTTTAAAAAACATAGAACAAAAATATTGGGAATATGCAAATCAAGATCAATTGCATAAAGCCCCCAACACAATAAAAATAGCTACACAATTGAAGTAAGTTATAGGATGGACACAATAAAATATATTTATGTAATGTCTAAAATATATGTGTACGAACATATGCATAAATTTCTCAAAAAGATTGAGGATGGGCCAAGGCCCACCTTAGTTGTAGATCCGCCTATGATTATAGTTGTTTTGGCTACACCATTTTTGATGGAAAAAGGTAGCAGACCTATCATTGACAGACATGTGTACAAATGAGGGCCCCACCTGACACATTTCATCCATTGAGCATCTTCAGCCCGAGAGATACATTGGAGCTTTTGGCGCCTATAACACTCAAAAAAAGCTATACCTCATGCTTGAGCGGTGTAGCTGGCCTAATTTCGTCTAAGTGGCCCACAGACATCATCCGAAGCAACTGATGGGACAGGTAATAGGGAATGATTGGCTATGTTATCACCCCTAAGTGGAAACTAGCATGAGATCCCACTAATCCTAGAAAGGAGGCATGAGCCTTGAGCGTGGACTAATTGATTGAGACCTCGAGTAGTGCCTCATTAAATTTTTAGCCCTCGAACGAGATTATCATTGCAATATTGACCCTGAGCACTTGCAGGCTATCACTAAGCCTAGTAAATGCATGACTCGAGGCCACCCTATTAGGAGGCAGCCATTTACATGACTTCCCCACTGTACAAATGGAATAACAGGGGGATTTCACTATAAAAAGCCTGGCAGGCCTATCAGCTGGATGTGCCTAATAAAGTTCCATGTCAACATCCCTCAAAGTGTAAATCCCCAAAGGGTTGAGCCTCAGATACGCATGGGTGATTCAACTTTCACAGTAACACTCAAATTCTCTCTCTCACAACAACTAACTTAGGCATTGGAGGGGATATGCCAGATACATATCGATTGCACATAAATTACCTCTTGAAATTTAGTGCCATATGTGGTAAATTATGAACATAGTTCCCTCATAATGGATACCATGGTGAACACTCATTCACTGAGCCATGTAGAGGATAATCTCTACGAAAAGAACAAGAAAACCAATCCACTACCGACCTTTTTGACCTTCAGATCCAAAGGATAGTTGAGGGAGAATACATGTTGAACCTCCCAATAACGCTCTTAGAACACAAACTAGAGCTTAGATGCACAAGGATGACTCCTCACCTGAGGCTTCATACATTTGATTAAAGAAAGGTTTGGCATTAGATTGGACTAGATAGAGTGCACTAATGTCAATTTACCCAACTAGCTCGATGATTTTGAGCAGTCGACTAGAACGTCGAGTGGCACAAATCACCTCGAGAAAGGAAGAATCAGTCCTAGCACCAACAAGCAACACTCCTGAGAGTGAACACATGGAGATTTTTTTAGTGGTGACTTTTCTCATCATCTAGGTCAAAAGGCAAGGAACTTTCGTGCCTCCAAATGGGAGTGCACCCAATACATGTGGGAGGCAGAAGCGAGCCCAACCCTTGGGTAATGGCAACCTTCGCAATCGACGATCCCAACACTTTTAGAAGGAGGATTCTGAGAATGGGTCCATCATTTCCGTCAAAGACTGGGGAATCCAAGAGGATCTTAAGTCACGGGTCCCAACAGATGGCCCCAAGCAGTAAAGGTAGAATAGGGACTTGCGATCATACCTTAATTCTTGAAGGCAGGGCCCTTATCAACCTAGAGGGCACAAAGATGAGGCCACGTAGGATGAGATGATTGAGTCCCCATTCTTCTAAGGAAGTTTGTTTGTTCCCCGATTCAGAGTCTACAATGTAAAAAAAACAAATCTTCAGGGGTACCTCCGCTAGTACATTTAGTTGATGTCCCTCTATGATAGTAATGACAAGCTCTTATGCATGATCTTCCCAATGAGCCTCGGGGACATTGCCATGAATTGGTATGAGAACCTCCTCCTCGATTCGATCCAATTATGGAAATAGATGAGTAACAATTTCTTGCATTTATCTATTATTGGAGTCAAGTAGGTGGGTCACCAAGTATGTGGCAGGGTCTCAGAATTTTAGATAGTATTTTCTGGAGGAGGTCAACAACATCTCATAAGAAAAGTGCATTTCCTCCACTCGTAAGTTGACTCAAAGCATGGAGTTCAGGGCTACAACTCCCATAACTATCCTAAGCATGTTCAGGCAACACTGTGCAGGAAATAGCCTAAAGCACATCAAGAACCTAAGGAACAGGGGGCAAGGGGGAATTTGACACCCTTTTATCTTATGACTTTAGAGTAAAAGAGGCCCTGTGGGTAGCACTAAATTGATTTGACTTATAGATAAGGGTCAATGGCCAGTATATGGTGTTTCACCCTAAAATTGGAGAATAATTGGGCGTTATCTACTTGGGTCTTCCTAGGACAATTTTGTACCCTTGGCCTATTGATTCAATTGATCCTAGCCATGGATTCACAAAGGAAAAACTAGGATAAGAAGAAAAGACGATGAAGGAATGGGAAAGATCGACCATGTTAGGAAATTGGTTGTATTAGCTAATTTAGTGAAGTCTTGATGTAAATTTCAGCCTAAATTCATGATCATGATGCTTCAAAAATCAAGTTCTGAAAGCTTCGAGGGAGGAGGAATTCAAGTGCCAAAGCCAAATCAAGAGATCTCCAATGCACCTTCAAGAGCTTAGGACAAAGGTAATGACCTAGAGACCTAAAACCGTTGGTTTAATTTTAGACTTAGGATAAATAGGTTAAAATGGATTTGGGAATATTCGTGAATAACTCCTAGGCTTTTTGTTAAAAAGATTTTCTAAACCTTGAAAAGTGTTTTAAAAATATAGGATGATTCATGGATCAGATCCTATTATAGAAACACTGCTTAGTGCTCAATAGGTCTAGTTTTTGCTTGATTTCTAGCTAAAGAATTAGTCAGGACTACCCTCAGCTTGCTTGCATTTAGCTCGAGCAGTTTGGCACCTGGAGGTCTAGATTGACTTATTTTTCACTCTAGAAACCACCACCTCTGACCCCCCTTCATGACTCAAGGGTTGGTCTCGAATCTAATTTTTCTTAGGCTTCAATTAAAATCTATATTTGGGGCCTATATATAAGGGGCTATAGTTTTAACCTAGGGTAAGCTTCTATGAGCTAAAAAGACCAAAACATTTCTAGAGAGCTTCAAGAACAAGCCTAGATCCCTAAGTCCTAAAGGCTAAACCATGTTGATCATTCCAATTCATTTTTACACATTAGAGAAGAAGATCTAGCTTGGCAAAAAAAACCTACTTTTGTATGTGCATTCCGAGAGTCTTGAGTGTGAAGCTTTGTAGATTGATCAAGGGTCCTAGATGGTTCATTACGGCCAGTGTGTCCAAGTGAAGCTACTCAAGACTTTGGTGGGTGATATCCAGGGCAAAGAGGCATCTAGCCATGGGAAGTGTTGAGGTATAAGATTCAAGTATATGTAAATTAACTTTGCGTATAGTGGATTAGAGTCTAGGTGAACCAGGATCGGTTTTGAGGTTTTTCTTGTGAAGGGTTTCCGCATCAACAAATTGCTTTTGTTGCGGATGTTCTTATTAATTGCTTTGATTACACACAAACACACACTTACAATTGCACACACAATTTTTGACGACTTGCCACAATAAATCATTCATCAACTTGGGTTTCATGAGCATAGGCTTTGGTGTGGGATCGTAGTTTTAGTGAATTGGATTTTAATTTAATCAATTGACAAATATTTACATCAATTCGCATGATGAGGTGTTTGGGTTATTGAAAAAGGATTTCACGCACTTAATTGCACAATTAACTTGAGAATTAAGAATTATGGTGCTTTAGATTTAAAATTGGTTATTGTCCGAGTGATAATTTTGATAAATCTATTCACCCCCTCTAGGTTGTTTCTAGCAATTCGACGTGTATAATCATAAGGGAAGATCCATTGTACATCTCTCTCCTATTGGTATCAGAGCATGGTTGCCATAAGAATTGCATGTAGGTACTGTATAGTAACTCATCGCATATTTGCCTATTTGACCTAGGTTTTGTTGATTAAGATTCGTTGTGATTACTAGTTAGTCATTGATGGACTCTCAAAAATAAGGGGATTCGGTTGTAAGACCACTACTCTTTGATGGGTCTAATTATACATATTGGAAAGCTCAAATTAGGGTTCTAAAGTCGATTGACGAGAGAGTGTGGTTGTATGTGCTTGAGGGTTAGATTCCTCACATTGTCACTACTACTGCAAAAGTTAGTGGTCCAATCACTATACCAAAACCCTTAAAGACTTGGTATAAAATTAAGTATGAGTCTACAGGGTGGAACTCGGAGGGCTTGAATGCAATATTTAATGTCGTAATACCGAACAAGTTGTAGAAGCTCTCCACTTATGAGACTTCTAAAGAGGAGGAGACATCTTAGAAGTTTCCGGCAAAGGGGCGTCATTAGTGAAGATGTCTCATATCCAAAGGTACACCCCTCAGTTTGAGACTTTGAGGATGCGAGAGGATGAAACATTTAGTGATTTTTATGCAAGATGGAGCTATATTGTAAATTCATCCATTTCATTTGCGTACCAAGTATGATGACTCCGCAATAAAATGAAAAATCTTGAGATCTCTACCGGAGAGGTTTCATTGTAAGCTAATGGCCTTAGAAATTGGAGTTAATTTCGAGAAAGGGTCGATAAAAGACCTAGTTGGGTCTATTTTAAATTTTTAGATGAATCTCCAACCACCCAAGAAGTTGAAAGATTTGTCGTTGAGCTCTATTAGAAAAGATGGAGATGAATTCGAATAGCCTTGTTTGAGAAATGATAACGTAGCCTACTGTGTGATAAAGTTTAGGAAGTATGTCAAGACTAGAAGAGTTAAGTCCTTAGGGTCGAAAGGCAAGTCGAGTAGACCTAAATTTCCCAAGAAAGGAGGAGAAAATGGGGGGGGGGGGGGGATTAAGAAAATTCAGAAAGTGGTTGAGAAAGAGGGGCAAGGACTTCAATGCTAAAATTTTAAATGGTTTGGACACATGGCTTGGGAATTTCCTAATCAGAAGAAGAAAGATTTGACCACAGAGATGCGAAAGATAAGATGGCTTGGATTTGAGGTCACCTCAAGTGAGGATGACACGGGGAGCGTTGAAGACATTCATGATGTGTATGATCACTTGTACAAAGAATGCCTCAAACTGAAGAAAAACGTGCATGGTTTGAGCTACAGGCTCAAAACTAGCGAAGAAGATAAAGAAGCACTCCATATGGACTTGGTAAAAGTCTAAAGCTCATAATTGTGGATTTGAAGAAAAGAATAAGTCCTTAAAGGACAAAATGAGCTTCCTTGAGAGTGAGTACCATGGACTAGTAGAGTCCAAGAAGGGCCTTGAATTTAAGTTGATCAAATTAGATAGGGACCTTTAAGAGTCAAAAGAACTCTCCAAGAGACTTTCCCTAGGGTCGGAAAAGCTAGATAAAATGTTGTCTATAAGGAAAGAGTGTAGGTGACAAACGTGGTTTGGGATATACATATTAGTACACCACCTCCACTCCTTCCAAGACTATGTTTGTGAAGGGTAATCCAAACCCATCACCCCTATGAGTGAACACTAGTCCACCCAAGGCTAAAAATTGTAAGTGCAAGAACTTAAAGAAGCTAGTTGTTAAGGAACCATTTGTCAAACAATTCGTGTGTTTCACTTATGGAGAACATAGTTACTGTAGTGCACACTGCATGTACTATATGGAACTATGGAAGTCATGAATAAGATGCTCACCACCTAGCTGACCAATCCAAGGCCTTGAACGATCAATTCATGAATCTTATGGATAAGTCATGTGATTCTAAGCCTACAAATTGTCATTTTTAAAAGTTTCACAAGTTAGGATGAATAAAACTCCTCCTACTCCCAAGACTAAAATTGATTTAAAAACATTTAGAGAGAACATAGTGAGTCCTCCACCCATGCCCTGAGCTAACCTTAGAGATGTGCAGGGAAAAAAAAATGGGTCAATATTACGGACCTTTGAGAGGCTCACCGCCTCAACCAAATTGGCAGCCCCAAGTGCTATAAGGAAGTTGAGTCACCTAAGAGGTAAGTGAGGTGAGGGTGTGGACCTGGGTGTCTTGTCAAGCATTGCATCTTATATCTAGGTTCATTCATTGAATTTTTTTTTTCTTTTGTTTATTTACTTTGCATTTGTTACACGAAAAAAACTAAAAAACTAAAAAATGAAAACCCACAACGAGTTTTGATATCTAGTTGGACATCCTTTTAGGATTTATGGGTAATTATTTTATTTTTCCTTTATTATTGCATAGTTATTCATATTTTATGTTTTTAGGTATTTTTTGAAAAATCCAAAACATTTGAAAAGGAATATTTCTTTTGTTTGTTTATGTTGTTGAACATAGTAATCACACTTTGGTCGAATTTATAGTGTATCCATCTTTAAATTAAATTTAAGTGCATTGCTATAAGTCATATTAGGGGATAGAGAACTTAGTGGTTATAAGTTTTAGTGCATGATCCTTGAAACAATTCTTTGTCACCCTAGCGTGCTTAGATAGTGTATTCTTTGTAAAAATTCATAAAACCAAGCGCTTGCCTAACTAATCACCTATTTGATAAAAGAGAATTTTGCAGCTGTTGACTTAGATCTAAGACTTTATGGGAACTTGTGAGTTTTTCAATTTGTTCATTGTCCATTATTAAATACTCTATTTTTATTTGATTATGTGACATACTCTTAAATACTCTATTTTTATTTTTTTATGTGACATACTCTTAGACTTTGTGGGTATGAAACCTTGAAGATTGCTCGAGGGGCCTAGACAGTTCATTGCAGTCAACGCGTCTAAGTGAAGCTAGCCACACACACTTGCAATTGCACACACAATATTTGATAAATTTCCACTTTAATTGATTTATTTGAGTCATTTATCAACTTGGGTTTTGTTAACATAGGCTTTGGTGCGAGATCGTAATCTTGGTGAACTGGGTTGGAATTTACTCAATTGAAAAATATTTACATCAATCTACACGATGATGTGTTTGGTCACGTGTATAATCGTTAAGGAAGATCCATTGCGCATCTCTCCGCAGAGCAAACTAACTAAAAGGAGTGGCCAGTCTTTGTCTTCTTCAATGAAGGATGCTCAGGCTCCCAAAGTGCTCTGGAAGTTTGAGTTTCTAACAGTCCCAATAACTGAAGGCTCCTTGGTATTTATACCCTTACCATCATTGCTTTAGTTATTGAGGGAGATGGCATATTAAATGTAAATTCAAAATGGACCACAAAGGGGGTGTAATTGTTGCCAATGATGTGAGCAAACCGAAGGCTGGGGGCAGTTGACGGGACATAAGGCAACAGACCTATCAGTGACCAACATGTGTATAAAGGCGAGCACAACCTGATAGTTTCATCCCCTGAGCATTCTCAGACCGAGAGATACACTAGAGTTGTTGGTTCCTAGAACACTTGAAAAAGGCTATACCTCCTGCTGGAAAGATCCAGTTGACCCAATTCCGTCTAAGTGATCCATGGACATCATCTGAAGTGATTGATAGGACATATGACAGGGAATGATTAGCTACATTGTCACCCCACGTAGGGACTAGCACGAGAGGTATGACCTCGCTTATGTGGACCAATCGAGTGATACCCCGAGCGATGACTCATTAAATGCTCTACCCCCAAGCTTGGTAATTGTTATAGTGATGTGACTTCATAAAAATTACTGGATCAAAAAATGATATAAACATCTCCAAAATAGGGGTAAATATGACTATCACTAAACTCCTAATTTGCTGACTTGATGATGTAGCTTTATTATAATCATTGGATCAACACCAAGTTTCAATGTTTAACAGAGCCCACAGTCAATCCAAAGGTCCTAATGGATTAGGTCCGTAAATTAGGTCAAAATAGCATTTCTAAAAGAAAAGTAGATAAAAACCTACTTACCTTGTAACATTTTTTTAGTTGTTTTTCTTTTGTTTGTTTGCTTTTCAAGTTTTAAACAAACATATTTTTTTGCTTTTTTATGACACTATTGTCTTGCTTAATTATCAAAGATAGATAATGTTGATCCCGAAAACTACACCAATAGAATTTCAGCAAGGAAGTTGAAGAACGGAGGGACTCCGGTGGTCGACTCTCTGATGATTAAGTCAATAAAGGCAAAGAGGATTATAGCTGGAATTGAGTTGGGATGAATTACTTACCTAGCTTGTAGCTAGCTCCTCACTTTTATAGGTTGAGTTTTTGTTACCATTGGAGCTCTTCAACTACCTTTTGAATGAGGCGGCAAGTAATGTGGTACCTCCATCCCAAAATGCTGGAACCGATTTGAGCTATTGTTGTGGGATATGGGCGAACAAGCTGATATACAGTTTGGATTTTGGAGTAGGATGTATCACACCAGATTATATCCTATGACCCACGTGCTTGCCTTGTGGCTATCTCCATCACATGCCCTACCACTAACTTGCTCACCTTAGGATTAATTATATCTACATAAGTTTCCCCTAGCTCAGACCAGTGGAAGGCACATTCTATACATTAATTGCCATTGCCTGTTAGATAAGGGGAATCGTCTGGTTCGTGGACACAACTGCCAAAGATCCATTGTGGGCCTAGTATATATAAGAGTATTCCTTCTTCTTCTCTTGCTGTCTTCGAGAGCTTCTGGAATTTTGGTACGCCATTACCTCTTTGCCGTAATCCTCTTTTTCTTTCCTATTTCACCACGATTCTTCGATCTGGAGCGCATAGGTTGGAACCATATATTCCAATTTTACTTTTATAGCTTTTGCTTTTTGAGGTGGAAGAACTTTAGCCTTGAATCTTAAGGGTTTTTTGGGAGCGAATCTATTAGTGCTCGACTCATTTTTATGCTTGAATTTTTCCTTTCTTTAGTTGCTAATAGAATTAATCATTCTCTCCCCCCAAATATCTACGTCAACCACCACAACTTCCCAATTATGGCGATCGACTCTAATCAATCTACCTTTGAAAATGTTCCAAGCCAATGTGACAAACGAGGATTCTGACTCTATCTAAGAGATTGGGTCCTCTACTCTAAGAGTTCGTGGGCCAAAGAATTATCACAGCTGTTTGAATGAGCTAAGAGCTCAATATTCGATCCCTGACTCTTTGCGTTTGTGAGTCCCTTCTGCTGATGAAACTGCTAATTCTTTTTTCCCCGATGAGGCTTGTTTCTACGAGTCCATTATCGAAGACATACTCCATTTCCGTTCCCTAAATATATTAGGGAGGCCCTTTCCCTCCTGAACCTGGCTCCTGCGCAACTGGCCCCTAATAGTTGAAATTGTTTGATTAGTATGGGCATCATCAAGGCTAAGGAAAATGGTGCTGGCGTGAAACCAACCTTTGCTGAGCTAATGCAGTGCTACAAGCTCACCCATTGCTATGAGCAAGGCTTAGAGTGGTTCTACTTCTCAAAAAGAGAAAGTCCAACCCTATTAATTGGCTACTCCTCGAATGTGAATGAGTCGAAAGATAAGTTTTTCTTCTTTTCTAGTTTCGGTTGAGAATTTGGGTCCTTTGAGGCTCCTTCTGGGGGACTCTTACACCTCTTCCAAGTAAGTGCGCTCTTTTCTCATGATTTCCTGCATTGTCTTTTGGGTTTTCACCTTTTTCCTTTTTGAAATGCAAGTAAATCAAATCCCCTATCCTCTGAGTCAAGGACACGGATTAAATAGGCACTTGACTCTCCCACAAAAGACCTTTCTGAGCTTGTAAGTGACCAGGCTCTCTTTGAATGTCTACTAGGGCCTTCTCCAGGTGGCCTTGCTGTTCCACCTGTTGCAACCTTGATGTGAGCATTATATTATATATTTTATATCTCATATCAATCATCTTAGCTATGTTAGTTATTTATTTATTTTATTTTTGTTTAGTTTTTTATTTTATAGAGAATATATATGGTTGCAGGTATTCTAAGTGTACAGGTAGACATGGAGCATCAAGATAATGGCTTTGGACAAGTTAGAGTTGAGTTTGATCATTTAGAAGTGAAGATGGAGGACTTAAAACGAAAAAATTCAAAAAATATAAGTTCTACCGGTAGGTTACTGTAATTTGACAGCGAGGACTCCTTCCCCAGCCATTGACTTGCTAATTATTCAAAAATCTTTATTTTAGAAGGAAGCGATAAGATAGGAAATGGATTTTTATTCGTCATATCTTTGGAGATATTTTTGGAGATTTTCTAGAAAAAAGAGATAGATATAAAAGGAAAGGGGATCTCTAAAAATCAGTCATATCTGCCTCCCATTTTTCCTATAAATATCAACTCATAAGAGAATTTTAGGGAGGCATTCTTCCTCCTTGGACGTTCTCCAAGAGGAGGCCGCTCCTTCTTTTTCTTTGTTCTTTATTTAGTTGAAAGTATAGGTCTTCATTATTTTATATTCCAAGTTACAATATTTTTATTTATTGTAATTTCTTTTAAATTCCAATTTCAATGAAAGTTTTATTTATTTGCTTTTATTTACATGTCTCTAAGTGTTTTCAATTTTACTTTCATCATGTTCGAATAGTTTCTTTTCCAGATAATTGTAGGAAGAATTCACAACCCATGAACTAGGGTTTGCATTCTAAACTAGGGTTTACATTCTAAACTAGGGTTTTTACGATGTATGTGATTTAATGATTTGTTTTTTGGAAAAATAATTGATTTTTCAACATCCTTTATTATCCGTAGACAATTGATTTTGGTACAGATAATTATTGGAGTCCCAACAATCGATTGGATATAAATGCTTCCATTAATTTATTTGTCACAAAAATCACAATTTTTACTAATTAAAGTTTTTTTTATTTGAATATCATCCGTCTGAAAGAATTAGATTATGAACTTGGAATAGTTATAGATCTAAAGTGTAAATTTATGTTCATGGGTGGAATGAAATCCAAAGATTGTATGATTCTTTCTTTTATTAAATTTATCCTTAGCTTAATTAATTTCCATAATTCTCAACTTTAAAAGAACTCTTTATTTTTATTTTATATCAACTCTTGAATTTATCCTTCGTTTTCCTCGAGGAGAGACCTCAGTAATCGACCGAGTTACTAAATGATATATATTCCTAAGCTTGGAAATCATTTTATTATCTATCCACTTTTGAGGACAAGCAAACCTCTCTTCCGAAAGGTATAAATATTTCTTTCTGCAACTTGTGCTAGCTTCAGTCATGCCCTAACTTTTGCAATTCTCCAGTTATGGCCCCTAAGGTCATTGACAAGAAGTTTCTCTAGACAATTGCAGCTAGGAGGGCCTCAAACCAGCCCTCTTTCTCGCAAGAGATTGATGATGTCTTTCCTTAGGCTAAAGGGAGTGTCTCCGAGCCCCAATACTTCTCCAACCTCTTCTCCATCTGTTGCCCTTACCCCAGGGGATGCTACCCTTCAATTGCCAATACTGGGCTGGCCAAGTCTTTCCCTCAAGTGAAAGTTCCCCTTATTCTACTAACAGACAAAAGAAAGGGTACGATTTTGGGAGTTGCTAAGGAGAAGTCTCACACCATACCATCTCTTCCAACGAGTCCAGCAACTGCTCCTCGGTCCATGTGGGACAATGTGGAGGTGAAAATGACCCGACTTCACCAGTTTGTTCATGAAGACAAGGTGCAATCTGCCTTTGACCTGGGGTCGTCCTAGGTAACCAAAAACTTGGATCTTACTGTTGGAATGGTAGACCTTTGAACCCTCTTAGTTTGTTTGTTTCCACTTTTTTTTTAATCCCTTCCTTTTTTTAGCTTGCCATCCTTACTATGAGCCTCTCCTATTCTACTCTTAGCGAGAAGAAGTCCCGTAAGGAGGAAATTCAAAATCTTCGCTCCCAACTGGAAGCTAAGGATGAAGAACTGGGTTCTGCTCATAAGGATGCTCTCTACTTCAACGAGACTGTCGAGAAAGCTTCAAGTAAACTTTCCTCCATTTAGAAGAATAGAGACAAGGTCTCGAAGTACAATAGCGAGCTTCTAGTTAGGTTGAATGGGATTGTGGTGGAGCTTTTTAAGCTTTCTGTGATGAGCAAGGACCTGGAGGGTGAAAAGGAGACCCTTACCAGAAAGGTCCTAGAGCTTTTTGTCTCTTCTGAACAAAAAGATCTTGAGCTAAAGGCTACTGGAACACTGACCTTATCTACGTATCAAGACTTCATAGAATTAAAAGAAGAGATGTTGGAGTATTGCGTAGATAGGTTTGAGGACTTTAGGGGACGAGTCCAGAAGAAGTTCTCTAATTTGGAATTTTCTTCTATAAAACCTAGCGAAGATATGGCTCCAGTAGCCATTGATTACAAGAATGTGGGTTATGGGAGGAGGTGAGCAGCTTGCCTCCAACAGAAATGAGGGAGGAGTTGGCTTTGACCTGTGCCAAAGACCCTCTTAATACTGCCAAGGAAGCGGATGAGTCGGTTGCTGGTTCTTCAGAAGTCAATACCACTGCTTTTGCTTTGCCTCGGGAGAGACTACCTGATGTTTTTTGTAATTCTTCAGATATCTGAATAGAAAACTTTGTTTTGATTTTTGCCTTCTTCTTGTCTTAATACTATTTAGACTAGTCTCTAAATGGACTCATGGTTGAACCATGCCATATTTGAGACCCAAAACCTCCTTTTTTTTATTTTTTTTTTATTTTAGGTTTAGTTTGGGTTGGATTTACCAATGGGCCCAAGTTGGTGGGGGAAATGAACTTGTGTCTTCCTCATGATATTTAAAACGACGTGTGAGTGAAAGTTACACTATGTCTTAACTGTCATGCCGCCAAAATGAATGACTGATGTCATTTCATCTCCATGATGCTTTGAACATTTGACGTCCTGCCTCTTAGAGGCCGGTATTTTGCAATTAAACCCATTTAAGGAAAAGAGAAACCTCCTCTATTTAAACTTCTTTAGACTCTGCATTTTCCACTGTCTTCCTCAAGCACTGTATAATATATGCACCTATATCCTTCTCATGGATGCTTAGTGTCAAAACAAAATCTTTAGGAGACGTGTTGAACTTTCCATGGAACCAACCTGGGCTAACTTGCTAGCTCTGAGTATTATGACGATGATCAATCTATTGGCCATTCGGGAACTTTATGGCTTCCCTACTGGGATTTGGGTTCTAGTCCCCAGACCCGACTCCCCCTACAATGTAGTTTCTCCTTGGGCTTGCGTCTTTGAGCATGCCTTCGAGGTTGGCCTCCAGTTTCCCCTCTTTCCCTTCATAAGGGCCTTTCTCTATTACTTCAACATGTGCCCCGCCTGCATCGCCACAGAGAGATGGGGTATTATTGCTGGTGTAATGGATTTTTGGCGCTTGGTCAGGCTAGGCCATTCTTCTACGATGGTTGAGTTCATCAACCACTTTTGACGGTGGTTGAGTTCATCAACCTCTTTCGCTTGGCCACCAATGATCACGACTTCTATTGGCTCCTTCGAACAGAGGACATGGCTGAGCTTGTCTTTGAAATTCTACACCCTCCCCCTGGATGGGAAGTGAGATTTTTCTACGTCTCTAGAGATGGCTGGGAATTTGAAAGGACTGTAGAAGCCGGTCCTCGGGTTCCCTTGATCTAGTACCCTATGTCTAACACAAGAAATTTTTGTTACTACTTTCATTGTGAACTCTTGCCCTTTTTGCCTTAAATAACTCTTTATTGTTCATGTTTGTAGTGGAGATGCCTCCTTTGTACCTAGCTAGACGGGCCAGGATTGAGAGGGTTGCCGAAGGAGGACCCAAGCCTCTTAGGAGTTTAATTACCCCTGAGAGACTTATTTTCCTTGGTCTTGGTCCCCCACTTGCTATTGTAGAGGAAATCTCTTATGATGATGAGGGACTAGCAATGACTTTGAAGGATGATGATGAAGGGCCAACTGTGGAGTCAGTGGCTGAGACTGCTCCCCTGTGCAAGCAGAGCTGGGAAGAAGGATCTTCTAAGTGGCCAAAGGGGGCTGACTGAGCTTCAACCATGCTACTTTTTCAGTTTTTACAGTTTGTTAAAGAATGAATTTTTTTTTTCCTTCTTTGATCTCCTCCCTAATCCCTTGACTTTTTCCAAGAATGTTAATTTTGTAAAAACCACTTTTGAACTTTCTTCGAACTAGTTGAGGTACTTGAAAGTCCCGACCTTGCTTTTGTTGAATCAAATAGACTCAATTCAAGATAGGCGAGGGGTTTGAGAGTCCCGTCTTTACTTTTGTTAAGTCGAATAAACTCAATCCGAGCTAGGCGAGGGGCTTGAGAGTCCCGTCTTTACTTTTGTTGAATCGAATAAACTCAATCAGAGATAGGTAAAGGGCTTGAAAGTCTCATATTTGTTTCTATTGAGTCGAATAGACTCAATTCGAGCTAGGTGTGGGGCTTGAAAGTCCCTTGTTTGTTTATGTTGAGTCGAATATACTCAATCCGAGCTAGGCAAGGGGCTTAAAAGTCCCATATTTGCTTTTGTTGAGTCGAATAGTCTCAATTTGAGCTACGCAAGGGGCTTGAAAGTCCTGTCTTTACCTCTATTGAGTCAAATATACTCAATCTGAGCTAGGCAAAGGGCTTGAAAGTCCAAATTTCCCCTGTTGGCACCCTTACCGTGGTCATATATGCCTAGAAGTAGTCTACTACAATAACTATGAGCTTGTTTGGTCTTTCCCCATTGGGAGTGGTCCCATAATATCGATTTCCCATTGGGCGAATAGGCCATGGTCTTGTGATTGGGGTGAGTTTCTCTGCTAGGAGTCTTGGAACTGTGGTGAACTTCTACCATTTCTCACACCTTCGCACATAGCCTAGAGCGTCCTTCTTCATGATGGGCCAAAAGTAGCCTTGTCTGAGGATCTTTTGAGTTAAGGAGTGACCCCCTGCGTGGTTCCCACATAATCCCTCATGGACTTCTTCCAGGACATAGGCAGATTCTCTTGGGGTATGTTTGGGTAGTGGGTTAAGGTGGGTTAAGAGCCATAAGCATAGCTTAACAATGAAGCGGGTCCCATATATCCACTGTTTGGCAACTGAAAATGAGGGAGGTTATGAATCCCGGGTCAACCTTGACCCGGATGCTACAATAGAAATTATCCAATGTACATGGGTTAATTGTAACCCACCCCACCCCTGGATTACAATCCCACCCACCAGATTAACTAGGTAAAAGACAGGCTTACCCTTCTCACTTTCTTAGATATTTTGCTACACCTTACCGAAGGATCCTTCACTTTCGTCCAAGCAGCTCAAGCTCCAAGTAGGTCACAGGCGACTGCAATCGAGGTAAGCTTCTTCTCATCGACTTTCTGCATATCTACCTCTCTTCACTCTCGTTGACTCTCTCTCAGTCTCTCACTCACTTCACCTCTCTCTCAATCTCTCATTCAGAACTGATCTTCTTGCGACTGCTAGACCAGTAGACCTGTTGATATGTGCCTCTCTCCACTTTCTAGACATCATTCCAAGTAAGGTATGATCTCTACTCTTTCTCTCCCTCGCTATAACCTGTAGCCGGTCTGCGGACAAAGGTTTCTTCCTTTTTTTTTCACTTGCTGTAAAATATGTCTTCTTTTTTCAATCTTGTGCTTTTGAGTTCAGATCCTACGATATGTTTCCTTTAAGCTTCTCTTTCTCTCTCTCTCTCTCTCTCTCTCCTTAGCGAACACGAACATATCTGGTTCACTGAGGTACACCCAGATCTGGCTTCGTTCATCTTTGGCCGAAGCTATAAAAATGACTCCATGACATGCTTTGATTCCACAACCTTAATTGAACAGATCTGTTCTTTGCTCGTACCTCTCTATCCTAGTGTTCTAAGAAGATAGGAAACCAAGTCTGGTTCATGAATCTGGACTGTGTGGTCATATTTTCTTGTGGCTTTTGATGACCCTTTCGATGTAAGTGGTTAGGTTTGATAAGTAATCAGTGGTTTGTTAATTGAGTACTGACCAAGAATGCATGCTTATTTTGGTTTTCTAGAGGAATCTCTGTGATTGTTTTGGTGCTCACTTTCCACATTTTGTATGATTTATTGGATTTACATAGTTAACCCACTGGTTTAACTCCCCAACCATCTTTTTCTAGACCAAAAAAAAAAAAAAAGAAATGCTTTGATTCCCACTCTAAAACTTGGAAACATTAATTTTTCCTAAATGAATTGCTGCAATGTGGTATTATGATGCCATGTGGTCTTGTGAGTTTGGAAGAACAGTGAACGAAATGGGTAATTTTTCACCCAGAGATCCATATCTGCTTCCGTTTCATTCTTTATTGATTCTGAAATTGTTCATGTATATGTTGAGGCAAACATGACAGCTTAGGATATTGAAAATAATGTAAATTATTTTGTAAAAAAATGCTAGAAATTAGTGTATGTCCAACTCTTTTTGCTTGTGCTTAGCTTAAAGTGTGTTATCTGCGCATGACATTCGATATTGACTTCATTATTGTACATGAAATTGCAAGGGTGTTGAGCTGATAAAATGCCAAACTGTATTTAATGACATCACTGGATTGATTGTTGTGTTGGATAGAACGAGAAGAGAGATGATAGTAATGTTCTATTTATTTGTCGTCCTTATAGTAGTGTTATGGGAAAAGGAGAGAGAATCAAAATCTCAACCAGCAAGGTCGTTGTGTAGAAATCAATTGCAACTTGAACACTTGCATCGACTAATTGGTGAGAGTGACATCAATTGCATAGAACAACTTAGGATGGATAGACACACATTTCGCGTTCTTTATAATTTGTTGAACAAGTTGGTGGGTTAAATCGCACGAGATATGTAAGTGTTGAAGAAATGGTGGCTATATTCCTAAATATATTGGGTCACGATGTGAAGAATAGACCAATAAAGTTCAACTTTCTTAGATCTGGTGAAACTGTAAGCAGACATTTCAATGTTGTGTTGAAGGCAGTTATTAAGTTAAATCGTGTACTATTGAAGACTCCCGACCCAGTTACTGATGACTGTACAAATAATAAGTGGAAGTGGTCTGAGGTAAGAGAACTATACAATTGTTTAATGTGATTGGATATAATGTAATTTACGTAATAGTTGACTTAAATATGTTTAGTTATGTTTGCGTTGTAGAATTGCGGAGGAGCACTAGATGGCACGCACGTTAGAGCAAGAGTACCAATGCTTCACCAAGCAAGATATATGAATAGACACAGTGACATTTCAACAAATGTCCTTGGTGTGTGCTCCCAAGATATGAAATTCATTTATGTCTTGCCCGGTTGGGAAGGGTCGGCTGTTGATTCTAGGATACTACGAGCTGAGATAACGAGGAGGAATGTATTGAAAGTGGCTCGGGGTAAGTTATATATGACCACTAGCCTCATTTCTCTGAATTCATTATTAGTTGGCCTATTCTTACGAAATCACAATTTTTACGTAGGCACCTACTACCTAGTGGATGCCGGTTACACTAATGGCGAAGGGTTCTTAGCTCCATTTAGGGGCCAAAGATACTATGTGCAACAGTGGGTTGAAGGGACAGCTGCACCTCGTAATGCTGAGGAACTATTCAACCTTAGGCATTCGATGGCGAGGAATGTTATAGAATGTTGTTTTGGCTTACTCAAAAATCGTTGGGCAATCCGAAGGACGCCTTGCCACTACCCCATACGCGCACACAATCGAATCATTGTTGCATGTTTTTGTTGCATAATTTGGTTAGAAATGAAATGACATTCGATCCATTGGAAGATGAGTTTTTAGAAGATGCTCCAGCTGATGGTCATGGTGATATAGAGCCGGATGTGATCGACATGGTCGACACATCTAATGAATGGACTGCGTTTAGAAACCAACTAGCCAATGATATATACAATGAATGGCGTGAAAGTAGGGGTGGCTAATTGCTTGACCACATTTGTAGTAACAGACAAATTATGTTATTGAATTTATGCGAACTATTTATGTTTTCTTATGATTACTTTATCCAACTCATAAATGAATCAGGTGTTTGTCGGTTATTTAATTGTATGTGGCATGTACTTATATAAGTAGGTCATGTCAAGTGTTGGTGGTAGCAGCCAAGTAGAGCGTGGTCCATGCCGAACATGGACTGCCACGGAGGAGGCTACTCTCATTCAAGCTTTGAAAGAAATCTGTGTCAACGGATGGAAGTGTCAGAATGGCACGTTTCGCCTGGGTTATCTTCAAACATTAGAGCACAACATTAAGGATGCATTCCCAGCATCTGACCTTCGGGCCTCACCACATATTGAGTCGAAAATCAAAGCCTGGAAAAGCAGTACAACTCTTTGTATTCAATGCTAAGCACATCCGGTTTTGGATGGAATGATCGCGACAAGAAAGTGGATGTGTATGATGAAGATATCTGGGTGGAGTACCTGAAGGTTTTACTACTCACTTGCATCCATTAATAATAGTAAACCAAGATAACTTGTATATGTTATGCCCTAGTAATTTTTTTATTGACAATGTAAAAAGACAAGAATGCGAAGGCGATGCATGGTAGATCATGACCATTATATGATGATTGGGTCCTTATATTTGGGAAAGATAGGGCAACATGCGAGTTTGCACAAGGACTAGAGGAAATGATCGAAGACAATTCAGCTGCTTGAAAATATATTTTGTTTTTGTAATTGTTGAGGTTTTAGTTCACAATGAAGCTACCCGACGTTACTGAGGATGAAGTTGATGTCATGCTTGACTTATTAGTTGACTTTAAGAATCACGGGAAATTACCTGTAGCAGACAGGTATTCAGAAAGACTAATTGATGCACTTTTTAAACGTATGCGATGAAGGATGCCTAGGTTTCATCTTGTCTATGAGTGATATGTTGAGGCTAATCCTTTTCTGGGAGTGCAAATATAAAAGCATTGCTGAGATGTTAAACAGTGGAATGTTTGTTTGGGACACGCAGACTACGTGTGTTGTTGAAGGCCCAGAGTCTGGTGGTTTGGATTTCATTCAAGTACGTGATTCTAATTAATTTGTTTCACGTTCGTGTCGGTGTGCCATTGTTTTATTACTAATACATATTGGTAATTTTTTGGTTCTATATTTTAACTTGACACATTTATTACAGGATGATGGTTTTGTTTGTAGCAATTGTTTGGATCCTTGTCCAAACTTCCTAATGTTGGAAATTATTTTCAAGAATGATGTACCAACCTCAAGTCAACAACACATTAATAGCAGTGCTGGATCATGCCCATCAGTAAATTCAAGGAGGAGGGAAGATGATGTCATAGTTATTGATGATGATGGACCTTGTCCTTTGTCATATAACAAAAACTCGGGGTGTATGTACTTGGGCAAACTCGCCCAAGTGAACCTGATAGCCAATGACTTATTTCATTAGTTCTTAGATCATTCGATAGAGGCAGAGCTGTTTGATCACTCTAGTATTGTTGTATGTTTTTAGTGTAGGTTTATGTATTATGTTGGATTTGTGGGTTTAATTCTGTTGTGTGTGGCATTAAGTGCAAAATATGTTCTTGTACCTTTTGGTTTATAATTGGTTGTTAGTAAAAACGGTTGGTCTAAGTAAAATTATTGTTCAGACTGCCAAAGATTTAATGGTTTCCTTTTCATTCGTTTTCCATTTTCTTAATTTGTGCTCAAGGTTGTATTTGATTGAATCTGATTGTCAAGTATTAGTTCAAATGGTTTTGGGGAAGACAGTGGTGCTTTTTTGTAATTTTTTCAGTTCATTTTTGGGTGCTTATTTGTTTTGTTTAACATGTTTATCAAGTCCAAGTAGCAATTCCTATCTTAATGGCTCGACATTTAACTTATCCTGAGCATGTCTCCTATCATAATATAGAGAAATTGAGGCAGTGTGTCCATAATGGGGCTAATAAATACCTCGGTGCAAGATTTCTCAGAAAGCCTGATGGTACCTCAATGTAAGGATTCTTATTTGTCATTATTTTCCACATTTGTGTATGCTTTGCATTAATATAGGTCACTTGTTATGTTGCAGAGCATTAATGTTTGCTTCCAGAAAGCATTATGCAGATGAATTGAAATTTGGTTACATAGTTGATCGCCATTTGGAAGACGGTGACATAGTTCTTTTTAACAGACAACCAAGTTTGCATTGAATGTCAATCATGTGCCATATGGTGATTACAATTGTTCAAATGGAAATGTATGAAAGGGTGATCTTATATTGATATTATATTAGATTTTCTTATTTTGTGCATGCAGGCGAGGATAATGCCTTGGCGTACATTGAGATTTAATGAATCGGTTTGCAATCCATACAATGCTAATTTTGATGGCGATGAAATGAATTTGCATGTGACACAAACGGAAGAGGCTCGAACAGAGGCTCTTATGTGGATGGGGGTAAATTTTCTCGTCTCTGAATATAGTTTGTGATATAGGAATGTGGGTACCATAGTACCATGTCCATGTTCAGGTGTTCTATTCTTGTTGGGCATATTGCAGTGATCCACTTCCATGTAAGGTTGCGACTCACATGATATGCTATCTGATCTATGTATGTCCCTATAACTTAATATAAGGATTGTTTTTTGGTTGTGCGTGTGTGTATATGTTTGGGGCTCGGAGGCCGGGGCCGGGGTTGGGGCCGGGGCCGTGCCGGGTACTTTTAGACTAGACTTGTCATTTGCTTTTCTTGTAAAACAGCAAGCCCTTCCTTTGTCCTTTGCAAGTTAATCCTACCTTTACATGATAATATTCTTGGCTCACTTGTGAGTTCTCTCAAGATTCATTCCAATTTAAGACCAGGTAACCCTTTTGCCATTAATGCTTTACAGTCATGAAATTAGTTGCCATTGTGATGGGTAGTGTATGAACTGCATAGTTTCAGTGAGGGTAGTAAATTCAGATTATGGTAATGTAATAGTAGTAGGTAGTTATCTCCTAGTCAATACATGAGTCTTGTTTTAAATGTAGAAACTGGTTCTTGAATTCTGCTTTGGATTGATTGCATCCACTTGTGTTGTTCTAGTGGTTTCAAAAGGATTAGCAACCTATTATGAGTATTTTTTCTGTGGTGAGTGCTAATCTATTTTGCTGTAATTTTGTTTTGTTGCACAACCTGGATAGGCTCTCTTCTGGATACTTGAAAATGCTCCCTCAGAGACCCATTGTTCTAACAACTACATGAGAGACTAAGAGGAAATATAAGAAGTCCTGCCTATGTTTGCGTTCTGTTTATTATTCAATTTCTATGTCTCTTACTCTAATCATTCATTGAAAGCAGCTATTTTTAATACTGTTTTTACCTTCTTTTCTTAGTTGCATATTGTTCTGTTTTGAACTGCCTCTCTGATTTTTTGCAGGTGCAAAACAATTTATGCACACCAAAAAATGGAGAGATTTTGGTTGCATCCACATAGGATTTTCTAACGTCTTCCTTTCTTATAACAAGGAAGGACACATTCTATGATCGTGCTACTTTTTCACTTATGTGTTCTTATATGGGGGACGGAATGGATCCTATTGATTTTCCAACACCAGCTTTAATTAAGGTCAGATATGATAATTATGACAATGTAATGTCAGTATTCACTTGTTTAGTAACATGGGCTGTCTCCTACCTTTTTCATCTATTTCTCCCCATCATGCACAAACACAAAGACTATTTTCTGAGGGTGAGTAAGTGAATAATCAACTTTCTAATTAGGTTATCTGACCATGGGAAATTGGTTGGTCGGTCATATTCTTTCTCAATTACAACGTCTTCACTGGCAAAGTTTTCCACCCCATGTATTTATATTTTTCTCTGCTAATAATTTTTCTTCATTGTCTGGCAGGCTGCTTCTGCAACAGGATCAGGCTGGGATGCCTACAGCAAGGCTGAGGAAGGTAGTGATTGATCAAAGGGTCAGGAGCTAAACTGTGAGGAGACTAAGATGCATGAATAGAGTGTAAAATGGTTTTAAACCATTTCTTGTATTTTTTCAGAACAGTTTGGTTCATGTGTATAGGGAGGCAAACTACTTGGCTGATTTTTTGGCAAATTGGGCTGTTAAGCAGATTTGGTCTGCTGATTTTTTCCCTGGACTTGGTCATTCCATTGCAGGCAAAGCTGCTGATGTTACAGGATCAGGAAGGGGTTAAGGCGTTTACGAAGAAGATTGTAATTCTTTGATTCTTTGTATTTTTCCATGACTGATAAATGGGGTTTGCTTCTTGTAATTTTTTTGGCAAATGAAATAAAGTGTTGATTTGTTTGAAAAAAAAATAAAAAAATATTATGCTATTATGTATTAATGTATGTTAAAAGGAGGTTTTGTAATCAAGCATTTGTTGCTGCATTGGTTTTTTTTCCAAGTCAAGTTTTAGAGACTGCTTTTATATTTTCATTGTTTTGGTTTGCTTTATCATATTGTTTTAAGGCAAGGTTGTTTGCCTCTCTCCCATTGTAATCAATTTTTAAGAAATGAAATAAAGTGTTGATTTGTTTGGGAAAAAAAAATAACAAAAAAAATATATATATTTAACTTTCCTTATTTTTATATGTTTTTATGTATATGTGAAAAATGTATAATTTTATTAGGCTTGGATGGGTTAACCAAACATAGGATATGATTGGAATGGATAGAGTCATGAATAGAATGATAAACTACTACAAAATTATTTGTGCAATCTATGGGGCCCACTGAATTATATATTTATTTCCCAAACAAAGGTTAGGATTGGATATAAAAAAATAAATCCTACCCTATCCAACCCCATTACCCAAACACACCCCTGGAGTTAATCACCTCAAATATGGAAGTGAGTAATCTCTTTTATAGAGCACCTGGTTTAGGACCACGTATCTTGAGGTTCTTCTCCTCAGCTTCCGAGCTTCCTGGGTTTGATGAGGTAATACTCTATGTTGTAGATACGCCATTATTTCATCCATCTAGCTCGGCTCTTGTTGAACGGGGTTGGCACTAACACTGCAATTACTTGGCTCTGGTAGAAACTCTACTGATATGGCTCTAGTTAGACTATCAGGAATCGCGGAGGCTAGTTGTGAACCTACGTGTGAGTTTTGTGACCGCGAGACCTGGGTAATTTTGAAGTGCTCAAAGCATGCGATCTTTTACGTTACAATTTTCAAGTAGGAACTCATCCGTGGATCTCTAGCTTCATAGTTACCCTGGAGCTATCAACCCACAAGTTGTGGGCTACTATACACCTTTTGCCTCTTCACCCCTAGGGCTTTAGCCAACTGGAGTCCTACAATGAGATCCTTATATTCCTCCTCGTTTTGAGGTCTTGAATCCAAAGTTTAGTGCATACTCAATCTTCTCCTCGGTGAGATGAGAATCAATCCAACTCCCCCTTCTATTTTTTTTGAAGGACCCATCGACATACATTCGTCACTTCCCTATCTGAATGTCAACGTCACTGAGCTTTGGTGCTTCAAGGGAAAAATCTGCAAGGAGGTCAACAATTACTTTCCACTTTACAGATGTTCGTGAAACGTATTGGATGTCAAACTCTCTGAGCTCGATGGACCTTTTTGGTAATCGGACATTTCTGGTTTCTGAAGAAGGCACAAAGGGATGTTAGTAAGTAATGTAATGGGATAAGTTTGGAAATAAGGTCTCATCTTTCTAGATGCAGCTACTAGTGCGAAGGTTACCTTCTCCATCGTTAGGTACCTTACTTATGCTACTTTTAGCCTTTGACTTACGTAGTAAACAAGATGCTGAGTCTTTTCACGCTGACTTACTAGAACTGCACTTGTTGCTTCTCGGATCACTGCAAGGTATAAGTACAGGGGATCTCCTTCCACTGGCCTTGCTAGAATTGTTGGCTTGCTAATGTGTTCCTTGAGTGCTCGAAAGGCATCTTCACAC
Source organism: Ilex aquifolium (assembly GCA_951799425.1). Classification (NCBI taxonomy): domain Eukaryota; kingdom Viridiplantae; phylum Streptophyta; class Magnoliopsida; order Aquifoliales; family Aquifoliaceae; genus Ilex; species Ilex aquifolium. Next base: position 15,201,304 of record OX637393.1, on the reverse strand, counting down.
TCCGAAGTCCATTCAAAGGCCTTCCTAAGTACCTTAAAGAGAGGAAGGCACTTGTCACTTGCTTTGGAGATAAATCTGTTCAAGGATGCTACTTTTCCTGTTAGCACCTGGACCTCTTTAATGTTTCGTGGAGACCTCATATCCACGAGTGCCTTGATTTTTTCTAGATTGGCCTCTTTCCCCCATTTGGGTCACCATGAACCCCAATTTTTTTTTTTGAGGACACATTGAAGGTACACTTAGCTGGATTCAGTTTCATGTTGTACCTCTTAAGGGTGTCAAAGGTCTTCTTCAACTGCTCAATGTATTATATGGCTTGGAGGCTTTTAACAAGCATATTGTCGACATACACCTCCATTGAGTGCTTAATGAGGTTCTTGAACACGCGGTTCACAAATCTATGGTAGGTGGTCCCTGAATTCTTCAGACCAAATGGCATGACCTTATAACAGTAGGTCCCCCATTCTGTTATGAAAGAAGTATTTTCCTTATCTGGTTCATGCATCATGATTTGGTTATATCCTAAAAATGCGTCCATAAAGGAGAGCAACTTGTACCCTACGGTAGAGCCAACCAAAATATTAATTCTCGGAAGTGAAAAGTAGTTCTTCGGACACGCCTTGTTTAGATTGGTAAAATCTACACAAATTTGCCACTTCCCATTTGTCTTTTTCACTAGTACCACATTTGCTAACCATAGTGGATATTGTACTTCCCTGATGAACTTGGCATCTAGGAGCTTGGCTACTTCTTCCTTTATCGTACGATTTTGCTCCGAGGAGAAGCTCCATCATTTCTAACAGATTGGTTTGGAGCTTGGACTGACGTTCAACTTGCGCACAATTACGACAGGATTAGTCCCACTCAAATCAGATTGTTTCCAGGCAAAGACATCCTTGTTGGAGTCAAGGAACTCTATCGATGAAGTTCTCAAGCTCTCTTTGAGCATCCTCCCAATGAAAGTGACTTGCTCAGGAAAGTCTCCAATTTGGATAGGTTCCAGGTTTTCTACTGGCCTAGACATTCTGGTTATTCTCTATGATCTAGAGAATCGACTTGAAGAACTTCTTGCTGTTGTTTTTCCCTCATGGAGAATACATAGCATTCGCGGGCTACGACTTGATCTCCACGCACTTCTCTGACTCCTTCTTTGGTTGGGATCCTCATGAGGAGGTGATACATTGATGGCACTGCCCTCATGAAATTGAGGCTTGGTCGGATTAAGATGACATTGTATGCTGACGGACAGTCTAGGACTATGAAATTTGTCATTATGGTGGTCTGTGGCAGTGCCAGCCCGCCTGTGACTGGTATAACGATGGCTCCTATGGGGTGATCTTTTTTCCCTAAGAATTTGATGAGGGGAGTGCTTACAGAGTCAGCCTCTCTCTGCCAACATTTAGCTTGTCAAAGGCTAGGAAAACTATGATATCTGTTGAGCTCCCACTGTCTATCAAAACTCTCTTCACGGAATAATTTGCAATTGTTAAGGTGACCACTAGTGGAACATCATGGGGGTGTTGAACACCGCCCAAATCCTCCTCTAAGAAGGTAATTAGAAGATCCACTCAAGGCTTTTTCCCTAGATTTACCGAGCTCACCTCTAGCTCGGATTTTATTCTCCGAACATGGGCCCTCCTGGCAGAACTACTTTCTCCACCCCTTGCAAAACCTCTAGAGATCACTGTAACTTCCCCAACTAGTTATTGATGCTAGACCTCCTCTCGGTAAGGCTGAGCGTCGTTCCTTTCCTATCGCCAGCATTCTATGTACCTTCCGAGATGGCCTTTTTGGATCAAATCTTCTATTTGGCCCTTTAGGACCTGGCAATCTTCTATGTTTTTGTCGTGGTCTCTATGGAAACGGTAGTATTTGTCCTCGGACCTCTTATTAGGATGAGACTTCATCTTCCTAGACCATTTGAAGATCTTATAATCCTGAATCTGGAAGGGATCTGCACCACATAAGTGTTCAATGGAGTATATTTCTAAGCCGGGTCATTGGGGGGTGCGAGGTCCTAATCGATCATTCGCACTGACCCTTTCATAACGATTCTTTTTTGGGTTACTTGCCCTTTCTTTCCTGTTTTTTGGATCTCGCCTCCTCTTGCCCTCTCGTCGATCTTCCCACCTGTCCTCTTGGTTTCTATGAGCTAGGAGGGTATCTTCAACGTTTATATAGCTCTGGGCACTTGCCAAGAGCTCGGCCATAGATGAAGATGGCATTTTGGAGAGGGCAAAGAGAAACTGAGAAAACTGCAAGTCGCCTATGAAGGTAATCAAAGCTACCTTATCGTCGACATTGTCAATCTGCAAGGATTATATAGTAAAGCGATTGACATACTGTCATAGTGTTTCTCCCTTGGCTTGCTTGACATTGAGGAGGTAGGTTGGGTGTCGCCGATGAGCTTGGCCCCCGATAAAATGTGAAATGAAAGAAGTACATTGTTCTCCAAATGTGCTTATAGAGTTCGACTTCAGCTTGTTGAACCAGCGCTTCGCTATTCCCTTAAGTATGGTAGCAAAAACTTGACATATTATTTGGTCTGGAACACTATGGAGCATCATTAGAGTTTTGTAAGTTTTTAGGTGGTCCAGTGGGTCTTTTGTTCCGTCAAATGCCTCAATTGTCATCATCTTAAACTTCTCAGGCAGAGGATAATTTGATACGTCTTGAGAGAATGGCGATTCGGTGTGCTGGACCAGATTGTCAATAACTTCTGGAACCCGAGCTTTCACTGTATTTATGTCATTCCCCAATTTTTCGTTCATCTCTTGGAACTTTTGCCCCCATTGGTCATTAATCTAAGGAAGAAAAAATTTGTTCTGGCTCCGATCAAACTCCTAGTTATCCACCGCATGCTTTCTGGTTTGGGATTGATCCCACTCTAGGAGCTGGAGGATTTGCTGATTCTGCACCTTCTACTCCTCGATTTCTTTTTCCAACCTCATGACCTTTGCTGACTCCTTTTTTGGTTGGGGCACAACCCTTCGTTCCACTAGGTGGGTGTTGGAGTGTTCTTGTGTTTGGTCAACTATAGGTTCTTTAGATGCTCTGGTTATCGCCATTGGACTTTGAATTTGTTATTGGAAATCAAGTCGATTCCCATAGACGATGCCAACTGTTGATCTTGAAAACTGCACCAATAGAATGTCAGATGACTTGGCAATTGTCGGTGGGTTCCTGCAAGGAAGTCAAATACTAGAAGGACTCTGGTGGTTGAACCTCCGATGATTAAGTCAGTAAAGACAAAAAGGATTAGCTGGAATTGAGCTGAGAATAATTACTTACTTGGCTTGTAACCAGCTCCACTATTTTATAGGTTGAGCTCTTGCTATAGTTTGAGCTCCTCAGCTACCTTTTGAATGAGGTGACAAGGAAAGTGGAATCTCCAACCCAAAATGATGGAATTGATTTGATCTATTATTGTGGGATATAGGCGATCAAGCTGATATACGATTTAGATTTTGGAGTAGGATGTATCACACTGGATTATATCCTAGACTCAAGTGCTTGCTTCGTGGCCATCTCCATCACATGTTCTGTCACTCACGTGCTCGCCATAGGGTTAATTCTATCTACATAAGATAACATATCAAATATTGTTATGACTTTGACACAAAAGAAGATAAAAAGCTTGTTATTGATGCAATCACACCTTCCTATAAGCACCTAATAAAGATACAATAATGTTGCTCATACCACGTTTATATTTGACTTTGTATTATCACTTGATGTAGCACAACCAAAATCATTGGATATTTGGTGGACCAGTGGGACTTATTTGTCTAATAATTCTCATCGAGGTGATAATAAAGATACAATATTAATGTTGCTCGCACCACCTTTATATTTGACGTTGTATTATCACTTGATGTAGCACAACCATAATTATTGGATATTTGGTGGACTCAGTGGGACATATTAGTCTTAGAATTCTCATGGACGTGGTATCCAAAGATGATAAAAAAAAAAAGATAGTGACCATAGCATTGTTGTGAAAGATAATGCGAAATTCAATCACTTGAACAATGGCCTACTTACAGAAGTTATCTACAAAGGTTTCTGAAGTAACAAAACCATTCAGATATCTTGAGTTCGAATATTAACAATTTATGGGGTCAGACCTTGAGAAATTTATTCTTCATGAATATCTTAGTTCTAACATGGATGACTTGCCTATAACTAGATTGGGGAGAAGATTAATCGAAATGTACGTAAGTTGATTCAAATAATTTTGACCATCAAACCAAAAAATAAAAAAAAAATAGAAAGAAGAGTACACCCGAACTTAGTGCTTAGTTCCAAACAAAATTGGCCAAGGTCATGAAAAGTATTGCAGGCCCCAAAAAGGGTGAAATGACATAAAATTTTGGGGCCCTAGATCAATAATTTATTGGGTAAAAGTAGCTCTTTGGTACAACGAAGGACCCATCTTATTGTCAATTACAGGACACTTTTCCATTAAGTTTGACTTGAAAATGTTGTGATTGAACAAACCATAGATTGAGAGACACAGAACATATCATGTGAGTACGGACTTGTCTCCCAGAGTTTGATCAGTTCTACAAGTATGGGATTGATGTTCAAGTATTTGTCCTCCAACTTTTTCTCTTTCCTGTTGTTTTTCTCTTTCTGAATCAGACATATGCAACTACCCTAACAAGTTTGATTGCTCGACAACTAGATGTGGACTAGATGCTGAATCGGTTTTAAATCATATCAGGCTTAACTCTCTCCTTAAGTTTTCATTGTTTTTCTCCAATGCACCACAGTTAATCGCTTTTTGCAAGAATCCACTTGCCCAAAATCAAGTTTTTTATTTTAAAAAAACTATTAGCATGAGTAATCACGTGCCATATTCTGTTCCAAGGAGGAATGAATGGTCAACTGATTCACCATTTCATCGAAACAAAACTTAGTGACCGTAAACATGTGTGACATCTACTCATTAGTAGGTGGATGTTAGTCCACCAACTCACCATGATTCCAACTCTAAGAGTCTATAATGTTTTTCTTTTCTTTAAAAGCCATCATCAATATTAGTACGTTGCATACTTGATGAGTTTCATCAAAAACATCAACTATCTCTCTGATCTTCGGTATTAGAGTTTGACAAGATCCAAACAATATTGAACTTACTGATGGCAAAGAATATATATATTTGAAGTATTAAGTTGCATACATTTACTTTACGGATTATAAAAAATTATGGTTCTCATGTGAGTCCACAATTACATAATAATCATTTAGTTTTAACCTTTACCTGCTTAAAAAATTCCGTTAGGTCACGAGCAGCTGTTTTTCTGGTGTTTTATCAATCAATTTGGCTAAGGTATATATATCTTATTGCAGCTTGTTTTGATGGGAATAATTAGCCAAATTTTTTTAATTTGGCTAAGAATTGACCTATTGATCTCTTAGTTTTTTTCTTTTGGCCAGGCCCTTGATCTCTTAGTTGACATGAAAGAATTAAAAATGACCAACTAAACGAGGTCCACTTGGTCAAGTTAGGCAGTTGCTTAGGGTCTCCACTAGAGGAGGACCGAGCAATAAGAAGTGTTAGGCCAAATTGAATTCTAGCCTTGGCTGAGCAAATTGGATAAAAGCCTAAGCAAGAAACCAACTTGGCAGAATATGGTCTGCTTGGTGGACAACATTCTCGAGCACGAAAGTGTGTGTTGAGTAGAGTCAGATGATGCGTACTGAAGGGGATGGCTCCCATTGTTACACGTGTGATGACATTAAAAGACATTAAATGAACCCACGTGAGGTTGACAAGACATGTCACGTGACAAAGACATCAGCTGCTCAAACAAATGAACCTAGCCGAACTAACTAACGAGTTTGGAAAAGCATCAAAAGAGCTCGGCTTGTACCAAACCGAGTTGATCAATCATTTTGGCAAACATTGAAGGCTTTCGGCCATCATTATAGCCGAGCTGTTTGAAAGGATAAACAGAAGGATAGATATTCGCCTAAAACTTCGGCATTCAGATAAGCGAATCCACAAAATTGTGGATACTAGAGAGAATTGCTGGAGAAATATTAGCAACTTCCCAAACTGAACCACTGAATTAAAGGAAGGCGTGCCACCTTGAACCAAAAACCTCGGAAACCCTAATGAGGTAACGATCTATAAGAGGCAGAAGGGACCAAGGGAAAAGGTACGCTAAACTCTCCCAGTCTTCTTGCATCTTATTCAATTCCATTACTGACTTAAGCATCGGAGTGTCTTTGATCGAAGCACTTCGATCTTGGGCAGTTTGTTCATTTTGCAGGAGGGAGATTGGGAAGCCAAGTTCAGAAAATATTACAGGAAATACTAATCCATCGTTCCAGTAGGAGGTATTCACGTTTTTTGCCTCTTACATTTTGGCGCCGTCTGTGGGAAATTCATTTAAACAGAACAAAAAGCAACAATGTCAAGACTCAGGAGTGCCATTGGATCACCTATAGGCAGTCTTGCCTTGGGTAATTCCGATCCGGTGTCACTTCCATCCGATGGCAACATCAGATTGCATGTCAACGAAAGCCCTACTAAGCACCATGAGGATGACGAGGTATCCTCAGCAAGCTTCAGACCTTCCAAGAATCCAAACCAGCAAGTTTGAAATCATGGTGAATCCCTCCGTGCCGAGGGGAAAAATCACTCTATGGTAAAGTTGGTCCAGTCTATGCAGGACCGGTTGGATGCTCATGACAAGTTGTTCAAGAAATCTTATTCCAGGGAGAAAGATCTGCTAAAGGAAAATGAAGAGTTGAAAGTCAAATTGAAGGAGCTGACTAGAAAAGAGAAGCGAGAGATGGAGAGCCGACGAGAAAGTCCCGAGAAGAAATTTGGCAGATTCAAAAAAAACGAAACTGACAAGTACCAGCAGAAAAAACCTCGGGTTTCAGAGGAGGACTCCTGGAAGCAGTACATCACGACAGAATTAGATAATCATTTGAAGAAGCCAGAGCAGAGGTCGGCTAGGGATATAGCCAGAAGAGCGATCGGGGAGTATGGAGACGGTTCGGATTCGTCCCCTTTTGCCTCATGGATTGAAAGGGGGCGTATCCCGAGTAAGTTCACCGTCCCGAACTTCAAACTTTACGATGGAAAGACCGACCTATCTTCCCACATCAGACATTCAGACAACTGATGACCATACATCGGAGGAACGAACTCCTGCTCTGCACGATCTTTCCTAGCAGCCTTCGAGAGTCGGCCATGAAGTGGTTCGACAGCTTGCTGAGGGAGTCGATTGACGGCTGGTCGCAGTTAGCCGAACAATTCACTACTCGGTTCATAACGAGTAGCAAACAGCCTAAAGATGTCGGTGCTCTGCTGACGTTAAAGAAACGAAACAACGAGACTTTGCGCGAGTATGCTCATCGCTATTGGGAGACGATGAATGAGGTAGAAGGCTGCAACCCTGAAATTGCGGTAGCATCATTCAAGATCGGGTTGCCAAAGGAGAACTCTCTATACCAATCCTTAACAAGGAGGCCGACCGCAGACTTGGAAGAGTTAATGGCCAGAATTGAGAAGTATGCTAAAGTCGATGATGACTTGTCCAGAGATGTGGTAAGAGATCAACATAACAGAAGGCAGTTCGGTAGGGAGAAACAGGTCGAGCCGAACAGAGAGTTAGGGAGAAAGAACGAGAAAGAAGGGTTCCTCACGAAATCTCCCTTCCTTGGAGTAAACACACTATTCAAAGAGCCCATATACAAGATGTTGGGCCAGATCAAAGGAAAGCCATTTTTTAAATGGCCCAACAAATTAATAGGAGACCCTTCAAAACAGAATCCTAACTTTAGATGTTCATATCATCGGGATGTCGGTCATATGACAGAAAATTGCCGAACACTGAAGCAGCATTTGGAGGAATTGGTCCGAGAAGGGCATCTCTTCGAGTTTATCGAGGGTGAGGCTGGTCCAAACGGAGGAAGATCCGAACCCAAGGGAGATAAGACCACATCAGCAGGGATAATAGATGTGATCCACGCTGCGATGAATCCACAGATGTCCACAAACAACGCAGCTAGGGCGTACATTCAGAAAGCTGCGAAGGAAAGAGAAGTCTATCAACTTCGACTAACTTCGGAGATAAGAAGCAAAAGGCTGAAGGTGGAAGAATCAATTGACTCCATTTGCTTCACCAAGCAGGATTTGGACGGAATTCATCAACCACACAACGATGCTTTGGTGGTAACACTTCGGATAGCCAACTTCGATGTAAGAAGGGTTTTGATCGATCCCAGAAGTTCGTCTGAGATTATGTACATTGACCTTTTTGACAAACTCGGACTCAGGAGGGAGGACCTCAAGCCATCCAACACTCCATTAATTGGTTTTAGTGGAAAAACAGTTCTTCCTAGAGGAAAAATCACGTTGTCAGTGAAGACGGGACCAGTCGATGTCATGACCGAATTCCTGGTAGTTGATACTGTCTCAGCTTATAACACAATAATGGGGCGGTCGTGGTTACACGAAATAAAGGCGGTACCATCGACATACCACCAAATGCTGAGATTCCCTTCTTCAGAAGGAATGGTAAATATCAGAGGGGACCAGGTCAGCGCTAGGACTTGCTTACTGGCCTCGGTCAAAACAAAAAATGAATTAGAAGAGGGAGAAAAAAGATCAGTTGCAGCAGGGGAAAAATAGCAATCAATGATCAACGGCTCGGAAGTCTCATACGACCGAGCTAATGAGGGAAGCCCTAAAGTACCTTTAGGCACTGAAAAGGAAGCTACAGATCGAACAATTGAAGTTCTATCTAAAGTACCTTTAGATAAAGAATGGTGATTTACCAGAAGACAAGAATGAGGGTCATAAGCTACGATTGACAGCAGCTAGGTATTGGTTATCTCCAAAAGACGAGCTTTATCGATGCTCATTTGGTGGCCCATACTTGAAATGTGTGCACCCGAAAATAGTCCCGGACTTCCTAGATGAAATTCATGAAGGAAGTTGTGGAGCTCATACAGGGGGGAGATCTTTGGCTCACCGAGCAATCTCCCAGGGTTTTTGAATGATAGCATATCAGGCGATTGCCGAAAAAGAATTGAGCAAAATACCGGAGTACTCGATTCAGCAGATCGGAAGAGCAAGAAATTCGCATGCCGATGCCCTAGCTTCATTGGCTTCTGCCATTGATCAAGATACTGAACGAGCTCTCACAATTGAGTTCCAATCCGAGCTGAGTATCCAGCATACCAAGTTTGACGAAGTTTTGTGTAACGAAGCCGAACCAAGCTGGATGGATCCAATCATTGCTTACCTAAAGAATGGTGATTTACTAGAAGACAAGAAGGAGGGTCATAAGCTACGATTGACAGCAGCTAGGTATTGGTTATCTCCAAAAAATGAGCTTTATCGACGCTCATTTGGTGGCCCATACTTGAAATGTGTGCACCCGAAAATAGTCCCGGACTTCCTAGCTGAAATTCATGAAGGAAGTTGTGGAGCTCATACAGGGGGGAGATCTTTGGCTCACCGAGCAATCTCTCAGGGTTTTTGGTGGCCATACATGCAGAAAGACACCCAACAATTTGTTTGGCGATGTGAAAAGTGCCAGAAATTCTCGGCAATTCCAAGGAAACCATCACAGGAGTTACTTCCATTGGCGAGTCCGTGGCCATTTGTGCAGTGGGGGCTGGACATAGTGGGACCTCTACCTCGGGCCCCTGGCAATAAGAAGTACCTTCTAGTTGCCACTGACTATTTTACCAAGTGGGTGGAAGCCGAGCCCCTAGCCAATATCAGAGACACTGATACAAGGAAATTTGTTTGGAGGAACATTATTACCAGGTACGGAATCCCGCATACACTTATCTCTGACAATGGCACACAGTTCGATAGCAGTCCTTTCAAGGCTTTCTGTCAGCACTATGGGATTCGGAATCACTATTCCACCCCGGCCTATCCTCAAAGTAATGGGCAAGCAGAGATATCCAACAAGACCATCTTGGATGGAGTCAAGAAAAGGTTAGAAGATGCCAAAGGGAGATGGGTAGAGGAGTTGCCTAGTGTTCTGTGGACGTACCGTACCACACCTCGGCGCTCCACTGGTGAAACCCCCTTCTCCCTAGCTTATGGAATGGAGGCAGTAATTCCTTTAGAGATCGGCTTACTGAACCTGAGAACCGAACTGGTACAGAGCAATCATAATGACGAAACTATCACTCGAGATCTTGATCTAGCAGAGGAAAAAAGAGAGCGAGCAGCTATCACAATGGCTTCTTATCGGCATCAAATGGTCCGAGTCTACAACAAGAAGGTTATGTCTCGGTCTTTCCCGCTTGGGGATCTGGTCCTCAGACGAGTGATGGGGTCGGCAAATGACCTAACACATGGAAAGCTTGGAGCGAACTGGGAAGGCCCATACAGGGTAACCCGAGTAGGGGGCAGTGGTTATTATGAACTTGAGACCATGAATCATAGAGTTATGCCACGCCCCTGGAACACCGCTAATTTGAGAAAGTTCTATTTCTAAAAAGTACCTTTTTAGATAGAACTCCGAAGTACCTTCGGAGAACTTAAGGGTGCCCCTTAAAAGTCAGAAAAATGTTCCTCAAAAGTTGAGACAAGAATTGTAGTTATTAATAAAAGATTTTTTGGAGATTTGTCTGCGTATTCTACTTTTTACATACGTCCTACTGCTAAGGCAGGGAGGCAAAAAATCCTGATAGAAGTAACTACTTAAATCAGGCGCAGCCACCCGATCTATTCTAGTCCCACAGCTAGGCATGACGATGTAAGCTGGTAAAGGGATGGATTGGAGACCAATAAGATTGGCGGGTCGGTGCGTGGTAGAGAAACTCTCTTAGATACCCAAGGGGACTATGAGTAACTCTACGAAGTAACCAAACTCTCTGAAATAGAGCCGAGCAAGAGCCATAGCTTCAGAAGAGGTAAGAAATTTTCTAAGTGTTAAAGTCCCTATTGAGGGACCGAACTCTTTGAAGAAAGGCCGAGTAAGGGCCATACCTTCAGAAGAGGCAAATAATTTTCTAAGTGTTAAAGTCCTCATTGAGGGACTGAACTCTTTGAAGAAAGGCCGAGCAAGGGCCATAACTTCAGAAGAGGTAATTAAGTATTTAAGTATTTAGTCCCCACTAAGGGACCGAACTCTTTGAAGTAAGGCCGAGCAAGGGCCTTAACTTCAGAAGAGGTAATTAAGTATTTAAGTCCCTACTAAGGGACCGAGCTCTGATAAAAGGCCGAGCAAGGGCCATAACCTCAGAAGAATGAAATAATCTAAGTGTTTTAGTCCCCACTAAGGGACCATACTCTATGAAGGCCGAGCAAAGGCCAAAACTTCGAAAGTTTAAATTATGTTGACATTTCCTAAGTGTTTAAAAGATCTGTTATAAGGGACCGAGTTCTATGAATAAAGACGCAAGCAAAAATCTAAAAATCTAAATCCGAAAGTCACTTGCACTAAAACTTCCAAAAAGATACAAGTTTCATTACATCAAAAACTACAAAAAACTCTTTTCAAGTATTTTCAGGAGGCTGTGAAGAGCTAGGAAGTGAATGCTTAGAGTAGAGCTCTGAAGAAAAGGGTACTCCAGCAGCAACCAGCGTGGCATGCCAACCCTTATTGAAATACGCATCCTGCAGAGGAGGAATTTGGAGGGCCAAGTCGCTTTCAGCTTTTTCAGCTCCTTCATTATAAGTAGCATCTTCTCTTTCTTTCTCCTCGGCCTTGTACTGCTCAAAGTCTTCCAATAAACTGGCATAATCAAGTTGGGCCTGGGAAAGTTCGACATGGGCTTCGTGCTCGGAATCCTTTAGCTGCCCAAACTCAGTGCGAAGTTTCTGGTTCTCCTCTGTCAGGCTGTGGTTTTGAGCCTGCAGAGCCTTGACTTCGTCACAAAGCTTGGCATATTCTTCATCCACACTTTCCTTCTTTGCCAATGCTGAAGCTCGGGCATGGATGGCATCTTTCATAGCTCTGTCCTTCCTGGCTATCCTAGCTCCCACCTCTTGAACTTTTTGCAAACCCTTATTAAAGGAAAGGGAGAGAAAAGACTTAGAGAAAACTGAAACGTTTCAGAAGAGCCAAACTGAGAAATAATGAGCACTTACCAGCACCATATGTTGAATAGCCTGTCGGGATACTTCATCATCAGTAAGGGCCTCATTCATGGCCAAATCCTGGGGCAAGATCACTGTTCTAGCAAGCCCCACTGCAACATTGAAGTCTTCAATGGTAGAGTCCTTCGAGGTGATCTCTTTCTTTTTTGATCTAAGGACAGGACGGAAAGGAGCGTTGGTTGATTTAGGAGAAGCACTCACCTCGGCCTCACCAATCCTTCGCCTTTTAGGAGTTGGGTCCTCGGCGAGCTCAAAAATCGAGTCATCTTCGGGTAGGGGAGATTGAGCAGAATTTGGAAGCTCCAATTCTTCCGGGATCAAAGTATCAATATTCTGAACTAGGTCTGCTGCGTCGCTGCTCGGAACGACATCATCAATTGAAGGTGCAGCCTCGGCAAGGACCTCGGTGTCAGTTTCATCAATTGAAGGTACGGCAGATGCAGGAGTAGGCTAGGTGGTGCGGGTCGGCTTGACAGTGGATAAAAAATCCAAAAAATTCTTCACCGTCCTTCGGCCCGAGGCAGCCAGTGAAGTTTTCTTTTTTGCTCGGGGAGTCTGCTCCCGAGCAGCCTGAATTGCTTCTCGGTCCGCCGCCAAGCTGATGTTGGGTCGATTTGGAACGACGATGAAGGATGTGTAGGATGGAGTATACCCTAGCAGTGTATGTGCAGATCGGCAAAATAGGGATTCATTAAAATCCCAAACCTTTCTGAGCTCGTCCATTTTCACGGCCGACTCAGGAATCCTGCCTTTTACCGTTTCACCTTCAAACAAAAGAAAATCTGTTAGAAAATAGCAGAATACTAAGATAACTTGGATAAGTCAAAGTTTCGATTACCTGGAGAGCCTTCTTCGTAAGGACAACGGTAAGACGGAGTAACATCAGCAGTGTATTCCCAGTTACCAGAAACAAACACTATATCGTTCTCATGCCCTTTGTTGGAATCTGGGAGATGAGTCACGAGGTAACGATCCTTCTTCCTCACAGCAAGATAGAAGTTATCTCCGGCTGGCTTCAGAATGTAACAGTACAAAATTTCCCACAAACCTAAGTTCAGGTTCAGAACCCTATTCAAAGCTGCTACGCCCATCACTATTCTGAAAAAGTTGGGGCAGCACTGGATAGGGCATAGCTTCATTGCTGATAGAACCCAAAGAAGAAGGGGATCAAGTGGAAAACAGACTCCTCCTTCAGTGATCGTCCTCGTATAAATGGGAATTCTCTCCCTAGTGCCGATCAACGGTTCATCCTTTTTAGCGACTGTCACCTCAACGTCATCTGGGATGTTGTACTTAGTCTTGAAAGCTGGGACTTCAGAAGGTATGAGAGGAGCCATTGAAGAAGTAAAATGCAGAGAGATGCAGAGAGAAGGAAGAAGATGAAGTCTGAAACTGAGAAGATAAAGTAGCAAAAGAAGAATAGAAATCGCTTATAAAGAGGGAGGGAATCCCAAAGGACAGCATTTAAATCAACCGCCAAAAGTAAAGGGGGATGTCCCAAAAAAGGCGTGAGCAATGATGAGACTAGAAGCAAAAAATGGCTGAAAGACGAAAGGTGTCTGTCAGACATTTTTTTGGGGCAAATGAAGGGGATGGCTCCCATTGTTACACGTGTGATGACATTAAAAGACATTAAATGAACCCACGTGAGGTTGACAAGACAGGGCACGTGACAAAGATATCAGCTGCTCAAACAAATGAACCTAGCCGAACTAACTAACGAGTTTGGAAAAGCATCAAAAGAGCTCGACTTGTACCAAACTGAGTTGATCAATCATTTCGGCAAACATTGAAGGCTTTCGGCCATCATTATAGCCGAGCTGTTTGAAAGGATAAACAGAAGGATAGATATTCACCTAAAACTTCGGCATTCAGATAAGCGAATCCACAAAATTATGGATACTAGAGAGAATTGCTGGAGAAATATTAGCAACTTCCCAAACTGAACCACTGAATTAAAGGAAGGTGTGCCACCTTGAACCAAAAACCTCGGAAACCCTAATGAGGTAACGATCTATAAGAGGCAGAAGGGACCAAGGGAAAAGGTACGCTAAACTCTCCCAGTCTTCTTGCATCTTATTCAATTCCATTACTAACTTAAGCATCAGAGTGCCTTCGATCAAAGCACTTCGATCTTGGGCAGTTTGTTCGTTTTGCAGGAGGGAGATTGGAAAGCCAAGTTCAGAAAATATTATAGGAAATACCAATCCATCGTTCCAGTAGGAGGTATTCACGTTTTTTGCCTCTTACACGTACCTAGGAAAGAGGTCTTATGAAAATAGAATTTGAATGAAGTTCGATTTTATCCTCTGAAGATCAAGCGTTAGTAGTTAAATGATAAGATCGAACAAATAGATGGCAAGACCATCCCAAAAAATTAGAGGCAGTGCTAGGTAGCCAATAAGAAAATTGCATAAATCATAGGTATGCATTAGAAACATGTGACCAAAAGAATTGATGAGTAACAAAAGAAGTCTGATAGATTCATGCACGAATTAAGGAAGATTTGGCTAAAAAATAGGTGTGCCACCTTATACAACCAATGATTGAAATCCTCGAAAATTGTACAAACCACTATAAATACCGAGTAAAACTTAGGTCTAAGATACAAACTCTCTTCTTGAAAAATTCGTTTTACTTATTCTCAGAGCCCTTACTGATTTAAATATCAAAGTGCTTCCGACCAGTCCACCCATAGTTCCTAGCAGTTTGGTTGTTTTGTAGGAAGAAGGTGTCGTTCGTTCGTTTCTCCAAAGGAAACCCTATTTTTAGATTTCACAATCATCAAATCAAGGTACAAGATTTTTTTTCTCATACAATTGGAGTTGTCTATGGGCAAACGAACAAAATCAACCGTGTCAAATCTATAAAGCACACTAGGATCACCACGTAACAATCAAGGGTTCAATGAATACGACCCTGAACGTAATTACCGAGTATCCCTACTATCGGATAGCGACATCAGGGAGGACGTTTCCAGAAGTTCAAACAAGGAATGGGAAGACCTCGAAAATGTATCATCAAGAAGGTACCATCCTTGGGATAATGCATGCCAAGATGATACCCACCGAGATGGTTTCCCCCGTACCGATAAGGAAACCTCGGCCTTTATGAAACTAGTTAAGTCTCTCCAAGACTGACTTGATGCCCGAGATGCCATGCTCAAAAGGTCCCAAGAGGGAAAGGAGAAGCTCAAACAAGATAACATAGTTATCAAAATCGTACAATTCACGATTCGATTCATACGATTCGGTTCGATACAGGTACAAAACAATTTGTATCTTATATGAGAATCGTTTTAGAGTTGAATCGCACCTGAATCATACAATTCGATTTGTATCTCACGAATCGCATGATTCAATCATTTTTTTTAAAACCCTTTGGAAAAATGACGTCGTTTTGTCCGCTAAACAGTAAAGTAATGTCGTTTTGTTTATAGAGGAACTCATGCCCTAATAAAAACTCAACATCTTTGCTCGTTATCTCTCTGACGTCGTCTAAAACTCGCCTTGCATTGTCTAAAACTAAAGATCACGGCTAACGCTCTCGCATCATCGGTTGATTTTTGCTCTCAATTCATTCATGGGTAGTTTGTTAGGTTCTAATTTTTTGTTTCAAAATGTTAGCTTGTATGTTTTCTCCCAATCAATTTTCGTATTTGTCCTTTTCCATTCAAGTTTGTAACATAATCTATATTGGGTGTCACTATTTTGGTTCTTAAATAGCCATGGTTCTTTAATGAATTTTTTTTCCTTCAAGTTGTTGAATTTGAAAATGGTCAAACAAAAGATGAAAATGAAGCAAAAGGTTAGCGTTTTTCCATTTAGACGACATGATTATGTCAATTGATTATTTTTATAATACAATAATGTTCAATATTCAATATTTTGTCTATTTTAAATATGTAGTATTATTTTTTATTTTTGTTCAAATTTTGTGTCGAATCTTACGATTCACGATTCGATACGATTCAGGATTCTCAAATTTAGGATTCCGATTTATGATACAAATCGCGATTTGATAACTATGCAAGAGAACAAGGCATTGAGAGAGGCCCTAAGGAGATCAAGGGACCGAGAAATCGTTGATGAATATGACCACCAGACAACAAGGCCAAAGGCAAGCCTTCCTGAGTAGAGCCTATTCCTAGCCTTGACAGGCATAGGGCGAGGTGGAAGTTAATCTATTCGGGTAGAGGACCAGGAGGACAACTAGAGGTGCTTTATAACCAAAGAGCTTGATAGTTAGGTTAAAGTGCCTCGAACATAAATTTGCTAGAGAAATTGCTAGACAGGATATCAGAGAGTACTTTAAGGGAGTAGAGGTGTTCCCTTTCACAAGATCGATAAAGAAGGAAAGGAACCCGAGTAAATTTAAGGTGCGAGCTTCAAACTCTATAGTAGAAGGACTGATCTGACCGCCCACATCCACCTTTACAAATAGTTAATGACAGTCTACAAAAAAAAAATGAGAAACTATTATGCACAATGTTCCCTAGCAATTTAGGGAAGTCGATTATGAAATGGTACGAAAACCTTCTGAGGAACTCCATCAACATATGGATGTAGTTGGCCGAATAGTTCATGGCCCGATTTATCACCAGTAGCAAGCATTCAAAGGACATCATGCAATGTTCTCCCTAAAAAATAAGCATGAAGAGATACTACACAAATATATTCATCTTTATTGGGAACGATGAACGAGATCCAGAGTTGCAATCCAGAGAGTACGATTACATCATTCAAGATTGGACTACCCAAGGACAACCATTTGTATCAGTCCTTGATCGGGCACCCAGCCATTGCATGGAGAAGTTGATAGCTAGAGTCGAGAAGTATACAAAGGTTGATGATGAGCTCGGTAGGGAGGTAAATTAGGATCAGCCGAGCAAGAAATAGAATAAGAGAGATAGGTAGAACCAGTTATGCTCACCAACAAAGGGAGACGAAAATGAAGGCTTCCCATCCTGTTCAACATTCTCTGGAATCAACATCGTGTTCAAAGAACCTATCTATAGAATTGTCTCGGATTAAGGGGAAACCCTACTTCAAGTGGCCTAACAAGTTAGGCGGGTATCTTGAGGAAACCCAATCTTAGGTGTTCCTGTCATCGTGACACCAGACATATGATAAATAATTATTATTCCCTAAAACAGAATTTGGAGGAGTTGATCCGAGCTAGCCACCTTTCTTAGTTTATTGATGAAGAGAAGACCAAGACTGAGGCTACTAGAAAGAAAGAGGCAATGCAAGTTAGGTGCATACCCTCTAGAGTAATTGATGCAGCCACATATGTGAGCATGGCGACAAGAGAAATTTACCAAGTTGGTCCATGGCTGAGCAAATCAACAAGAAGCCTCGAATTGATCAGTTGGATGAACTAATCAATATTTCTGAGAATAACTTGAATGGGATTCATTACCCACACAATGATGCCATGACCCTAACTTTGAGGATAAAAAAACTTTGACATAAAGAGAATCTTGATAGACCAGGGAAGTTTCTCAGAGGTTATGTACATAAGGTTGTTTCAAAAACTCAATTTGAAGGAGGAAGGCATTAAGATAGTTTTTGCACCACTAGTAAGGTTCAGTGGGAAAATTGTTTTGTCAAAGGGAAAGATCACCCTACCAGTCAGAGCAGGACCATTCAAAATAATGACAGAGTTCTTGGTTATTGAAGTGGATTCAGCTTACAACACCATAGTGAGGTATACTTGGTTGCATGAGATAAA
The DNA here is from genome assembly GCA_951799425.1 of Ilex aquifolium. Classification (NCBI taxonomy): domain Eukaryota; kingdom Viridiplantae; phylum Streptophyta; class Magnoliopsida; order Aquifoliales; family Aquifoliaceae; genus Ilex; species Ilex aquifolium. The sequence goes on along the minus strand of OX637393.1, from coordinate 15,183,477 downwards.
GGTAGTCCCTTCAATCTATCACCAAATCCTAAGGTTCTCATCTGACGAAGGAATTGCGCATATTCTTGGGGACCAAGTAAGTGCATGAAGCTATCTCGTTACTTCCATCAGAGGAAAAGCACTCAAAGAAAGGAATCAGGATATCAAGCTGGCAACTGAACCGACACAAAAACTAGGTAGCTACCCTTGGAAAAACTAGCCCTAGCCTTGGTTAGTTCTGCAAGGAAGTTAAGGCATTACTTCTGTTAGATCATATTTGTAATTGACTAATTTCGTAAAGTCTATTGTAAATCTAAACCTATTCCATGGTCATGATGACTATCAAGTTTAAGGCCCATTTCTTTGATGCATTGAAGGGAGGAGATCAAGCGTCAAAGTAACATCATTCAACCTTTGTATGCATCTTTATGCTTAGGATAAGGTAATGACCTAGACACCTAAGATGACCCCTTAGTTATTTTAACTTAGGTTGATTAGGATGAAAATGGAATTGGAAACAATTCAATTATGACTCTTACGTGATTTTAAAAGAATTTTTTTTAAACCATTTATAAGTTTTGAAATCATAGTTTGAGTCACAATCGGACCCCACTTAGAGCAACACCATTTATTGCTCAAGAGAACAAATTTTTGTATGATTTTATGCTTAAAAATATGTAGGGATTGATCTATGCATGCTTGCATTCGCAGTGGTCTTTTTGTAACTTAGGGAATGAAATGGGAAAATGCCATGGAAGACAGCATAGGGTTCGCTCTATGAGCTTGCTCGAGTGATGCTCGTGGTTGCTCAAGCGTTGCCTATCTTAATCGTGTTTGTAACATGTTTTCAATTCCAGCGACAACAGCCCTATGACCGCCCTTCCCCCGATTGAGCGATCATTTGCGAATATGAGTTTTCTTATATACTAAGACTACCCTTATTCCGGACCAATAAATAGGTAGAGCCTTTCCCAAATCTAGGTTAAGCCTCTAGTGAGATTTCTAAGAAAGAAAATCCTACATCTACGTTGAGAGCTTCCATCATAACCTAATTTCCTAAGACCCTAAAGAATACCACTAGATATTCTACCCAACTTCATAACTTGAAGAAGAAGATCTTGATGGTTTGATAAACCCATTGGTTTGTGTATACCGATTATTGTTGGCGTACCCATAATTGCTCAAGACCTAGATGAACTGTGTGGTGGGGAGCTGTTGTCCGAATTCAATATTGACAAATTAACGTGCAAGTATACACGATCAACAAGTAATAAAGTGATAAGTAGAGTATCGTTCCCACAGAGAGTTATCACTAATAACTTCCAAGTACTAACTTTGTATCAATTTGATTTTATTTAAACAATTGAAATTAAACTATTAAATTACTACCTTAAAACTAAATCTAAAATTACTAAACAATGATTGAATTCACCAGATAAAAGAACTTAAAATTACAACTTCTCCTAATGCTTCGTATAAATCTTTCCACTCTCTTTCCAGTTAATTGATTAAAATAAGTTGTTAACTGAGAATTCAAAATTATTTACTAAACCTCTTCCGATGGTTAGATAAAATATCTCTCCTAATTAAATTACTATATTCCTATGCAAAATAAGTTGGGATAGATTCATTAAGCTCAAATTCTCATAAAAGTTACACATGACATATATGTATATTCCTATCCTATACACAAACCCAGCTATTCAATCCTAAGAAGAATTAACCAGACGCATGTTATCATATTCAGATCCAAACCCTAGAATTAATCTTCTAATTTCATCTAGGGAATCAAATTAATTGCTGGCCAAACAATCATATATTATGCACAAAATATGATTTATAACTCATATATGATCAATCACAACTGAAAACGATAGTAGATTAATTTAACTAAACATCAGGTTCCATTGCAATCTTAATAAAAATTTAGCTCACAGCGTAATTGAAAAACATCATTCTCAAATTAATTAACATCTCAGAAAATCAACAACTAAAAGTAAGAGAAAAGAATAAAAATTTAGTTGCAATCTTCAATCTCTCTCTAGCCTTCAAGTCCAATCTTCTTCGTGTTGCTTCCTTTGATTCTTGCCTTCAATACACTTTCAATCATTGGTTCTCTAGCCTCTTAGTAGCCCCTCATATCAGTATATTCCCATACCAACTCAAACTCTAACATATATGTAGCATTAGAGTTCAAGTTCTATTAAAAAACAATTCAGAATTCGCATCCCAAGCTGAAACACGCGCTGCAGCCCCACAAGCCAGTGCAGCTGCGCTGACTTTCAGCCCTTCTAGAGGTACAACATTTCATCTAGAGCTGCGACTCTGACCCCCTTTTATGCCTCCAGCTACCCTTGTTGCATAGTCCTTAATTAATCCAACACTTAGGCTACCAAATGACCTTGTTTCCTTCCAAATCATGATCCCTACAAAACAAAATTAAAACAAACAAAACGAATACAAATGAACATAAAATACTTGAAAACTTACAATTTCATCAAGCCAAGTGTACTCAATTCATAGGTATAAAACCCACTCATCAGGAGCTCCAAGTGAAGCTACACTAGATGTCGGAGGAGGCCCTTTGGCAGAGAACAACAAGAAAAATATCATCTAACCATGGTATTAGTTGAGGTATAAGTCTCGAGTACTTGTATGTTGACTTAGAGAATAATGTATTATGCTTTGGCGAACCCCGGGTGGTTTTTGACAGTTTTTTTCGAGGATTTTCGCATTAGCAAATTACTTGTGCTATTTATTACTTATTATATACACTTGTGATTGTTTGCAGTGAATTTAATTGTTTGACATCTATTCAACCATGGTTGTGAAATTTGGGTTTGGGTTTCGGGATCGTCGTGAAATTAATTACGAGTGAATTAATTGAATATTAATTTAATCAATCATCATGGTTAATTTGGGTTATAGTGACTAAATGGGTTCTCAAATTAATTGTTAAATCTTTGTTGGAAGAGGTTATTATGGTGGGTTATGTTTTAATTGGTAATTAATTGGGCTAAAATTGACAAACCTATTCACCTCCCTCTAGGTATAGTGTCTTGAGCTCCATGTGTATAATTGTGAGGGAAGATTCACATTAGGTTTCCTCTCCCAGAACAACAACTTCCAAGCACACAATTAAGGTCTTAAGCGATCAGCCTTTAAAGGCCTTATTTAGAAGAGCGACCAGTCTGGAAGAACATCAAAGTGGGCAGTGGAGATCGGAGAGGATGACATCATCTTTGAACCAAGAACCACAATTAAAGGATAGGTAGTTGTAGACTTCTTGGCCGAGCTCGCTCCTGGAATAGATGAGATCTCTAAAGAACTTTAGAAGGCTCTGAGTACCTTTGAATCTGCTGTTGAGGGGAAGATAGCCGAGCAGAAAAGGGTCTCGAGTACCTTTGAACCAGAAGTTGTTGCAGGCTCCCGAATTATAGAGAATTCTTGGAAACCATATATAGATGGTTCCTCAAACCAAAAAGGAGCTAGTGTGGGGGTAATTCCAAAATCCCTAGAAGGCAATACACTAGAAAAGGCAGTATGGCTGAAATTTGGCTTATCAAATAATGAGGTAGAATACGAAGCCTTACTGGCAGGAGTAAGACTCGCATAAGACATGGGCACCGAGCATTTGAATATCTATTCTGATTCCCAACTCGTGGTGAACCAGCTTTCAAGAGTATACCTAGCAAAGGATAAAAGGATGGCGAAATACCACTAGTTGGCAACTATCGAGTTGGGCAAGATCCCAAAGGTAGCAATTCAACAAGTTGCTAGGGGCAAGAATGTGCATGTTGATGTCTTTGTTACCCAAGCATCCGCCCTCAAGGATAACCGTCCCAGAACCATCTTGGTGGAGAGCCAAGAACAACCGAGCATTGATCTTGGAGTTCTAAAGGAAGCATTCTCAGCGAAATTGGGTCCTAGTTATATGAACCCGATCACAAATTTTTTCAAGGACGGAAAGCTCCCTAACAATAAGAAAGAAGCTCATAGATTGAGACTGAAAGTAGCTAGGTTCTGGTTGCCACCCAACGAAGAGCATTATTGATGCTCTTTCATAGGACCATACATATTGTGCGTACATCCAGATAGAGTACATGACTTCCTATTTGAGATTAATGAAGGAAGTTGTGGGGCTCATATTGGAGGAAGATCTCTGGCACACCGAGCACTTTTCCAAGAGTACTAGTGGCCTTATATGTAGAAGGATTCACATCGATATGTTAGGCAATGTGAGAAGTTCCAAAAATTCTCACCAATTCCAAGTCAACTACCATAGGATTTAAATCCATTGACAAGCCCATGGCCCTTGGCACAATGGGGGGATGGATTTTGTGTGGCCCATGCCCAAAACAACTGGAAATAAGAAGTACTTTCTTGTGGAATAGATTACTTCATAAAGTGTGTAGAGGCTGAACCCCTGACAAACATACAGGACTGATACAAAGAGGTACCCTCTACTTTCAGCTAGAGTACCTACAACAATGAGATACCATCTAATTGAAGTGCCTTCAAGATTATTCAGTTAGGCATCTTTACTTAAGAAATTGTAAAGCAATTTTGATTTTAATAAATAGAAATATTGTTACAAAGTACCTTTGTAAAATGTATTTTGACGAGAAACTGTTCGAGATAAGGCCCAACAGAAATCATACAACGAGCCTTTTTCAAGGTAAAGGAAAGAGACCTAAGAATGAGATTCTAGGCAAAACACCAGGGAAGCCTTGGGCACAATTCAACCCTACTGCCAAGGCAGGGAAGGAACAAATCTTGATAAAGTTAGGGACCTAACTCAAGTGCAACCACCAGATCAAACCTAGGCCCAATACTAGGTACGACGATGTAAGCCAAACGGGTAAAGATTTAAGACTGATTAGATTGGAGGGTCAATGTGAGGGTCATAATAAGTGACTCGGAAGCGACAATGAAAGAGAATGTCAAACTTAAATTAAAAGTGGAGTGAACTAGGGCCTGAACCCTTCATTGAGGCATGTCCTCTTTACTAGAGGATTGAGGCCATTATAAAACTTTCAAAGTATGAAGGTGGGGTATTATTCAAAAAATATAAGTATGAAAGACCCTAGCCCTTCATTGAACTTTCAAAGTATGAAAGTAGGGTATTATTCAAAAAATATAAGTATGAAAGGCCCTAGCCCTTCATTGAGGCCAAGCCTCTTTGCAAGGGGAAGGGGATATTATTCAAACAAATTTCTAAATATAACAAGACTGAACCCTTGATTGAGCTCGAGCTTATTAGAGGGAAGTGGGGCAGAACAGAAAGAAGGAAAAAGATTTCATTCATCCATAAAGGAGATTTGTACATCAATTAACAAAAAAAAGAAGTAATTTAAGTGTTTGTAGGTGGAGGGCCATCTTCTTAGTTTGTTCAGCCCCTTTCAGTTTCTTACTGAGCTTCTCATTTTGCTCAGTATGTTTAGAAAGATCGACTTGAAGCCGAGCATTTTCCTCAAAGGTCTTCAGAAAATCACTCTCAAGACTACTACATTTCTTCATAGCAAGAGAATTTGAAAAAAGAGCCTTCTTCATCTCTTTGTCTCTCTTCATCACATGAGCGTTGAGGTCATGCACTCGCTATAGACCTTGATGGGATGCGAAGATAGAAATTTTAGTATATATGCAAGTTACTTTGCACTTACCACCTCCATCAGTTGAAGAACACTTCGAGCTAAGGAGTCATCATCCAAGTCTTCAGAGATACTGAGGTCAGATGAAAGTATGACTTCCCTAACAAGACCCACTGCCATGAAGATCATCGATGGATGATTCTTTTTTAGGGATGTCCCAACCACGGGCCATTAACCTAGGCTACCAAATAGGTACCCCAAAAAATTCCTCAGGATCCTTTGTAGCAATGATGGATGTCCTAACCTAGGCCTTCCTCTTCTTGGTTGTTTCCTTTCTTCGAATTAGCTCAGTTATGAAAGAAAATTCCTCGAATAGATCTTTATACTCTCCTTGCTCAGTTAGCATAGGTTTAGGATCTACGAAAACTGCTTGAAGAGGCTCAAGCATGTTCGAATCAATAGTGAAGGGATCAGAAGACGTGAAATAAGTTGGGGGCATTAAAGGCAGCATGGCCTCCAAGACGGTCCCTAAACCAGATGTTCCCCCAATATTAGGGTTCATCACCATATCAATAAAGTTTGTTGTGACTCTTCCTCTTACCATCCCTCTCCTTCGAGGACTCTTAAGCGAAGTAAAAGTAGATGCTTCCTTAGATGAAGCAGCTTTTCGCTAGGCAATTTATTGGGAGGTTACATAAGGTACCACAATATGGTGATAGGTCAGATCGTACCCAAACAACAAGTTAGCTGCTCGACACAAGACTTCCTTTGCCCTAGATGACCAAACCTTTCTCAAATCAGCAAAGTTAACCCTTGAATCAAAAAAAATTCCCTTGAAAGTTTCCTCTACAAAAAATCTAGGCATTAGAAGAAGCAATGAGTGAAAAAAAAATAGATCCAAATAGAGCACTAATGAGAATCAACTAGGGCACCCTCTTCGTACGAATAGTTGTTGCAAGGCTCCTCGCCTTCTCGGTGTTCCCAGTTATCCTAAAATGTTGTTCACTACTACAATCCCCATGACTATTCTAAAGAATTTGGGGGCAGCATTGATAGTGCAAACCTTCAATGCGTGAAATACCCAAAGGAGAAAATGGTGAAGTGGGAACATAACCCCATATTCTGTAATGGCTCTGGTGGGGATAGGGGTGATTCCCTAGAACCTAACATGGGTTCTTTTTTTGCAACCCTAATGATCACATCATCAGGAATGGAGTAGCTAGATCTAAACTCGAGTATTTATTCTTTCTTTATGGACAAAGAAGACGAGAAGAAAAAACTGGAACAAAAAATCAAAGAAAAACACTTGTAGATTCTAAGGTTGCAAAAGCTCGAAGGTGTCAAAGATGGCAGAAATAGTTAAGTAGAGAAGATGACCCTTAGATAGGAAGAAAGAGGTGCTAGAAAACAATGCTTGTCTTTCTTGTGAAGAACGATACAAGGCAATAAATAAGGAGTAATGATTATGAACAGAGAACGTTTCCTAGTTTGCCATGTGGAAAACATTCTTTGGGGCAAGTGAAGGGGGTCAAAATCTATGACCCATGAAGTGAAAAATTTACTATGACACGTGGCAGAATCACTAACTAAAATGATTGTTGGTTCGGTAGTGATCGAGCAAGAATCATGTAAGCTAAGCGTTAGGCCAAACTGACTTCTAGTCTCAGTCAAGCAAATTGGATAAAAGCCCGAGTAGCAAACCAACTTGATAGAATATGGTCTGCTCAGTGGAAAACATTCCTAAGCAGGGAAGTGTGTGCCAAGCAGAGTCTGATGAAGCATACCTAAGAAAAAGGTCTTACGAGACTGGAATTTAAATGAAGTTTGATTGTATCCTCTAAAGATCAAGCCTAGGCAGTTGAATGATAAGACCAAACAAACAGATGGAAAGGTTATCCAAAAAAATCATAGGCAATGCTAGGTTGCCAATAAGGAAATCGCCTAAATCATAGGTACACACTAGAAAAATGTGACCTAAAGAATAAATGATTAAGAAAGGAAGTTTGAAGAGATTCCTACACAAATTAAGGAAGATCTCACTAAAAAATAGGTGTGCCATCTTCACAGTCAATGATTGAAACCCTAAATAAGGGTATAGATCACTATAAATACCAGGTAAAGCTTAAGTCTTAGATATCACTCTATTCCTGGCAAATTCATTTTGCTTATTCTTAGACTCCAGCCCATGACAATTTGTTTGTTTTGTAAGAAGAAGAAGTTGTTCATTCGTTTCTCCCAAGGAAACCATATTTTCAGATTCCAAAATCATCAAATCAGGGTATAATATTTTTTGCTCGTACAGCTTTTATGCATAAAGTTGCGGTTGTTTAGGGAGGTTATTTTTAAAAAAATGGGGAGAGATGGGGGAAAGAGGATGAGACTTGAACACGCAATCACATATAGACGAGAATGTTTAGGGAGGCAATTTGAAAATTAGTTAATTAATAATTGTGTATCTCAAAAAGCGGAATCATGACTCATAAATAAAATTATAGCTATATTATTTATAGTTTTGGAAGTATTTCTTTTTAATTTTCACCAAGGGCGGTACTTTTTATCATGGTGGATGTTGGTGGTGAAAAACATTCACTGAGCTCCAGACATTTTGATGAGTTCAAATTGTCGTTGGCCGCCCAAGAGGATCCCTGCAAAGGCAATTCGGAGACTAGAGAGACTCTGGGGGGTCAACCCTCCGATGCTTAAGTTGATTGGCAATTAAAGAGAGAGAAATTTGTCACTGGAGTTGGATTGACTTACCTCGTTGATTTCTATGGACTCCCTCTTTATAGGTCGTTCAGTTAGGTCTTTAGCGGATTACCCTCCACTTATTTGAATTATCACGGTTCTAATAATGCGGCGAGGATTGACTCCTTGTTGGAGTGGGAAACCTTAGTTGAGTTGAACTGGTCAGAGTCGTGTGTATCTGGATCTCTGCCGAGCTACGAAGATGAGCTTCTCCTCTAGAGAACTGGAGAGCTCTAGCTCATCCTTATAGGATGGTGAGCTCGGACTTTAATGAGTCTCGAGTCGTGCTCATGCCAAAACTATCAGGATCAGTTAGCTTAGTGTGGCTTGACACATGCTTTGCTATTTAATTCATATTTTCGTTCATGCATTGTGAGACGGAATGAGGGACATGCGGATGTAATCGCCAAATATCCATTATGGAGCTAGCTATATAAACGTGCCCTCTCCTTCGTCTTCGACACTTCAAGAATTCAGGAATCCCTAGTATGCCCTTCTTCCTCTGATCTTGATTCTCTTCTTCTTGTTCTTTCCTTTGATCTTTGTTTATTTTTAAAACTGGAGCTCATTGGGTGGAATCACATTTTCCAATTTTATTTCTACCATTTTTGTTTTCTTCAGTGGAAGGGCCATTCTATTGACTCCTTAGGGTTCTTTATAGATCAAACCAACAGAGCCCGACTCAAGCTAGGTCTTGAATCGTGCCTTTCTTTGCTTAACCAAGGCTCTAATTATCTTACCACACAAAATCTTTATGTCAGTCATCATTGCTTCACTCCCATGGCTAGTGACTCTGATTAGACTATCTCTGAAAGAAACCCTGCTATGGTGTCTAAATCCAATATGGCTTATGAGGACTCTGATTCAATACTTAAAATTCCTTCTTCCTCAATTAAGGTTATAGGGGTTAGGATTTTTCATAGCATCCTCGATGAGAGTAACTTTGTCAAAATCAGGGCTCTGTACCAAATCCCATAGTTCATTCATCTTAGGGTTCCTTCTCCGAATGAGGCTGCAAACTCTTATGGCCCTAATGAAGTGTGCCTTTATGAATCCATCCTTGAGGCTGCACTTCATTTCCACATGCCCAAGTACATTAGGGAGACTCTTCAATATTTAAATCTTGCCCCTACACAGTTGACTCCCAATAGTTGGGGTTTCTTGGTTGGTATAGGAGTCTTTTGGGATAGAGCTAACAACATTGGTGTCCAACCCATAATCGTCGAACTCCTTCACTAATACAAGCTTACTCCTTGTGCAGGCCAAGGCTTAGGTTGGTTCCATCTTTCCAAGAGAGAGGGGAGCGATCTCCTTACTGGGTATTCTTCCAATGTGAAAGAATAAAAGGACAAATTCTTTATTGTGTCTGGACTTGGTTTGGAAAAAGGCCCTTCTAAACCTTCACCAGCAAGCCTTTCCTAGTTCTTCACTTCTAGGACCTCCTCACCCTCTTCATAAGTGTTACAGTTTTAGCTCTCCTTGTTATTCTAGTTTGAGTTTTTCTAAGTTCCTAGTTCTTGGTGTAGGTAAAGCTGGCCCATTGGCCCCCGAGTTGAAGAGGCGAGTCGACGTCGCTATCGCCCTTGGGACTCAGGATCTTAAAATCATTGTGACAAGTCAGGCCTTGTTTGAGTTTTAATTAGGCCCTGCTTTAGTGGACTCTAGTATTCCCACTCTTTCAGGTGGCAAGTTTTCTTGCTGGTTTCCTCAAACTGGTTTGACACTTTCTTGTCCCCCTCATTTTGTTTTGCAGCAGTCATGGCTCCCAAGCCTATAGACAAGAAAATCCTAGCCGAGCTTCAGGCCCATAGAACTTAAAAGGGCTCGCCAGCTGATGAGCATAGATTATTGCATATCATGTATCTCTTTGCACCCATTTATACTTGCTTTTGTGGTGAAAATGGGAGAAAATGCACTTAAACTCACTTTTAATGGAGATTCATATGATTGTCGGTAAAGAACAGATAAGTGCATGTATTAAGTCTCCCATCAAGTGCTTAAAGTCAATGGAGAAGAAATATAGGTTTAACGGATGACTCGGGACATCAAGAGACCAAGAAATGCCAAAACAAGAGAAAACCTACTGGTAGAAGTTGGTCAAAACCTACCGGTAGAAGTTGGTCAAAACCTACCGGTAGGTTTAGTACACTGGATGTCTTCTACTGTAGCCTTTGCCAAAACCTACCGGTAGGTTTCATGGAGGAGGAAGAGAGAGAAGATGAATGGTTGGGAGAAGAATGGAAGAGGCAATGCTTGGCCTGTGTTTGCTTATAGCAGTACCCATACCCCTTCCAATCATAGAAACTCAGTTCTCAAAGACCAAGAGGGGGGTATGGACGAATCTTGACCAAGTTTTTACAGAATAATTCAGATTTTTAGTTTTTACAGAATAATTCAGATTTTTACGCAAGTTTAGAGAGAGAAGCTCAAGGAAGAAGATGAAGTTTTAGAGAAGAAAGTTAGGTTTTTGCATTTCTTCCACCATTTTAGTTGTAGTAAGCTCTAAATCACTTGTAATCTTTACATCTTGCACTTTAATCTCATTTATTTCAAGTGTATTCAAGTCTAGCTACATGTTCTTGTATTTCCATGTTCACATTTGGGTTTTTCTTTCCAAGCTTTCCATTTGGGTATGAAATGAAATTTACTTTTGTAGTTTAATTTCTCCTTGCAACAATATAAGTTTTAAGCTTTATTTCACCACCATGTCTCTTTACATTTTGTATGTTCTTGCTTTGAATATGGGTAGCTAATCTTTTAGTTGACTAATCCAAGGGAAATTTCTTCTTGGGTATGCTAAATCAACTCTCCCCTATTATCCTCGTAGTATAAAGTGTTTGTTTTGTCTAGGTTCAGTGCAGACTTTGTTGTGAGCTCTTGATACACCGTAGACTTGTCACGGGGTATACTTGAGCCTACACCTCCACTTTAGTCTCTCACTTCCTACGAATCAATCAAACACCTAGGCACCATTTGTTGAATGAATTCAGTTGATTTGGCATTCCCATTGGAATAACCTCTTTGGATTAGCCAACCTTATTTTCTTGTATTTTATCAAAACTTCACTCACCAAAACACAAAACTCACAAGATTTTACACTTTTCATTTCTCTACAAATCACCCTTCACTACAATTCGAACTTCCTTCCCTGAGGAGATGACCTTGGAATACTCAATTCCAAGTAAAACACGACATTTCAAGTCTCTCTTCGCTTGGGGAGCACTTTTGCACACACACATTTTCATTCCAACACACGATTTGCCCCATTTCTAGCATCGAACCTAAGGAAGAGTAACACTCACCTTATCATATAATCCATATACACATTCGAGGGTTCGTGTTTGGAGATTAGGGTGAACGCAATCAAGCACCAGCCTGTAGGAGGCCAAAATTTATCTCTGGCTAGACTAGGAGTAAGTCTTTTAGATCTCCATCACTCCCCCTTAACTCCTCTGACTGCCAAGGGTGCTAAGGAGAAAGGTGTTAACCTGGAGGCTGTATATAATGAGGAGATCATCCTCCTAGATGCCTCCTTAGTTAACCTTGACACTCCATTTTCCTGTTCCAAGAGCAAGGGCAAGGGAAAAGCTACGGAGACCACTGAATAGATAAGGAAAGCGTTCTCCGGCACCTACTGGAGGTTATGGTACCCCTACCACTAACATGTGGAATAGTGTGGAGGAGGCCATGGAAAAACTTCATGAGTTGGTGTATGAAGAGGATCTCAAAGCCACCTTCGACCTGGGACTTGGCTAGGTGATCAAGAACCTAGCCTTAACCATTAGAAAGGTAAACTTTGAACTTCCTTTCTTTTTTCTACTTTAGATGCTTTGCTCTTTGCCTTACATCATTATTGATCCACTTTTCTTCTGGCCTATCTCACTATTTTGACCTTAGCCTCTCTTATTCCCCCTTGGTGGGAGGAAGAGCTTTGAAGAAAAGATCAACGCTCTAGGTGCCAAGCTTGATTAGAGACCTAGCGAACTGCTGTTTGAGCAGGGGAAACCTTGGAAGAGATGAAAAGGTACGAGAAAACAACGGTTGCTTTGCTCGAAGCCAAATGGAAGATTGAGGATCTCAAAAAGAACAACAACGAGCTCGATAGAAGGTTGTTTGCTTCTGATGAAAAAGTTGTCAAACTTTCGAAAAAGATCATAGACCTTGAAAGCGAGGTGACCATTCTTTCTAACAAAATTGCCCATATCTTTTCTGCCTCGATGTCTGCTAGTGACACTGATGTCAAAGAATACTAGGACTCCAAGGAGTTCAAAAAGGAAGTCTTAGAGTACTGGATTGATGGCTTTGAAGAGTTAAGGACGCGTGCTTCCAAGGAGTATCCAGATCTAGACTTCTCCAATTTCAAACCCGTTGATGCTCAAGCCTCTGTGCTTGAAGGGGGAAAAGGAGAGGAGGATGGAGAAGAAGTAAGTAGTAAAGATATAGTCCCTGCTAAAGAGGGCGTTGCCGCAAAAGTTAATACAACCTTAGTCCTTCGGGTTTGGCCACTGAAACTCTAAGAACTACCACAGAAGTCGATACCAATGCTGCCAAGGAGGTTATTGGAGATGTGGAGAGTATTGAGATTGGAGAATTTCTCTTATTTTTCACAATGGACTTCTTTGTCTTATAAATAGGCTTTCTTTTGCTATTTATACTGTGAGTGCTTTAAGCTGCTAATTAAATCCAAAGGCTCGATTGAACTAGGTGAGGTGCCTTAAGCCGCTAATGAACCTCTCAGGTTCAATCCGAGTTAGGTGAGGTGTCTTAAGCTTCTAATGAACCTTTTAGGTTCAATCCGAGTTAGGCGAGGTGCCTTAAACTTCTAATGAACCTCTTAGGTTCAATTCATGCTAGGCGATGTGTCTTAAGCTTCTAATGAACTCCTCAGGTTCAATTCGAGCTAGGAGAGGTGCCTTAAGTTGCTAATGAACCTCTTAGGTTCAACCTGAGCTAGGCGAGGTGGTTCTCTAATCTTTTTGAACCTACAAAACTAGAATGGATGCTCTTTCAATGTGGCACTAAAATGTATGCGATGTGGCTTAAATTTTTGAGACTTGTAGTGTTGCTAGTTGAAATAACATGTTTATTAATGCTAGCTAAGAGGCTAGAGAAAAATCCTTATTACAATCAAACAAAAAGCATAATTATTGGTAAAACTTCTTCGAGTGTTCTGCATTCCAAGGGTTAGCTATCTTGACTCCCTTCTAAGGTCTCTAGGTGATAAGTTCTAAGCCTCAAGACTTTCAGTACTCGATATGGCCCTTCCCATGTTGCTCCCAATTTCCCTTCTTTGGGATCTTTGGTAACTGAGATTACCTTCTTCAACACAAGTTCGTCTGGCAATAACCCCTATGGCTAAACTTGAGAGTTATAGAACTTGGTCACCCTATTTTGATATACTGCCACCCTCATCTGGGATTCCTCCCATCTCTTTTCTAGCCAATCCAAGTTGTAAGCCAACTGTTGGTCATTATGTGCTGGATTAAATTCCCTAGTTCAGTGAGTGGCCAACCCAATTTCCAATAGGATAACTACTTCAGTGCCAAACACCAAGGAGAATGGAGTTTCCCATGTGGGTGTCCTTACTATGGTCCTATATGCCCACAGGATACTTGGGAGTTATTCTGCCCAAAGCCCTTTAGATTGTTCTACCCTGATCTTAATGCTTTTGAGCAAAGTCCAAATGATTACCTCCGCCTGCCCATTCACTTGTAGATGAATTGGAGAGAAATAGTAATTATGGATTTTAAGCTCAGAACAAAATCTCTTGCACTTTTCATTGTCGAATTGTTTGTCATTGTCACTGATGATGACCACTAGGATGCCAAATCTGCAAACAATAGATTTCCACACAAACCCTTGGATTTTCTATTTGGTGATCGCTGCTAATGGTTCTGCCTCTAACCATTTTGTGAAATAATATACAACAACAACAATAAATTTGTTCTGTCCCTTCCCAATTGGGAGGGGCCTACAATATCAATTCCCCATTAGGCAAACGGCCACGGGCTCAGTATTGGGATGAGCTCTATAGGGGAAACTTTGGCACTAGAACAAACTTCTGATATTTCTCGCACTTCTGTACATAGTTTCGAGCATTTCTCTTCATTCTGAGCCAGAAATTTCCTTGCCTGAGAATCTTTTGGGCAAGGGCATGTTATCCCAGGTGATTTCCACACCATCCTTTATGTATCTCTTTAAGCATGTACGTTGCTTCGTTGGGCCTTAAACATCTAAGTTATGGGAGAGAGTATCCCCTGTTGTAGAGCACTTGGTTGAGGAATGTGTACCTAGCCACCCTCCTTCGAAGCTTCCTGGTTTCCTGGGTAACTTATGGAACAGTTTTGTGTTGTAAGTATGTCAATATCTCATCCAACCAGCTCGACTCTTGATCGACTGGTTGGATTTCAACATTCTGAGTGTTTGGCTTTGGTAGGAATTCTATGGAAATGGTTCTAACCAGGTTATCAGAAAGAGTTGAGGCTAGGGATGCTAGTGAGTCCGCATGAAAATTCTTCGAGCATGGTACCTGGCGATCTCAAAGTGCTTAAAGCCTAACACCATCTTCTTCACAATACTTAAGTATGAGATCTTCTTCATAATCTCCTTGCAATTGCTTTATTACTAGTTGCGAGTCACTATGTACTTTGAGGAATTTTATGCCGAGTAACCCAGCAAGTTATTGTCCTACAATGAGGGGTTCATATTTCGCTTCGTTGTTTAAGGCCTTAAATTCGAAGCGGAGAGCATACTCGATTTTATCCTTTGTTGGGGAGATGATAATTAAACCAAATCCTCCTCTAGATGAATTGGAGAAGCCACCAACATGCATCTGCCATTCTGACCGTTGGAGGTCGATTTCCACCAGCTCGGCTGCCACTAGCTTGGCTGCTTCTTTAGTGAATTATGCTATTAGATCGGTTACCACTTTCCCCTTGATAGAGGTTCATGGTACGTACTGTATATCAAATTCTCTAAGCTTGATGGACCACTTTGCTAGTCACCTATACACATCAGGCTTTTGAAGGATTTGCTGCAAAGGAATATTAGTTATTAGCACAATTGTATGCACCTAAAAACAAGGTCTCAACTTCCCGGAGGCTGTGACTAGTGCAAAGACCACTTTTTCCATTGTAGGGTACCTAGATTCTGCCCCCCCCCCCCCTCAGTGTTCAATTTACGTAGTAAACCGGATGTTGAGCCTTATCTCACTGGTAAACTAAGAGTACACTGGTCGCTTTTGGTGACACTCCAAGATATAAGTACAACTATTCCCCTTATTCTTGTCTAACTAGGAGTGGGAGTTTAATAATATACTCCTTGAAGGCTTTGAAGGTAGCCTCATATTTTAAGCTCCATTTGAATGCATTCCTCAGGACTTTAAAGAAAGGGAGACACTTGTCACTGGCCCTAAAGATGAACCTATTTAGAGTCGCTATTTTCCTTATGATCACTTGAACCTCCTTAGTACTTTCGGGGGGATCTCATGTCAAGTTTGTCGCTAGGTATTTGACCAAATAGGATCGTCCAATTCCTATAGAACTATCAATAAAATACTAAGCGCCTTTGATTTTTTTTTCCAGAACCCCAAAGGCACATTTTGTTGGGTTAAGCTTCACCTTGTACTTCCTGAGTATGTCAAAGGCCCCTCTTAGATGATTAATATGTTCATTGGCCTGGAGGCTTTTGATGAGAATGGCGTCCACGTAAACTTCAGTGGAGCTCCCTATGAGATTTTAGAATATATGGTTAACCAACCTTTGATAAGTAGCTCCTACATTCTTTAGGTCGAAGGGCATTCTTCTATGATAAAGGATGTCTTCTCCTATTCTGGCTCATTCATCATTATCTAGTTGTATCCAGAGAACTCATCCATGTATATGATCACATCGTATCCTGCTCTAGCATCAACTATAACATCAATTCTAGGGAATGAGAGGCAATCCTTTGGGTAAGACTTATTTAAATCCGTGAAGTCAACACATAACCATCATTTTTCACTAGCTTCCTTTACTAGTACTACATTGGCTAACCACTTTGGGTATTGTACTTCTCTTATTGAGCTTGCTTCGAGAGGCTTCACTATCTCCTCCTTAATTGCTCTATTTCACTCAGCGGTGAAATTTCATCATTTCTATCGCACAGGCTTGAAAGCTGGGTTAGTGTTCAACTTGTGCACTACTACTGAGGGATTGATGCCCTCCATGTCTAACTACTTCCAAAAAAAATTATCTTTGTTGGAGCAAAAGAACTCTACAAGTAGCAGCTTCAAAAAAATTTCGAGCATCTTGCCAATGAAGGTAACCTATTTGGATAAATCTCCAATTTAAATAGGTTGATGGTCTTCCGAGCTGCTACTTTGTCGCCTCTTTTGCCTGGAAAATGTAAAAAGATGTGGTACATTGATGTTATCGCCTTCATTAAGTTAAGGCTCGATCACCCTAAAATGACAGTGTAGGCTCCCAAGATGTCCCTTTTGGATGAGATCCTCTATCTGGTCCTTGAGGACTTGGCAATCCTTGATGTTATGGCTATGGTCCCTATGAAACCTATAGCATTTGTCTCTAGACCTCTTACTGGGGTGAGTTCACATCTTTCCTGGCCATTTAAGGACCCTTTTATCCTGAATATGAAAAAGAATCTGCTCGACTGGGGTGTTCAATGGTGTGTACCTGCGAGCCTGCCCGTTTGGAGACCAGGGGCCCATACAATCTCTTGCACTTATGCGTTCAATTAGATTCTTTTTTGGACTACTTGCCCTTTCCCCCTACCTGATTGTTCATGTGTCTTTCTCTCCTCGTGTTTGTCCTCTTGGTTCCTCCAAACGAGAAGGGTATCTTCAGCATTCATGTGGCTTTGGGCTCTTGATAGGAGCTCGGTCATACTACGGGGTGGATCTTTGGAAAGGGAGACAAGGAATTAGGATGGTTGAAGACCTCCTATGAAAGCATTAAGGGCTACTTTATCATCCACATTTTTGATTTGAAGTCACTCTATGGTGAATCTACTGACAAAGCTTCTAAGTGTCTCATTCTTGGTCTGCTTTATGTTTAAGAGGTAGGTGGGAGGCCCTTTGTGTGATTGGCCCCCAATAAAGTGTGAGATGAATGATGTGCAGAGCTCTCCAAATGAGCTGATAAGACTGGGTTTTAGCTTATTGAACTAATGCCTTGTAGTTCCTTTGAGAGTCGTCGCAAAAGCCCTACACATATTTGGTCTGGAACACTATGGAGCATCATTCGAGACTTGTAAGTTTCCGAGTGATCAAGTGGGTCTTTTATTCCATCAAAACTTTCAATTGCTGACATTTTGAATCTCTTTAGGATAGGATAATTTGACAAATCTGGAATGAAGGGCGACTCTATGTATTGAACCAACATTTCTATGGCCTCTGGGACCCGAGCTTTCACTACAAGATGTTACCTAGCTTGTTATTAACCTTATGGAATTTTCGTTCCCATCGTCGTTGACTTTTGGCCGAATGACCTCATTTTGGCTATGTTCTTCATTTTCATGAGTGTCATCTCCATGCTCTCGGATCTAGGACAGGTCCTTTTCTGGGTGTTGCTGGGTAGTAAGAAGTTGAAGAATTTGTTGGTTCTGACGAACCAGTACACTGTTATCTCTAGCTTTTTAACCCTTGTTGTTTCCTTTTTTGGAGGTGCTGCATTCCTCTAGTCCACTAGATGCAATCTTGGGTGTTCATTATCGTGGGTTTGATCCTTAACAGGATCCTTTGACTTTGTGATGACCATCAGATCCAGAGTCTCGTTAATAGGTTTTGGAATTGGAAAACTTTGGTTTCGCATAAACGGCGCCAATTGTTGATAGTGAAAAACGTTCATCAAGCTCCAACCGTCTTGGTGAGTTCAAGTGGTGCTTTGGCCACCCAAAAGATTCATTGCAAAGGCAAGTTAGAGACCGGAGGGACTCCGGAGGTCGACCCTCAAATACTTAAGTTAGAGAGAGAATTGAAGACAGCTAAATTTGTCACTAGAGTTGGATTTACTTACCTCGCTTATCTCCATGGACTCACTCTTTATAGGCCATTAGCGGATTCCCCTCCACTTATTTGAATTATCACGGTTCTAATAATGCGACGAGGACTCACCCTTTATTGGAATGGAAAACCTTAGCTGAGTTGAACTAGTCAAAGTCAATTGTGTGGATCTCTTCCAAGTTATGAAGATGACTTGCTCCTCTAGAGAGCTGGAGAGCTACAACTCGTCCTTACGGGCTGGCGAGCTTGGACTTTAATGAGTCTCTTGCCAAAAACGCCAATATTAGTGGTTATGATTTATGTCTAAATTATAAAATTTGATATCGAATTGAAAAATTAAGATGCAATTGAGTCAAAGTATAGCTTAAGTCAAACTTTTGACTCAATAGGCCTATTTGAGTTGCAATTTAATATTTAAGTGTAACGATCATTATGGTATCGAAGGAAGTATCGTACAAAAAATAAGACTTTTTAGAGGTTTGAATTGTAATTATTTTCAGGTTTAAGTTGTAATTTAAATAACTTGATGGATTATAAAATATTGTGATGTACGATAAAAACTAATAACTTTGAATACTTGGATAATATAAGTGTTGGTTGGTTGAGAGAAAAAATGATTTTTCTCTTTTTTAGAATAATAAACCTGCCAACCTGTATGGTGCATCAGCACTCAACAGTTATTTTGTGTGATGAGTTTCAAAGTGAACGTTGAGTTGAGAACAACCCAGAAGAGAAACCAAATTCTATTGGTTAGCTTGACCTGCATCACCACCACTCATGCTAAAAATGGTGATCGGATCCAATTAGGGAGAACTTTATCAGGTGATGACATACTCATAAAGTCATGACCAAAATCCAAACAACCACCGCCCTAGTCAAATCACATTGTGAACTGTAGTATTATGAGGATTGCTTTTTCCTCGAACTTGTTCAACCTTGAAAAGGGTGACACTCTCTCTATTCCCTCTCCCCCACTCCCTTCTGTCTTCTCTCTCTCTCTCTCTGCAAATGAGATCATCAGTTAATTAACCAGAGTTAACACCACTAATTTTAGAGTAATGCAAAATTGACCAAAAAAATCAGAGTTAACACCCTATTTTTTTTTTGTTAATCTTTGTTTTTTGCCTCATTTTTTTATCATTACTAAGTTGTTAAGCATTCCAAACTTTTCTCATTCTTTACCTGACGTGTCAGCCAAAGATTGGATACCAGGTGCTATCCCCTATTTTGATACACAAACAGAAGGAGTATTTTTGATATATTTGGAATTTTTGAGGATTATTCCACAGTTATTAAAAAAAATCAGGGATGTTGATGTAATTTAGCCGGTAAGAGACAAGAACCTACGAAACGAAAATGTTGCCACCTGAGAATGCTCATTGAAGGCCATGATATGCCTCTGCAAATTGCATGGGAAAGTTCATGAAGCCCATAATTCAAGCCCATGGGCTGTTTTTCTTACCCTTTTTTTTTCCTTCCTTATTTTGATTTTTCTTTCATCTCTTTTTATTTATGGAAGTTGTTGGGGGCACAACTCATTCTTTAACAAGACACATGCATGCTAAAAGACACTTATAGCCCTCAAAATGTAACTTTGAAAGGAAAACATTAAATTGGCTGAAAGTTTTTGGAACCAATTTAAGCATATGGAAAGAAATTGTTTTTCCTTGTCGAAAAGTCTTCAGATGGCTTAAAAGTTAATGAATTAAATTGTATTTTTTTTGTAGAGAAAAGGTTTGGGAACATTTTTTATAAATTTTTTATTTTTATTTTGTTCGTTTGGACTAGGTCTTTTTTTTTCAATTGTAATCATATATAATAATATACTTATGCACGTATATGTTACAATGTAATTAGATTATTTGTACAAAATAGCAACTAAATCTTCTTTTATTTTTTGAAAAAATTAATTTTTTCTATCACTTAAGAAATCACTATCAAAAATGAAAAATAAAATACTTTTAATATGATTTTAAAGAATTAAAATGAAACTTGAATATTAGAAGAAACTTTGGAGCTATTATTTTATTCATTTTATCAAGAATTGGTCGATTTTACTAGATAGAGAGGGAAACTCAAACCTAAGTTGTTAGTGTTCTCGAATGTGGTATTTTACTACATTGACATAGTTGTAAATAGGGACAGAGGCAAAAATTTATCGTTCGTAAATGAAAATTCATCCTAATATTCAATACACGTGGTAGAAAAAAACACTTAATCAATTTCCGGCACTTACAATCTGAAAAAGGTATGCAATAACATATCTCGAAATATTTTGATCAAGCGAATTTGTTAAAGCAATGAAATATCCATACATATAGGCATGTTTGGATGGTTTTGGGGAAGAGTGATTGGATTGACTTTATAAAACCTTTTCAAATTCAAACCCCACTTTTGGATACATGGGATTCATCCATATTCTTATTTGGTAAATAACATATATATATATATATCTGTGTGTGTGTGTGTGTAAGACCCATGAATTTATTATAATTATTAACACACATTTGTTTTATAAATAATTATATTATCCATTGGTCAATACAATCTATATTAATGTTTGTTTAATTACATATAGGAATAATTGGGGGTTAGAATGTGATTTGGTAGATATGATATTTTATTAGGGATAAAAGAGTTATTCGATGTAGTTAACCTAAGCTATGATATATAAAACACCCCCCTCCCCCTCACTTGGGTTTGCCTAAC
The DNA here is from genome assembly GCA_951799425.1 of Ilex aquifolium. NCBI lineage: Eukaryota > Viridiplantae > Streptophyta > Magnoliopsida > Aquifoliales > Aquifoliaceae > Ilex > Ilex aquifolium. The sequence continues at coordinate 15,162,453 of OX637393.1, read as the reverse complement.
ATCATGTATGTGAGTTTAATACATTGAGTCAATTTACAAGCTAGGATATGAATTTTAAATTTACAAGTACTAATTAAACACGAAATTATAATATCTACTGAACTATTTTTCTTAAAACTCGTTCTGAATTCCCCCAAACTAGGTAAACAAACAAGCCCATATTGTTGCATGCGATAGCATGAATTAAAAACTCTGGGAAAGTAAATTTTTCAGAGAAATAAAATATGCATACGTATATTTATATGCATGGACAAAGTTTGAAGAAGACTACGATACCAAAAGTATTGAAATTTATATTTTTTTGAGATCAAGTTATATATTTTTGAGGTAGAAGTTACAACTAAAAAAGTGATAAAAGTTATAATTTCTAAAGATAAATTTTTTTTTTTAGGTCAAATTTCGTATTTTAAAGATGGAGTTATATCTTTTAAGGTAGATTTACAATTGATCAAAAATATTTATGATTGATCATAAAATTATCTCAAATAATCGTAATTTTACTTTTAAAAAATATTACTTGATCTCAAAAAATAATAACTTACGATACAATATAAAAAAACACTTTGGTACATTAAAACTACTCAAGTTTGAAAGTTCTTTTGCACGTTGAGGGTTCTTCTCCCTCCTCTTGTTATTTTTCACGTTCTTTTTGCATATTTGAAAATATTTTGAGAAAAAAAATGGGGTATTTTCTGATATTTCTGTAAATTGATTGAAAATTTTGTCAACATTGGAGTAACTAAACCAGTGCAGTCCCCAAGTTTGCCCCCCAAGAGTCTAATCTCAGGTGTCATTAAATAAAATTATTATTTGCATGTTGCTTTTGCCACGTGGCAATACCCCCCCCCGCATTGCCACGTTCACAAAGACAGGTCTAGATTCTTGCAATTACTAGTAGATGGCGGGCGAATAGAATGTGAGACACCATGTGAACTGACCTTGACTCTACAGTTGTGGACCCCATCACATGGTCATGACCAGACATCCATTAACTAGTGGCCTCCATTTAACAGTCATATCATCAGCCCAACAGAAAACAGCACTTGTCATGTTTTTTTACGTTTTGTTCGGTTAATTTGTCCCGCCACGTGTCATACTTATATGGAGTGTGTACTCTATTGATGTCCAGGGTTGCATCCCAACGAAATTTATAATTAAATAAAAATTTTATTCAAAGAATTCAGTTCTGATTTGATAAGATTAACAAGTTACCAAGTAAAATCATGTTAGAATTGATCTTTAATTGTTAGAATCAATTTGGTAAACAAAATTAGACCATATAATTGATCGGTTCAAGTCAGAACAACACTCAAGCCTCTAACTTAAAAGGGGTATTTAAGTAGCAAAATGGACGAGTTATAAATTTTGATATTTTGAATTCGAATTTTGGTAATTTTTTAGAGTTAGATCATGAAAAATTTATCCCTCATGAATATGCTAGTCTCGGCGTGAATAGTCTGTCTTTAACCGGACTGAGAAGGAAATTAATCGATGTGCACATTAATTGACTCAAATACACATGACCATTAAACTAAAAAATAAAAAAAATCTCAAGCCAATGGATATGATAGGATGCGTCAACTGATACATCACTACACTTTTACTTGGCACATATCATAATAATGAACAAATATACCTTCTTTTAGATGGGAGAGGCTATGGTATCCAATGGTCAAAATGCGATACGGTATCAAAAAAAATGTGTGACCCTCAAATTTTGTGATTAAATATTAGAAAGTTACTAACTAAATGTGTGGTAACTTTACCAATAAAAGTTGTACCATTTTTTCTAAAGATTGTAACCTCAGTCGTCTTTTTTTTGTGGTACTTTTACATTTATTAGTTGTAATCTAACCTTAAATAGTTGTAACTTCATATCCAAATGTAGTAATTTTACCATAAATAGTTATAATCTCACTTTCAAATATAGTAATTTTACTTTTAATTGTTGTAACCTTACCTAAAAAGTTTGTACCTCACCTTTAAATGTGATAATTTTATCTTAAGAGTAATAACTTTGTCTTTCCAAGTAGTAACATTACATTTAATAGTTATGATTTATCATGATTAATTAAGATCGATCTCAATGCCATTTTTTTTTTTTGCGATTCCACTCAATTAGGATCGATCATGATTAATTAAGATCGATCTTAATGCCAATTTATTATTATTAATTTTTTTTTGCTATTTCATTCAATTAAGATCGATCATGACTATATGAGATCGAACTTTTTTTTTTTGCCGAACTGGTTCCGATCCTATATTTAGTTACATTAAATTGACATGTAATTTTATGAAATTAATTTTTAATTTTATCCAACTAACACTCAATTCATCAAAAATAACATTAAATTGACCTTCAATTGTATTAAATTAACATTCAAAATTATAAATTATAAATTCTTAAAGTTAACATTAATTTAAAATTCATAAAATGTTAATTAATTTTATGAAATTAGATATCAATTTAATGTAACGAAATAGGATCAGGACCAATTCAGAAAAAAAAAAAAAAAAAAGTTTGGCTAGTCCTGATCGATCCTATTTAATTAGAACCACCAAAAATTTAGTTTGTTCCCAATTTTTGGACCATCAAATGCATTAAGATCGATCTCATATAGTTATAATCGATCTTAATTGAGTGGAATAGCAAAAAAAAAAAAAAAAAATTGGCATTGGGATCGATTTTAATTAATCATGATCAATCATAACTATTAAATGTAATGTTACTACTTGTAAATACAAAGTTATTACTCTTAAGATAAAGTTATCACCTTTAAAGGTGAGGTACAAACTCTTTAGGTAAGGTTACAACAATTAAAAATAAAATTACTATCTTTAAAAGTGAGGTTATAACTATTTATGGTAAAATTACTACCTTTGAATATGAAGTTACAACTATTTAAGGTTAGGTTACAACTAATAAAGGTAAAAGTACCACAAAAAAATGACGACTGAGGTTACAATCTTTAGAAAAAATGGTACAACTTTTATTGGTAAAATTACCACACATTTAGTTAGTAACTTTCTAATATTTAATGACAAAAATTGAGGGCCACACATTTTTTTTCGGTACCGTACCACATTTTGACCATTCGGTACCATAGCCTCTCCCCTTTTTGAGTCTCAAAACTCCTTATTTTACCATAACTTTACTAGAATCTCAATCTCGTTTTTACTTTATTGTAATTTTTAGTTGTAAAAAAATAATTCTTCTGCATTATACTCTACTCCATATCCTCCAAAAAAAAAAAAATTTGGGGAAGACCAAAAAGTGGTCAATCCCTTTTCTTTTGGGAGTGTTATTCTATCCACTTTAACTTTAATTTCTTAGATTACACAAGAATTATTTCATTGTTATTTATTTTGATTGCAATAGTTATATTTTCTATTAGTAATAGTGATCCACTGCTACATATGACTAAAAAAAAGTTGGCTCAGTAATAGAGAGTTTTAAAATTTTAAAATAAATATTAAGTTACTAGAGGTGAATAAGAACAAATGTATTTTAAGGTTTCTTAATTTGGGTTTTTTTTTTGTGGGGGTGGAGGAAGCTACCTGGGAACCAGAGCTAGAAATGGGAGAACAGTACCCTCATTTGTTCTCTACTTAAGGTAAGTTTCGAGGATGAAACTTTCTTTAAGGGGGGTGGATTGTAAAGCCCCACATTCTTATCTTTATATAGTAACGTAATTATTCTTGGAATGCTAATATATGTGATGATGTATGCATAAACTATGTAGATTGTAAGAGTAGAAATAAAAACGTAAGGCAAGGTAATAGAGTATGTAGTAGAAGTTAGAAAGTATTCTGAAGTGAAAGCACACTTTAGAGAAAATTTGGGTAGAAAAAATTTTGGACACTGCCTAATATTTGGACCATAACTTTTTATCCTGATGTCCATTTGATTTGAAATTTTGACAGTAGATAATATACTTCCAGGTCTACAAAATAATATTTCAAAAAAATTTCCAAATTGACCTCTAAATAGGTCAAAACTTCACTGGAAGTTTCAGAAAAAACTGGGAGGACGTTTGAACGTGAATAGACGTTCGAACGACCGTGAGTCCCAGTACTTTGGTTTCTGTAGAGCTCTGATGGAAATGAAAAAGTACTGGGAGCAACCAACGTTTGAATGCCAAAGTGAGATTCGAACGTGAATCAATAATTTGCACTATTGACGTTCGAACGTGAGTTACGAATTCTGACTTTCAGATTCGCGCACAGGGGACCTTTTCACCCCCTATAAATACTTAAGGAAACCTCCATTAGCCTCATTTCAACATTTCTAACCCTAGAAAGGCTTAGAGAGGAAGAAAGAAGGGGAAAAACTAGAGATCAAGTGTTGATTCAAGTTGGGAAAGATCAAATCTTCAAATTCTTCACACAAAACTAAGGAAGAAGGTAGGGGTTTCTTCTCACTCTTGTCCATTGAGGCTAGGATGTATATATATGTATGTTTTAACTCTCAATCCTATATATATGATATGAAATCATAATTTCTTGATGCTCTTGAAAATATTGCCATGTTTTGAAGGAAGCTATGGTGGAATAGATATGAAATCTCTTTCTCTTGTCTTGAAAACCCTAGTTTTCAAGAAAAATGAGTTTTTCTCTTAATATTCATTTGTTTTTGATTTCAAAACTCTAGTGCTTTGTATTGAACAATAAAATTGTATTTTTGACGATCTTTTACATATTTTCTTAAATTGTTCTATTGGAATAATACATGTGAAATTTAGCGATTTTTGATTTACTTGTGATTTGAGAAATTGGTTGGTATTGTATCTCTTGTGTGGATGTTTGGATGAACATGGATGGCCGTTGACTGGCTATCGTAGAGTGGGCAGATGCGTTTCTTACTCTGTGCGGGTTTGAATTTTTCCTACCACTCGTAGTGGGGTTGGTGCCTTGTGAGGACCAAATCACTATTCGCTCACGTGGTACCGAGACAACGTGTTAGTATATTATTCCTGGGTTGGATTCGTCACTGCCAATGCGTTGGTATACGCCCTTCATAAAGTTGTGTATCCTTGCGAGGATTGAGTGTGTGTGTGTGGGCTAGGATATTCTCGATGTGTTTATTCATGTGAGATCATGTATCATACCTGAGATACAGAGATACATTGTGGGTAATTGTATATTGTGGTATACAGATACCAATTGTGGTTTGAGATACATTGTGGGATATGGTACAAATGATGGGTTATTGTTTATTGTTGGAAAGATACAATTGTTGCAAATAGTTTATGGTTGGAATTGGTTATTGTTGGGAATTGGTTTTATTTCTTCATTTAAATTATTGTTATTGCTTACACTTGAGATCGGATGAATTGTTACCGTTTTCTTTCAAAAGTTATATATGATATTTGTAAAATGAGACCGACTTGTTTTATATGTTTTCTAAACCTTGTTCGAGTTTGAGAGGATTTTCCTGCAGAGCTTAGTGCTCACCCTCTACAATCAACATTTTCAGATTTTGGTTTAGAGGAAGAGCTCGGAGTTGAGAAGCAGGTAGCTTGGGAAGCTCAATTGGATGGAAGTGTGGATCCCGAGGGGGATGTCTAGAGTTAATCTCTTTATGTCCTAGACTAGGAGATGCATTTTGAGATAATGTTCATGTAAATATTTTCTTTATTCCGCTGCAAGATTAAGTTTGACTTTTAGATGTAATTGTCATAGTTTGACATATTCTTTTGGGATGTAATGGCCATGGTTTGGCTTATTCTTTTGGAAGATGCTACAAATATTATGTATGATGAACGAAACTTTCTTTATTTATGGATTTTATTAGTTGCTCTCATGATGTGAATGATTTTAGATAGTAATGCCGTCCAATGTGGATTTTGGGGCGTTATAAGGTTTGGTATCAGAGCCTAGGACTTAGGTCTTACATGGGAGCGGTAGGTTATGAATTACCATTAGAAGAAGTAGGACTAGGTTTAAGGAATTGTTGATTTAAATTTTACACAAGTCTTATGCTTTAGATTAAAGTGATAGCTAGGGTGTCTTGTACATCAAGGAAACTAAATTGTGAATTGATGCGCAGGATGAAGGGTAGACGTGGACGTGGTCGTGGAGGTCAAGCAAACCCACCACCACCACCACCTCTAGATGCCATGAATGCCATTTAACAATGCCTAAGGGAGCTAACCACTCTGGTACAACACCAGAATGTAAATAACAACCACAACGGTGGGGTTCATCCCTTACCTCAGGAATCGGGCAACGGGGACGAAAACCGAAAGATGATAGTTTTTCGAGAATTTTTGAGGCAACGCCCACCTACTTTTCAAGGAAGCTCTCACCCCTTGGATGCAGATAAGTGGATTCACCGGGTGAGGAAGATCTGTGATGGCATGGGAGTTGTCGAGGATTTGCGGGTTGGCTTGGCTACGTACCTGTTAGAGGAGGCAGATTATTGGTGGGACTTGGTGAAGAGAAGGAGGAACACTGATACGCTTACCTGGGAGGAGTTTGATCAAATCTTCCAAGACAAGTACTTTCCTGAATCGGTCAGGGACAGGATGAGTACAGATTTTCTTGCTCTATGACAGGGTAGCATGACGGTGACAGAGTATGAGAAGAAGTTTAATGAGCTATCCCGCTATGCCACGGAGTTCATATCTACTAAGGCTAGAAGGGGCAAACGATTTGAGTAGGGCTTGAGGCTTAACATCAGGGGGAAGCTTGTGGCTCATAAGATCTGGGACTATGGGGATCTTGTTGACAGAGTGGCACTGGTGGAGAGAGACACGGAGGACAACCAGCGGCGACAGAACTTCGCGAGGGGAGGTCCAATCCGGACTGGTGCTAGCAGCAGTGGAGTGGAGAGGGTGGCACCATACCATCGCCCAGACCAGGTGGTTGGATAGAGACTTCAGACAGTTCGAGGATATGGGGTTACTCAGGAGAGAGCAGGCATTGACCCGCATCAATGCTTCGCATATGGAGGTTTCGGGCACTACAAAAATAACTGTCCATCATTTTTAACAAAGACCAATCAAGCAGTAGGACAAGTAAATGCAAACAAGCCACCACTACAAAAGCCACTATAGCAGGGGCCGTTAGGAGCTCTAGCCCCAGGCAGTGCCAATCAGGGAAGAGTGTTTGCTTTGACCCAACCGGAGGAAGACGTTTCCAATGCAGTTGTGGAAGGTATAGTTATTCTTTATAATTCTTGGGCCCAAATTTTATTTGACCCCGGTGCTACTCATTCATTCATACGCACTACATATGCTCTTAATTTGGGATTGGACTTTGAGAAGCTAGAACATGCCTTGAGTATTGACATGCCTACGAGAGAACGGTTGGATACTAGAAGAGTGTGTAGAGATTGTGTTCTTCGAATTGGGGAGCAAGAATTAATTGTAGATTTGGTTGCATTAGACATGAAGGGCTATGACATAATATTTGGGATGAACTTGTTGTCCACTTTCCGTGTGGTAATGGATTATTTTCGTAGATGGATTTCATTTCAATTACCGGGAAGGGTAGTTTTCAGTTTCATGAATGATCGAAATTCTTCCCACCCATTTCCCACTACGGGCAATAGATTCTTGAAAGCTAAGGCGGGGAGCCATTTGAGTTTCTTGGCCAGCTTAATGGGAGATGATCGGGATAAATCCCATTCAGACATGGTGTTAATAGTGTCAAACTTTCCGGATGTCTTCCCAAATGAACTACCCGAGTTACCCCCATAGAGAGAAATAGAGTTTACGATTGATCTCTATCCGAGAACCGAGCCCATATTCATTGCTCCCTATCGGATGACACATTTGGAGTTGAAGAAGCTAAAGAAGCAGTTGGACCATCTGTTGGCTATTGGGTTTATCCGCTCAAGCACTTCACCTTGGGGAGCCCCGGTCCTCTTTGTGAAGAAGCATGACGAAACACTTCGCTTATGCACAGATTACCGAAGGTTGAATCGGGTGACAGTGAAGAATAAATATCCATTGCCACGAATTGATGATTTATTAGATCAGTTGAGAGGTTCTAAGTATTACTCCAAGATTGATCTTCGCACAGGGTACCATCCATTGCGGATCAAGGAAGAGGATATTCCTAAGACAGCTTTTCGTACCCGGTATGGTCATTTTGAATATACGGTAATGCTGTTCGGACTGACAAATGCTCCTGCAGCCTTCATGGATTTGATGCACAGGGTATTCCGGCTGTATCTAGATCAGTTTATTGTGTTTATTGATGACATATTAATCTATTCACGGACACAAGGGGAACATGAGCACCATCTTTCGGTAGTGCTACAAACGTTGAGAGAACATAAGTTATATGCTAAGATGAGTAAATGCGAGTTCTGGATAAAGGAAATGAAATTCCTTGGCCATGTTGTGTCAGAACAGGGTGTACCTGTTGACCCCGCAAAGATTGAAGCCATGATGAAATGGGAACCACCGAGTAATGTGACTGAAGTACATAGTTTCCTGGGATTAACATGTTACTACCGGAGATTTGTGGAAAGGTTCTCAAAACTAGCGATGCTAATAACTCGCCTTACGAAGAAGGGGGAAAGATTCTTGTGGACTCAAGAGTGCGAACTAGCCTTTCGCACCTTGAAGGAAAGATTGAAAACAGCTCATGTCCTTATTATTCCGAGTAGTGGGGAAGGATATGATGTCTACACCGATGCTTCGTTACGAGGCTTGGGATGTGTGCTAATGCAGGGAGGTAATGTAGTTGCTTATGGCTCGAGACAACTTAAGATTTATGAGCAGAACTATCCCATTCATGACTTGGAGCTTGCCGCAGTGGTTTTTTCTCTTAAGTTGTGGAGGTGTTACTTGTATGGAGAAAAGTTTCAAGTATTTTTTGATCATAAGAGCCTCAAGTATATATTCACACAAAAAGACTTGAATCTTCGACAAAGAAGGTGGATTGAATATCTAGAGGATTATGATTTCACACTCAACTACCATCCGGGGAAGGCTAATGTAGTCATAGACGCACTTAGGAAAAAGTCTCGGGGTGAAATCAATGTTTTTGCTGTTAATAGGTGGAAGATGATTGATGCTTTGGAGGAATTTGATCTATTGGTGGATAGACAGGGGGATCGACCATGCTTGCTTAATCTTGTAGCTCAACCAATTCTCCGAAAAAGAATTGTGGAGTTGCAACGATTAGATACCGAGTTGGAAGCTATCCGAGATAGATTGGAGATAAATGAAATTGTTGAGAATTGGTCGATACATAATGATGAGTTACAATTTCGTGGAAGACTATGTGTACCAAACAATGACCAAGTAAGGGAAGAAGTGTTGGGTGATTGACATCGTTCAAAATTCTCCATACATCTGGGTAGTACTAAGATGTATAGAGACATGAATCGTCAATATTGGTGGAAATGGATGAAACAAGACGTGGCTAAGTACGTTGTAAAGTGCGCGGTGTGTCAGCAGGTGAAGATTGAGCATCAAAAACCCGGAGGATTACTATAGTCCTTGCCTATTCCAGAGTGGAAGTGGGATCACATCACCATGGATTTCGTGTCTGGCTTTCCACGGACTTCACGAGGGCATAATGTCGTATGGGTCATTGTAGATAGACTCACCAAGTCCGCTCGTTTCTTGAGTATGAAGACCACTGACACTTTAGAGACCTTGAGCAAGCTTTATATTCGCGAGATTGTTAGATTGCATGGAGTTCCACTCTCTATTGTATAGGATCGTGATTCTCGTTTTGTGGCGCAATTTTGGCAAAGTCTACAACGAGTTATGGGGACAGAGTTGCACTTTAGCACCGCCTTTCATCCTTAAACGGATGGCCAATCCGAGAGGGTGATACAAGTTTTGGAGGACATGTTACGAGCTTGTGTGTTGGACTTCAAGGGAAGTTGGAGTGATCATTTGTCGTTGGTGGAGTTTGCATATAACAATAGTTTTCAATCTAGCATTGGCATGGCACCTTATGAGGCATTATATGGGAGACCTTGTAGGTCTCCGACTTGTTGGTTGGAAGCTGGAGAGAGTAGCTTGTTTGGACCAGAAATTGTTCGGGAGACTACAGAGAAAATTCAACTCATCCAGGAGAGACTACGCACGGCACAAAGTAGACAGAAAAACTATGCGGATAAAAGAAGAAGACCATTGGAATTCCAAGAAGGGGACTATGTGTTCCTCAAGGTGTCACCCAAGAAAGGAGTGTTTAGATTTGGCAAGAAAGGAAAATTAGCTCCAAGATATACCAGACCATTTGAAGTGATCAAAGTTGTGGATAAAGTGGCGTATCAACTTCGGTTACCAGCCCAGTTGTCAGGGGTACATGACGTGTTTCATGTTTCAATGTTAAGAAAGTGTCAATCGGATACAACACATGTCGTGGATTTGGAGGATATTGAAGTTCAAGATGAACTCACATATGAAGAACTACCGGTGAAGATTCTCGATACCAAGGAGAAGGTGCTTCGCAATAAAGTCATCCAACTAGAGAAAGTCTTGTGGTAACATCATGGGGTGGAGGAAGCTACCTAGGAACCAGAGCTGGAGATGCGAGAGAAGTACCCTCATTTGTTCTCTACTTAAGGTAAGTTTTGAGGACAAAACTTTCTTTAAGGGGGGTGGATTGTAAACCCCCACATTCTTATCTTTATATAGTAACGTAATGATTCTTGGAATGCTAATATATGTGATGACGTATGCATAAACTATGTAGATTGTAAGAGTAGAAATAAAAATGTAAGGCAAGGTAATAGAGTATGTAGTAGAAGTTAGAAAATATTCCGGAGTGAAAGCACACTTTAGAGAAAATTTGGGTAGAAAGAATTTTGGACACTACCTAGTATTTGGACCATAACTTTTTATCTTGATTTTCGTTTGATCTGAAATTTTGAAAGTAGATAATAGAATTCCAGGGCTACAAAATAATATTTCATAGAAATTTTCCAAATCGACCTCTAAATAGGTCACAACTTCACTGGAATTTCAGCAAAAAATGGGAGGACGTTTGAACGTGAATAGAAGTTCGAACGACCATGAGTCCGAGTACTTTGGTTTTTGCAGAGCTCTGATGGAAATGAAAAAGTACTGGGAGCAACCAACGTTCGAACGCCAAAGTGAGGTTCGAACGTGAATCAATAATTTGCACTATTGACGTTCGAACGCCAAATGACGTTCGAACGTGAGTTACGAATTCTGACTTTCAGATTTGCGCACAGGGGACCATTTCACCCCCTATAAATACTTAAGGAAACCTCCATTAGCCTCATTTCAACATTTCTAACCCTAGAGAGGCTTAGAGATGAAGAAAGAAGGGGAAAAACTAGAGATCAAGTGTTGATTCAAGTTAGGAAAGATCAAATCTTCAAGTTCTTCACACAAAACTAAGGAAGAAGGTAGGGGTTTCTTCTCACTCTTTTCCATTGAGGCTAGGATGTATATATGTATGTTTTGACTCTCAATCCTATATATATGATATGAAATCATAATTTCTTGATGCTCTTGAAAATATTGCCATGTTTTGAAGGAAGCTATGGTGGAATAGCTATGAAATCTTTTTCTCTTGTCTTGAAAACCCTAGTTTTCAAGAAAATGGGTTTTTCTCTTAATATTCATTTGTTCTTGATTTCAAAACTCTAGTGGTTTGTATTGAACAATAAAATAGTATTTTTGATGATCTCTTGCATATTTTCTTAAATTGTTCTATTGGAATTATACATGTGAAATTTAGGGATTTTTGATTTACTTGTGATTTGAGAAATTGGTTGGTATTGTATCTCTTGTGTGGATGTTTGGATGAACATGGGTGGCCATTGACTGGGTATCGTAGAGTGGGTAGATGCGTTTCTTACTCCGTGCGGGTTTGAATTTTTCCTACCACTTGTAGTGGGGTTGGTGCCTTGTGAGGACCAAACTACTATTCGCTCACGTGGTACCGAGACAACGGGTTAGTATACTATTCCTGGGTTGGATTCGTCACTGCCAATGCGTTGGTATACGTCCTTCATAAAGTTGTATGTCCTTGCAAGGATTGGGTGTGTGTGTGGGCCAGAATATTCTCGATGTGTGTATTCATGTAAGATCATGCATCATACCTGAGATACAGAGATACATTGTGGGTAATTTTATATTGTGGTATACAGATACCAATTGTGTTTTGAGATACATTGTGGGATATGGTACAAACGGTGGGTTATTGTTTATTATTGGGAAGATACAATTGTTGCAAATGGTTTATTGTTGGAATTGGTTATTGTTGGGAATTGGTTTTATTTCTTCATTTAAATTATTGTTATTGCTTACACTTGAGATCGGATGAATTGTCACTGTTTTCTTTCAAAAATTATATATGATATTTGTAAAATGAGACCGACTTGTTTTATATGTTTTCTAAACCTTATTCGAGTTTGGGAGGATTTTCCTACAGAGCTTAGTGCTCACCCCTTACAATCAACATTTTCAGATTTTGGTTTAGAGGAAGAGCTCTGAGTTGAGGAGCAGGTAGCTTGGGCTCAATTGGATGGAAGTGTGGATCCTGAGGGGGATGTCTAGAGTTAATCTCTTTATATCCTAGACTAGGAGATGCATTTTGAGATAATGTTCATGTAAATATTTTCTTTATTCCGCTGCAAGATTAAGTTTGACTTTTAGATGTAATTGCCATAGTTTGGCATATTCTTTTGAGATGTAATGGCCATGGTTTGGCTTATTCTTTTGGATGATGCTATAAATATTATGTACGATTAACAAAACTTTCTTTATTTATGGAATTTATTAGTTGCTCTCATGATGTGAATGGTTTTAGATAGTAATGCCGTCCAAGGTGGATTTTGGGGCGTTACAACTTGTATTTTTCAATGTATCCAAGACCTCCATGTATAGGTATCCAAACATAATAAAGGTAGTATATCAATAAGTGGGGAGTTATAGGCTAATACACTAACACTTACTAATTCCTATTTACTTAGGGTATTAATTGGAGGGGTAAGATTTATCTACTTTATATACAATATATACAATATTTACAACACTCCCCCTTGGATGGCCACTGTGCTAAAATAATATGTCTTGTTAAAACCTTATTAGGAAAACCCTGTGAGAAAAAATCCTACGAAGGAAAAATAATACATATTCAGATGAATCATAGAATAGCGTTGGCGCACTAATACTGCCACATTAAAGCTTTGCTAGGAAAACCCAATGTGACAAAACCTAGACGAAGGAAAAAGAGTACATCACGTATATTGTCTTGTAGCTTGATGTGGATACTGTCCTTGATGAAATTCTCTCCTTGATAAGAAATCAACTGGATGATGGTCACAAACCCAATGCATTTCAATTTCATATACTAATTTCTTGAACATTGATGATGGTAAAGTTTTAGTGAATAGATCTGTAAGATTGTCAATAGATCGTATTTGTTTTACTTCAATTTCATGGCTCTATTGGAGTTCATGAGCGCAGATGAATTTTGACGAAATGTATTTGTTTTTATCACTTTTGATAAACCCTACTTTAATTTGTGCAATACAAGCAGCGTTATCTTCAAATAAGGTTGTTAATGAATCTGTAATCAAAGGGAGTCAGCAAGTATCTCGGATGTGATGGACTACATACCTTAGTCACACACATTCACAGTTCGCTTCATAGAGTGCAAGTATCTCAGAAAGATAAGAAGGCATAGCAATTAAAGTCTGCTTGGTAGATCGACACGAAATCATTGTGTCACCATATGTGAAAGGATACCTAGTTTGTGAACGAGTCTTGTGGGGATCTAATAGGTATCTAGAATCTGCATAACCGACTAAATGTGAACCATTATTGGTTGATTTCTTTGCATATGACAAGCCCAAATATGTAGTTCCATGAAGGTAGTGCAGGACATGTTTTATACCATTCCAATGTGGTCGAGTTGGTACAGAGCTAAATCTTGCCAACAAGTTAATTGCAAATGTTATATCGGTCTAGTACATTGTGTTAAGTATAACAAAGCATCAATTGCACTTAGATATTATACTTTAGGACCAAGAAGTATTTTATTTTCCTCCTTAGGAAGAAAGGGATCCTTATTGACATAAAAAATTCGGATGACCATTGGAGTACTTAATGTATATTCTTTATCCATGTTAAATTGCTTCAGGACCTTTTTGACGTCGGTGGTTTGATATATAATAATCTCATTTAACGTATGCTCGATCTGTAGGCCGAGATAGTACTTTGTTTTCTCGAGATCCTTCATCTCAAATTCATTTTTCAAATATTCAAATACTTTTATCAACTTTAGGAGTTCCATGCAGATTCATATCATCAACACATACTGCAATGATGAAAAATCCAGATTCTAATTTCTTAATAAATATACATGGGTATATGAGATTGTTAACATATCCTTCCTTTACCAAGTACTCACTGTGACGGTTATAACACATTCGTCCAAATTATTTCAATCCACATAAGGATCATTTCAGCTTAATTGAGTACATGTTTCATGATTTTGATATGTTTGCTTTAGGCAATTGCAATCTAAATATCAGTATCTAATTTTTTAGGCAATTGCACTACTAGGTGCGCTTTATATCTTGTGATCTCATTTTGGTCATTCATTTTCTCATAAAACTCATTTATAACCAATAGGTTTTACATCATTAGGTGTTAGGACTATAGGTCCAAACACTCCACGCTTTGCAAGAGAATCCAATTTCGTTTAGATTGCTTCTTGCCACTTCGGTCAATTATGTTGACCTCGACATTGATCTATTGTGTGTGGTTCAAGATCATCATCACTCGAGATTTCAGCTGCTATTGCAAAAGAAAATACATTAGTGATGCTCATTTTTATTCAATCCCATATCTCTCCTATACATCATGCATAGTTAATAAAAATTTATTCATTTGCAAATTTTGCATCTCTTCATGAGTCTGTCATTTTAGGGACTTTTTCCTCTTCAGGGGATATTATTTGAGATGTTGTGGGTACATCTTTATTTTCCAATTCAACTTCTTCAAGAGTTGTATGTGATTGTTCTTTTAATCTCTTCTTTCGGGGAGCAGACTCTTTTGAACCCACAAGTTGTCCACACTTCAAGCGTGTAGTTGATGATTCATTTGCTACCATAACTTTTTCAATTAGAACATCAACCTTTGCCAGAGTGTTCACACCTATCACATAAGACTTGGTTACTCTTGCTGTATAAGTAAATGCACTAGGCAACTGATTAGCAATTCTTTGGAGATGAATAATCTTTTGCACTTCAATTTCACATTGGAAAGTGCGTGGATCAAGATGAGACATAGTTTTTGAAGTCCAAGAAAGTTCATGCCGTTCTTTAGTAGGCGACGGATTTCCTCCCCCTAACGGTGGGAATACTGTCTCATCAAAATGACAATCAATAAATCTTGCAGTAAAAACATCTCTTGTCAAAGGTTCAAGATACTTAATGATTAAAGGTGAATTATATCCAACATAAATTACTAGTTGATGTTGTGCACTCATCTTAGTGCACTGTGGGGGTGCAATTGGTACATATACATCACAACCAAAGGTTTGTAAGTGAGAAATATTTGGGAGTTGACGAAGTACAAGTTATATTCGAGAGTATTGATGGTAAATAGTTAGTCGGATATGAACTAACGCTATTGCATGTAATATTGAATGTCCCCAAGTAGAAATAAGTAACTTTGTTCTCAAAAGTAAGAGTCGAGCAATCAGCTGAAGCCATTTATTTGATGACAGACCCAACCAAATCATTTTGGGTATGGAAATGAGCAACTGGGTGCTCCACATCGATCCTAGATGACATGCTATCATCAAATGTTTGGGATGTAAATTCACCAGGATTATCAAGAAGAATAGTCTTGATTGAATAATTTGGGAATTGTGCTCCTAATCGGATTATTTGGGAGGACAAAAGTAACATTCTGAGTAGATAGTAAAGAAACATGTGACCACCGTGTTGATGCGTCAATTAAGATCATAAAATATTGAAATGGTCCACATGATAGGTGAATAGGTCCACAAATATCCCCTTGAATTCTTTGTAAAATGATTGAGGATTCAACGTTGGTCTAATAACCAATTTTCCATGTGAACAAGCAGTGCATGGGTAATCACTAGGCAAAAGAATCTTTTGGTTCTTTAGAGGATGTTCATGTGAATTATTGATAATTCAACGCATCATTTTGACCCAGGGTGACCAAGTCAATCATGTCAAAATACAAAAGTTTTTGGATTAGAGAGCTTCTAGTTCATCACATTGTTTGATTCAATTGCTCTTATGGTTATACTGTACAACCTAGAGGAGAAAATAGGAAGTTTCTCTAACATAAATTTCAGACCAAAAAAATTGAACTAATATAGAGATATTCTGCATTACTATCATTCATAGTCTCAATATGAAATCCATTACGACGTATATCTTTGAAACTTAGCAAATTTCTTCTGGATCTAACTGAATATAAAGGGTCGTTGATATAAATTTTTATTCCATTTGGTAACATGATAATAGTTCTTCTGGAGCCTTCAATCAAGTTTGCAGAATCCGATATTGTATTTAAATTAGCTTCGGCTAATATTAAGTTGGAAAAAAATCTTTTATGTCGAATGATTATGTGGGTTGTGACATTGTCTACTAGACATTCCTTCACCATTCATTTAAGAATTGAACAATTAGTAAATAAGATCTATTCTCGAATACGTGAGATTATACTATGACTCTTTAATCAAATTCTCTTGAACAAAAATTGAGTTATTCGTGCTGATAACGTGTTGTAAAACTAAAGAAATATAGGCAATAAAATCGCAAATAGAAAAGAGACAAAAGAGTAGAAATTCTAGAGAATAGAGTTTCTCACCTTGTATTTCTCAATGTACCAAAGAACTCCTTTTATAGGCCTCCAAACATAATGACCATTAAATACAATATTAAAGGTGGTATATCAATGGGTAAGGGGTTATAGGCTAATGCACTAACACTTGCTAATTTCTATTTACTTAGGGTACTAATTGGAAGGTTAAAGATCATCCACTTTGTATACAATATATATACAATATTTACAACATAGGATTCTTTATAAGTAGTTAGTTACCTCTGACATTTTCAAATTATTTGGAGCTCTATCATAAATAGTATAGGTAGAAACCATTATCTATATCTCATATTTCCTGTCATCTATTTTTTTTTTTCATATCAATTGGACTTCCAAATTATTTGCGACTTTTTTATAAGTAGTAGTATTATTGATTGAATTCCACGAAAAAATAGTTAATATGATGTGTATGATTTATAGTTATATTAATGTGTTGTTCAAAATTTTCTTCAATAGAACAAACCCAAACAAATACCTAACTCCACATCTTTATCCCTATACACAACCTATTTGACTTTAAAATTCTTTTGGTCTTTTTTACTCTTTTATAATAAATATCTATCTTTATCTTTATCTTTATTATTATTAAAAAAAATTGATTGCCTAGCTATTTTTGTTAGAAGGATGTATAACATAATTTAGAAATTACTAATTTGTGATTTCTTGGGAATTGTATTGATTGGTCATGCTATGTGTTTATATTCATGCCTTGAAGGTGTTTAATGAAATGCCTATGTAGATTAAATGTGTTATTTGCATGAATTATATTATAACGTGCTTGGGATTTGATGTTGGTATATGCAACTTGATATATTGACATTGAGGTCGTTGATGGTATTAGATGCAATTGTACATTACATTTGCATATGCACGGGAAGCATCGCATTCATGGGCATTGACATAAGTGTGGGTGTGTGTGTGCATGTTTTGAATTAAACACCATTCTTGGTGGTTGAGACGTGTACTCGGGAAGGTTGGACCTAAGCCCAGCTGAGTTGCACGGATGCATGAAAAACTTGTGTCGGATATAGCAAGATTCTCCCTCGGGTGCAAGACCCGGTTACTGGTTTATATACTTCCGTCGGTGCAAGTCCAAAAAAGTGTATCAAAGTGCAGAACCGGCGGTGAGACGCTGTAAGATCCAGTACTAGAATTAAATAAGAGTAATATCATATTAATATTTCTCCTAGGATGAATAAAAGGATTTTAGAAATCTCGAATCATTGTTAAAAGATTGATCATGAATTTTGAGTGTCGAACGAATTGACTTTCAGGTCAAACTTAGTTTCGGAAATGTATAAACTTGAGAAGGGTGATTAGGTAAATTTCTAAATAGTTTTAGGTCAAAATAATGCCTCCATTGAATCCATAAGGTCAAGAAACCTTGGGATAGGTAATATGAGTTGTATTAGAAATTTAGAAGTATTCTAGAGTTAAAACCTATTTTGGAGAGGATTTGGGTAGAAAGGAATTTGATACTACCTTAGTATGTTAGACATAACGTTTTAATCTGAACTCCGATTAAGCTGATTTTTGGACAGTAGAAACTAGACTTCAAGGGCTACAAAAGTTTATTTCACGATAATTTCCTAAATTGACTTCTAAATAGGGTAAAACTTCTCATGAAGTTCGGACAGAAAGTTGGTACCGTCCGGACGCCCCAAGCACCGTCTGGACGATCCTCCCTATCCTAAAATTTTATTTTTCATAAAAAACAGTGACTTTGAACCATCCGGACGCCCAAGGACCATTAGGATGCTACCCTAAAAAGGGCCCCGATCAGTTTTAGTGTTTTTCTTCGTTTTTCACCCTATAAATACCATAAGGACGTCTCTTTAGTTATTTTTCATCAGTTTTCAACCCTAGGCAACCCTAGAGAGCGAGAGAGAAGGAGAAACACAAGATTCAAAGGGATTCTCATGTTGGAACGGATCAAACACGCTAGGTTTACACACAAACTACGGAATTGAGGTAGGAGATTCTTCTCAAGTTCTTTCATTGAGACTTAGGGTATTATATGTGCATGTTTTCAATCTTCTTGATAGTTATATGATAAATATTTATGAGTTCTTGATTTCTTTATCATTGAAACATAGTTTTGAACAAAATACTTGTTTGGGTTCAAAGAATACTTGTTCTTGAATTTCCAAAACCCTAGTTTTGCTAAATACATGTTTGGTTTTGAAAAATACATGGATTCTTGATTTCTAAATTCCTATTCTTGATAAAATCATGTTTTCATCTAATACTTGTTCTTGTTCCAAGAAATCTTGAGTTGTGGCAAAACCCTAGAATTTTGATATCGAAATTGTGAAGGTTTTCTTGATGTGATATCTTACATAATTTAATTCTTTATTACTGTAGTATATTGAGAATTGTAAAATTGTGATACTTGAATTGTTAATAAAAATTGTGATTGGTTAAGATTGTGATTTTTGAGAATATTGTTGTTTCATCTCTTGTATGGTTTAGGTGTGATGAACTTGAATTGCCTTCGAGAGCTGCCGTAGAGTGTTAGATGTTAGTCTATTCCAGTGGGGGTGAGATGGTTGCCTAACACTTGTAGTGGATTTTTGTTTGTGAGAGCAACAACTATTGTTCACGTAGGTTTGAGGCTGAGGGATGATATATCTTTCCTTGAAAAGATTCGTCAATGTCGTGGGAGACGGTATACGCCCTTCCTAAAGTGGTTTGTGATTTGGCCCTGCAGGGAATGATTGAGATTGTGTGGTTGTGATGGGTGAACGAGGTAGAATCATTGTGTAGATTCCTGAGAAGCAACCAACATACATGAGAATGAGGATGATCCATCATACATGAGAATGAGGATGAACCAACATACATGAGAATGGGGATAAACCAATATACATGAGAATATGAGCTAATGCTACTAAGTTAATTATTAATTACTTGAATTTCTTGCATGTTTATTCCTGTTATTGATTTACTGTATTCTGTACACTTGAGATCATTACAACTATCATGGTTTTACTCTAAAAAAATTATATATGTTATTTTCCAAAAGAGTCTTGCCTTCTTCTATTTGTTTTAAAACCTTGTTGGGATTTGAGAGGGATTTCCTACGGGCTTTTGCTCACCCCCTACAACACACTTACAGATTTTGGCATAGAAGAGGATGTCTATGTGGATGAGCAGGTTGATTACAAGATGTGGACCATGTCTTAGAGGAATGAGTTGTCTTATTTTTGATTTAGAGTTTCAGGAATTTCTATGAAACAATGTTTTAGCTAGTTTTTATTATTCCGCTGCTAGATATTCTTTGGTTTTGAATTGTAAGTTGGAGATGTTCAATGTTTTATTGGCTTTAGTATTGATTCATTGTCAAATGGATGAATGGTTTATTACTTAATGGTTATTTTTAGTTGCTCTCATGGTTGGTTGATTTGTAGATTGTAATGCCTTCCAGGGTGGATTTTGGGGCGTTACAGACGCTAGAATCCGTGCACCCAAGAAAGACACATGATTTTATTTTATAAAATAGTCAGTGGATGTGTAACATCAATGGCGGGGGCTTGGGATGCCCGATTTCATACGCATGACATTGCATGTATTGAGGAAGCCGATGAAGGCTCGGATTGAGTGGCATGTGTGAGTCTCATCTCATATCATGACATGACATAGATGATTTCATTGTTGAATTGCATATTCTTGAATGGATTATTGTTGCTTGTTGAACTGCATGTGAACATTTCATATGCATCTATGTTGGGGAGTAGCCTCTTTAGCAGATACTTTATTGAGCGTGGCTCACCCTTTATAGGAACAATATTTCAGGTGCGGGATATACGCCAGTGGACGGCTCTTACTCGGGCCCACATTGATGAAGAAAAGCCGAAATATGGCTTTTAAATCATGTTTTTTGTAAAACTATTATGAAATTTAGTTTTGGACATGTGATTGTATGAAATTGATTGTAATCAAACTCGTATGAACTGTGTTTAATGTAAAACTTCATGTTATATGAGTTTGGGTTGATGATATAAAATGTTGGAATGAATTGAAATTGAAAAAGGATGGAATCGGGAAAAAATTGGGCACACCTATCGGTAGAACATTGGGTTCTTCTACCGGTAGAAGTGTTCCAGTAGGCAGTTCTACCAGTAGAACGTCAATTAATTGCCGGTAGAACTTTTCCAGTATATTCTCCTACAGGTAGAATGTCAAGTTTCCTACCTGTAGAAGAATTCCATAAGGTTTTTCTACCGGTAGAATATGGACTTCTTCTAACGGTAGGTTTCCCCCAGTTTTCTAAAAATCTCAGTCCGCTTAGCACTTCTACTGGTAGAACTTAGAGACCTTCTACCGGTAGGTTTTCTTCAAGTTTCAAAACTTTGAAATGCTTTTGCTATGCCTCCGGGCGCCGACTCTTTTTGCTCAAAGGAGGTACATGGTGTAATGATATGTGTAAATTGATGTATATTAGACCTTGGATGGGTCAAATGGTTAAATTTACACAGGTTGTGCTTTTGAGAATGCCTGGTACAAGGGAGACTCTACCCAAACGCTGTGAGGTTTATGATCCCGGTGAAGGCGATGTTATTGACGTGATGTCGGGTTGTGCGGCATTCACGAGTACTTCCACAGGTTGATAGGTGATTAACTGGTTGACAAAGGACCCCTGGATTTAGGGGCGTCACAATGAGGGATGTGAATATGTTCATCCTTTCTAACATTCCTTTCAAAAAAGAAAATCTTTTATGGTCTGGATTTTTCAATCACCTTAACGAAGGAGGTGGACTAATGAGATTAACAGGGAGGACTTTGACAAGGTATTTCAAGACAAATACTTTCCTGACACCATTAAGGACAATATGAGCACTGACTTCCTAGCGCTCTGATAGAACAATGTGACCATAGCTCAATAGGAAGCCAAATTTTTAGACTTATCCCGTTATGCCACAGAGTTTGTTTCAGCCGAAAATAGAAAGGCCAAAAGGTTTGAGGAGAGTTTGCAGATCCGAGAAAATATCACTCTTTTTTGTGAAATTGGGGTGTGACAATACCACTTTGTACCCTTCCAATCAATGATTGGCTATCGCCATGTATAAAAATTGTATACACATGTTTTGGCCATACTGGAATATCCTCTAGAAAATGTCGAAGCCACTTTGCTTCCTCACCTACTTTTCCTAAAATGATAAATTCAAATTTCCTTGTAGATCTGGCAATACACCTTTGTTTAGAGGATTTACAAGAGACAACTGCCCCCACCAAGTGTAAATACATATCTACTTTTGGACTTTGAATAATTATCCAATTGGCATCCACTCAATTTACTAATTGAGTATTCTATATCTAGTCTAGTGCAGTTCATGACATACATTAAACTACCGATTATACGAGACCTTCAACATTATTTTTCGATAAATGAAAGCTTATATTAACTGCTGTTCTAGCAATACTGATATCATTCTTGTTGAGCATCTTATGTATTTTCTCAATATAATTTGATTGGGATAATACAAGTCCACAAGATGTTCTAAAAATTTTAATTCCAAATATGACATTTGCAACACCCAAATTCTTCATGTCAAATTTACTAGACAACATTTTCTCGGTAAGCATATCATCCACACAAAGCCAAACAATGACATACACATTATTAGTGTCTATAGAAACATTTATCACATTCATTAATTTTGAATCCATTTGAAATCATGATTGTGTCAAATTTCTCATGTCATTGCTTTGGTGCTTGCGTTAATCTATAAAGTAATTTAATAAGCCTGCACAATTCATTCTCTTGTATTGGAGCAATGAACCCTTTAGTTTGCTCTATATAAATTTCTTCATTTAATTCACTATTTAATAAAGTTATTTGAAAATCCATTTTATGTATCTTAAGATTACTCAATGCTGCAATAACTATTAGTATACGAATAATTGTTATTCTTGTATCAAGTGAATAAGTATCAAAGTAGTCCAAACCTTCCTTTTGCTTATAATCTTTGGCAACAAGCTTGGCTTTGTACTTATCAATTGATCTATTTGTTTTCATTTTCCTCTTGAAAATTCATTTACACTCCAATGGTTTACTTCCTTGCTATTAACAACTTCTTTCCAAAACGGCGCTTTAAGAAAGGATATTTCTTCCTTGAAGCTTTGAGACTCATTTTCTAACAAATATATTAGAAAATCTGGACCAAAGGACTTAGTAATCATTTTGGTCTTACTGCATCTAGGTTCATCATCATTTTCTTTCTCTATTGACTCTTAGTCTATATTATTAGTCATAGTATTATGATTTTTTTTGACAGAACTTACAACATGTGCATTATTATAAGGAAATTTATTTTTAAAGTAATATGAATTCCTAAATTCAATAATATTATTAACTTATATAAAAAATGTCAGATTTATGCACAAGACAACGATACGCACTACTATTATTTTCATAATCAATGAATATGCAATAAATGGTCTTAGGTCTTATTTTAATCCTTTTGGGAATAGAAACTGCCACCTTTACCAAACACCCTCACATTTTTAAGTATTTATATCCATAATTCATAAAAGGGGTTTGTTTAATTTCTTGTGGGGTAAACTTATTAGGAACATATTTCCCCCATAAGTTATGAGATAATCTTAAAGTTAGTAACATGACGTTCATTATCCCTATCAATGTTCTATTTTTATGTTTAGCAATCCCATTTTACTAAGGTGTATATAAGGTGTCACACCACAAAATCCACCTTGGAAGACATTACTATCTACAAACCATCCAACCATGAGAGCAACTAAAAATAACCATTAAGTAGTAAATCATTCATTCATTTGACAAGGAATAAATTCTAAAGTCATTAAAACATTAAAACTTCTCCAGCTTACAATTCAAAACCAAAAATATCTAGCAGCGGAATAATAAATCTAGCTAAAACATTGTTTCATAAAAATCTCTCAAACTTTAAACCAAAAATAGATCAACTCTATTCCTCTAAGGTAGGATCCACATCTTGATCCTCCAATGGCTTGAAATTAGTTTGGTCATCCACATTGACATCCTCTTCCATGCCAAAATCTGTAAGTGGTATTGTAGGGGGTGAGCAAAAGCCCGCAGGAAATCCCTCTCAAATCCCAACAAGGTTTTTAAACAAAGAAAAGGTGACAAGTCTCTTTTGAAAAATAGCATATATAGATTTTGAGAATAAAACCATGATAGTTGTAATGATCTTAAGGGTATGGAATACAGTAAATCAATGACAGGAATAAACTGAAATTAAAGCAATCAATAAATAACTCAGTAACATCATTCTATATTCTCATGTATGTTCGTTGCTTCTCAGGAATCTACACAACGATTCTACCTCATTCACCTATCACAACCACATAATCTCAATCATTCCCCGCAGGGCACATCACAGACACTTTAGGAAGGGCGTATACCGTCTCCCATGGCATTGACGAATCCTTCCCAGGAAAGGTATACCATCCCTCAGCCTCGAACCTACATGAACAATAGTGGTTGCTCTCACAAAAAACAATACACTACAAGTGTTAGGAAACCATCTCATCCCCACTGAGATAGACTAACCTCTAATACTCTACGGCAGCTCTTGAAGGCAATTCAAGTCCGTCATAACAAACCATACAAGAGATGAAACCACAATTTTCTCAGCAACCACAATCTTAACTAATCACAATTTTCATTAACAATTCAAGTAGCACAATTTCATAATTTTTAATATACTACAATAATAAAGGAATTAAAATATGCAAGAGATCATATCAAGAAAAACTTTACAATTTCGATATTCAGAATTCTAGGGTTTTGCCAAAAATCATAATTTCTTGGAAACAAGAACAAGTATTAGATGAAAACATGATTTAATCAAGAATAGACATTTAGAAATCAAGAATCCATGTATTTTTCATAACCCAAACATGTATTTAGCAAAACTAAGATTTTGGAAATTCAAGAACAATGTTTCTTGAACCCAAACATGTGTTTTGTTCAAAACTATGTTTCAATACCAAAGAAACCAAAAACTCATAACTATTTATCATATAACTATCAACAATATTGAAAACATACATATGTAATACCCTAAGCCTCAATGAAAGAACTTGAGAAGAATCCCCTACCTTGCTTCCTTAGTGTTGTGTGAAAAACTAGATGTTTTGATCCGATCCAATGCAAAAATCCCCTTCAATCTTGTGTTTCTCCCCTTCTTCCTTACTCTTCAAGGCTCTCTAGTGGTTAGAATTGATGAAAGGTTGATGAAACTAAGCCTAAGGGGTGTTCCATAGGTATTTATAGTGAAAAAATTGGAGAGAACACCCAAAACAAGTCTGGGACGTGAAGCCCCCGGTTTGGCGCATCCGGACGCGTGTCTATTCCCGTCCGGACGCGGGTGACAGTATACCCTTACCGTCCAGATCGATTTTGACCTATTTAGAAGCCGATTTAGAAAATTGTGGTGAAATATACTTTTGTAGCCCTTTAAGTCTAATTTATACTTTCCAACAATCAGATCAATCGGAATTAGGATTAAAAAGTTATGGCCAAAATACTAAGGTAGTGTCAAATTCCTTTCTACCCAAATCCTCTCCAAAATAGGTTTTAACTCCAAAATACTTCCTAACTTCTAATACACCCCATATTACCTCTCCCAATATTTTTCGACCTTTTGTATTCAATGGAGGCATTATTTTGACCTAAAAACATTTAGAAACTTAGCTAATCACCCTTCTTAAACTTACACACATTCGAACTAAGTTTGACCCGAAAGTCAATTCGTTCGAAACTCAAACTTCATGATCAATCTTTCAACAATGATTCTAAGTTTTTACCATCATTTTATTCATATTAGGAGAACTCTTAAGATAATAGTATCCTTATTTAATTTTAATACGGGGTCTTACATAAGGCGAATAAGTTCGGTAAATAATTTCATGTTCTTGAGAAAACTTATCAAAAGGTGTATCATACTTTTAGTTCTTGATTTTTTGAGATGTTGTTTAATTTGAGGATGATGTTTTTCAATTACATTATGAACTAAATTTTTATTAAGATTGCAACGGAACCTAATGTTTAGTTAAATTGATCTACTCTCGTTTCTAGTTCTTAATGATCATATATGAGTTGTTTATCATATTTTGTGCTTAATATATAATTGTTTGGCCATCAATTAATTTGATAGCCTAGATGAAATTGGGAGATGAATTCTAGGTTTAGATCGGAATATGATGACATACGTCTAGTTGATTCTTCTTCGGATTGAATAGATGAGTTTATATATAGGATATGAATATACCTATATGACGTGTGTAACTTTTATGAGAGTTTGAATTTAATAAATCTTTTCCAACTTATTTTTTATAGGAATATAGTAA
The DNA here is from genome assembly GCA_951799425.1 of Ilex aquifolium. NCBI lineage: Eukaryota > Viridiplantae > Streptophyta > Magnoliopsida > Aquifoliales > Aquifoliaceae > Ilex > Ilex aquifolium. Next base: position 15,136,282 of record OX637393.1, on the reverse strand, counting down.
TTTAATTGGGAGAGATATTTTTATCTAACTATCGGAAGAGGTTTGATAAATAGTTTTGAGTTCTCAGTTAACAACTTATTTTGGTCAATTAGTTGGAAAGAGAGTGGAGAGATTTATACGAAGCATTAGAGGAAATTGTAATCTTAACTTCTTTTATCCGGTAAATTCAACCCTGGATTGTTAAGATTAGATTTAGTTTTAATTTAGTCATTCCATAGTTCATTCCAATTGTTTAAATAAAATTGAATTGATATAAAGTTAGTATTTGGAATTTATTAGTAATAATTTTCCGTGGGAACGATACTCTACTTATCACTTTATTACTTGTTGATACTTTATTACGTGTGGAACATTGCACATTTAACAACTTCATTGCATCCATTTTAACTGGTTTTTGTAGTAAATTTTGGGAAATTGGATTCAAATCGATGATTAATGGAGAAAGGCTTGATTGTAAGTGATAGGATGGAAATGGTAGGGATAAAGCACCTCATAAAGTGACTATGGACAATGAGCAAGGAAGGAATTCAAGTCAGATGGCTCGGGAGCTCAAGGAACTAAAAATCTCAAAATACGCAGAGTAGGTACCGGTACCATGTCACCAGTTACTGGTACCTGAACTCTTAGAAAGAAGGTATTGATACCTCATCACTAGGTACCGGTACCTCGAACTTGGACTCAGCTTGCAGAAGTGGATAAAATGAAGAAGGTGTCGGTACCTCTTCAATAGGTACCGGTACTAGAACTCTCTGGAATTTATGTACCAGTACCTCCTTGCCTTAGCTACCGGTATCTACCACTTGTGCCCTTACTGATTCAACATAGAAAATATGCAGCAGGTACCGGTAACACTACCTGATTCATCTGCCTGTCAAGCTACTAGTACCTTATCACTAGGTACCGGTACCAAGAACCCAGAAATTCAAATCCTCTTCCAAATGACTCCACCAACTACGAGGGCCCACCTTTTGATATCTAATCCATGTTCTGACCTTTTTAACACTCCATCATGACCTCCTAACCTCTACACTCTGACAATAAGCATGAGGGAGTGGGTGGGTCAATGAGGAGAAAGGGAGTGGTTGGAAAGAGAAAGGGGGACAATGCCTTGACTGATTTTGGAAGTTTTTTTTGGATAACCTCTCTCCAAACAATCCAAGTCTGAACACTCATGAAAAGAGAAAGAAGGATGGACGAAAATATCATAATTCTTACACCAGTTTTTAGATTATCAAGCTTTTAGAGAGAGAAGTTTCAAGAAAGAATATGATGTTCTAGAGAGACAAAGCTAGATTTTACATTTTTTTCACCATTTTCATTGTAGCAAGCTCTGTTTTACACGTAATCCTTCCCTATTGCACTTTAATCTCTTTTAATTAAAGTTGTAATTAAGTTTGGCTAGGTTTCTTTTGGTTCATTTCTACATTTGGGCTTTGTTCATTTCAAGCTTTTACATTTTGGACATAAATGCCTTTTCTTTTGTATTTTAAACTTCTCGTTAACTTAATACAAGTTTATGTTTAATTTCATCACCATGTATTTCTCTTTAATGTTTGTTCTTGCTTTTACCATGGATAGCTAAACCTTTAGTTGACTAATCCAAGAGAGATTTCCTCCTGGGTATGTGAAATTGACTCTCTCTCATTCCTTCTCATAGTGTAAAGTGTTTGATTTGACTAGGTTGAGTGTGGACGAATGTGGTTGTGGGCATTTGATACACCATAGACTTGTCACGGGGTATGCTCTTGTCCAATGTAACTACATTAGTCTCTCACTTCCTATGAATCAATCAAACACCTATGCACCATTGGTGGAATGAAATAAATCGATTTGACATTCCCATTGGAATCAACTCTATGGATTATTCAATCCCATTTTGTTCCATATCTCATAATTCACAACCCACCAAATTTCAAACCACAAGATCCAATTTTCACTTTTTACAAATCAGTCTTCAAGAGCACTTGACCTCACATTCCCTGAGGAGACGACCTTGGAATACTCATTCTAAGTAAAATACAATACTGTAAGTCTCTCTATGCTTGGGGAGCAATTTTGCATACTCACACAAGTTTTGTTCATCCACACACAATTTTTCCACTTCTTGTATTGAGCTCGAGGGAGATTGACATTCACCGTACACTATAAACCATCTACACACATAGTCGGGTTTGTGTGGGAAGTTAGGGAAAACGATCAAGCATTATAGATGGGTTAAAACTCGACATAGCTAATGCTTTTGATTCAATGCAAAATCCGGAACTCCGTCATCATTGAACCATCGAATTACCGATCGAATAACTAAAATAAGCCTTTTGAATGGTTCACCTTCGGGTTTACTAGGGTTATTTGGTTGTTGTCTGGTGCATAGACCTTACGACTAACCCAATCAATTGCTGTGATATGGCTCGGTTATATATCAAACCTATCGGTTAACTTTCCAGTAATGTGGAAGTTGATTGTTGTAAGGTGGCATTTTCATAGTCGAGCAATAAAATGCATGTTGAATCCCCGAACTAAAGAGTATCTTTTTCAATTATTGTTATTAAGTGTTTACTCTAAGTATTAATTTGATAATTCTAAGTTTACACTATAAGTTATTGTAAATCACACTACGTGCACGACAATCTTACCTTTTCTATTTTTGAATTCCAACAGATAGTTCCCTGTGGGTTCTACCTCGGACTTAACCGAGTAATACTACAATTTGACCTTCGGTGTATGATTTAAATCAGGTCAAGCTTTTGATGCCGTTGCCGAGGAGTTACAGTGATTTAAAAAAAACAGGGAAGTTTTCTAGTTTGTATTATATGTGTATATACTGTTTATTTTATTTTTATTGTTTATGTCTGTTAAGTCATCAGTAGGGTCTGTAAATCATTATAGTCCTTCGTTTTCATCATCTTCATCATCACAAGCATCTTTGGACTCTTTTGAGCTAAGTATGGCTAATAATAATCAAAGAGAAGAACATGTAGTTCTATAACGCCCCAAAATCCACCTTGGAAGACATTAACTATCTACACAACATCCAACCATGAGAGCATACTAAAGTACCATTAAATAAATAAAATCATTCATAATCTAACATCTGATTAGATAAATCCCCAAAGAAAACGTAAATAAATTCTTAACATAAGTAAACCATCAAATATAAACTACAGAGACTAAAATTCATTCTCAAACTTCCACAACTAGATCCACATCATGATCCTCCTCAACATCCCAATCTACCGGCTCATCTAACTCTAGATTCTAATCAACACTAAAATCTGAAAAATGTTATGGTCGGGTGAGCAATAAAGCCCAACAGGAAAACCTTCTCAAACCCAAACAAGGTTTAGATATCATGAAAATAGGTAAGTCACGATTTGTAAAATAATATATATAATTTTGAAGTAAAACAATGACATTTAATGAGATCTCAAGTTTACGGTATAAAACAATAGAGTTCATAATAGAATAGAATCATTCACAAAAACCACAATTCATAACATAATATCTCATGTACTTAGGTAGACTACTATGAATCTACACACCGAACCTATCTCGTCCACCCACAACACAAACCATCTCAAATCAATCCCCGTAGGGTCACAAAACTTACAACACTTTAGGAAAGACGTGTACCGACGTATCAACATTGACGTATCCTTTCCTAGGAATAATATACTAGCCCCTAACCTCGAACCTACGTGGACAAATATTGGTTAGCTCTCGCAAGAAACTAAACCCCCTACGAGTGTCAGACAACCACCAAACCCCTCCAGGTAGGAAAACCTCTAACACTCTACGATACACATTCGAGTGTAACTCACGTTCATCACACCCATCAATACAAGAGATAAAAATAACGTTTTTCATAAAATTCAAATACAATCAAGAATCATTGATCCATAACTTTTTCAAAAGAATAATTCAATAAAACATGCAAGAGATCCCACACAAAATATATTTGAATTGATAGCAATCATGAACTATGGTTTTGTAATCAAGGACTTAAAATCTTTTGATGTAAAACATGTATTTGGATGTAAACCATGTGTTTATTCAAGAATTGAAACACATATTTAAAAAGGAATGTAAAAACTTTGTAGATCTATCATATAAGTGGAGTAGGAATCAAGAACTAGGTTTTTAAATCAAGAACCAATAGATCTTGGAAGTAAATCATGTATTTTGTTCAAGAAACGAATCATGGATTCAAAAGAACGTAAGACATTGTAAATTAATTATTTATATCTTAATAATGATGAAAAATATATATTATATAACCCTAATCATCAATGAATTAATTTGAGAAAGAACCCCTACCTTTAATCCGACGTTTGAAGATAACCCTAGCGTGTTTGAATCAATCCCAAAGCGAGAATCCTCCTCGTGTCTCTTCTCTTTCTTCCTCTCAAGCTTTCTAGGATATTCTTGGATAAAAAATTGCTAAACATAGGCCTAAGGGTCGTTCCTTAGGTATTTATAATGCCAAAAATGGAGAAAACTCTTAACACAGATCGTCCAACTTTTGCCCGGTGCGTCCAGACGCGTGTTTCTCCCATCCGTACGCGTCTAACAGTATACTCCTGACTTCTAGATCAATTTTAACCTATTTAGAAGCTGATTCATGAAATTTTGGTGAATTACGCTTTTGTACCCCTTGAAGTCTAGTTTCCGCTCTCCAAAAATCAGCTCCATTGAACATTAGAGTAAAGAGTTATAACCAAAATAATAAGGTAGTGTCAAATTGCTTTCTACCCAAATTCTCTCCAAAATAAGTTTTAACTCCTGACTACTTCCTAATTTCTAATACACCACATATTACCTCACCCAATATTTTTCGACCTTTCGGATTCAATGGAAATCTTATTTTTACCTAAAAACATTTACAAAATTACTTAGCCACCCTTCTCAAACTTAAACACCTTCGAAACTAAATTTGACCCAAAATTCAATTCACCAAAAACTTAAACTTCATGATCAATCTTTCAACAACGATTCGAGGTTTCTACAATCTTTTTATTCATCATAGGACAAATATTAAGATGATATTATTCTTACCTAATTCTAATACGGGGTCTTATAAGTTCAGAATGTCAGACCTTTGAGAGAATATTTGCATCCTACACGCACTATTGTCCCCTCATGTTTTGTTTTCCCCACAAATACCCCAAATTTTAACATTAAAGCAGAGATAATACAACTTTTTACCTCAGTTTCATGGTCTTGAGTCTGAAAACCTTTATTTCCATATGAAAGAATTTGAGGAAGTATGTGGTGCCTTACAAGATAATTTTGAAATGGCCCGATTGAAAATTTTTCCTTTTTCTTTAAAGGACAAAGTGAAACAGTGGCTCAATTCTTTGAAAGCACAATCTATTCCAAGTTGACAAGTTTTACAAATTGATTTTTTCAAGAATTTTTTTCCTATACATCGCACTAATGCATTGAGATGGCAAATCATGAGTTTTTGTGTGAAAGAGAGAGAATTTTTTTTATCAATGTTGGGAAATATTTAAGAATCTTCTCCAAGCTTGAACACATCCTGCATTTGAAAGTTGGACCTTAGTTGGTTTTTTTAATGATGCTCTTCCTTCTACAATGCGTCAGTTTGTTGAAATGATGGCCCATGGAGAATTCTTGGGCATGAATCCCAATGAGGCATTTGTATTTTTTGATACCATTTCTGAGAGTTCCCAAATGTGGCACTCGGCCACACCAAATATTGTTGTAACGAAGCCATCTTCATCATAGAGAGGGAAATACGTGTTAAAAGAAGATGATGATATAAGGGCCAAAATGGCTACCTTGTCTCAAAATTTGGATGCTCTAGAGATGAAAAAAATCAAGGAAGTTTTTTGTTGTGTCACCCACTGATTAGTTGTGTGGAATCTATGCTTTGACAGGACATCCCACGGGGGAGTGTCCCAATATTCCAGCCTTGAAGGAGGTTTTGATGGAACAAACCAATGTAATTTTAAACTTTAATAAGCCTTATTCAAACCTATAATCTGAAACCTACAATCTAGGGTGGCAGAATCACCTGAATTTTAGTTGGAAAAGCACATAGCATGTGAGTCAGCAACTAGGTTCACCTCCACCACAACCTCAGACTTAGCAGCCATATGAGCCTTATCAACCCTCACATAAGAGAAGTTTAGAAGACACCATGAATCAGTTCATTCAAAGTTAAATGAGTTTTAATACTCAGTCTACCCATGCATTCAATGATTTTAAAGAGTCATCTAGCCAAGTTAACCCAGTCTTTGAGCACAAGAGAGAAGAAAAAAATTTCATCTTGACCTAAACCTCCACAGGGTCAAAATCAAGCTAATGTCATGTCTTCTGAACCTTTTCCGAGTCAAGTTCAAGAAATTACCACATTGAGACGTGGTAGAATGATTGAAAAAAGTATCAAAGCCAAAAGTCTCGAGTCAATAGCTGAGTCAATCCCTGTCAATGAACCAATCAAGTCTGAAAAGGAAACAGGGTTGCTTGATGAAAAGGAAAAATCAAATTCTGTTCCTTTACCTTTTCCTCAAAGAGTCAAGAAACCTCAACCATTGAATAATCATGTCGAGATCTTTGAGTTGTTTAAGCAAGTAAAGATTAACATCCCCCTGTTGGATGTAATCAAGCAAGTCCCATCTTATGCCAAGTTTTTGAAAGACCTTTGCACAATTAAGAGAAGGACCAATGTGTTGAAAAGAGCATTTTTGACTGAACAAGTTAGTGCTATCATTCAGTACAAGACCCCTCTAAAGTACAAAGATCCTAGAAGTCCTACAGTTTCATGCATAATCAAAAATTTCAGCTTTATTTGACCTTGGAGCCAATATTAATTAACTCTCATATTCAGTCTATGAGCAATTAGGGTTGGGTGAGTTGAAATCCGCAAATGTCACATTACATTTGGCTAATCGTTCTGTGAAAATTCCAAGAAGAGTTGTTGAAGATGTATTTTTTCAAGTCGACAAGTTTTTTTTTCTTCAGTGGATTTCATTATTTTGGATACCCAGCCAATCTTGCATGTCTGTACACAAATTCTTGTCATTCTAGGAAGATCATTCTTAACCACATCAAATGTATTGATTAATTATAGGAATGGAATCATGAAACTATCGTTTAGAAATATGACTTTGGAATTGAATGTATTTGATATTTCTAAGCAAAACAGAGAGTAAGAAGACTTGCATGAAGTAAATTGCATTGAATTATTAACTCAAAACGTATTTGAAAATGCTTGTATAAAAAAAGAGTCACGTGCATTGTTAGAGTTTGTAAATAATGTCGAGTCTATTATAGATATGTTTACTATTGGAACATGAGTTCCAAAATTTGAAGATTTATTGCCCACTGGACAAATTCTGTTGAGTCTAGTATTATAGCTCCTAAACTAGAGTTGAAACCTCTTCTGACTGACTTAAAATTTTTCTTCTTGGGGAAAGATGAAACTTATCCAGTGGTAATATCTTCAAAGTTGACAGAAGTTCAGGAAGAGCAATTGATAAGAGCCATAAAAAATCATCAAAGTGCAATTGGTTGGACAGTGGTCGACATTAATAGAATAAGTCCTCTTCTCTGGTACAAGATTGAATAAGCATGGTCGATCCCCCTGCCTATCTACCAATAGATCAAAGTCCTCCAAAGCATCAATCATCTTCCACCTATTAACAACAAGAAAATTGATTTCTCCCCGCGACTTCCTACTCAGTGCATCTGCTACTACATTAGCCTTCCCCGGATGGTAGTTGAGTGTGAAATCGTAATCTTCCAAATATTCGATCCACCTTCTTTGTCGGAGATTCAAATCTTTTTGTGTGAATATATACTTAAGACTCTTATGATCAGAAAACACTTGAAACTTTTCTCCATACAGGTAACACCTCCACAACTTAAGAGCAAAGACCACAGCGGCGAGCTCTAAGTTGTGAGTGAGATAGTTCTGCTCATGAACCTTTAGTTGTCTCGATCCATAAGCGATTACCCTGCCTCCCTGCTTTAGCACACATCCTAACCCTCGTAACGAAGCATCGGTGTAAACATCGTATCCTTCTCCACTGCTAGGAATAATGAGGACAGGGGCTGTTGTCAACCTCTCCTTCAAGGTGCGAAAGGCTTGTTCATACGCTTGAGTCCACAAGAACCTTTCCATCTTCTTGGTGAGGCGGGTCATTGACATCGTGAGCTTTGAGAACCCTTCCATAAACCTCCGGTAGTAGCCTGTTAATCCCAGGAAACTACGTACTTCGTTCACATTCCTTGGTGGTTCCCATTTCATCATGGCTTCAATCTTTGCGGGGTCAACAACTACGCCTCGTTCCGATACAACATGGCCAAGGAATTTCACTTCCTTCATCCAGAACTCGCATTTGCTCATCTTAGCATACAACTTATGCTCTCTCAATGTTTGTAGCACAATCGAGAGATGGCGTTCATGTTCCCCTTGTGTCCGTGAATAAATGAATATGTCATCAATAAACACGATAACAAACTGATCTAGATACGGCCGGAATACCCTGTGCATCAAATCCATAAAGGCTGCAGGAACATTAGTCAGTCCGAACGGCATTACCGTATATTCGAAATGACCATACCTGGTACATAAAGCTGTCTTAGGAATATCCTCCTCCTTGATCTGTAGTTGCTGATATCCTGTGCGAAGATCAATCTTGGAGTAATACTTAGAACCCCTCACTTGATCGAATAAATCATCGATTCGTGACAGTGAAAATTTATTCTTCACTGTCACCCGATTCAACCTTCGGTAATCTGTGCATAGCCGAAGTGTCTCGTCATGTTTCTTCACAAAGAGGACCGGGGCTCCCCAAGGTGAAGTGCTTAAACGGATAAACCCAATAGTCAACAGATGGTCCAACTGCTTTCTTAGCTCCTTTAACTCCAAGGGTGCCATCCTATAAGGAGCAATGGATATGGGTTCGGTTCCCGGATATAGATCAATTGCAAACTCGATCTCTCTCTGTGGGGGTAACCCGGGTAGTTCATCTGGAAAGATATCTGGAAAATCCGACACTATCAATACCACGTCCGGTTGGGATCTATCCCGATTATCTCCCATCAAGCTAGCCAAGAAACTCAAATGGCTCCCTATCTTAGCTTTAAGAATCTACTACCCGTAGTAGGGAATGGATGGGAAAAATTTTGATCATTCATGAAACTGAAAACTACCCTTCTCGGTAATTGAAATGAAATCCGCTTGCGAAAATAATCCATTATCGCACGGAAAGTGGACAACAAATCCATCCCAAATATTATGTCATACCCCTTCATGTCTAACACAACCAAATCTACAATCAATTCTTGCTCCCCAATTCGAAGCACGCAACCTCTACACACCCTTTTTGTATCCAACCGTTCTCCCGTAGGCATGACAATACTCAAAGCATGTTCTAACTTCTCAAATTCCAATCCCAAATTAAGAGCATATGTAGTGCGTATGAATGAATGAGTCGCACCGGGATCAAATAAAATTCGGGCCCAAGAATTATAAAGAAGAACGATACCTTCCACAACTGCATTAGAAACGTCTTCCTCCGGTTGTGTCAAAGCAAACACTCTTCCCTGATTTGCACCGGCTGGGGCTGGAGCTCCTAACGGTCTCTGCTGTAGTGGCTTTTGTAGGAGTGACTTGTTTGCATTTACTTGTCCTGCTGCTTGATTGGCCTTTGTTGAAAACAATGGACAGTTATTTTTGAAGTGCCCGTAACCTCCACATGCGAAGCATTGACGTGGATCAGTGTCTGATCTCTCTGGTACGCCTCCAACTCCTCGAACTATCTGAAGTCTCTGTCCAACCGCCTGGTCTAGGCGACGGTATGGTGCCGCCCTCTGCACTCCACTGCCACTAGCACCCGTCCGGATCTGACCTCCCCTCATGAAGTTCTGTCCCCTTTGGTTGTCCTCTGTGTCTCTCTCCACCAGTGCAGCTCTGTCAACAAGATCCCCATAGTCCCGGATCTTGAGAGCCATAAGCTTCTCCTGATGGCAGGCCTCAAGCCCTGCTCAAAGTGTTTGGCCCTCCTGACCTCAGTAGATATAAACTACGTGGCATAACGGGATAGCTCGTCAAACTTTCCCTCATACTCCGTCACCGTCATGCTACCCTGTCTCGGACCGATTCAGGGAAATACTTGTCTTGGAAGATTTGATCAAACTTCTCCAAGGTAAGAGCATCCGTGTTCCTCCTTCTCTTCACTGAGTCCCACCAATGATCTGCCTCCCCCTCTAACAGATATATAGCTAATCCGAATCGAAGATCCTCGGCAACTCCCATGCCATCACACATCTTCTTCACCCGGCAAATCCATCAATCCGCATCCACGGGGTTAGAGCTTCCTTGGAAGGTAGGTGGGTGTTGGCATAAGAATTCTCGAAGAACTACCATCCTTCGATTTTCATCCCCGTTGCCTGGCACCTGAGCTAAGGGATGAACCCCACCATTGTGGTTTTTGTTTCCATTCTAGTGTTGTACCAGAGTGGTTAGCTCCCTTAAGCATTGATAAATGTCATTCATGGCATCTAGAGATGGTGGTGGGTGTGCTTGGCCACCACGTCCTCATCCACGTCCACGTCTACGTCTACCGTCCATCCTGCATATCAATTCACAGTTGTGTTCCTTGATGTACAAGACATCCTAACTATCACCTTAATCTAAAGCATGATGTTTGTATAAAAATTTAAATCAATAATTTTCTTCAACCTAATCCTACCTCTCTTGTGGTAATCCATAACCTACAGCTCCCATGTAAGACCTAATTCCTAGGCTCTGATACCAAAATTTTGTAACGCCCCAAAATTTCCCTTGGACGGCATCACTATCTAAAACCATTCACATCATGAGAGCACCTAATAAAATTCATAAGCAAAGAAACTTTCATTTATCATCCATAATATCTACAACGTCAGCCAAAAGAATAGGCCAAACCATGACCATTACATTCAAAAGAATATGCCATTCATGGCAATTACACCCAAAAATCAACTATTATCTTGCAGCGGAATAACAAAGACATTAGACTTCACATTTTCTCAAAAAGAACTTCCTAGTCTAGGACATTAGAGAATATAGCTCTAAACGCCCACCTCTGGATTCACGTTATGGGAGCTTCCCAATGTACAGGCTCATCAACTCCAAGCTCCTCCTCTAGGCCATAATCTGAAAAAGATGTTGTTTGTAGGGGGTGAGCACTAAGCTCTGTAGGAAAATCCTCCCAAACTCGAACAAGGTTTAGAAAACATATAAAACAAGTCGGTCTCATTTCACAAATATCATATATAACTTTTGAAAGAAAACAGTGACAGTTTATCCGATCTCAAGTTTAAGCAATATCAATGACGTAAATGAAGAAGTAAAACCAATTTCCAAAACGAACAATTCCAACAAATCACTATAAACCATAGCTAACCATTGGCACCATAAACCATAAACCATAGCCAACCATTGGCACAATAAACCATAGCTCACAATGTATTTCAAACCACAACTTGTATCTCAAGTGTGATGTATGATATCGCATGAATAAATACATCGAGAATATCCTGGCCCACACACACACCCAATCCTCTCAAGGATATACAACTTTAGGAAGGGCGTATACCAATACATTGGCAATGATGAATCCAACCCAAGAATAGTATACTAACCCTCATCCTCGGTACCCGTGAGCGAATAGTGGTTTGGTCTTCACAAGGCACCAACCCCACTACGAGTGGTAGGAAAAATTCAAACCCGCACGGAGTAAGAAACGCATCTACCCACTCTACGATACCCGGTCAATGGCCACCCATGGTCATCCGAACATCCACAAGAGATACAATACTGAACCAATTTCCTCAAGTCATAAACAAATCCAAAAATCTCCAAATTTCATATGGAGTATTACCATAGAACCATTTAAGAAAATATACAAGAGATCATCCACAATACCATTTTGTTATTCAATACAAAGTACTAAAGTTTTGAAATCAAGGACAAAGGAAGAATCAAGAATTTCATAGCATACATATAGGATTTAGAGTCAAAAGAATACATATATATAAGCCCTAGCCTCAATGTAAGAGAATAGGAAGAAACCCCTACCTTAAATCAAGAGTTCCAAACAAAAACTCAAGCTCTAGAGACTTCCTTCCTCCCTTTTCTTTTTCCTTTTATCTTCCCCTAGGGTTCTAAGAGGTTTGGGGTGAGAGTGCAGTGAAAGAATAGAAGAAAATAGGATGAAAAGGTGTTTTAAACTCAGCCCAATCCCGAATTTTACTGTTTTAAAATTTCTGATTTTTACCGACAGTACTGGTATGCTGTACCGGTACGGTTTGCTCTCGGGACATTGGGGTACCGGTACGCTGTACCGGTACAGTTTGTCCAGATTTGCCTTTTTCACCTGTTTTTCATTTCCAATCCATTCCAAACCCTTCCAAAACCAACCCTAACTTATACAACATAATTTGTATATCAAACATAGTTGGTACAAGTTCTATTACATGTGGGGGTTTACATCTCCCATATGAAGTAGTAGACATATTCTCATAAATGGCAAGTGAGGCCGAGTTCCACCTCTGGGAACTCTCAGAAAGCGTATCAAAAAATGCAAAAGCCTCATCATGATTTTTATCCATAAACTCTCCCTAAGACATCGTTTCAACAAACTGAAGCATAGAGTTAGAAAGAGAATTGTAGAAAAAACCAACAAGGGTCCACCTTTAAAACCCATGGTGTGGACATGCATGGAGTATATCTTTAAATCTCTCCCAGAACTGATAGAATGTTTTTCCTTATTTCACCGCAAAATTCATGATGTGATGTTTTAAAGCATTTGTACGGTGAATGGGAATTTTTTTTTAAAGAATTCTTTCTGCAATGCAGACCAATTAAGGATAGAGTGTGGTTTCAGAATATTAAGTCACTACTTGGCTTTATCCTTTAGTGAGAAGGGAAAAGCTTCAGCTTGGCCAACTCGAAACTATCCTGAAAAGTCCCACATATCTCCTCGAATTCCTTCATATGAAGATAGGAATTTTCGGAATCGAGACCATAGAATTGTGGCAAAAGCTGGATAGTGCTAGGTTTCACCGTGAACCTTTGTGAATTTTTTGGGAAAATAAAACATGATGGAACACTACTCATTGTGGGGTGTAGGTAGGCCCTAAGAGTTCTGACCAACCTCTTGGACACGGTTACAATTATTCGTAGGGTCTACCATTTCACTACTTGTTCTACTTAGATCAAAAGTAGAGGCAAGAATTGACTGATTAGACTCGAATGATGCAGAAGAATCAACAGATCCTGTAGAATCTTTAAACGGGGATTCAATATCAGAATCTGAGGTATCTCCACCAGACATACAAATATGAAACTAACTAATGATTGTGAATATCCAACATGGGTCGTGGTTTCCAACATCAAAACCACTTTAACATGATGTTTGAAGGAGAACTTTTGGAGTTTTTCCCTAATTTCTATCTCCCTGGGAATCTCAGGGGTAGAAATGGGCCAAGGGTAGTTCAGGATCACTTCAGGAGGGGTCGTGAGTGGCACCCCATGCCTCATATGGATCTAGTTGACGAGATGAACCCAATACTTGGGGGCAACCCTTGGAACCATTTGAAAACATAGAAATCCACAAAAATATGGCTTTTAATAGAAACCAATAATGGAAATGATTCAAGATCTGTATGGTTCTGACCTTTGAAGGATAGATAGACTAGTTTTTAGAAAGCCATATCCCCATGGGTAGACTTCGAGGAGTTTTTCAAAGGGTTAAAATCCATGAATTCAACTTGTTCTCTGGAGAAGAGAATCAATATATCATAAAGTATATTGGTATGTTTACTTTCCAATGTGGGGAAGTTGGAAACAATGAAAATTTGAAAATGAAGTTATTCCTATAATCCTTGACCAAAACTGCATTTTCAAGGTTCATTAACTTGCCATCCAATTCAATCCAGACATGGCAATAGATGGAAGAGCAATTACATGCTAAGTTATTTTGAAATGAACAAGAACTGTCGATGGAATACTTATCCATAATAAAGTAGAAGCCTAATGAGTCTATACAATAGTATATTAACAGATACAAAAAAGGAAGAAACAAATGCCATGTCTATATGGTTGAAGTAGAACTTGTAAAAGTGGCATAGAATGAGTTAGATTTTGATTTATGAAAGAAATTTGAAACAATCGAGTTCAGAGATTCATTCAAACTCTCAACCAGGGCCACTAGATATGAAATGTTGCTTAGAGAAAAGGAACAAAGGAAAAACAGTGTGTTGAGCACATATTACTAGGACCTAGATGGAGAAATGGAAGTTGATGTTGCACAAATAATAGGGAAATCACCAATTGTGTGGGACTTTGAAACGAATAGAAGATTCTATAAACATGCCATCAAACCATCCATTCAAAAAGGATCAATGACCTGATTTAAATCATACACCCAATTATAAGTGGTCAAATTATAATATTAGACGCTTAAGTCCGAGGTCGAACCCACAGGGAGTTATCTATTGGAATTCAAAAATAGAAAAGGTAAGATTGTCGTGCGTGTAGTGTGCTTTACAAAAGCTTGTGGTGTAAACTTAGAATTATCAAATGAATACTTAGACTAAGCTCTTAATAACAATAATTGAAAAAGCTACTCTTTAGTTCGGGGATTCAACATACATCTTATTGCTCGACTATAAAAGTGTCACCTTACAACAATCAACTTCCACATTATTGGAAAGTTAACCGACAAATTTGATGTATAACCGAACCATATCACAACAACTGATTAGGTTAGCCAGAAATTCTATATACCATACAACAACCAAATAACTCTAATAAACCCAAAGGTGAACCATTCAAAAGGCTTACTTTAGTTATTCAATCGACAGGTCGATGATTCAATGAAGACGGAGTTTCGATGTATACATTGAATCAACAGCATTAGCTATGGCAAGTTTTAACCCCTCTATAGCCAATCTCCTGACTATTACATAAAACCCAACTATGTGCATCATTGTATCATTCATGAAGTACGTAATCACTTATAGATAGACTAGTATATAGTAGTAAGCTTAGCTCGGTACTCATAACCATGAGCATATAGTAATACGGCACCAAACGGAAATAATAATAACCATCCATCAATTAAGGGAGTTATAAACATTAACGCATAAATAAAAAATCAGCATTTCCAAAACACAAAAAATATTATACATGTCTTCACCCTTCACTAAAGAGTATAAATAAACTACTCACACTTCATTGCTATAGACGAGTAAGAAAAGTGAGATCATCTCATTACAATACAACACAAATACATAACAACGCAAGAAATCCTTCTCCGTGGAATAGCTAAAACACCCTCAGTCTTATTATCGGCTAGGGCACAAAAGTGGGAGAGGTTTAACCCTCCAAGTAAAAAGGATGTAAAAGAAGAGATTTTTTGGCTTAGGGAGTGTTTAGGGCAGGGTTTCTTCTTCTCTAGCTCTGACTTTCTTCTCTGGCAAAGTCCTTCTTTCAAATGGCTGAGGTAGGCTATTTATAGGCCTCAGGAAGGAACTCCAAGTGCGGTAGCTACCCAAGCTGGCCAATCCCGTCCCTCCGTCACCTTTTTGGACCAATGGGAAGAGAGGAAGCTCAAAGGCGGTTTAGCTACTGTCCAGACGCCGCCGCCACCACTTGGAAGATGCTGATTCTCTGGTTTTGGTGGTGGGATGGTGAAGGTCTTTGTTGAAATTGCTTTTGCCTCCCTCCTTCATTTCCCTTTCGCGCTTTGATCTCTCCAAGTTCTTGTAATTGCATGTGAAACCCTACAAGATATATGAATTAAACTTTAGTCATAATACTATTCAAATTAATCATTTTAATTTAATTAACGCACACTATTAACCCTAAACCCTAATTCAATTCCGCACTTTTTAGGGTTAATCACACCCTACAACCAAATATTACTAGTCCGTAGTAATAAAATCATTTTTGTAGACTTCACGATTGCATTTAGCCTATGCAACAAGTCGTTAAACCCCTAGATGATCCCTAGTGGACAAGTTTTGTCTCATAAAGGTTTTCAGTGAAGATACCTACAAACTTCAACAGTTAAGATAAAATAATTCATATTTTCACATATAAAATTAAATCATCATTCTATACTTATGCCAAAATACCTCCCCTTTCCTTATCACTATAAGAGTAACACACACCAAGTGTAACACTATTCTTTATATTTTCAAAAAAAACTTGTGTGTGTGAGGAGATTTCATTTATTTCAAAAATACTTAAGAAATATCACAACCCTTCACTAAGTTGTATAAGAGTTAGTCTCGACGTCAATCCTTTCCTAGAAATCACTCAGCAAAGAACACATTCAAGTTTTAGTGACTATCACTCAATAATTACATGTGATAAGAATATTGAAATCAAAGCAAAGTAATGACACATGTAATATTCCAAAAGAATGCTATTTGAATAAAACTAAAATTTGGCATAATCTCATGAAATAATACTAACACTATATCAAATAACGTTATCAACACTCTCCCTTCTAATGAATGGATGAAAATGATACATATGCATGACTTCTTGAATCAAAAATGACTTTACAACGTGTCTAACGGTACTGGGTTTAAGAAACGATGTCTATAGGATTAAAAAAAACTATTCTTTTCAATTTTTGTAGCACACATTGGCTTGATCCGAAATGTGTACACCCAAGTGCAGGCGGTCAAGCTGTAGTAATAATCTGGTTTGAGTCCGGAGTCGAATCCATAGGGAACTTTTGTTGGTATTTTTGAGATAAGCAGTAGTGAAGACCTATTGATTGTAACCCTTGAGATTTGTTGTGAGATGTGAGATTTCCTGGACATAATATAAGATTCTTTCCAAGAGAATTTTCTTAACAAAATATGAGATAAGCTCTAATAAAAAAGTCACTCTTTAGTTCAAGGATCTGGACATGTAGTTAATTATCCGGTTTATTAAACTTGTGCTTGATAACTCAATTAACTCCCGTGTCAACAGCAAGTTAATCGGAAGATAAAGATGGACTGTGAGATTTAAGAACATGATTCCGATGTCTTTCTAGAAGTTTACAAGAATTGTCTGTGCCGAGACTTAACCCGTCTACAAACAAGCAAATGTTTCTACAAGACATCCAACCATGACATTAATATTTCATTCTTTAAGTGAAGCACAATAATGAGGAGGATTGAAGGGTAGTCATGAGGATCTAGCCGGGGTACGTGCCTTGAACTGATGAGTCTTTCTATGCAAAAGTCATCCGTGACATAGAAAGAGCCCACGGTTATACAAAGTACCTTAGCTTTGCTAGATGCAATCAATTATCCAATAAGCAAGAAGAAATAAACGTTAAGCATAAGAACAGTGCACAAATATAATTTTCGGATAACTTATACATGCCCTTCTCGTCTTACTAAAGAGTGAATGAGAAACTACTCACTCTTCATGGCTTTGGTAAAGCTAGAAAAGTGGGTGATGCTCATCCCTCCAAGTAGAGGACTTACAAGATGAAATAACAATAAACAAGGAGTCAATCTTTAACGAAGAATGAGTCAATCTTTAACGAAGAATGAGTTAATCACATTCCACCCTTCACGACTTTGGTAAAACTCTAGAAAAGTGGAAGAGTTTCACTCCTCTAATAAAGAAAGAAGCTCAAGCAATGGAAGTGAAGTACATAAAAAATAAAAGTAGAAGAAAGCTAGTCATATTTGGAGGGTGGCTTTCTCAACCAAAGAATGGAGGGTTGCTTCCTTAACCAAAAGATGAACTAACTCCCTTCTATGCATGTAAGTGAAAGCATAAGCATAAAACTACTTTTATAACAAGCAAAGAGATGTTGTACTAAAGCCAAACTAATCTCTAAAAACAACTACTTCATACAAAAAAATGTAAGCTAAATCTACATTGTGAGTGGGAGTCTAAGCCTCCATCAACCTCTCTACCTCTCTTTCAGCTCTCCAACAATGGAAGTATTTATAGGCAAAAGGAGAAGACAAGAGGGGGTGAAGGAATAGTGTATGCCGCCCAAGTCCAAGTGAAAAACCAACTACTCTGCTGCTATTCTGTGGAGAACGTTCGAACGTGAGTTGGCGTTCGAACGTTGTTTTTGTTTTTGCTTTATGGTCATTCGAACGTTTTCTGCCGTTCGAACGTTTCTTCTGCATTTGCACTGTGGGCGTTCGAACACCAGATGTGGTCTGACATTCTCACTCAAGTGGCCTGTGGTCATCTGTGAAATTCATTTCCTCACTCTATACAGTAGTCTAGTCTTCAATTAACTCGAGTGCACGTTCGAACGTGGGTAACGTTCGAACGTGACACTCAAGTGCCTCAGAGCCTCAGAATATTTTTTCCTAGCTGCAACACGTCTTCTCTCAACAGTCAGGTCTGCTATAGTTCAATGTGGACGTTCGAACGTGAGTTGGCGTTCGAACGTTCTGGCTGTGCTCCAAGCTTCTCCAATTTTGTGCTCTAATGTGCTGGTGTTACATTCAAGTGTAGTACTTGTTGTTCTTGAGTCCTTGTTCAGTTTAGGGCCTGAAATGACATCACTTAAACTCCATCAAAGTACAATTAGTCTTAAAACGTCATAGTAAAATGCTAATTTTAAGTGCTAATCACACTCCCCAACCTAAATATTGCTAGTCTCTAGTAATACAAAAAAAATCTACTCCTAATGCCATTTTCGTAGGTCATCCGGTTGCATTTAGCTTATGCAACAAGCCGTTGAACCACTAGGTTTACCCTAGCGGACGAGTGTTGTCTCGTGAGGGTTTTCAATGAAGTTACCCACAAACTTTAGTCGAACAGATGTGTATGTGAGATTACTGATGAAAGTAAATTAGCATTATGGTCATTGAGACACCCAACTCTCAATTTCGACTTATATCCCGCATTTCCCTCTTTCATGGGTATCTATTCTATGCAAAAATTAGTATTTGTTACATTGGTATTTGGAATTCCCTGTGTAGTAGGAATGATCATTCTAGCAGCAAGAATCGTTGTATAACAAACACTCCCTTTTACCACCTTCCATGGATAGCTTCAATTTCACAAACCTCTCGTAGAATGCTCTCAGCAAAAAGTTCGCTCCGATTATAGTGACTTATTTTTCACTGGTCATGTGATCAGAAGGTGGCCAATCAAAAAAATCACATGCACAATTAGGAATGGAGTGAAATTTAAGGAAGCAACTACTCATGTTTGGCATAATCTCATGAAAGAATATTGATGCAATTTAAAGAAATACTATTTACCATATCCCAATTTTGATTGACAACACATGCATGCAACAGACTTGAGATCAATTAGGGCTTTTCATAGGTTGTAATGTGGCCAGAGGTCAGTTGCTAACGAAATGACGTCAATAGTATTCAAAAGCTATATTCTGTTTATATAGTGTAGCACACTTATTTCTAGCTTTTCGATATTTTGCCCAGAAATGATATTTCTTTCTTTCATTTTTCTCATTTTTCACTTTCTTGGCAATTTCTTGCTTTTTTGCTTCTTTTTTGTTTCAATTGTTCCCATTGATTCTTCTTGTCATTGAAAAGTAGCCTCCACAGCCGTTCCCTTTTCATTGCATTTCCGTGTCATATTGATTTATAAGAGGGTGCAAGAAAATTAGATAGCAAAGGTATGTCAAGTATGTTCTCTTGTGGTTTGGTACTCATATGGGTTTATCGAAGAAGAAATCATACATTGATGGCTCAAGCATGGCTGACTAGGGAAATAATTTTGCAAAAGAAATGGCTAAGGCTCAATATCAAATCAAAGATGGCCTAAAATCACTTCTCAAGTATGTGCACATGTATGTGTTGTATGCGAAGGTTCCCTGTGGAATATGTCAATAGATCACTTTTAATTGCGTCAATCAAAGCAAGGTTAATGAGATTATTCAAAAATTGAGAGTGAAAGACTTTACTTGAGTAAACATTGATTGTCTCTCGAAAGCATCGTAAGGCTCGAAACTCACCATGGTATTCTTTGTTATCTCCACTGGTTATGTCGGGTTTTCCAGGGGATGTCGGTTATGTACCGATTCCATTTTCGAGTCCGATCATCCTATTCCTTGAAAATAACAAATATCGATGCACATTTGACAATTTAAGCATAGAAAGAATACCAATTTTCCAAGAAATGTGGTTTTAAGTCTCGGTTGATAGGCTGAGGTGTCAAACCGATCATGTGCGTAGTTACTTTAACAAACATTCTTAGCATACACATTTTTTCCATCATATATTAACGTTAAGCTAAATCTACATATGCATTTAAAACAAATAAAAGTGATAAATTGAACCATTCATTTCACAACATATTGACGGTTAACATCAACATCAATGATCCAATTCATCCACAATCACACAAAAACTTAAAATATCTTTAACAACTATCAAAGAAGAAACTCATAAAAAGAAGCAATAAACACACAAAAACCATAAACAAGAATAGGGATCCCTCTCTCTCACTCTTCATGTCCACCATCTCCACCAGGTCCACCCCTCAGAAGTCTAAGAATCTCATCCTGCTTAGCTTCACTGCTAAGCATGATGTCTCGTAAAGAGCGTCAGGTGCTGGTGCTAGGTCCTGCCTCCTGTGCTGATCCTGGCCTCTCTCGATTTCTAGCTCTCTCTCCTCCTCCGCATCGAGCTCTTCTTGCACTTCGTCCACTCCATGGGTAGGGGGCATCTCCTGTCTGGCCGCTGGGCCGCCACTATGACCTTGGCTTCTCCAGAAGGAAGCCTTGTTCAGTGGCCCCATTGGCTTTTGAATCTCCATTTCTGGCTTCACCCTAACCCCATGGTCTTTACATATTTCAGTCACAAGGGTGCCGAAGGGAAGTGAATTCCGCTTCACATCACACCCTTTCTTCATCTCTGTCAACACTAGGGAAAGGAGGTCAATGATTTGCCCTTTTCCAATTGCATTCAACAACCGGGCCATGTCGAGGAGGATTTCGTTCTTTCTTCCTAGCGGAGCAAAGTTGGCAACCGCAATCAAGTTCAACATTTTATATTTGTCGATGAGTTCTCCTTGTCTAAAAAATCTCTTTCCAGTCCAAGAAAAATTAGGCACTCCAGTTAGTTCTTTCCCCACCACATTCATTGCCGCGTTCTTTCTCGGGGGATAGGCGGGCCTTGATACCCGAGGTATCTCTTGCCTAATTTCTCTTATGTAATCCTCATCCACGTCAATGTGGATTCCCCTCACATAGCTTTTCAACTCCCCATTGACGATCTTGGCGTTGGAGTAAAACTCCCTTACCAAGTCTACTACGGCCTCTCCGCCGTTTTGCAAATACAAAACCCAACCCCTCCTCTCCATCTCCGCCATTATACCCAATTCAATAAAATCAGTCAAAACCACATCCCTCTCACATACCACAACATGTTTTTGGTAAAAATTATCGTACCTGTCAGCTTTTAGAGCCGTAGAAAATCTGGTCTTGTCGTATCTCAGTGTAAGGGGAGGCGTTCCCTCTCTTACTTCGACCACTTCCTCAACGAAATTTGGCTCTTGGGTGTTTGGGTTGCGCCTGGCAGGGAGCTTGACTCTTGGCATGGTGGTTTCAATTTTTTTGAGTTTGAGGGCTTTGAAATCTTGGATTTCTTTGTGAAAATGGAGCTTTTTGTTATGGGAATAGTCTTGGGAGGGTTGATTTTTGGTAAAAATGAAGAATGGTAGGTGTTTTGGGGTCTGGGTAGTGAAGAGTCACCAAGGGTTTTTCGGTTTTTGGGTGGTTTTGAAATGAAGAAGACAAACCAGGCTTTTATAGCCTGATTTGTTACGTTCGAACGTGGGTAACGTTCGAACATGTCTAGAAGGATTTTAAACAGATCGTTCGAACGTGGTTGTCGTTCGAACGTGGTGAGCTCCCAGTACTTTTGAGTTCTGTCAGAGGCCAAAGTACTGTAAGTTCTCTTCGTTCGAACGGTCTATTGGCGTTCGAATGGGCTGAGGTCCCAGTACTTTTAAATATCATCAGAGGCTTCATTAGAGGTTGAGCACTGCAAGCAGATGACGTTCGAACGTCACCTGGCGTTCGAACGTTGAGTCAAAAATCAAAAATTTCTTCACTACACTATACAAAATCAGAAAGGGCAAAACACACAATTTTAAATCAAAAACCTATGGCATCTCAGGATAAGTCCCTACCTACGCTTCAAGTTGGTATTCTGGGACATTCCTTACTCGGCCCATATTTTCATTTTAGTCAAAAAAGTTTATACAAAAATATTTTTACACTTTTTTACAAAAAATTCGAACCTTTGGCTTTCATCCCCAACAAAAGTACAAATTTCCTACAAAAAAATTATCTAATCTGAGTCTCCCTCTGTATTTGTGTAGTACGGACAACCAGTGACTCTCCCAATTTTCTCTCTCACAAACCGGCTAAGCAAAGTACCGGAATAGCATGACATATCAGGGTAATCCTTACTCAGCCCATTCACTATCCAGTCTAATCGATCGAGTGCGAGACCGGAGATTGGTTCAGAACACTGGTTGTATCTTTTCTCGTGAAAGACTCTGCCACACTTTTTACAAGCACCAAGTCTTTTGGCACGACGGCGTTTGGCAAAGGTGTTTCTGCCACAGAGGGGTTTCGCTTGTTTTTCTTGGATTTCGGCCTTCCTTACCAGTCTTTCTTTTCTCATGATTACAGTATGCACATCAGATGGAAAAGTGCGCAAAATTCCTAAACTAAACCAAAAAATTTTAACATCCATGCTTTCTAAGCTTTAAGACTCACTATCTGGTTCTTTAACGTCTGCCAGTCACAAAGACGATTGAAGCTGACTCACAAACATAATCATCAATTTATACAAGGCAAGGTACATAAAATGATCAGAACAACAACAACAACAACAAAAATTTAAAAAATTTACGGGCAAATATGAACTGTAGTTCTCACCCCCAACCTAAATTGAACATTGTCCCCAATGTTTCGAATTTACCAGTTCACGAATCTTTGGAGATGATGTTGAATAATAGAGATCTATTCATCTGCTAAAACCTACAAATAAAAATACACGAATTACTCATCTGTGCGCAGATCTGGGTTTCGGGTAGGCTGAAAATCCTTGTGTGTGAGTGCGAACAAGAGAATGACACTCATGAGCAAATATAAAGATTAGAATGCAAACCATGAAGCAAAAGATTGTGTTTTTAGAGTGTGTGGTCATGGGTTGTTTATCAAATAACAGAGAAAACGAAGAAGAAAATAAAGAAGAAGAAGAAGAAGTAGGGGGGCCAACAGAGGCGACTGGGAGAAAAAAGAAAAAAAAAAGTGGGTGCCTTATAAAGGCGCCCCAGTGGGTCGGGTTGGGTTAGATTTTTCTTGACCCAATCCACTTGAGTGTCTACATGCACGAATCTCGGAGGAGTATTCTGGTTCTATTAAAAGAATGGTTTTCACATTTTTAACAAAATCCTCCAAAAATGGTTTCAACCGCTGACCGTTAACAGTAAAGATATTACCGTTTGATGGGTTTTCCACTTCAACTGCTCCATGTCCAAACACCTTTTTGACAATAGAAGACCCAGTCCATCTTGACTTCAACTTACCAGGAAAGAGACGGAGTCTTGAATTAAATAACAAGACTTTTTGAGAAGGCTCAAAAGATTTCTGCACAATGTTTTTGTCATGAAAAATTTTCATCCTGGTTTTAGCAATCTTAGCATTTTCATATGCTTCATTTCTCAATTCCTCCAATTCATTTATCTGAAGTTTCCTTGCTAGTCCAGCCTTGTCCAAGTTAAAATTCATTGCTTTAATAGCCCAGTATGCCCTATGTTCCAATTCCACAGGTAGGTGACACGGCTTTCCATAGACCAATCGATAAGGTGACATGCCTAAAATTGTTTTAAAAGCAGTACGGTACACCCAGAGTGCATTAGTTAGTCTTAACGACCAATCTTTGCGGTCTGGATTCACCGTTTTTTCCAAAATTAATTTGATTTCCCGATTAGCTAGTTCAGCTTGTCCACTGGTCTGTGGGTGATAAGGGTTACAATTTTGTGAAGGATCAAATATTTTTTCATCAAATTCCAGAAGGGACGATTGCAAAAATGAGCACCCCCATCACTTATGATTGATTTCGGAATTCCAAACCGGGATAAAATATTTTCTTTCAAAAACTTGATCACTATTTGGTGATCATTGTTTCGGCATGGAATTGCTTCAACCCATTTGGATACATAGTCTACAGCCACTAAAATGTATAGATAGCCAAAGGAAGGGGAAACGGTGCCATAAAATCGATGCCCCAATAGTCAAAAATTTCAATTACCAGAATGGGATTTAAGGTCATAATATTTCTTTTAGAAATGCTTCCCAACCTTTGGCATCTATCGCAAGTTAAACAAAAGGCATGGACATCTTTGAAAAGTGTGGGCCAGTAAAATCCACACTGCAATATTTTTGCAGCGGTTTTTCTTGATGAAAAGTGCCACCGTATGCTTCAGAATGACAAAAGGTTATTACCTGGCTACTTTCATGAGCGGGGATGCAACGCCTTATGATTTGATCCTTACAGTACTTGAATACGTAGGGATCCTCCCAAAAGAAGTTACGAACCTCCTTCAGAAATTTCTTTTTGTCCATCATGGTAAAGGATGGAGGGAGTGTACCAGTAGCAAGGAAGTTAACAATATCCGCGTACCATGGTGTCTTATCAATCATGAATAGTTGTTCATCGGAGAATTTCTCATTGATTGACAGTCCATCTTCACGAAATTCATATGTTAGTCTAGACAGATGATCTGCCACCACATTCTCGAGACCTTTCTTGTCCTTGATGACAAGATCAAACTCTTGGAGCAAGAGTATACATCTCAAGAGTCTTGGCTTGGCGTCCTTCTTTGTGAGCAAGAATTTTAGGGTTGCATGGTCAGTGAATATAGTAACAGCAGAACCAACAAGATAAGAACGGAATTTTTCCAGCGCAAAAACTACAGCAAGCAACTCTTTTTCAGTTGTTGAATAATTTATTTGAGCATCATTCAAAGTTTTACTTGCATAGTAAATCACATGGGGTCTCTTATCTTTTCTCTGTCCCAATACAACACCTACAGCATAATCACTTGCATCACACATTAGTTCAAAAAGTAGATTCCAGTCAGGGGGTTGCATTATTGGAGCAAAAATTAACATGTCTTTTAGCTTGTCAAAGGCTTTCTGGCATGCTTCATTCCAATCAAAGATTACGTCCTGACTTAGAAGAAGACACATGGGTTTTGCTATGGTGCTGAAATCTTTTATGAATCTTCTATAAAAACCTGCATGCCCCAGGAATGATCGAACATCCTTTACAGTCTTAGGGGCAGGCAAATTTCCAATCATATCTATTTTTGCCTTGTCAACTTTCATGCCCTTAGACGACATAATGTGACCAAGGACAATGCCTTGTGTTACCATGAAATGGCATTTTTCCCAATTGAGCACTAGATTGGCTTCCTTACATCTGATTAGCACTTTCTCTAGATTGGTCAGACACAAATCAAAGGAATCACCATATACAGAGAAATCATCCATGAATACTTCCAAAAAATTTTCAACCATATCACTGAACAAGCTTAGCATACATCTTTGGAATGTTGTAGGAGTGTTACAAAGTCCAAATGGCATCCTTTTGAATGCAAAGGTGCCAAAGGGGCATGTGAATGTTATTTTCTCCTGATCATCTAGTGCTATCTCAATTTGATTGTATCCAGAATACCCATCTAGGAAACAGTAGAATGCATGGCCTGCAATTCTCTCTAGGACTTGGTCAAGAAATGGAAGAGAAAAATGATCTTTCTAGTGACCAAATTGAGTTTTCGATAATCAATGCACATTCGTCATCCTGTGACGACTCGCGTTGGTACTAGTTCATTTGCATCATTTTTTACCACTGTGATCCCAGACTTTTTGGGCACAACTTGGGTTGAACTAACCCACTTGCTACCAGAGACGGGGAAGATTATCCCTGTATCTAAGAGCTTGAGTACCTCAGTTCTCACCACTTCCTTCATGTGAGGGTTTAGTCGTCGCTACATTTGATGAGAGGGTTTTGAATCCTCTTCAAGGTATATAGCATGATTGCAGATTAATGGGCTTATACCTTTCAAGTCAACGATGGTCCACCCAATGGTGCTTTTATGGCTTTGAAGAACTTCCATCAGTTTAGACTCTTGCAAGTCTGTGAGCTTAAATGAAATTACCACTGGGTATGACTCGTCCTTTCCTAAGAATGCATATTTGAGGTCATATGGGAGGGGTTTCAATTCAGGCTTTGGTGGCCTAACACTTGATGAGATTGGTTTTGTGCCACTTGGTGAAATCTCTTCGAATTTGGGGGCCCATGTCTCAAAAGCATGAGTAGGGCAACTTGGTGGATTTGAGTCATCATCTATTGTTTCGGATGAGATGAACTCTAGCAGAGAAGATTCAGTAGGGTCCTCACAGAATGTGTCATTCAGATGTTCTTGTATCAAAGATTCAATGGAGTTTATTTCCCTTTCTTCCTTTTCTTCTTGTGGATGTTTAGCAATATTGAAAATGTTCAATTCGAGAGTCATATTCCCAAAATTTAATTTCATGACTCCATTCCTGCAATTGATTAGTGCATTGGAAGTTGCTAGGAAAGGTCGACCAAGAATGACGAGAATTTGGTTCTCCGAATGTATTGCTGGTTGAGTATCTAGAACAATGAAGTCAACAGGGAAGACAAAGTTGTCCACTTGGACAAGCACATCTTCAACAATCCCTCTGGGGGTTTTGACAGATCTGTCGGCCAACTGGAGTGTGACACAAGTGGGTTTGAGTTCACCCAGACCCAACTGCTGGTAGACAGAGTAGGGTAGCAAATTAACACTGGCTCCAAGGTCTAACAGTGCTTGTTCAATCCTGAAGTTTCCAATGATACATGACACAGTCGGACACCCTGGGTCTTTGTATTTTGGAAGGGTTTTATGTTGAAAAATGGCACTGGCTTGTTCTATTAGGAAAACTCTTTTTTTGACATTCTGGCCTCTCTTGACTCTGCACAAGTCTTTTAAAAACTTGGCATAAGACGGAACTTGTTTGATTGCGTCCAGAAGTGGGATGTTGATATTTACTTGCTTAAAAAGCTCGTAAATTTCAGGCTTATTTTTCAACTTCTGTTTGGTTTTGAGTCTATGAGGAAAAGGAGCATGAATGGAACATGAAGGTTCTCTTTCCTTAGAAGGTTCTGTCTCTTGTTCAATCATAGGCTCAGGTTCTTCCTCAAGTTCAGTCTCAATTGGTTCAGGCTCAGATGATGGGTTGACTGGGATTGACTCAGGTCTTGGCTTTGGAATGAGTATGTCTCTGATGGTCTTGTCAATCACCTTGCCACTTCTTAGTGTAGTGACAACTTGGGCTTGGTCTTGTGTGTTTCCTGTTGTTGAAGGGTTCCCTACATGGAATTGGCCTTGTGGTTGCTTTGGTTGGGCAGGAAACTTGCCCTTTTCGGGTATGACCATGGATTGGGTCAATTTTTGGATGTGGCTTTTAAGATCCTCAAAAGATTGAGTGGTCTGGGTTTTGAAATCAGTGAAAGCCTGTGTGGAATTATTGTTATAGTTCATTTGACTTTGCATGAACTGATTCAGTGTGTCCTCAAGGCTTCTCTTTTGTGGTGGTTGGTATGGTTGATATGCGGGAGGTCCTTGAGGTGGTGGGTGTGAACCTTGTTGTTGGTTCTTGGGCATTGGTTGTGTGTTCTTCCAACTGAAGTTAGGGTGGTTCCGCCACCCTGGATTGTATGTTTCAGAGTATGGGTTGGAGTAAGGCTTATTGAAGTTGGAAACTGCATGTGTTTGTTCCAACAATACCTCTTTGAACGCTGGGATGGTAGGACACTCCCCAGTAGGGTGTCCTGTTAGCGCACAGATTCCACACACTTGTTCTGTGGAAGAGTTAACATCAACTTGATGGACTTTCTTTATCTCTAAAGCTTCAAGCTTTCGAGACAACGTAAACATTTTTGCTCTCAAGTCATCATCCTCTCTCAAGACATATTTACCTCATTGGGAAGTAGATGGTCTGGCTTATATAGTGGTAGGAGAGGCTGAGTCCCACATCTGAGAATTGTCAGATATGGTGTCAAAAAAATTGAATGCCTCCTTCGAACTTTTTCCCATAAATTCTCCTTGGGCCATCATTTTGACAAACTGACGTAGTCTAGAGGGTAAGGAGTCATTGAAAAATCCTACCAAAGTCCAATTCTCAAAAGTGTGATGTGGGCAGGATTGGAACAGATCTTTGAATCTCTCCCAACTTTGGTAAAATGTTTCTCCTTCTTTAACCATAAAATTCATGATTTGCCTTTTTAGTGCATTTGTGCGGTGTAGAGAAAAAAACTTTCTAAAAAATTCATTTTGCAATGCCTGCCAGTTAGGTATTGAAAAAGCTTTTAAAGAATTTAGTCATTGTTTAGCTCTATCCCTTAAAGAGAAAGAAAACAGTTTCATCTTGGCTAGTTCAGAATTGTCTTGAAATGTTCATACACTTCCTCAAAATATTTTATATGCAGATATGGATTTTTTGCATCCAATCCATGAAACACGGGTAATAACTGCACTATCCCCGGCTTTACAGTAAAGGGGGGAACATTTTCAGGAAATATAAAACATGAGGGGACACTGTTTCTTGTGGGATTTAAGTAATCCCGCAAAGTTTGATTGTTAGGCACTTCCTCCTCTCTCATAGGGACTTCTTTGTTTCTCTCATTATTTGTCATATTACTCTCACAAGAGTCTGCTATTGATCTAGGTGAATTTGGTTCAGGCTGATTCACAGACTCACAAGATTCTGCCGACAAATTTTGATAGTGAGGAGTGCCCTCAGTCATAAAGAAAAAAAAACAAAGTTATTCACAGTAAACCAAAGAATATATACAAAGATGAAGGTCTTTTTACCTTTTACCTTAAAACACCTTTTACAGTTCCCCGGCAACGGCGCCAAAAACTTGGCTTGATCCGAAATGTGTACACCCAAGTGCAGGCGGTCAAGCTGTAGTAATAATCCGGTTTGAGTCCGGAGTCGAATCCATAAGGAACTTTTTTTGGTATTTTTGAGATAAGCAGTAGTGAAGACCTATTGATTGTAACCCTTGAGATTTCCTAGACAGAATATAAGATTCTTTCCAAGAGAATTTTCTTAACAAAATATAAGATAAGCTCTAATAAAAAAGTCACTCTTTAGTTCAAGGATCTGGACATGTAGTTAATTATCCGGTTTATTATATTTTTGCTTGATAACTCAATTAACTCTCGTGTCAACAGCAAGTTAATCGGAAGATAAAGATGGACTGTGAGAATTAAGAACATGATTCCGATGTCTTTCTAGAAGTTTACAAGAATTGTTTGTACCGAGACTTAACCCATCTACAAACAAGCAAGTGTTTCTACAAGACATCCAACCATGACATTAATATTCCATTCTTTAAGTGAAGCACAATAATGGGGAGGATTGAAGGGTAGTCATAAGGATCTAGCCGGGGTACTTGCCTTGAATTGATGAGTCTTTCTATGAAAGAGTCATCCGTGACATAAAAAGAGCTCACGGTTATACAAAGTACCTTAGTTTTGCTAGATGCAATCAATCATCCAATAAGTAAGAAGAAATAAACGTTAAGCATAAGAACAGTGCACAAATATAATTCCCAGATAACTTATACATGCCCTTTGATTTGCACTTAAAATTAGCATATTACTATGCCGTTTTAAGACTAATTGTACTTTGATGGAGTTTAAGTGATGTCATTTCAGGCCCTAAACTGGACAAGGACCCAAGAACAACAAGTACCACACTTGGATGCAACACCAGCACATTAGAGCCCAAAATTGGAGAAGCTTGGAGAACAGCCAGATCGTTCGAATGGCAACTCACGTTCGAACGTCCACATTACACTGTAGCAGACTCAACTGCTAAGAGAAGACGTGTTGCAGTGAGGAAAGAAGACTGAAGCTCTGAAGCACTTGAGTGTCACGTTCGAACGCCAACTCACGTTCGAACGTGCACTTGAGTTGATTGAAGACCAGACTACTGCATAGAGTTGGAACTGAACTTCATAGAAGACCAACAGACCACTCGAGTGAAAGGGTCAGAACACATCTGGCGTTCGAACGCCCTTAGTGCAAAAACAGAAGACACGTTCGAACGCCCTTAGTGCAAAAACAGAAACAACGTTCGAACGCCAACTCACGTTCGAACGTTCTCCATAGACTGGCAGCAGAGTGGTTGGCTTTTCACTTGGACTTGGGCGGCAAACACTATTCATTCACCTCCTCTTGTCTCCTCCTCTTGCCTATAAATACTCCCCTTGTTGGAGAGCTATGGGAGCCAAGTAGAATAGTTGATGGAGGCTTAGACTCCCACTCACATTGTAGATTTAGTTTATTTTCCTTGTATAAAGTCTTTATCTTAGAGATTAGTTTGGCTTTAGTCCAACATCTCTTGCTTGTTATAAAAGTAGTTTTATGCTTATGCTTATGCTTATGCTTTCATTTTACATGCATAGAAGAAAGATAGTTCATCTTTTGGTTGAGGAAGCAACCCTCCAATTCTTGGTTGAGGAAGCCACCCTCCAAATGTGACTAGCTTTCTTCTACTTTTATTGTTCATGCATTTCACTTCCATTGCTTGAGCTTCTTTCTTTCTTAGGAGAGTGAAACTCTTCCACTTTTCTAGAGCTTTACCAAAGCCGTGAAGGGTGGAACGTGATTCACCCATTCTTTGTTAAAGATTGGCTCCATGTTTGTTATTACTTTATCTTTTAAGTTCTCTACTTGGAGGGATGAGCATCACTCACTTTTCTAGCTTTACCCAAGCCATGAAGAGTGAGTAGTTTCTCATTCACTCTTTAGTAAGAGGAGAAGGGCATGTATAAGTTATCCGGGAATCATATTTGTGCATTGGTTTTATGCTTAACGTTTATTTCTTCTTGTTATTGGATGATTGATTGCATCTAGCAAAGCTAAGGTACTTTGTATAACTGTGGGCTCTTTCTATGACACGGATGACTCTTGCATAGAAAGACTCATCAGTTCAAGGCAAGTACCCCGGCTAGATCCTCATGACTACCCTTAAATCCTCCCCCTTATTGTACTTCATTTAAAGAATGAAATATTAATATCATGATTGGATGTCTTGTAGAAACACTTGCTTGTTTGTAGACGGGTTAAGTCTCGGCACAGGCAATTCTTGTAAACTTCTAAAAAGACATCGGAATCATGTTCTTAATTCTCACAATCCATCTTTATCTTCCGATTAACTTGCTGTTGACACGGAAGTTAATTGAGTTATCAAACACAATTATGACAAACCAGATAACTAACTACATGTCCAGATCCTTGCACTAAAGAGTGACTCTTTTTAATTAACACTTATCTCCTGTTTTGTTAAGAAAATCCTCTTGGAAAGAATCTTATATTATGTCCAGGAAAACTCATATCTCACAGCAAATCTCAAGGGTTACAATCAATAGGTCTCTATCACTGCTTACCTCAGAAATATCAACAAAAGTTCCCTGTGGATTCGACTCCGGACTCAAACCGGATTATTACTACAACTTGACCGCCTGCACTTGGGTGTACACATTTCGGATCAAGAACAAGTTATTGGCGCCGTTGCCGGGGAACCTTTAAAAGGTGTTTTAAGGTGAAAGGTAAAAAGACCTTCAACATTGTGTATATTCTTTGGTTTACTGTAAATAACTTTGTTTTATTTTCTTTATGACTGAGGGCACTCCTCGCTTCCAAAATTTGCCGGCAGAATCGTGTGAGTCCGTGAATCAGCTTGAACCAAATTCACCTAGATCAGTAGCAGACTCTTGTGAGGGTAGTATGGCAAATAATGAAAGAAATGGAGAAGTCCCTATGAGAGAGGAGGAGGTCCCTAACATCCGAACTTTGTGGGATTACTTAAATCCCACAAGAAACAGTGTCCCCTCTTGTTTTATTTTTCCTGAAAATGCTCCCCTCTTTACTGTAAAGCCGGGGACAGTGCAATTATTACCCGTGTTTCATAGATTGGATGCAAAATATCCATATCTGCATATAAAAGATTTTGAGGAAGTGTGTGGAACATTTCAAGACAATTCTGAATTGGCCAAGATGAAACTGTTTTCTTTCTCCTTGAGGGATAGAGCCAAACAATGGTTAAATTCTTTAAAAACTTTTTCAATACCCAACTGGAAAGCATTACAAAATGAATTTTTTAGAAAGTTTTTTCCTCCACACAGCACAAATGCACTAAAAAGGTAAATCATGAATTTTGCGGTTAAAGAAGGAGAAACTTTTTATCAAAGTTGGGAGAGATTCAAAGATCTGCTCCAATCCTGCCCACATCATGCTTTTAAAAATTGGACTTTGGTAGGATTTTTATATGACTCCTTACCTTCTAGACTACGTCAGTTTGTCGAAATGATGGTCCAAGGAGAATTCATGGGAAAAAGTCCGGAGGAGGCATTCAATTTTTTCGACACCATATCTGACAGTTCTCAAATGTGGGACTCAGCCTCCCCTACCACTGTAAAAGCCAGACCATCTACTTCCCAAGGAGGAAAATATGTCTTGAGAGAGGATGATGACTTGAGAGCAAAAATGTCCACATTGTCTCGAAAGCTTGAAGCTTTAGAGATGAAGAAAGTCCATCAAGTTGATGTTAGCCCTTCCACCGAGCAAGTGTGTGGAATCTGTGCGCTAACAGGACACCCTACTGGGGAGTGTCCCACCATCCCAGCATTCAAAGAAGTCTTGTTGGAACAAACACATGCAGTTTCCAACTTCAACAAGCCCTACTCCAACCCATATTCTGAAACATACAATCCAGGGTGGCGAAACCACCCTAACTTCAGTTGGAAGAACACACAACCAATACCCATGAACCAACAACAAGGGCCATACCCACCACCCCAAGGACCTCCTGCATATCAACCATATCAACCATCACAAAAGAGGAACCTTGAGGACATACTGAATCAGTTCATGCAAAGCCAAATGAATTATAACAATAATTCCACACAGGCTTTCACTGATTTCAAAACCCAGACCACTCAATCTTTTGAGGATCTTAAAAGCCACATCCAAAAGTTGACTCAATCCATGATCATACAAGAAAAGGGCAAGTTTCTTGCCCAACCAAAGCAACCACAAGGCCAATTCCATGTAGGGAACCCTTCAACAATAGGAAACACCCAAGACCAAGCCCAAGTTGTCATGACACTAAGAAGTGGCAAGGTGATTGACAAGACAATTAGAGACATACTCATTCCCAAGCCAAGACCTGAGTCAAGCCCAGCCAATCCATCATCTGAACCTGAACCAATTAAGACTGAAATTGAGAAAGACACTGAGCCTGTGATTGAACAAGAGCAAGAACCTTATGAGAAAAGGGAACCTTCGTATCCCATTTCGGCTCTGTTTCCTCATCGACTCAAAACCAAACAGAAAGTGAAAAATCAGCCTGAAATTTACGATCTTTTTAAGCAAGTAAATATCAACATCCCACTTCTGGATGCAATCAAACAAGTTCCGTCTTATGCCAAGTTTCTAAAAGACTTGTGCACAGTCAAGAGAAGCCAGAATGTCCAAAAGAGAGTTTTCCTAACGGAACAAGCTAGTGCTCTTCTTCAACATAAAACCCTTCCAAAATACAAAGACCCAGGGTGTCCGACTGTCTCATGTATCATTGAGAACTTCAGGATTGAACAAGCTTTGTTAGACCTTGGAGCCAGCGTTAATTTGCTACCCTACTCTGTCTATCAGCAGTTGGGTTTGGGTGAACTTAAACCCACTTGTGTCACACTCCAGTTGGCCGACAGATCTGTCAAAACCCCCAGAGGGATTGTTGAAGATGTGCTTGTCCAAGTAGATAGTTTTGTCTTCCCTATTGAGTTCATTGTTCTGGGTACTCAACCAGCAATAAATTCGGAGAACCAAATTCCCGTCATTCTTGGTCGGCCATTCCTAGCAACTTCCAATGCCTTAATCAATTGCAGGAATGGAGTCATGAAATTAACTTTTGGGAATATGACTCTCGAACTGAACATTTTCAACATTGCTAAACATCCAGAAGAAGAAAAGGAAGAAAGGGAAGTAAACTCCATAGAATCTTTGATACAGGAACATCTGGATGATACATTCTGTGAGGATCCTACTGAATCATCTTTGTTAGAACTCATCTCATCAGAAACAACAGATGATGACCCAAATCCACCAAGTGGCCCTACTCATACTGTTGAGACATGGGCACCCAAATTCGAAGAAATTTCACCAAGTGGCACAAAGCCAGTCTCATCAAGTGTTAGCCCACCAAAGCCTGAATTGAAACCTCTCCCATCTGACCTCAAATATGCATTTTTAGGAGAGAATGAGTCATACCCAGTGGTAATTTCATCTAAACTCACAGACTTACAAGAGTCTAAACTGATTGAAGTTCTTCGAAGTCATAAAAGCAGCATTGTATGGACCATCGCTGACTTGAAAGGTATAAGCCCGTTAATCTGCAATCATGTCATATACCTTGAAGAGGATTCAAAACCCTCTCGTCAAATGCAGCGACGACTAAACCCTCACATGAAGGAAGTTGTGAGAATTGAGGTACTCAAACTCTTAGATGCAGGGATAATCTTCCCTATCTCAGATAGTAAATGGGTTAGTCCAACCCAAGTTGTACCAAAAAAATCTGGGGTCACAGTGGTCAAAATTGATGCAAATGAACTAGTACCAACTCGAGTCTTCACATGATGGCGAATGTGCATTGATTATCGAAAACTCAATTTGGTCACTAGAAAAGATCATTTTCTTCTTGCATTTCTTGACCAAGTCCTAGAGAGAATTGCAGGCCATGCATTTTACTATTTTTTAGATGGGTATTCAGGGTATAACCAAATTGAGATAGTCATAGATGATCAGGAGAAAACAACATTCACATGCCCCTTTGGCACCTTTGCATTCAAAAGGATGCCATTTGGACTTTGTAACGCTCCTGCAACATTCCAAAGATGTATGCTAAGCTTGTTCAGTGATATGGTTGAAAATTTTTTGGAAGTATTCATGGATGACTTCTCTGTCTATGGTGATTCCTTCGATTTGTGTTTAACCAATCTGGAGAAAGTACTGATCAGATGTAAGGAAGCCAACCTAGTGCTCAATTGGGAAAAATGCCATTTTATGGTAACACAGGGCATTGTCCTTGGTCACATTGTGTCGTCTGAAGGCATGAAAGTTGACAAGGCAAAAATAGATCTGATTGGAAATTTGCCTACCCCTAAGACTGTAAAGGATGTTCGATCATTCCTAGGACATGCAGGTTTCTACAGGAGATTCATAAAAGATTTCAGTACCATAGCAAAACCCATGTGTCACCTCCTAAGTCAGGATGTAATCTTTGATTGGAATGAAGCATGCCAAAAAGCCTTTGACAAGCTAAAAGACATGTTAATTTCTGCACCAATAATGCAACCCCCTGACTGGAATCTTCCCTTTGACCTAATGTGTGATGCAAGTGATTTTGTTGTAGGTGTTGTATTGGGATAAAGAAAATATAAGAAACCCCATGTGATTTACTATGCAAGCAAAACTTTGAATGATGCTCAAATGAATTATTCGACAACTGAGAAAGAATTGTTTGCTATAGTTTTTGCACTGGAAAAATTCCGTTCTTATCTTGTTGGTTCTTCTGTTACTGTATTCACTGACCATGCAGCCCTAAAATTTTTGCTCACAAAGAAGGACGCCAAACCAAGACTCTTAAGATGGATACTTTTGCTCCAAGAGTTTGATCTTGTCATCAAGGACAAGAAAGGTGTCGAGAATGTGGTGGCAGATCTGTCCAGACTAACCTATGAATTTCATGAGGATGGACTGCCAATCAATGAGAAATTCCCCGATGAACAACTGTTCATGATTGATAGGACACCATGGTATGCAGACATTGCTAACTTTCTTGCTACTGGTACACTCTCTCCATCCTTTACCATGTTGGACAAAAAGAAATTTCTGAGGGAGGTTCGTAACTTGTTTTGGGAGGATCCTTATGTATTCAAGTACTGTAAAGATCAAATCATAAGACGTTGTATCCCTGCTCATGAAAGTAGCCAGGTAATAACATTTTGTCATTCTGAAGCATGCGGTGGCCACTTTTCATCAAGAAAAATAGCTGCAAAAATATTGCAGTGTGGATTTTACTGGCCCACACTTTTCAAAGATGTCCATGCCTTTTGTTTAAATTGTGATAGGTGTCAAAGGTTGGGAAACATTTCTAAAAGAAATATGATGCCCTTAAACCCCATTCTGGTAATTGAAATTTTTGACTGTTGGGGCATCGATTTTATGGGACCATTTCCCCCTTCCTTTGGCTATCTTTACATTTTAGTGGCTATAGACTATGTATCCAAATGGGTTGAAGCAATTCCATGCCGAAACAATGATCACAAAACAGTGATCAAATTTTTGAAAGAAAATATTTTGTCCCGGTTTGGAATTCCGAAATCAATCATAAGCAATGGGGGTGCTCATTTTTGCAATCGTCCTTTCTGGAATTTAATGAAAAAATACTTGATTTTTCACAAAATTGCAACCCCTTATCACCCACAGACCAGTGGACAAGCTGAGTTAGCTAATCGGGAGATCAAATTAATTTTGGAAAAAACGGTGAATCCAAATCGCAAAGATTGGTCGTTAAGACTAACTGATGCGCTCTGGACATACCGTACTGCTTTTAAAACAATTTTAGGCTTGTCTCCTTATCGATTAGTCTATGGAAAGCCATGTCACTTGCCTGTAGAATTGGAACATAGGGCATACTGGGCCATTAAAGTAATGAATTTTGACTTGGACAAGGCTAGGCTAGCAAGGAAACTTCAGATAAATGAATTTGAGGAATTGAGAAATGAAGCATATGAAAATGCTAAGATTGCTAAAACTAGGATGAAAATTCTTCATGACAAACACATTGTGCAGAAATCTTTTGAGCCGTCTCAAAAAGTCTTGCTATTTAATTCAAGACTCCGCCTCTTTCCTGGTAAGTTGAAATCAAGATGGACTGGGCCTTACATTGTCAAAAAGGTGTTTGAACATGGAGCAGTTGAAGTGGAAAACCCAGCAAACGGTAATAGTTTTACTGTTAATGGTCAGCGGTTAAAACCATTTTTGGAGGATTTTGTTAAAAATGTGGAAACCATTCTTTTAATGGAACCAGAATACTCCACCGAAATTCGCGCCTGCCGACACTCCAGTGGATCGGATCAGGAAAATTCTACTCCAACCCGACCCACTGGGGCGCCTTTATAAGGCACCCACTTTTTCTCCCAGCCGCCGCAGTTGCCCCCCCCCCATTTCTTCTTCATCTTCTTTTTCTTTTCTTCTTCTTCCTTCTGTTCGTCTTCGAGTTTTCTGTTATCCGAGAAACCACCCATGACCACACACTCCACAAACACGATATTTTGCTTCATGTTTTACATTTTAATCTTATATTTGCTCATAGGTGTTCTTCTTTTATTCGCACTCACACATAAGGATTTTCAGCCTACCCGAAATCCAGATCTGTGCACAGATGAGTAATTTTTGTGTTTTTATTTGTAGGTCTCAGCGGGTGAACAGATCTATACCATTCAACTTCGTCTCCACAATCCATGAACCGGTAAATTCGAAACATTGGGGACAATGTTCAGTTTAGGTTGGGGGGTATGATCAGTTCATCAGTTCATTAGTTCATATTTTCGTAAATTTTTAAAATTTTTAATATTGTCGTTGTTGATCATGTTTGAACATTGATTGTATAAATTGATGATTATGCTTATGAATCAGCTTCAATCGTCTTTGTGACTGGCAGACGTTAAAGAACCAGATAGTGAGTCTTAAAACTTAGCAATCATGGATGTAAAAAAATTTTGGTTTAGCCTAGGAGTTCTACGTACTTTTCCATCTGATGTACATACTATGATCATGAGAAAAACAAGATTAGTAAGGAAGGCTGAAATCTAAGAAAAACAAGCGAAACCCCTCTGTGGCAGAAGCAGCTTTGCCAAACGCCGTCGTGCCAAAAGGCTTGGTGCCTGTAAACAGTGTGGCAGAGTCTTTCACGAAAAAAGGTACAACCAGTGTTCTGAACCAATTTTTGGTCGCGCACTTGATCGATTAGATTGGATAGTGAATGGGCTGAGTAAGGATTACCCTGATACGTCATGCTATTCCGGTACTTTGCTTAACCGGTTTGTGAGAGAGGAAGTTGGGAGAGTTACTGGTTGTCCATCCTACACAGACACAGAGGGAGACTCGAATTAGATAATTTTCTGTAGGAAATGTGTACTTTTGTTGGGGGAATGAAAGCCAAAGGTCCGAATTTGTTGTAAAAAGTGTAAAAATCTTTTTGTATAAATTCTTTTGACTGAAATAAAAATATGGGCCGAGTAAGGAATGCCCCAGAATACCAACCTGAAGCGTGGGTAAGGGCTTATCCTGAGACGACATAGGTTTTTGATTTAAAATTATGTGTTTAGCCTTCTTAGATTGTGCACAGTGTAGTGGAGAAAAATTTTAATTTTTTGGTTCAACGTTCGAACGCCAGGTGACGTTCGAACGTCAGCAGCTTACAGTACTCAGCCTCTGATGAAACTTAAAAGTACTGGGAGCTCAGTCCGTTCGAACGCTAATAGACCGTTCGAACGAGATTAACGTTCGAACGCCAATAGAACGTTCGAACGAAGAGAACTTACAGTACTTTGGTCTCTGTCAGAACACAAAAGTACTGGGAGCTCACAACGTTCGAACGATAACCCACGTTCGAACGATATTTTAAAAAAATCCTTCAATACACGTTCGAATGTGGATGACGTTCGAACGCGGATGACATTCAAATGCCCCTTCTCAGACTATAAAAGCCTGCATCGTCGTTTTCAGCCAAAATCCCCAAAATTTTTTCAAAACCGTAGAACTCTTTTTCACTCCACAGACCTCAATTCACCCTCATTCCCCAAAAATACCCAAATTCGACCCTCCCTAACTCCTATCCACATCAAAATCATCAATCCCACACCAAGAACCCCAAGTTTCCAGCACTTTTCAGCACCCTCTCAAACCCAACCCACGTTCGAACGCCATGCCAAGGGTAAAACTCCCTGCCAGGCGTGCTCCACCAGTGAACCAAGATCCAAATATTGTAGAAGAGGTGATAGAAGAGAGGGAGGGAAGGCAAAGGACGAAGAGATATGACAGGACCAGGTTTCCCAGTGCCTTAAAGGCTGAAAGGTATGAAAATTTCTACCATAAGCATGCAGTTGTTTGTGAAAGAGACGTTGTGATTGATAATTTTGCTGGAATTGGAATATTGGAGGAAATGGAGAGGAGGGAGTGGGTCTGGTACTTGAGGAACGGTGGAGACGCCGTTGTTGACTTGGTACGGGAGTTTTACTCCAACGCTGAGATCATCAACGGCGCAATCCGGACATATGTTAGGGGTATCCACATTGACGTGAATGAAGCATACATCGTAGAAATAAGGGAGGAAATACCTCGAGTGCAAAACCCGACCTACCCCCCAAAGAAAGACATAGCAATGAATGTGGTGGGAAAGGAATTGACGGGGGTAGCTGACTTTTCATGGGTAGGGAGGAGATTTTTGAGGCAAGGGGAGCTCACCGACAAATACAAAATGTTAAATTTGATTGCGGTGTCCAACTTTGCTCCCATAGGAAGAAAGAATGAAATTCTACCTGACCTGGCCCGGTTGCTCTATGCAATTGGAAAAGGCCACAATATTGATCTCCCCTCCCTCATCCTGAGTGAAATGAATAAAGGATGCGACGTGAAGAGGAGCTCCCTTCCTTTTGGCACCCTAGTAACTGAAATGTGCACGGAAAATGGGGTCAAGGTGAAGCCCGAGATGGAAATCCAAAAGCCAATGGGGCCACTGAACAAGGCATCCTTTCGAAGGAGCCAAAGTCATAGTGGCGGCCCAGCGGTCAGACAGGAGATACCCCCTACCCGCGGAGTGGATGAGGTACAAGAGGAGCTTGATGAGATGGAGGAGAGAGAGACGGAGGAAGAGAGGTGTGGATGAGGTACAGTGCCTTAAAGGCTGAAAGGTATGAAAATTTCTACCATAAGCATGCAGTTGTTTGTGAGAGAGACGTTGTGATTGATAATTTTGCTGGAATTGGAATATTGGAGGAAATGGAGAGGAGGGAGTGGGTTTGGTACTTGAGGAACGGTGGAGACGCCGTTGTTGACTTGGTACGGGAGTTTTACTCCAACGCTGAGATCATCAACGGCGCAATCCGGACATATGTTAGGGGTATCCACATTGACGTGGATGAAGCATACATCGTAGAAATAAGGGAGGAAATACCTCGAGTGCAAAACCCGACCTACCCCCCAAAGAAAGACATAGCAATGAATGTGGTGGGAAAGGAATTGACGGGGGTAACTGACTTTTCATGGGTAGGGAGGAGATTTTTGAGGCAAGGGGAGCTCACCGACAAATACAAAATGTTAAATTTGATTGCGGTGTCCAACTTTGCTCCCATAGGAAGAAAGAATGAAATTCTACCTGACCTGGCCCGGTTGCTCTATGCAATTGGAAAAGGCCACAATATTGATCTCCCCTCCCTCATCCTGAGTGAAATGAATAAAGGATGCGACGTGAAGAAGAGCTCCCTTCATTTTGGCACCCTAGTAACTGAAATGTGCACGAAAAATGGGGTCAAGGTGAAGCCCGAGATGGAAATCCAAAAGCCAATGGGGCCACTGAACAAGGCATCCTTTCGAAGGAGCCAAAGTCATAGTGGCGGCCCAGCGGTCAGACAGGAGATACCCCCTACCCGCGGAGTGGATGAGGTACAAGAGGAGCTTGATGAGATGGAGGAGAGAGAGACGGAGGAAGAGAGAGACCAGCCACAGGAGGCAGGCCCTAGCACTAGCACCAGCTCCCGACGTTCCTTACGGGACATCATGCTTAGCATTGAAGCTAAGCAGGATGAGATCCTTAGGCTTATGAGGGGTGGACCTGGTGGAGATGGTGGGCATGCAGAAGAGTGAGAGAGAGAGATCCCTATCCCTGTTCTTGTTCTTTTTTTTTTATGTTTGTTTAAAGTGCTTCTTTTTATGAATTTCTTCTTTGATAGTTGTAAGTTTTTGTGTGATTGTGAATGAATCGAACCGTTGATATTAAAAGATGATATTTTGATAAATGAATGGTACCATTCATCACTTTTAATTGTTTTAAATGCATTTGTAGATTTAGCATAAAATTAAAATGTGATGGAACAAATGTGGATGTTAAGAATGCATGCTAGAGTAAATATGCACATGATCGGTTTGACACCTCAATATATCAACCGAGACTTAAATCCACATTTCTTGAAAAAAATTGGTATTCTCTCTATACTTAAATTGTCATATGTGCATCGATATTTGTTATTTTAAAAGTACAGGAAGATCTGACTCGAAAATGGAATTGGTATATAACCAATACCCCCTGGAAAACCCGACATACACAGTGGAGATAACAAAGAACACCAGGGTGAGTTTCGAACCAAACGATGCTTTCGAGAGACAATCGATGTTTACTCAAGTAAATTCTTTTCACTCTCAATTTTTGAATGATCTCATTAACCTTGCTTTGGTTGACGCACTTAAAAGTGATCTATTGACATATCCCACAAGGAACCATCGTATACGACACATACATGTGCACATGCTTGAGAAATGATCTTAGGTCATCTTTGATATAATATTGAGCCTTAGACCTTTCTTTGACAAAATTTATCCCTTGTTAGCCATGTTTGAGCCATCAATGTATGAATTTTTCTTTGATAAACCTATATGATTACCAATCCACAAGAAAACATACTTGACATACCTTGGCTATCTAATTTTCTTACATCCTCTTTGTAATATGATACAGAAAAAGGAAAAGGAAAAGAAAAAGAAGCATTCGAGATTATCATCCAAGAAGAGTTGATTGGAACAATTGAAACAGAAAATAAGCAAAAAGGCAAGAACTTGCCAAGAAAGTGAAAAATGAGAAAAGTGAAAGAAAGAAATGTCATCTCTAGGCAAAATATCAAAAAGTTAGAAAAAGGTGTGCTACAATACGTAAACAGAAGATAGCTTTTGAAAATCCCTGACGTCGTTTCGTTAGCCACTGACCTCTGGCCACGCTACAACCTATGAAAAGCCCTAATTGATCTCAAGTCTGTTACATGCATGTGTTGTTAATCAAAATTGGGATATGGTAAATAGCATTTCTTTAAATTGCGTCAATATTCTTCCATGAGATTATGCCAAACATAAGTAGTTGCTTCTTTAAAATTTCACTCATTTCCTAATTGTGCATGTGATTTTTCGATTGGCCATCTTCTGATCACATGATCTGTGAGAAACAAGTCACTATAATCAGAGTGAACTTTTGCTGAGGGTATACTACGTGAGGTTTGTGAAATCGAAACTATCCATGGAAGGTGGTAAAAGGGAGTATTTGTTATATAACAATTCATGTTGCTTGAATGATCATTCCTACTGCATTGAGAATTTCAAATACCAATGTAACAAATGGTAATTTTTGCATAGAATGAATACCTGTGAAATAAGGACGTGTGAGATATAAGTCAAAATTGAGAATCTGGTGTCCCAACGACCATGATGCTAATTTACTTTAATCAGCATTCTCCTATGCACATCTGTTTGACTTAAGTTTGTGGGTAGCTTCCCTGGAAACCCTCACGAGACAACACTCATCCACTAGGGTAAACCTAGTGGTTCAACGGCTTGTTGCATAAGCTAAATGCAACCGGATGACCTACGAAAATGGCATTAGGAGTAGATTTTTTTTCTTTTTATATTACTAGAGACTAGCAATATTTAGGTTGGGGAGTGTAATTAGCATTTAAAATTAGCATATTACTATGTCGTTTCAACACTAATTGTATTTTGATGGAGTTTAAGTGATGTCATTTCAGGCCCTAAACTGGACAAGGACCCAAGAACAACAAGTACCACACTTGGATGCAACACCAGCACATTAGAGCCCAAAATTGGAGAAGCTTGGAGAACAGCCAGACCGTTCGAACGCCAACTCACGTTCGAACGTCCACATTACACTGTAGCAGACTCAACTGCTAAGAGAAGGCGTGTTGCAGTGAGGAAAGAAGACTGAAGCTCTGAAGCACTTGAGTGTCACGTTCGAACGCCAACTCATGTTTGAACGTGCACTTGAGTTGATTGAAGACCAGACTACTGCATAGAGTTGGAACTGAACTTCACAGAAGACCAACAAACCACTCGAGTGAAAGGGTCAGAACACATCTGACGTTCGAACGCCCTTAGTGCAAAAACAGAAGACACGGTCGAACGGCAGTCAACGTTCGAACGCCCTTAGTGCAAAAACAGAAACAACGTTCGAACGCCAACTCACGTTTGAACGTTCTCCACAGACTGGCAGCAGAGTGGTTGGCTTTTCACTTGGACTTGGGCGGCAAACACTATTCCTTCACCTCCTCTTGTCTCCTCCTCTTGCCTATAAATACTCCCCTTGTTGGAGAGCTATAGGAGCCAAGTAGAATAGTTGATGGAGGCTTAGACTCCCACTCACATTGTAGATTTAGTTTATTTTCCTTGTATGAAGTCTTTATCTTAGAGATTAGTTTGGCTTTAGTCCAACATCTCTTGCTTGTTATAAAAGTAGTTTTATGCTTATGCTTATGCTTTCATTTTACATGCATAGAAGAGAGATAGTTCATCTTTTGGTTGAGGAAGCAACCCTCCAATTCTTGGTTGAAGAAGCCACCCTCCAAATGTGACTAGCTTTCTTCTACTTTTATTGTTCATGCATTTCACTTCCATTGCTTGAGCTTCTTTCTTTCTTAGGAGAGTGAAACTCTTCCACTTTTCTAAAGCTTTACCAAAGCCGTGAAGGGTGGAACGTGATTCACCCATTCTTTGTTAAAGATTGGCTCCGTGTTTGTTATTACTTTATCTTTTAAGTT
Source organism: Ilex aquifolium (assembly GCA_951799425.1). NCBI lineage: Eukaryota > Viridiplantae > Streptophyta > Magnoliopsida > Aquifoliales > Aquifoliaceae > Ilex > Ilex aquifolium. The sequence continues at coordinate 15,092,278 of OX637393.1, read as the reverse complement.
CTCTACTTGGAGGGATGAGCATCACTCACTTTTCTAGCTTTACCCAAGCCATGAAGAGTGAGTAGTTTCTCATTCACTCTTTAGTAAGAGGAGAAGGGCATGTATAAGTTATCCGGGAATCATATTTGTGCATTGTTTTTATGCTTAACGTTTATTTCTTCTTGTTATTGGATGATTGATTGCATCTAGCAAAGCTAAGGTACTTTGTATAACTATGGGCTCTTTCTATGACACGGATGACTCTTGCATAGAAAGACTCATCAGTTCAAGGCAAGTACCCCGGCTAGATCCTCATGACTACCCTTCAATCCTCCCCCTTATTGTACTTCATTTAAAGAATGAAATATTAATATCATGATTGGATGTCTTGTAGAAACACTTGCTTGTTTGTAGACGGGTTAAGTCTCGGCATAGGCAATTCTTGTAAACTTCTAGAAAGACATCGGAATCATGTTCTTAATTCTCACAATCCATCTTTATCTTCCGATTAACTTGCTGTTGACACGGGAGTTAATTGAGTTATCAAACACAATTATGACAAACCAGATAACTAACTACATGTCCAGATCCTTGCACTAAAGAGTGACTCTTTTTAATTAACACTTATCTCCTGTTTTGTTAAGAAAATCCTCTTGGAAAGAATCTTATATTATGTCCAGGAAAACTCATATCTCACAGCAAATCTCAAGGGTTACAATCAATAGGTCTCTACCACTGCTTACCTCAAAAATATCAACAAAAGTTCCCTTTGGATTCGACTCCGGACTCAAACCGGATTATTACTACAGCTTGACCGCCTGCACTTGGGTGTACACATTTCGGATCAAGAACACCCTTCTCCTCTTACTAAAGAGTGAATGAGAAACTACTCACTCTTCATAGCTTTGGTAAAGCTAGAAAAGTGGGTGATGCTCATCCCTCCAAGTAGAGGACTTACAAGATGAAATAACAATAAACAAGGAGCCAATCTTTAACAAAGAATGAGTGAATCACATTCCACCCTTCATGGCTTTGGTAAAGCTCTAGAAAAGTGGAAAAGTTTCACTCCTATAAGAAAGAAAGAAGCTCAAGCAATGAAAGTGAAGTACATAAACAATAAAAGTAGAAGAAAGCTAGTCACATTTGGAGGGTGGCTTCCTCAACCAAAGAATGGAGGGTTACTTCCTCAACCAAAAGATGCACTAACTCCCTTCTATGCATGTAAGTGAAAGCATAAGCATAAAACTACTTTTATAACAAGCAAAGAGATGTTGGACTAAAGTCAAACTAATCTCTAAAAACAACTACTTCATACAAAGAAATGTAAGCTAAATCTACAATGTGAGTGGGAGTCTAAGCCTCCATCAACCTCTCTACCTCTCTTTCAGCTCTCCAACAATGGGAGTATTTATAGGCAAGAGGAGGAGACAAGAGGGGGTGAAGGAATAGTGTATGCCGCCCAAGTCCAAGTGAAAAACCAATTACTCTGCTGCCAGTCTGTGGAGAACATTCGAACGTGAGTTGGCGTTCGAATGTTGTTTCTGTTTTTGCTATATGGTCGTTCGAACGTTTTCTGCCGTTCGAACGTTTCTTCTGTCTTTGCACTATGGGCGTTCGAACGCCAGATGTGGTCTGACCTTCTCACTCAAGTGGCATGTGGTCATCTGTGAAATTCATTTCCTCACTCTATGCAGTAGTCTGGTCTTCAATTAACTCGAGTGCACGTTCGAACGTTACCCACGTTCGAACGTGACACTCAAGTGCCTCAGAGCCTCAGAGCATCAGAGTCTTCTTTCCTAGCTGCAACACACCTTCTCTCAACAGTCAGGTCTGCTATAGTTCAATGTGGACGTTCGAACGTGAGTTGGCGTTCGAACGTTTTGGCTGTGCTCCAAGCTTCTCCAATTTTGGGCTCTAATGTGCTGGTGTTACATTCAAGTGTGGTACTTGTTGTTCTTGAGTACTTGTTCAGTTTAGGGCCTGAAATGACATCACTTAAACTACATCAAAGTACAATTAGTCTTAAAATGACATAGTAAAATGCTAATTTTAAGTGCTAATCACACATCTCCCCCTTAATTTTCCAGGCTTCATCATACTTTCCATTATTTATTTTTCAATCTCAGGCTTGTAATTTCTTGGCTATTTTTCTTTCCTTGCATACTTCCCTTTTCTTTTTCTATTCCTTTTTTCTTCACAAATTCTTTTATTTTCTTTTTCAAACCATATTTCTCTATTTTTCTCTTTTTCATGTATACTGTCTTTTTCAAAAGAAAATTAGATAGCAAGGGTTAGACAAATATACTTGCATTGGCTCGGCTAACTTATGGGTTTAAGAAAAGAAATTTTACTTAGGCTCAATCATGACTTGATAGGGATATAGTTTTGCAAAAGAAATGGCTAAAGCTCAAAATAAAATCACAAATGGCCTAAGATGATTTTCCAGAACTCATACACCTGCATGATTCTCATAAAGATTTAAAGGAGAATGTTAACGTGTCATTCAACGAGTGCTAATTAAAGCAAGACTAATGAGATTATTCAAAGAAATTTCCCATTGAACTGAAATTCATAATTGAGTAATTGTTAAAAATCTCTCTAAGGAAGATTGGCTCAAAATCTGCATAAGGGTTTCACATCTCCACTATATATGTAAGCTTCATAAAGGATCATGTTATTTTGTAAGGTTTTTCAAAATAAGAAATTATTACGTGCTCAAAATGATGAGTTTTCTATGAAAATATAGAGATAGTGCACAAACATTGTATGAAAATCCCCCGTGATTTGGTTAGGGTTATACTTGCAAATTGATAGAATGACAACATAATTTTACCGTGAATAATACGAACTTATTATCTTTCACAGAGCAAAATTTATATGAAACATCACAACCAACTAAATAACTGAAATAGACCCATTATTCAAAACATAAAAACATCTAAAAGTAGTCAAAACCAAATGCATAATCTAAAATGTAAATAAAGAGTTGGATAAAAGTAAAGAGAGAGTAAAAGATGCAGAAACTCCGGATGGCTAGGTTGATGATGATAGGCCACCCCCGTATCTTCTTCCAAACAACCTTAGAATCTCGTTCTGGTTCTCCTCATACTTAGTCATTCTCGGATCAAACTAGGTCATCCTGGTCTCAAGACCCAACAAAATTTGTCTGTCAGTCCGATTATCAACTAGAATGTAGGGATGCGGCTCTTCTTGTTATTGGGGCTCCGTTGCAGTTGAAAATCTACTCCTTCTAGAAATGGGTCTGCTTGTGGTTCTTGTTGCGTCTCTACCTGAATTCCATGACCTTTTTCAATGAAGTTTTATCCAAAGGAGCCAAATGCTCCACTATAGGTCATGTTGGATATGCTATCACTCCTTTCAATCTACATAATTTAGATACTAAAACAGCAAAAGGAAGTGAGGGTTTTTTAATTTTTCACTGTCAATATCATTTGATCCATTATTAGTGTCGAAAGGTCAATGGTGTATCCCATTCCAAAAGAATACAGAAAATGAGTTTAGTGTAGATTTGATTTTTTTGAGACTAGGGCAGCAAATTATTTACCGTTATCAAATTCAGAATTCGATATTTGTCAGTCAAATCTCCTTGCTTAATATACTTATTTGGCTTACTCCAGACATAATCTAGATTCCCAGTCAACTCAATCCCAATGGTAGACATATTAGACAACGTAGTAAAGGGATACTGGGGATGATAATGCCTTGGTATAGGGTTCAGATAATTTGTAATTGTAAATGGTGTAACTTGAGATTCAATTCCCGTAACATATGCACGCAATTCCCTTGACCCAGTTTCTTGTGCATTACTGCAGAATTCTCAGACTAAACATTCATAAGCAAGACCTACAAGCTTCACATAATTTAACCAACCCTCTGCTGCTAGATTTTTCCTAACCCCAATGTGTTCAAAATCCTCATATATCACAGGCCTTTCAGAAATAATAGTCTTAGATAAAAAGTGAGTATCATACCAAATTTACTGCTTGATATTCTCAAACATAATATTATTGAGCTGATTTTGAACCTGGGGATGTTCTTCCTCCTATGGCACTATTGGGGTCGGTGGAGAGGCTCATTGGCTTGCTCTACTAGAAAAAGCGTCATCCCTTCGAACTCTTGACTTTCTCCTTGAATCCATGAAGATAATTCTTGATTTTCTTGATCAATAGAGAATTTTACAAGGTGTCAATCGGTAGAAACCTGTAAAATATGGTGGGTAAGTGTTTGATCGGAGTAAAACTGAAGAAAAATTTGTAGGTGAGGTAGATCTGAAGAGAGAATGCAGAAAGAGTTGCAGATTTTTGAATTTTCTGCTACGAGGGAACTGCAAAACTAATTGTTCGCGAACAGTTTGTTTTTTTAGTAGGCAGTACCGTTCGAATGCTATCGGCACCATCTGGACAGTGTTGATTCTCTGGAATTTGCACAGGCTCCTCAACTTTTGGCTTTTGGTCTCCTCCTGCTTTCCAGCTTTCAGCTACTGGCCTGCAGTTACAAAAGTTTATTTAATTTAAAATTTTCTTATTATTCAACTAATAAATATTGCTGTAGAAAATAATTTTTATGATATATATCATTTTCCATAGTTGTGGTGTATGTCATTATCCCATCTTCTAGCCTCTTCAAAAAGCAGAAAACTAAACTGTGAATATCGTATGGTACATGAAATGTTGTATAGTAAGCGTATATCAAAGAAGAAAATATAAGAAAAATAGAAGGGAAAACTTGGGCAATCAAGTCATCCTTATTCGAGCGCAACCAATAATTCTCAATTTGTAATAGAAGGTTTCTAAACAACACAGTCAGCACAAAACACCCCCATCTTTATAAGGTAAAATTTGAGAAAAAAAAAACTAAATTCTCTTCAAAATTGATAGATTGGGGATGTGAAAGATGATTAAAGCATCCAAACCTTACTTTCTCTATAATTTTGTTCAAAAAAAATATGTACGGACGGCTATCATTTAACCACCCAATTCAACCAAAAAGAAAAATTACATGAGCATAAATAATTGGATTGTGGATGCTACACTGCACATGTTGAACCCAATGAATCACATCATTTATGTACTAACTATAAATTTATATAGATCGTATGACAATTAACGACCCACATAGACAGTGCAAGGCAACAACCCAAATATTTCCAATTATCGAAGCTCTTACCTTCTAAAACTATCTGAGTAGGAGCATCAGCCTTTTGCGATGCATAACTTAGCTTTCTATTTTGCCAATTTTTCTCCTTTCTCTAAAAGATGCTTGGATGGTTTTATGAATTAGAATTAACAACTGAAAATTGATACAAATGTGTAATTAGAATAGAAGGAAATAGTAATGACATAGTTCATATAGAAACAAATATTCACCTGTAATGTGTCGCATTTAAGAAATGAGCTTCGCTTGGGTTGGTATGCCTCTATTGATCACCAAAGCAAATTCAATCAAGGTATAATGACACCATAGCAAAACCAAGAAACAAAATGTACTCGCCTGTTTTTGCTCTATCAACTTAGCTGTTTTGTGACATGAATTCTGCTTCCATAAAGCAAATTAAAAAATCAAAAACACCAAATTAGAGGCAAATTCAATCACTGGCAATATCAAATTCACTTCACGTATTTGACTGATTGTGAGAAATCAACAACTATAAAAATAATTTCATATGCTCTTACCAGTTTTTATGACTAACAGTAGTGTTTTAGGAGGTTATCGTCGTCATTGGAGCTATGTCATCGCTAGTCGTTGGAGATGTGATATCGATACTCACTACCCAGTCACAAAATTCAACCTAAAAATATAAAGGTTGGCATCAAACAAAGTAAGTTCACAAAAAAAAAAAAAAAAATCAAAGGAGAACATTAGCCAACTCATTGAAGTAATACTACAAACATCTAGTGTTCGGTGGGCTATGGTGGGCTTCATTGGCGGTGTGTGTCTGATTTGGGGGGTGGGGGGAGGCGTTGGTTGGCTAGGGAGGTTTCAGTGGCAATGCTGGGGACGAAAGTGCGCTGAGGAATTGGTTGGCTCGGGGTGAAGAGTTTGGCTTTGGATTTGTGGGGTGTTCAGTTGGCTGTGGTGGGTTTCGGTAGCAGTGAGAGTATATATAATCAAAGCTTTATATAGTGAAAGTCATGCAAAAATATATGCATGCAGAGTATATATAATCAATTCAAGCAAACCAAAATTCATTTCTTGTAATCAAATTCACCCTATTGATAAAGAAAAAATTGAAACATAAACTTATACATTGTGAATTAAATACATGAGTTCAAAAAATAAAAGAAAATAATAAAAATAGTTCTAACTACTACTATCGTGGGCAGTTGTAAAAGAAATTGTTACAAAAGCAAGCGATGGACCCTTGATACAAATTGGAATCCTACACATGAAATAAGAAACAAAAGCAAATGATGTGAAGCAACCATAGCATTGATAATAGATTGGTAAGGTATAGCATTAATCACGAAAATATATGATCCAAACTGTAGAACCGAGTCTCGTTGGCATCATGGGGAGTGAGAGGCATAGAGGGTCAAAAAGAAGAGTGTAGCAATGGGCAAATGACGAAAAGACCGAGGCATCTCAGATTAAATAATAATATTAAAATCCAAAATGTTTGATATTCAAAAGTTACAAAACATAGAAAGACAAAACAACAAAAATAGCCAAAAAAGTGAGAAGTTTTCGGGTGGGTGGGTTTCTAGGTTGGGGTTTTCAGGAGGGTGGGTTTCTAGGTTAAGGTGAGAACGAGAGAGAGAGAGAGAGAGAAGCAAAACTTGGTAGAGGCAATGGCTGGCAGCGACGGTTGCTAGATATGGCTAGCAACGACGGTGAGAGGTTGTCGAGAAAAGAAGAAAGAGAGATAGACGTCAACCATCGGTGCGACAGATGTCGTGTGTTGTTCTTGGAAGAGTCTTTGAATGATAAGAGTGTTGCAAAAAGAATTCTTGAATGATAGGAGTGTTGTGGGCAGAAAAATATTTTAAAATATGTGTTTTGATCGTTGGATCAATACTCTCAAATTAATTTAAGTCACGAAAAATTCAAAACAAAATTTTCTATTTATTTTATTATTTTAAACAAGTTTAATAAGATGAGAAGGAACTAAATTTTGATTTAAGTAGTGGCACAAAACAATTATGCTTCCAGCTAATGATGATGTCAGATTTTGTAAAAATTAAAAATAAAAGTGTACGGAAAGAAAGTAATCTCGAAGGGTGGTGTCCACTCTGGCCCTTTTGTCTGTTGAAGCGTACGATACCAGGTGGTCGCCCTGTCTCATACCCCCATCGCGTGCTGTGCTATTTTGCGCCACAGGTTAACCGAACCACAAGAAGAGAGGACCAAAATGGGTTAAAAACAGGGATTTTTTGGTTCGGTCAAATGGCCAAACATGGAATAAGAAAAAGGGCAAACATGGAATAAGAAAAAGGGCTAATGCACCAACTTCTACCCAAAAAAAATACACCAAATTGGATTTTACCTTTCCACCAAAAGAAATTCAAAAGCAAGAATGGTTCCAAACGATTTTTCATTGTAAAATTTTCACAAGTTTCTCTTTTGATGAATTTATTAAGAGAATTATGCATTTGAACTTAATTTATTGATTTAAATTACTGTAATTGTTGAATAAGTAGAAAGTCCAAATGTTAGATGAAGTTTGTCGACAATCTAACAGTTATAGAAAATTAAGTCAATAAATTAGAATAAATAATATTATTTTAATGAAAATGTTTCTAGCACTAGCAAAATACTTGAAGTACCTCATGCTTTGATATTTTCAAGTGCAATTTGACATTAATTGGATCTGTTAAATCCAAACTTTTTTACTATCAAATCAATTGAGAAACAAAAACTTATACTTTGCTAATCTTCCTATCTGCAATTAATCTAAAACATTTCAAATTATTGGCCATTGTGGATTATCCCCACCCTCGTTTTCGATTTTTCTCTTGGGATGAGCTGAGATGAATCGAAGATTATGATTCAAATTATCAAACGTCGAATGTGTCATTATTTTTCTTCTTCTCCCAAAAACATTCTATCAAACTAAGCTAGTTGTCAACCTTCGAGGAACGGTCATCCTCTTTTGTTTTTTTTTTTTTTTTTCCGCCATTAAAACATAGCATTAGATGTGCACCACACAACAATTGCAAGCAAATACTTGAACAATTACATGTAACATGAAGGATGACAATGTCACAAGTATGAAGTTAGTTCAAATAACATATATATATGCTTGCAATTTCCATTACACCCAAAACAAAATTGGTGGAGTCTAGAGCTCAGCCTCCTGACTGCCGCCTATGGTCGGTAACGGAAACACTCCATGCACATTCCGATGAGCAAAGCAACTGATGATATCGTAGAAAATACAAAATACCCACAAGTACGTGAAAGTTAATATAAAGCATGACTAATCTTAGTAAAATCTAGTAACATAATAACTTATAATATATAGTACTACAACATAAAACTTTTTCCATAAAAATTCTTTTTAAGAGAGAGGAGATCTATGAGGAGCTCCTTTTCTCCTGCTGCTCAAAGAGAGAACAATCCCAGGGAGGAAGCCACTTCCTTTTTTCTTCTTTTTCGCCACCTCGGAGGTGTGTGAAATTCCTGAATTGTCCATGGAATTATTCGAGCATGAGGAGTCTCGGAATTGTAAAGTGTCATCCAGGATGGAGTTTGAGGTAATTTGGCAATCGTCGTCGAGGAGCTCCGACCCATCCATATTTAGCCCCTCAAATTGTGAGAATGTGAAATCGGATCCATTGAACCCATATAAGATAGTTGATAAGTCTTCCCCTTGGTATACCATATGATCAACCTGCATGGTGTTGTATTAGAATAACTTACTGAGGCTAGTTATTTAAGAAGGCTACTTGTTATGACATGCAATTAGGCCATGTTTGGTTGCAACTTTTCAAGGCAAAAAAAAAAAAGTTACAATATTACTCGGTTTTACAACCAGGTGACAAATAAAACAAGAATGTGTCAGAGTGGTGTGTGTGTGTGTGTGTGTGTGTGTGTGTGTGTGAGAGAGAGAGAGAGAGAGAGAGAGAGAGAGAGTGAGAGTGTGTGTGTGTTTTGTATAGGCACCTTAACCCATTTTAAGCTAAAGAAGAAATGAGGAGGACAATGAAGTGGACCTTGCAAGAAAGAGAGCAGAAGTTGAATGGTTCCTGAAGAATCCTGTCACAGGTGAAGCAACTATTGGCAGGGCCCTTACAAGACCTAGATTGTGCCCTCTGATTCAAGAATATCACTTTGGCACTGTTTATGGTGTAGGGCTGCCAAACAAAGAATACATTAATTATTTCATGTATTAACAGGAAAAACTTTGAAATTAGGGTAGTACTAAATGAGATAGCCAATTAAAAGTTACAATTCATTCGATTCGAAAATATCAGTAACGATTAAATGGAGTAAGTAATCACTTAAAAAAGTCGGGATCGATTTTAAAGTCAAGATCAATCCGCAATGTTGGGATTGAAATTCCATTTTCTTGTAACCTCCCCAGATTAAATTGTATAATCTCACTCTTATTTTATGAAAACTTTTAATGTCGTCTCAAGAATCTATAATATAAAACAGGACAAGCTTTAATAAGTTCATCTGACGGTCTTAAATAGACTCATTCAACAATCATCAACATTCTTTTCAAAACTATTCGCATTGTATCGTATCTTCCGACACGGATTACTCCTAATATCATATATTATGCTCACTGTAAAAAACTGATGAACTCTATCACAGTAGCTGAAGCACTACAGTAGCTGAAGCACTAGTATTAGTGCCCTTATTTTTTTTTTCTCAATACCTGAATATAGGAACAGTCAATGAGCTTCTCGAGGTCGTCCAATCTAACAACATCTTGGTAAACATATCTTCTCACCTGTCACATGGGACCAACAGTACCTGAATTGAGTTCTATTCAAAATTACTGTAAATTTGAAAATTAGAACTTTATGGGGTTTTATGAAAATGAGTTCACCCAATGAAATATTATTAATACCAATTGAATGCAATATAACATGATGTAGAATTGAGAAAATTGAAGCGAAAAGGACTCAACTCTCAAAATTCTTATATATAGTCAATTCTAATTAGATGTAATATAACAGATTTAGAATCGAGATAATTGAATGTCCGATAGCGAAAAAGGACTCGAACTCTCAAGAAATTGTCTCATAATCTAGGCAGGAGTGAATTCAAATACATTTTATGACTTAGAATATTGAGTTTTTTTGACAACTACCTGAAAATTTAGGTGAAAAGTTAGGCAACCAACTTGACATAGTCCAAAAAATAATAAATAGGCTGATTTGGGAGTAAATTCTGAAACTCCTTTTGGTGAGTAAAAACAAAATAGACCAGAAATGAATTTGGACAATTGGGTCAAACTTTCACTTTCCTTGAAAGCAACAGCTAAGGAACCTTTGCAGGGAAATGGATAAAAGAGAAATCTTCTAAAAACAGGAAAGAAAACAACTCTTAAAAGTGGAAATCAAAGGCCCAAACACACCCCTTTGGGAATACCATACATAATTGAAGAAACAAGCAAAATATCTCCTAAAGAAGATGAGAAATAAGTGAAATTCAAAGAATTAGCTTGAATTTCCCTTAAGGAAAGAGAAATTCCATAAGACTTTTCAACCTTGAGAAGAAAGAAAATACATAAACGAGATCAAAGGAAGCAAAGAAACTAAGAGGAGAAAATTTCAGTATTGTAAAAAGATTTGCTTACTTTAAACCATAGCATGAAAGAAATGGTATAAGCTAAGCAAATAGACTTTGCTTAATTCAAATAAATTTTTGAAAATTTTGTGAACCTTGAGTTGGAAAATTAACAAAGGTCTTCAGAGGAGTTTCCACAAAGTACTAGTACCTAAAAGAGCACACTAAATTTGTAGAATAGGTTCAAGCTGAAATCTATGTGACTACAGAAGTTTATAAGTATACCAAAAACTAGGCCAATCTTCAGAAAAAACAATACCCAAATGCCAAACACATAGCAAGGAGAAAATTGAAACAAAGCAACCATAAAAAAAGTTCTTGACACTACAACCTGGGAGTTGCTATGAATTTTTGAAAATTCAGAAGAGTCAAAACATAATTTCAACTATGTATTCATTATAATTATAGTACACCTGGGGCCTGAGGCAGCTAGAGAAACTAAGAAAGGTACTAAAAAGAACTGAAATAAGGTACTAAAAATGATATTTTGAAAGAATTTAAAGCAACCAGAAGACTCACTACCATGAAGTATAAAACTAGTGAAACTGTAAACGACCAACAAAAAATCAAAGACAGAAAATTAATGAAAGAAAAGGAAGTCGAAAAGGATGATTTGAATCCTTATGTTATGACGTATTGGTACATGTAATTAGCTAGACAATACAAATAATTAGCTATTAGCAGTGTATGAATGATGGTATACCTGAAGTAGGGGATGGGAGCGATGAGAAGGAAGACAGTGAGGGCAAAAGCTTTGACAACAATCCAAGCAGAAGATGTTCTTCTCATTCTTCCTTCGATTCTCGTGGACCCCACATGCAGCAAAGAATGTCTCAGCCATTAGCCCTTCTAGCCATGCAGGCTTCATTACCATATCTCCACCACCACCCATTTCTCTTACCATACTCTCTCTCTCTCTCTAAAAGTAAACTAAAAGCCTGGGGGTGGCTCAGCTATATAATCAATTGCATATGCTGCAACGTATCAGTGTGTATAGATAGGGTACAGAAGAACTAGCTTCAAGAGAGCCTCCTTCCTCTATTTAAAGTGGAGACTTGAGAAATGAAGTATTTTTCACAAAATATAGAGAAAAGACACGAAATAGAAAAATTACACACACAAACAATTGTGTGTGTGTGCGTGTGAATGTGTGTGTGTGTGTGTGTGTGAGAGAGAGAGAGAGAGAGGGGTACTGGACAATTGGGTGTGGTGTGGTGTGGAGTGGAGTGGTGTTTATGGCGGGAAGACAGCCCACCAAGGTGTACTTTTCTCTGCAAAACACAAATCCTTTTGGACAGTTATTGGAGCACCTCACACTTTTACCAACAGCGCACTTCACATAATCTCTGGACCAAATATTCCTTTTTAAAGACTGATATTACATTTCTATCCCAAGCGGTATTTGTGATATTTTACACTTTCATATTTGGTTGTTTTTTCACTTTGGTGAACTACCAAAATCCGAGTGTTTTGCACATAACGGTTGTCTACTAATTCGAATTTGTAATCTCAAGTGTTGGTCCATCACTTTTAATTGCTAAGTCATGTACTAATTTACATAAATTATTATTGCTAATTTTGCTTCACCCTACAATAAATTATTTTTAGAGAAAATTTTATTCACACTCTTTTTAGTTTATCATATATTTAAGGACACCCCCTCTATTATCAAAAACATCACTGACATCCCTTCTAGTTTCTATTTAAAAATCAATGACACCCCATGTCATTAAACCATCATTTATAACAAAAATAAATTTTCTAAAATATCAAAATTACCCCTACAAAACCCCAAACAATCTTTCTACATAAAATTTGATTAAAATTCGAGTTGATTAAATTTTATTTTTTTACGTATTAAAATTCGAGCCGATATAAGTTATATTTGAGTTGTTAGCCCCGATTAAAATTCGCATCTAGTCGATTAAAATTTATATTTTTTTATTTATTAAAATTCAATTCAAGTTGATTAAAATTTATTTTTTATGTACTAAAATTTAAATCGATTAAAATTTATATTTTTTGATGTATCAAAATTCAGGTTAATTAAAATTTAATGTGAGTTGATTAAAATTTAATGCGAGTTGATTAAAGAATTTTAATCGGCTCAAATTTTAATACGTAAAAAAATATAATTTTTAATCGACTCAAATTCTAATTAGCTCAAATCAAATTTTAATCCGTCCGAATTTTAATACGTAAAAAATTTAGAAAATGAAAGGGGGTCTCATTGAAGATATGTCTATCTAGAGGGAGTGTGGATGAAATTTTTCCTAAAATATATCATGAACAATTTAATAAAATTGCATTTTAATTAACACTTTTAATCTGACAGGGGATGTCAGTTAAGATTCAAAAAATAAAGAAAATGTCATTAAATATATGATAAACTAGAAGGTTTATAATTGAAATTTTCCCTTATTTTTAATCTCTACTTATATGTAACTTGCAATACGATATCAATGTCGGTACCGTTGAAAGCTAATTTTTTTTTGAGACCCCATTGGAGTCCTTCCTCGGAATGAAAGCTAAGAAAATGACAAAATCGTCCTTTAAACTTGTTTATAAATTAAATAGTTTTTTAAGCTCATTGAATGAATAAAAATAATTAGATTAGGTGTGTTGAATGACTCGAAATGCCTGAGTTGTAATCTTGCTGTCTTTTAATTTGGGGACATGTGTCATATTTAAAAATTAAAAGTACATTTATGAATTAGTCCTGCTGTCTCTATGCTTAGGAGTTAGGCTTGTTCTCTTTGGTAATGTCGTGAGTTTAAAAGTGTAATGATCAGATCAACTCGGATCCGGGTTACTCCTATGGTCACAGACTCGGATCCTTTTCGGTAATAAGTTGCTTCAACTTTAGAAATGTCTCTACCTGTGGTCAAAACACTTTGGCTTCACCTTTAGAACAACACAAGGACATTTGTATTAATGTTTTTCTTTTCTTTTTTCTCTAGGTGATCGGTTGAGCACAAAATTAAATATGTGGAAAACTTCACAACCATAGTCACACTAAAAATAATTAGATATGTTTTACAGTGCAATTAAAATTTTACTTAACCAAACATGTCAACAGATTGGAGTTGTCAATTTTTCATAGTCTTTGAATTTGTAATTGTGATTGAAATTGTTGGTGATCATGTCGAGACAGTTTATCTCTCGTATTCTTGTTGCATTTGTTGCTCTTTAAACATATAGGTTTGTTAAGAAAATGACTGAATGGAAGAAAAAATCTTTCTCATTATTCCATAAGGTAGTATACATCGGTTTATATATTATAAGCAAAAAAAAAAAAAAAATAGAACTCAGTCTTTAACCTATAATTAAACAAATGTTCTTGTCCTATAATTTAGCTTCGAAAAAAGGAAATAAATCTTTACAATATGAATCTGTACAGTACATAGGAAATTAAAGTAAGTAGGAAATGTGCGGAACTCCCCCTTAAGTTGGTGTGTGAAGATCCGTAATGCCCAACTTGCAAACAAAATGCTGAAAATTCTCTGGGTCAACAGTTTTAGTGAATATATCAACTGATTTGTAGTCGAGATATTAGAAGGAGCAATGAGGCGAGCAAGAAATTTTTCACGAACCAAAAAACAATCAATTTCAATGTGTTTAGTGCGCTCGTGAAAAAGGGGATTGTGGATGATGTGGACGGAGCTTGATTACCACAGTGTAGAAGCATGGGTTGGGATGAAAACGACCAAATCACGGAGTAATAGTTTGATCCGAATGAGTTCATAGGCGATGACAGCCATGGCGTGGTACTCAAACTCGGCAGAAGAACGATTGTTTCTTTGTGCGCCAAGAAATAGGGCTCTCATCAAGCTTGATAAAAGAACACAGTAGTTGAGCGACTTATGGTCGAGCAGCTTGCCCAATCAGAATTTGTGAAGGCAAAAACTTGGAAACAACTACATGTAGAAAGGAAGAATATAGCGTGGACTTAATTTTCCCTTTCTCCCAAACTGTACAACACCATTCCAAGGAGAAATCTGCAAGAAAACACAGTCACCCACCTCAAACTCCAATTTCTCCTATGGTTGTCAACATAACTTTTCTGTCTACTTTGTGAACTTCTCAACCGTTCTTGTATCACCTTCACCTTGTCTGACGTAACTTGCACAATCCCAAGGCCTAACATCTTTCTTTCTCCCACTTCACTCCAATATACAGGAGTCCTATACTTCATACCATACAGAGCTTCATAGGGAGTCATCTCAATCAAACCTTAATAACTGTTATTAAATGCAAATTCAACTAAAGGTAAATGATCATCCAATTACCTTTGAATTCCATAACACAAGCCCATAGCTTATCCTCCAAAGTCTGAATAGTCCATTCCGATTGCCCGTCAGTCTGTGGATGTAATGTTGTGCTAAACCTCAAAATAGTGCCTAGAGCAGTCTGAAGGCAAGACCAAAATCTTGAAGCAAAGTTTGGATCCCTATCAGAAACAATAGAAGTAGGTGTTCCATGCAATCTGATAATCTCATCAGCATACAACTTTGCTAACCTATCAAGAGAAAAAGAAGCCTTGATAGCCAAAAAATGTGTAGACTTTGTTAGTCAGTCCATCACCACCCAAATAAAATCATGCCCTTTTTATGTTCATGGCAACCCCCTCACAAAATCCATAGTAATATACTCCCACTTCCATTCAGGTATTGGAATAGGTTGCAACAATCGATCTGGTCATTGATGCTCAGCTTTTACCTGCTGACAAACCAAACATCTTGCCACAAACTCAGCAATTTCCCTTTTAATCCCAACCCAGCAATAATTTTATTTCAAATTTTGATACAACTTGTTACTGCCTGGATGCATAGCATATGCTGAGTTGTGAGCCTCCTCAAGAATTTCCTTCTTTAACCCTGCATCATTAGGAACACAAAATCTAGTACCAAATAATAACACATCACCATCCTTAAGTACAAAATCAATTATAATACCACTTTGAACTTCACCCTTGATCTTTTCTAACTATACATCAAACCTTTGTGCTTCATGGATTCTGTCCACCAAAATCGACTTCAAAGTCAAATTGACTATTAGAGTTGTAGTTTCCCCAACTGCCAAATAAGCCTTGATGGATTTCAAATCAACAAACATACCTCTCCGAACCGCCTGCAAATGAGCTAAGCTTCTCGATGAATTCCTGTTCAATGCATTAGTGACCACATTTGTTTTACCCAACTGATAATGAATAGTACAATCATAAACAGATATTTTAAACTTTAATGATCAATATAAATTTCACAAGTTACACCATAAAGGAAATGTCTGCACAACTTCAAAGCAATCACAATAGCAGTCAATTCTAAATCATATGTAGGGTAATTAGGCTCATGGATCTTTAACTACGTAGAACTATATGCAACTACCTTACTATGCTATATTAGCACACACCCCAAACCCTTGTGAGATGCATCACTGTATATGACAAAGCCATCAGTGCTTACAGGTATAGTCAAAACTAGAGCTGAAGTCAATATGTTCTTCAATTCCTAGAAACTTTGCTCACATTTATCAGTTCAATCAAACTTCACTCTTTTATGAGTTAGCTGGGTCAAAGGCATAGCAATAATAGAGAAATGTTGCACAAACCTTCGATAATAACCCAGCAACCCCAAGAAACTTCAAATTTTAATCATCAACTTTGGTCTCTCCCATTTAACTACATTTTTAATCTTTGTTGGGTCAACTAGAACACCATCACCTGCGATAACATGGCCCAAGAATACAACACTACTCAACCAAAACTCACCCTTGCTAAGCTTAGCATACAATTTTCTGTCATGTAAAATATGTAATACCACTCTCAAGTGACGTTCATGCTCCTTTACACTTTGAGAATAAACCAATATATCATCAATGAATACAATAACAAATGAGTCTAGGTAAGGCTAGAACACACGTACTATACACCAATAACTCCCTATTACCAACATGCACTATACAACCCCTATAAACAGACTCCGTCACCACTACATCACCAATCGGGGTAGAAATAGATAACCCACTATCCAAATTAGTAAAGGGTCGGTTTACATGCATGTTAAATGATAATGACATAAATGAATGCATAGCACCAGAATCTATAAGTACTCGTTCAGACCTTCCAAAAATAGAAAGTATACCTATAACCACCTCTGGTGTCGTATGTGCATCACGTTGCATCATTATAAACACCCCTCCTCCAGTCATTAACTTACTCGAAGAACTACTACCCCTACCTTGGAAACCTTCCACAAAACCTCTACCACTAGTAACCGCACTACCCACCAACGACACAGGAGTTGCAAGCTTGGATAATCACATTGTATATGACTTGGATGTCCACATGTACAACATCTCTGTGGAATATCTATCCAAGATAATGTATATTCCCTGGAAAAATGTCCTTCTCTACCACATTTGTAAAATACATTCCCCACACTAAAGCCACTAGAACCACCATTTCCCTGAGAGAAAGATTGTTGACCAATAAAACCCTATCCACCACCCGACATAAATGTCCTCATTGACCTTTGCAAGGACTTTTTGATGCTTAAAAACTCTTCCCATTCTAACTTCGGTATCCACCTTAGAAGCACCCTATCTAGTTGGATCAAATCTACTTCTCTTTAACTGCTCACTAACCCCTCCTTTTTCTTGCACATCTCTTTCCACAATTAATGCTCTGTTAACTAGTTCAATATACCTTTTCACCTCTTGTGTGGAAATCTAAGATCGAATGTTGAAATCCAATCCTATCTAGAACCATCTGCACTTCTCCTCCTCATTACTCACAATAGATGGAACAAACCGAGACAATGCTGTGAACTTATGCTCACAATCAGTGACCGACATATTCCCCTAAGTAAGGTGAGTAAACTCATTTTCGTTCTCATACCAATAAACTAGAGGAAAATACTTCTTATCAAAAGCTTTAACAAACTGTTTCCACATTACAGCTTTAGATGTCATTCCAACTTCTGAGGCAATCAACAAACACTCGGTAGCTTCCCACCAATACTGAGCCTCCTCCATAAGCATAAAAGTAGCCCAAGGTCACCTTTTCTTCTTTAGTAACACCCATAAATTTAAATATCTTCTGCATTCTTCTTTGTCATTTCTCAGCCTCAGTAGCACCATAAACTCCAGCGAAATTCAGAAGATCAAGCTTTTTGAACCATTCATATAGTGTATTTCGAGTTTCTGGCCTCATTATCTATTATTCATAATACCTAGTGGCAACTGCCTCCAATGTCCATTTAGATGCCTACTCACCCTGCTTAACCTGTACCTATGGCCTTTTACCCTTGTCACCCAAAGGAGTAGAAGAAGTCTTCTCCTCTATATTTTCCCAAATCACTAGATCCATAATTATCTCTGTCAAGTAACTAGGGTAAGTGAACAACCAATAATATAACATCACTCTACCCAATAAATATATATACCATCCCATAAGACTTCATAGACATACCCCTAGCGCTCCACTACAAAAACTAGACCTGAAAAGTCTACAGAACCTATCAAACATTAAATATAATAACAAAAATTGTCACACCCCATCCTGGAAAAGAGATAAGGTATAGGTAACCCTGTTCACTAACTCTAACACCTTAACTCAACCAACATAATAAGCCTGTGCAGTAATAAAAATAACTCATTCCCCATAATATTAAAAACTAATATTTACAAATCACAGTGTTACATCATAATTAGGGCACCATACCTTTAAAACATCTTTACATATGTGTACAAGATGACGCATAACACAGTATATAAACTGACATCAATGCATCTACGCCATGCTAGACTGTTCAGTGGACCACCACCTAAAACCAAGCACCTGAAATCAAATAACTGTTAAGGGGTGAGAAAATCACACACTCAGTGAGTATATTTAAGACATATAAAAAGAAAACATATATTCACAACACAAAAAACAACATGTCCCACATAGTCAATACAAGTGGAATACAATTTTCAATATCTAGTATTCCACAATCCAATAACGCCTGGAAGTCTTGGCGAGAATTAATGACTACCCATTTTCACTCGGGAGTCTCATCAATCACATCGCTACCATTTACGCACGGGAGTATTGGCAACCATTCTTATTTGAAAACACAACACAAACATTTCGTGTACTTAAACACATAACCAACAACAATCCACTAATCACAACCACAAGTAACAATCTAACCATTTTCACGCAAATATGGCTAGTAATTATAGCTAGTATCCAATCAAACATATTTTCAATCAATATAATTTAATATAATCAACTCAGTTCAACTACAAATCCAGACTCAATCCCCCTGTGTGACCTTAGGTGGACCCGACGTAGATGTCTTCGCCTCTGCACCTAACACACATTGTCACAGGACACATGAGTATTATTCATATATGTTTATGCTATGTGTACACATGCATAAATGTGTAACCATGTTTGAATTAACAGTAATTCAATTCCCTTTCCAAATAATATTTTGTAAATCAAAACTTTAGTTTAGATTATACAAATTAACACATTAATTTTCATGTTCACATTTAACGGCTAGATTGGATGACTCGTAATCTTCTAGTTAAAACTCTCCATGAAATTTGAATTATGTGATGAAACCAATGTCATCTTAGAGTAGACATTCCAAGCTTTGTTATCATAGGTCATTATCTAAAAAAGGATTCCTGTGTGAAAAGCTATCTCATTTTCCTTAAAAAAAATACTAAGTTGGCCGCCTATTTAATAGTTACAGAATTTTACTCCACTTTCAATGGCCACCAATTTTCACATAGATAGAATTAGGTATTGTACCCTATATGGTTAGAAATATCTACGAGTCTAGGTTCCGATATAAAAAAAACGGTGCATCAATCAAAATTTCTTAGAGAGAGTTATCGTAATTCTCCTACGGAGACTCAATCTGAAACTACTTGTACCTTTTCAACAAGGCAAAAATGACATTGTACCGATACAATTTTGCTTGTATCGATTTGAATCCATTGTACTGGTTCAACCTTGTTGTACCAGTTCATCCCTTCACAGAACCCATTTGAATCGGTACAACTTCCCTTGTACTGTTTCATTCCTGGGTTTTCTTCCCCGTAAGCTATCTCAAACCCTTCCTACACCCATATCTTCCATACACAACACCTTCATAACATTTAACCACACAAAATCACTCATTAATTATAATCACTAAAACACATGATATTTCATAACTAATAATAAACCCAGTAATCAAAATCCATAAACCAAAATCGAAGTCACCCTCCCACACATCTGAGATTCACTAACACCATAGCCAACCCTTTTCGGTATAACACCCAAGATCAAAAATAATAATTTAGAAAAAACCCTTACCTTAGTTTTGGAAAAGCTTTGGCCGAAAACCTACAGTAAAGGAAACCAAGGGCAGTCTTCTCTTCTTCCTCTCGTATTAAACAAAAACAACAGGAAAGATGAGAAGATGGGTGTCCAAGTGACTCACCCAATTTTTTCCTAATTACTCCTTAGTCCAATTGTTATTCCCTTAATGGCACACACACCACTTAATGTTTCCAACACTTTAATTTTCACCCAAAAAATTTTACCATCTAATAAATCAACCCCTAGGATTATTATTTAATATATTACCCAACTCCCATAGTTCTAATTAATATAATTTAACCCCATACTAATATCAAAAATTACGTATTAAACCCTAACATTAATGAAATATCATGCAATGCATGTATGGGTCTCACAAAAGGTTTGAGGTAGCAAAGAACACACAAGGAAACTTGGTAGTGAGGTTGTTGAGGCTGTTGGATGAATTGACTGAGAATATTGACAAAAAAAACTATATTTGAGTGTGTGATAGTTAAGTAGATGAGGCTATCAACAAACCTGCAAAAGATGCTAGGATCCGAGAGAAATTCACCAGCATTAGGAGTTAATTGCAAATTCTACTCCATTGGAAAATGTGCAGGTCAAGAACCCAAAATACTAGTGTTGGAGAGAATGTCTGAAGTGTATTTTCATTGATTAATAAATATCGTAGATGGAACTCGAGCAATTTCTAAGCCAAGATAATACTTATGGCACCAAGATCTTTGATCTTAAAGTGGGCAACTAGAAAATCTTGGACCTCTTGAAGTTCATGAAGATCATTTTCGATGAGCAAAATGTCATCAACATATACAAGCACATCAGTAAATGATTTACCCTTAGAATAAGCAAATAAGGAGGGATCAACTTGTGATTGTTTGAAACCATTGGCGAGTAGGACAGAAGAGAGTTTAGAGTACCAATTACGAAGGGTTGGTTCAAACCATAAAGGGATTTCTGTAGAAGAAAAACCTGAGTCTCCCTCTTATGAAAATATCCCGATGGGGGTGTCATATGAATCTCCTTATCAAATTAACGTGAAGACAATCATTATTGACATCCAACTTGTGGAGATGCCATTGACGGGCAGGGACAATGGCTACAACACAACAAACAATGACAATCTTGGCAAGTTAGACAAAGGTATTGTGATAATCGAGGCCTTCAACTTGAGTGTAACCCTTAGCTACCAAACGAGCTTTTATGCCTTTCAATGGATCTATTAGCACAAAAATTGATTTTGAAGACCCATTACAACTAATGGGTTTCTGAAAAGATTGAAGACTCCAATTATGATTTGCTTCCAAAGCCTGGAGTTCAGAGGTCAGAGCATCACGCCAATGGGAATGTTGAGTGGCTTGCTTAAAACTAACAAGATTAGTGTGATTAGATAAAGACGAAAGAAAAGCAAAGTGCTTAGGTGAGAACTTATGATAAGAAATATAATTAGCAAGAGGATAGGTTGTACCTCTCAAATGTTGTGAAGTAGAAGAGGGCATATTGGACTTAGATGGTAGAGTGTGACACACATAATATCGAAGGCAAGCCTTATGGAAGTCGCTGGTTCAAATTGCAGAGAAGGGACAATAGAGTGAGTCTCAGCAGCAGGGTTGGAAAGAATATCAATAGTGGAAGGAATAGGCTCAATGCAAACATCCAAGAGAGGTTGAGGAATAATAGCCCAAGTAGAGGGCTGAGACGGTTGCACACAAAGCCGGAACATGTGTTCCACAAAGGTGACACCACGCAAATTAAATATTTTCTTTTCATTTCCAATTTGAAAACTTGATACACTTTGTGACCTAAAGGATACCCAAGGAAAATGCATGGTATGGCTTGGGCTTTAAATTTATCTCTATGGGAGCATAACATTTGGGCATAACATAAACAACAAAAAATTTGCAAATGATCATAACGAGGTGCTTTGTCAAAAAAATACTCAGGGATAAGTTTGATCAAGACTTGGGGAAGGAGTTTAACTTATTAAATAGGTCTTTGTAAGAATAAATTTGCCCCAAAAAGTAAGAGGAATATTGAGTTGCAAACACAAGCACCGAGCAACATTAAGAAGATGACAATACTTGTGTTCGGCCACACCATTCTGTTATGGGGTATCAATGCAAATCCTTTCATGTAGAACTTTGTGTTCAGTGAAGAAAGTTTGATTAGGATAGGATTGAATCTCTTGACCATTATTGGCTTGAATATGATGAATTTGGCATTTAAACTATGTTTGTACCACGACAAATTATTTTTTAAGGCATGCCAAAGTTTCAGACTTGAGTCTCATCAAATAAATCCAAGTTACCCTAGAGAAATCATCCATAATAGTCAAAAAGTAATGAGCATGAGTAGTGGATGATGTGGGGTAACCTCCCCTAATATCACAATAGATGATAAAAAAGAGAGGCGTTTTATTCGACATTAAAGAAAAATGAAGCCTAGTGTGCTTTTCCTTTTGCACATGCATCACAATGTTGAATATGACTTGACTAGATAAAAAAACAAGGTAAATAGGAATAAGGTGGATGCTCCAACCACTAATGTCAAACATTAGATTGAAGTGGTCGATTAACTTATAAAGTCCATTATGCTTCTCACCCACTCCAATCAACATCTTTGTGGTTAGGTCCTGAAAGACACAAAAGGTTGAAAAGAAAATAGCAACACAATTTGTTGATTTTGTGATTTTATGATGAACAAAAGATTGATTTGAAAATCTAGTGTGCATAGTAAATTATGAAGGATGAAATTATGTGATAAATGAATATTTCCAATATGAGAGGCTAGAATAACATCACCTTTGGGTAAATGAGACTTTGGGAGAGGAGAAATTTGGTTTAGACATCTGGTCAGAAGTGCCATTGTCTATGACCTAGTTGGTACTAGAAAAAAACAACAAAATTACATGTGGGCAAAGATCAAATACCAGTGAAATTGGTTGAAGAAGGCGTGAGTAGATCCATCAATTGGAAATATTGGTTACTGGTGAGCTCGTGATGATATTGTCTTTTGGAGTGATATTCGAACTGCCAAAAACTTGATTAGCGTTGGTTGTTTGTTCGTTTCGACGCTTGAAGAAGATCGATTTTGATTCCAATGTGCTAGGTAGCCAAAACTCTTGTTACAAAAAGCCTTGTAATGACCGGGTTTACCACAATGGTCACAGATGACTCGGCTATGCCATTTTCACTTGGAATCATTGGTGGATAAAATTTGTGGGTGATTCAGGGAAATGGCTGCAATATCCAACATGGGCAGTGGGATATGTAAGAGGCACTACGTGTCTTTCTAATGAACAATTGAATAAAAACGACTAACGGGAGGCAAAGGATCAATAGCCAAAATTTGGCTTCGGATTTGAGCATAGGAGTTGTTCAATCCAATGAGAAATTGAAAAATGTGCTCTATAGATTACGTATTGCCCAGATCTTTTAATGCACCACAAGTGCAATTGTGTATGGACTAAAGCGCAGCCAAATCTTCCCAATATTGTTTAATGATGTTATAGTATTATACTATCAGTGTGTTGTCTAGTTGAAGTGGGGCAATATCATGTTTGAGACAAAAATCTATGGGTTGTTACTTTGAGAAAAACGTACTTCTAGATCAATCCAAACCTCCTAAGGTGTATTATAGTATATCATATCGTCGATGAGAGAGTTGTCGATTGAATGCTTGTAGAATATTCAGTTAGTTTCTTGAGTGTTTCATCAACAAACCCAAGTTTGTTTTTGGCATTGAGAGCCATCTTTATAGCACAACACCAAGTGATACAATTATCACCAGTGGGAAGAAATGAAACAAGGATGACGTTCGTGTGATCTACTGAGTAAATAAAAAAACAAGAGACATTGTTAACTGATTTGCAATGTTGAGGATAGACAAGTGGAATATGAACCTGCTTGTATTTCAGTTGCCATGACAAAAGTTCTTGGAATGAACGTAGGCACTCAAAATGGGTGCTCTTCTACCATGTTAAGAAAATGATGAATGAAAGAAAAAATATTTCTCAGTATTCCATAAGGCAGTATACATCGGTTCATATATTACAAACGAAATAAATAAAGTAGGACTCAGTTTCTATCCTACAATTAACCAAATATTCTGATCCTATAATTTAGCTTCTAAATAGGAAACAAATCTTCACAATAAATATGTACAATAAATAAGAAATTAAGGGAAACAGGATATGTGGCATAAACTAGATTAATTGATTGATTGTTTGACTAAAGGTCGATTTGAATGTTGTGTGTTGGAACGGTAGTCCCAAGATTCATTGACGGCGCGTATAATTGATTACAAAAAATTTTATTCTTTTATTAACCCTACAAAGCGAAATTAGGGTTTACATTTGACAAGCAAATTCGCACGAATGAAAAACAGATGCAGATTGAACAATAGGCTCGATGAACCTCACGATCTTCTACAGTATATCCTTCCATGCTAAAAAATGGAATGCAATTTGGGTTGCAATCCTTTGAATTTTCTCCCTTGTTTTCTCTCTGTCTTTTCTAAACGTGAAGGTAAAGCTTATGACTGAGAGTAGGGATGTTCAAATTTCTGATTACCTGCAATTTTCTACCCTATCTGACCCTACATGACCCTACATGACCCTATTGATCGGCTAATTGAAAAAATCGGGTAGGAATGCGAAAGATTTTTTGATCTTCCTATTAAATCGGGTAGAAATGCGGAATACCCATCAAATTTTCCTAAAAACCCTAACGCCTCGTCGCCTCCTCAGCTCGCCCTCTTTGTTCTCTATGCTAGCTGACCTAGCTCAGTCGTTCAACTCTCTTGCCTCTCTTCTCTGAGTGCTCTCTGGCCTCCCAGGTACTCTCACTCTCTCTCTCTCAGTTGACTATTTGGGGGGCAATTTGATGCCATCGAATCGATGGTCCCAAGTAATGATTTCTTCGAATAGGTGGTCCCAGGTCTGTCGATGGTTGGTGGTTTTGCTTAGGGCTGTTGATCAGGGCTACAAATACTATGGGTTTTGAGATTTTGTGGCTCTGTGCTCTCTCTCTCTCTCTCTCTCTCTCTCTCTCTCTCTCTCATAGTTGACTGTTCGGGGCCAATTCGATGCAATCAAATAGACAGTCTCTGGTACTCTGTTCATCGAATCGATGATCCTAGGTGGTACTCTGTCGATGGTTAGAGGTTTTGCTTAAGGGCTGTTGGTGGTTTTTTTGAGATTTTATGGCTTTTTGCTCTATGCTGGTACATTTCTGAGATCAAGAAAGGGGTTATATACTATGATTTCTAAGATTTTATGTATAGTTGTTGATTAGGCCTGTTGATTGGTGGTTCTGCTTAGGGCTGTTGGTGGTTTTTCTGAGATCAAAGTTTGTCTCTATGGATTTCTGAGATTTTGTTTGTGATCATTGTATATGATTTCTGAGATTTTGTTTCTGATCATAGTATATGATTTCTGATTTTTTCTGTTTTTGTTCACTAATCCTTATGGATGATATTACTCCATAATCATCTGCTCAAGCTGATTTTAACAGTAACATCCAAGTTACTGATAACATTCAGGGTGAGGGACAAGACACAAGAAAACGATCTAGAGTTTGGGAGCATTTTGAAAATATTGAAGTTGCAGATGAAGCTAAATGTAATCATTGTAGTAAGATTTATAATTATCATCCAAGAAAAACAGGTACTTCATCCTTGCTTTATCATTTAAATCATTGTAAATCCTATTTGGCGAGTGTGAATAAGATGGACACATCTCAACTAATGTTAATTAGTGCATTCAAAAAAGATGGAGATGGTGTTAGTAGTAACCTTAGTGTTGCTAAATACAATGAAAAGAAAATTAGGGAAGCAATTATCGCTATGATTATAGTGGATGAATTGTCATTCTAGTTTGTTGAAGGAGAAGGATTTAGAGATTTGATGAGGACTGTTGAACCTAGATCTCGTAAACCTTCTCGTACCACTGTGACGAGCGATTGTGTGCAATTATATATGATGGAGAAAGAAAAACTGAAGCATATGTTTGTCTCATCTAGTCAAAGGGTTTGCCTTACTACTGATATATAGACCTTTATTCAAAATCTAACTTATATGTCCTTAACTGCGCATTTCATTGATAAAGATTGGAAGTTACATAAATGAATAATCAATTTTCTGAAAGTTCCTAATCATAAAGGTGTGACAATTGGAAGGAAAATTGAAGCATGCATGCTTTGGTGGGGGATAGATATCATATTTACTGTTACAGTGGATAATGCTACTTCTAATGATGGTGATGAGGACTGTTGAACCTAGATCTCATATACCTTCTCGTACCACTGTGTTGAGGGATTGTGTGCAATTATATATGATGGAGAAAGAAAAATTGAAGCATATGTTTGTCTCATCTAGTCAAAAGGTTTGTCTTACTACTGATACATGGACCTTTATTCAAAATCTTACTTATATGTACTTAACTGCGCATTTCATTGATAAAAATTGGAAGTTACACAAACGAATAATCAATTTTCTGAAAGTTCCTAATCATAAGGGTGTGACAATTGGAAGGGAAATTAAAGCATGCATCCTTGGATGGGGGATAGATAGCATATTTACTGTTACGGTGGATAATGCTACTTCTAATGATGCTGCTCTTGATTATTTAAAGAGACGAACTAAGAATGGGAAGAGCACTATCTAAGAAAATGAATTTCTACGTGTTAAGTGTTGTGAACACATTTTGAATCTAATTGTCATGGAGGGTTTGAAGGAAGTGAACACGTCAATTTTGTAGATATGAAATGCTATTAAATATCTGAAGTATTCTCCTTCAAGGCTTCACAAGTTTAAGTCACGTGTTGAGAGGCAAAAAATTGGTGAAAAATACCTTCTTTGCCTTGATGTTCCAACAAGATGGAACTCTACATATTTGATGCTCAAAGTTGCTTGAACAATACCAAGGTGCATATGATTTATTTCTAGAAGATGATGGGCAATTTGTAAGTCAATTGAGTGAGGGGGTGGTTTAGGGCCACCTACATTTGATGATTGGGACATTGTTCGTGTGTTTATGAAGTTTTTAAAACTTTTGTATGAAGTCACTTTGCGCATTTCTGGATCATTGTATACCACATCTAACTTGTTTTTTCAAAAACTTTCTACTGTATATGAACATTTGCAAGGTTATTGTGAATATGAGTACCATGGCTATGAGAATGAAAAGCAAGTATGATAAGTATTGGGGTTATTTAGATAATATTAATTTGATGTTGTTTGTTGCTTCAGTCCTTGACCCACGCTATAAATTGGATGCTTTAAAATTTTGGCTCAATGACAATTGTAGGGTTGAGGATAAAGTAGTTAAAGTTCAACTAGTTGAAAAGATCAAAATGATCATTGATCGGTTATGCCAACAGTACACTAGATTTAGTGTGGGGTATGGAGTGGGGTCAAGTGTTAACCATGAGAAAAATGTGTATTCGGCTAATATGTCTGTTCAAGATCAAGTACCTACGAATTTCATGAATAGGTACAGCAAGTATAGAGCTGAGCAAGGTAATGTAGAGAACAAATCAGAGTTTGATCGATATTTGATGGAGGATGTTGAATTAGCTAGTATCAATTTTTATATTTTGAATTTGTGGAAAGTTAATTCTTCCAAATTCTCAATCCTTGCCCAAATAGCTCGTGATGTGTTAGCTATTTCCATTTCTACGGTAGCATCAAAATTGACTTTTAGCATTGGGGGTCGTATTTTAGATCCTTTTCAGAGTTGTATGGCACCCAAAATAGTTGAGGGTCTCATATGTGCACAAAATTGGCTTCGTTCGTCATCCATTTCTTATGACTTTGAAGATGCTTTGGAGGATTCATAAAACTATAAACTAGATTCAGGTTTTTATACTTTTATTGTTACTTTTTTATTATTTGTTGATGAGTTCTTCGTATCTAATTTTTTCCTTACTCTTTTTTATCTCAAAAATAATTGTAGAGAAAATTGCAATTGCTCTTGAGTGAAGAGAGGTGAATGACATTAGCAAGAAATTTGCTATTTAACTTTTACATATTTTTTTTAGTAAGTATAAGATTATTTGTATGGTATAATTTATCACATTGTTATTGTTGTGGATGTTTGAATCGCTAAAACATCGACTTGTTTTTGGTGCAGGTTACATGATTTGTGATGATCTATTAGCGCAGTTATGATTTTTGATGTGTTTCATATGGTTTAAACCTAAAACAGTTGTTATTGTATTTGTGCAACAATTATGATGTATTAATGTTTATGTCTTGGACTTTCTTGTGTTTTATTGTAATTATTTTAGACTTTAGTGTTATTGGTTTATCGTATTGTTAAATTGGTGCAGTTACTTAATTGAATTGTTAAAATGATCCAAAAATTAATAACTATAATACGTGTTCACTCAATTTCATACCTGAGTTCTTACCCGATTAATGTGGACGGAATTTGGGTAGGAATACTACACTTGATCGGGTAGGGTAGGTTAAGAAAAAATTCTTCCACAAAGTATGGGGTAGGAAGATGAATGACTATATTTCCTACCCGTAGGGTAGGGTGAACACCCTCAGTTGAAAGAACTATGGAGTGTATTTATTTATAGGTTATAATAAAGACCTTAAAGAGAAATAAGGATCTGTCTTACTATGGACCTAAGAATTTTATGTCCAACCTAGAACAAACATCATATGGTTCATTAATAATAAGTTAATCAACTAAAAGCTTAATATTTATTTCCTGGGTCTTATCTCAAAATTATATTTCGATCTCCTCATTATTATATGTTTAATAATCTCCCCACCTTTAAAATTATAGATGTTCGTCAATTAATTAAATTACTGACAATTATATTTAATTGACTTTTTTTTATTCTTGAGATCTTACCACTCAACTTATTTGTCATTTCGGATAATTAAATCCACCTACAAGATTTAACAAGGACAAAACTTATGACCTTTTTCAAGAGGACATTATCAGCTATTTAAATACCGAGGCGTGATTTTCTTTAATAATTAATCTTTACCATACAAATAATGTCATCTCTCAATTTATTGAGTTTATTGACTCAAATATGAATTTTACTCTTTTATGAATTAAAGTAACAATCATTATATTAACGTGTCAATTAAATATCTCAGGATTAATTATTTAAAAAATCATAATAACCATGAGATATTTATTTCCTTAGTTAGTGAGTAAAAAAAAAATAACCTTAATATTGGTCCTGTCTGATACATAAAATGTACTAATGCAACAATCCGAGACATCAAACAGTCTAATATAGCTAAGAAAGACTACGTCAGAAAATTGCACTACAATTGTACTGATGGTGTGTCCAATTACATCTAAAACTATGAACTTTTATTTTTATCATACAAGGATCTGATAATCTGATATTCTATGTATAAGCCGAACTCTGCATACCAGATTATCTACAATATAAAATAAAATACACACATACATATCATATATGTAATATAATACAAATAATGATTACATGGGGAAGTATGCCAAATTCAAGAAATTCCCTCTTCATATGGGTCATCAATAAGAAGATTGAAGGAAGATCAATTTAAGATTCTGTTTATTTAATGTGATTTTAAGTCTCAAAGGTGCATCAATGGTTTCAACTTGTGATTTGGTAGTAAAGGCATCAATGGCATAAGAGGCCTTAGGATGATTATATAACAACTCTCGTCTCATTATGATCCTCCTCCTAAGTTACTGGTGCTAACCCTTAGCAAATGACATTATGAATTGAGAAAGTACATGTAATTCCTGTTGAAACTTCATTTATAATTAGTTCCTCAATAAGTGAAGATTATGTCAGTCACACTCATTGCCCACCTTACCCTACGCTACCTCTATTTGTTTAAAAAAAATGCGTAAGCTTTAGAGGATAAGACTTTGCTGCCATCCTTGGGAAAAATAATATTCCTGAAACATCTATGCCTATGTAATTGTGATGTGCTCTCTCTCTCTCTCTCTCACACACACACACACAAATCATTAGAGCAGCTTGGACAAACACATGCATAATAAGACATGAAGTACTGTTGGAAAAATTAATCCGAAAGATAAAGTGAACAACAAGGTGAGACGCAGATTAAGTTGCTCTCTTAAGACAATTCATGTCCCTTTATGGAAGAAACACAATGTAAAAGGTAGCAGCCCATCGTCCTAGGATAAAACAGCTCAATCAACCATTAAGAAAGAAATACAATGCAGAAGGTAGCAGTCCATCATCCCAGGATAAAACAATTCAGTCTAATTGACTATTATTTCACTCAAATCTGTACAATCGAATGAAAATACAATGCAAAAAGTAACAGCCCATCATCCCAGGATAAAACAATTCAGTCTAATTGACTATTGTTTCACTCAGATTTGTACAATCGAATGAAGCAGAAATTTCATATGACACCTTTCTATGTTTGCTCAAAAAATAAAACACTCTTGTGCACGCGAGTCTTAAGATCTCACTAAACTCAATGACTAGATAGCACTAGCATATATATATATATATATATATATATATATATATATATATATACTTATATTTTTAGAAATTTAGTCGATGTGGGATTGAGTTTCCCACGTAAAATACTCATTTTATTAAGTTACTCTAACAAGTACTATTTAAATTAAGATATGCATAAGAACTAAGATATGGATTAGAGATCACATGCAGGCCACGTCCCTCGTACTAGATGTATTTTAACCTATGTACACATTAAATTAGATTCTTATTCCTTCTTTTTTGAACAACCGAAGCTCTTTCGCGATTGCTTATAAATGTTGTTGCTTCTTTAATATGCATACTCTAATAAGTTGAAACCATCTTCCCCTCTATTACTGTTTCTGCGCAATTGAACAACACTATTTTTGAGCCTAGTGCAATAACCGAACCTATATTGTAATTAGTAATGGAGGAGTTGCAAGTAAACTTGGAGAAAAACTATGGTACCCAAAAGGTTATCTTTTTGTTCTGTACTAAAAGTTAATACAAAATAGTAGAGGTTATGACTTAATTTAGTGAAATTACAATAAAATAGGATCTTCAGGGATTAATTATTAGATGTTATGATCGATCCTAACTTTTCTTTATTGCGAATTAACCTTTTAGTGTTATAACTTGATGCAAATTGAGTCCTAACTTCACTATATTAAGGTTTAACTCACTTTCATGTGTAACATTTAGTACGTTACCAAACTCGGTGTCGTAGTCGTTCCAAAACATGATGCCATGGTTGCCCCCCTATGTTTTGCAAAATTGCATCTTCACCCTTTTGATACTAATCATAGCATAAACCATGACCTAGATACCCAAAGATTAGCTTTCCCGAAAAGTCAAAATGATATGACTTATAATATCAGATCCCAGTAGATTGGGAATATACG
The DNA here is from genome assembly GCA_951799425.1 of Ilex aquifolium. NCBI lineage: Eukaryota > Viridiplantae > Streptophyta > Magnoliopsida > Aquifoliales > Aquifoliaceae > Ilex > Ilex aquifolium. Next base: position 15,060,791 of record OX637393.1, on the reverse strand, counting down.
TGTCTAAATGACCGAAGAACCAAAAGAAATATTGGTATAATACGAGGTCTTGGTCCCAAAAATATTGATATTTAGAATTCAATGCATTTTAAATCATAAAAATATATTTTTCTTTAATCTGAGTTGACGCTTCGAAAATTACCTTTTTTTACAACAATATTTTTTAAAGAACAAGTTGGGAGAGCATCTCATATCCCAGCAACTTTCTAAAAACTTGTTCCATTCCCTCATAGATGAAGCTGGGAGCTTTTTGGAGTGGGGGCCAAGTTAAACATTGAAAAGTATATGAAAATATTTATACAATTAACCAAAGTCCTGTCAAAGTTTGAGTACATTGTTTATGAGTAAAACTAATTGGTAACAGCCTCCCATGCCTTCCTTTTACATTGGTATATGCATTGCCTCGAAAAAATAACAGTGCTGCAAAGAGGAAAGACTCTAGGTTGTAGACAAACAGAATATTTGCTATTTTGACTTGTGTGCTCTTAGGTATTTAAAAGCAAGTTTGATCATATATATAAAGGAAGGGGTTGAAATTTGCCTAACCTTTATTTTTTGGAGGATGATCCTCCCCAACATATTTTTTTCTCAAATTACTTTATTACCCACTGTATAGTGATAGGGATCACATTTATATAATGAGTTCTGACGAGCCCAGATCCAGATCAAGTCTGGGCCTAACCCATGGGTTAAACCCAAATCATCAAAAGGTAAGTTAAGCTTAGTTAACGGTCTAAGTCCAATTCAGAGTTCAAGAATCCCTGAAAAGTCAATGCACGTTGGAGAGTAATCATCGGGATAACCATTACTCCAAGATAATGCATATCTCTAATTATAGCTATCCTCCCCGATAAATTAGTAGTTTGACATTCACGTCACCGCCACAAGTAGGGCTCTATTCCTATAAATTGTAAACCCCCTACACATGGGACAACTCTCACACACTTCACCTTGAGCATACTCATGCTCTCTCTCTCTCTCTCTCTCTCTCTCTCTCTCTCTCTCTCCTACTACCTTATACTCTCTCATTAATAGAGTTCTTCGGTCACCGTTGTCGCCTTCAGTAATTAGGTCACTCAGACCTAACGACCCAATTTATTAATTGTTTTCAACCACACTCAACTAATTTGATCGTGTATAGTCAACTTTATACATCATCAAGTTCCACTTAAATTTGTAAGCAGGTTGCAACATCGAGTGAAATATGACACACAAATTTATGTAAAAAAATTTAATATGAGAAACAAAAACAAAGACTCACACCAAATCCGCAACGAAATGACACATTATTATGTGGCGTTAGAAGTTAGAACTATAAATAATTGTGACAAAATTACAATAATTTTCTTTTACCAAACATATTAAACTTCAATGGGTATCAATTTAATTAGATTAATACTATATATAAGATAAGTTGAGTGAAGGGTCTAAATTCACCATGACCAATTAGAGATGGCGTCTGTCACGTGACCTGATTAGACACCTTTGGACAGAACACTGGTTTGTTATAGAGGACTGAGCAATGGACCAAACTCATTTTTCAGGATTCAAAACAATTTGTCACATTGGCCCATGACTTGTGAAAACAAAATTCAAAACAAAACCATCATGGAAATCAATTATGCTTTAAATTTATATTTTTTATATGCAGAAGTATGTTTTAGGCTTAGGTAACTATTTTTTTTTTGGTGCGCTAAATAGTTAGATAGGTAGATAAGTCACTCTACATATTCGTCATGGACCATTCTCCTCAACATCACACAGCTATCTGCAAGAGATCTCACTGCACTTACATCAAGACCAAAGATAAGGCCTCATCGCGTGCTCTAGACGTTGAAGAATATGTTTAATTCCGCCGAACTACCGTAACAGTTGAGACTCGAAACCAAACATTGTTTAGCTAACTATAAGAAAGATGTAGGTTAGCCGCTAAACAACTTATCAAGATGAAATTTAGATTTTAGACATAAGAATATTAAGACCACAGAAGTCTTGCACCTACTAAGACATGAGTTTATGGCCCCTTAGAAGATTCAAAAGTCCTGATATTTTGCAGCCCATAAAATCGAAATAGAAAACAGCCCATAAAATCGCACTCAAAACCCATAGAATCGAGTTGTGTCATGCCATTTCATTTCAAGTTATGAAATATTTTGGCTGTATTATTTTTGGTTTTATGTTGTGTTCCTATCGATACTCTTGTTAACAAAGAAATATTTTATCCTAGAACACCTTATCCAATATTAGATAAGCAAATGAAAAAAATTTTAAAAAATATATATCTGTTTTTCTTAGAATAATAGTTAAACTAGTTACTCGTGTATAAGATGACCCATTTTTAATTTGTCTTAGTGAATTGTATTATTTGTTAGTTCTTGTCGATGTACACTTTCACATACTAAAATAATTTGTCAGGATAATAACCCATAGATTAGGACTCTGGGCTGAAATAAATATTGAGAAGGGATCCTTAGAAGTCGGTACCCTTTTTTACTCTTATTTGAGAGAAAGGTCTCTTTCAAAAAAAAATTGGATAAAACTTCTCTTTTTTTCAAAAAGTCAAAAATATCCCCCAAAGTATCAAGAAATCAAAACGTCTATTTCCTTATCGAGAAAACCAAAAACACCAGTCTCACAATTCTTGAATCAACGCTAACAATCGTAACCTATATCCCTCAAAACAAGGACGCCAGTTACAACTCTAAACATATTTTCACACTGATTCGTTACTTTGAATTTTGAAAAAACAATCCCATTATTTTCGCTATTCTCTTTTTTTTTTCAAAATTATTAACTTTGTCATTGTGAAAAATCTGACATCGTGGAGGAGATTCCACAGTTGTCTTGAAGAACTTTTGGTTTGAAGCTTCGATCACCAGAATAGTTCCTTCACCACCATTACTGGAATAGTCGATCACGCATTGATTTCGTCTATAATCACTCGTGGCCTTGACAAACCATGTGGTATGGAGCTCCAAGTGAAGCTACACCAAATGTCGGAGAGAGAGTTTCGAAGAGACATAACAAGGAAATGAGCATCTAACCATGATAATGTTTAAGGTATAAGACTCGAGTACTTGTATGTCGACTTGGTGAGTAATGGATTAAGTTTTGGTGAACCTTGAGTGGTTTCCCGCAGTTTTTCCTAAGGAGGGTTTTTCGCATCAACAAATTACTTGTGTGTCTTATTGATTATTGTACACACTTGCATTTGTTAGCATACACGCTCACTATGTGTTCAATGTTTTAATTGTTTGATATCATATCATCCATAGTTGTGCAATTGGGTTTGTGGGTTTTGTTGGAATCGCCATGAGATTAACTTGAGCGAATTAATTGAAAATTAATTAAAATCAATTATCATAGTTCAAAGCGTTGGTGGTGTTTGAAAAGGGGATCTAACATTCATTATTGCATCTTTGTGAGAAGAGGTAATTGAGGTAGATATAAGTTTTAATTTGTAATCAATTTGTGATAAAATTGAAAAACCTATTCACCCCTTATAAATTAAATGTCTTAGTCTCTACGTGAATAATCATGAGAAAAAATTCATATCGGGCTCCCCTTTCCATAACAACAACTTGAATTGATTTTATTGGCCCTGATTAAAATTTTTGGTTGATATCTGACTTGTATTTTGTCTTTAATCAATGAATGAGAGAAAGGGTGAGACGAGGGATTATTGACCTATTTTTGGGGTGTCAAATACCATTTTGCAATCTTGAACAGTGTTTTGGCACCTCTAAATTATAAATCTGCTCCAATGGCAGGTGCCAAAATGGGGTGTCATTTTCATATTTTTATTCATCAATCTATATGAATCGTTGGATCTATATTCATCTAACGGATCTATATTCACCAATCCATTTGCAACCTCCCATTTTCTCTCTCCAGAGTTGCCAAATATGCCACCCCAAAGGCCTTGATGCCATTTTTCAACCCCATATGCCACCCCCTTTGGAGTGAACTTTTTTGAATTTGGGGTGGCATATGGGGTATGCCACCCCATATGCCTCCCCCTTGGAGATGCTCTAAGGACAAATTGGTATTATTGATAGATTCTTGGATGACATCAACAACTTTTAACATTGTCAGTAACGACTGTATCGACAAGGCTAGTATGTGAAATACATATATAAACTAAAAGAGTATGCATTGATATTTCAAAAATTTATAAGGAATGTACTTGAAATTAGACCATTATATTCGAGATATCGGTGAAATTTACCTTAATTTCTAAGTTGTAACAATTTTTATACAAAAAATTACATTTAAAATTCTTGAGATTTGTCAATTAATCACCTAGACCTCTTGACATTTAAAATATTACACACAAACTCCTTAAGGTTTGTATGCTCATAAAACATAGACTACTACCGTTAATATCTGTTAGTATATTTGTTAGTAAATTATATCCAGATCCCTAAAAGTTAAAGTGTGTAATACTTAGACCCCTTAAATTTAAAATATTACACTTAGACCAAAAAATACTCCAATTAAAGATAGAATATCAAATATTTTTAATTTTACGACCAAAATTTATGTTCTATTATGTCATTTATTGAAATAAAATCAAAAATAAAAATTAAATTTTTTATTAAAAAATCATAATTAATACTGTTGATGCCAAAATTTGAATGACATCCACGTCAGTTTATTAGACTTTGATCACTTGAAAAAAGAAGTCAGAGACTGAAAGGGAGCTCTGAGGGTCAATTCTTTGATGTTTAAATGAGTAAGTAACTTAAAGGTATGAATTACGTTTAGAAGTTTAGAAGTTAGGAGTGATATACTTGGAGCATCTTAGACTAATTGGATTTTTCACCTTGGGTTAATTTTTTCATCATTAAGTATGAACAAATGAAATAAGCATAATCAACACATTTGTGTGTTCTATTATATCATCCATTGACATAAAACTCAAACAAAATCTCAAATTTTTTAGAAAAAAATAGTGATTAGTATAAATATATCAAAAAACTTAATTCAACACTACTGTCTATTAAAATAAAACTAAAATCAAATAATATCTCAAATTGTAATAGATACAATATCTTCTATATTTAATTGAGGTAATTTGGTCGTTTAATAGATTTCATTAGTTCCGTAACTAATAAAGGGTCTAAATATAATATTTCAAACTTGAGAGTTTTAAGTGTTACTTGCCTATAAACTTTAGATGGTATGAGTGTAGTTTATTAATAGATATACTAACGAACATTGACGCTAGAGGTTTAATTGTTATGCGTGTACAAATTTTAGAGGGTCTATGTATAATATTTCAAATATTAAGGGGTCTAAATGATTAAGTGACAAATCTCAGGGAGTTTGGGTGTAATTTTTTCATTTTTATATAGTCTCTTTAAGAATTGGTGTTGGTCAGCCTGGGCCATGGTTGAGTTGTAGGCCCAAAACCCGGTCCAACAATTTCATGGGCTGTATGAAGCCCAGCCCAACCCAAAATAAACTGTCATGTGGTTCCAAACTGGGCCACGGTTTTGAAATGAGTTTATCCAAAAGTTTTCCTTTTTTTCCTCAATACACAGTAAGAATGATGATCACCAGTACTGGTCAAGCTAATGCTTTTTAATGCATATGCCAAAGATTGAGAGCTTACATTACGTAAGAACAACCAATGCCTATCATTCTATTCGTTATGAATCGAACAAAACAAAGGTAATTTACGCCTTTTATCCAATAAAAAAAACCTTGCCAACCAAATGCTTTTGTGATCGTTAGTATAGGACATACTTCGAATCCCAGTGGTGGAGGATAAGTATGGCCTAGGGGTATTTTGGTAATGTTGGATTTGTGTTTGAATAAAAACTTCCCCCCCTCCAATTGAAATGTTCTTTATATTGACGACGATTATTTATGGATCATCCATTCAATCAAATAAATTTTACTCTTTGTCACTTGATCCTACTCTTTGTTGTTCTTTCACGATTTCATTGCCCAACTCGTACAAAAATCTTAACCTCTTAAAAAAACTTAAATAGTCATTATCTCAGGACTGCACATGGGATGGAAGGAATTCATCCATCTTTTGCCCAAGACCAAACCATAATAAATTTAGTCTCTCCTTTTTTCTCTATTGATTAACAAATTAGTATTTTTAATTCTTACAACTGAAAACATTGAAATTTTGATTATTTTTTTCAATTGGAGGAATGTACTATCCATGTGTTGATTTATGCCTTATATTTAAGAATAGAATAATTTTTTTTTTTTATTAGATGTGTGTCTATGGTTGTGAAGATGCACTCTGTCATATAGTTGTTTCTATGTGAAATTCAATAACATTTATTTTTTATTGAAAAACACGGTAAATGATATATGTATTTTTTTGTGAAATTTACCGAGACGAGTGTCTACAAACTTAAGCATTTTTTATTTTATGATTTCACTGACTTTAAACATATGATATATTATTAAAGTGTTAATTTGGTCAATATTAGTTGATAGTTGATTAATATTTTTTTGAGCTCATAGTTAGTGATCATCTGTGCAATTTCATTGATTTATTTGTAGTTATTGTATTATCTTATCTGACATAAATTCGATTTTTTGTTAATCGAATTTTTTGTGCATTAGATTTATCCATCTCCAGATAAAATCCTGACTCCGCCCTGAATACACACATATGAATTTTTTATTAATTCCAAATTTTGAGCAAACTCGGGAGTTACTCAACTGAGAACTTTATATAGCCAAAAAGAGAAGTTTTGCTGTATAGCAACCACAGGAAAGCAAAGGAAAAGTGGGAAGAGAGGGGGGGGGGGGGGGGGGGGGGGGGGGGAAGAACTCACATAGTCATTATTAAATTTTTTATTGGTTTAATCATTGCCTGACGAAAATTTGTTCAAACAAATTACTTCCTTTTATTTTATCCAAGTCCTTAATTGCAACAAAGGTGAATGATAATGCTTGTAATTATCATGTCTAATGTTTCATTTGGTACGATAAAAAAAAAATGAAAGGATAGAAAATTATAAGGATAGACAAAACATCATGTTTGGTAAGTGATGGTGTTAATCTACGCGAATGAGCTATGGAACAGGATTATCTGATATGAACGATTTGTGTAGAGCTAAATACAGGGTCTGAGCTACAAGGCTCGTGCTTGACAATGCATATTGATGTTTTGGGGATTTGGAGAAGGGATGATAACAAGACAAGATTATAGTGGTTCACCGGCCTGAGCTCGGCTAGTCCACTCTGCAATGGAGTCAGATGACTCCTCTCTTTCTTATTGATCAAGTTGAGCGTATTACAGTAGGATACCTAGGGTATTCGGGTTTCTCGTCCTCCTCTCTTTGTTGGGGCTTGCCCTCCCTTTTTATAGCCTCATGCTTACCTCTAATTCGAAATTATTTCCTTTATTGAAGGGATCGTGCCCTATCTTCATCTATAATCCTGGAGTTATTTAAACTCCTTAAGGCAGGCTCCCACCGGCGAGATCCTTTCCTTATATCAAGGGATCCTCTCCTTAGTGTTAGGAGAGGATCCTGGTTAGTTACGGGTTTCATGCCTTGGATCGACTCAATTCCCCTTATTAAAGTATCTGCTGTCATCTCGCTGTCCTCCTGTCGTTTCTCAATTCGTGTTCTCAGCGGGGAGCTCTAGTACCGGCCGGATGAGCTCAGACTATGGCCGGATGAGCTCTGCTTACCTTACCTGAGCTCCTGAGCTGAGCTCCTGAGCTGAGCTCACTTTCTGAGCTCGTGTCTGGGGTTTATTTTAGGTATCATCAGTAAGAAAGAAAAATTGAAGAGATGAAAAAGTGAATGGATGAGTTTTTCTTTCTAATCTCAAAAATCAATCCTCACAAAATTGGGTAGAAAATGAAGGAAAATGATACTCATATAAGGTAAAAATATGTTATTTACTTTTTTAGTCTGCAATTAATTACTTATTTACATTAAACACCAAAACCTAAAATCAAATCAGTCGGTGGAATTAAAATGCCAAAAAAACCAACCTCATCTATTACTCGGTGGGATCTAGAAATCGTAGAGAAGGAGAAAACATCAGCTGCTCATCTTATTTGCCGATGCCATACGTAAGCTTCGTAACCTTCCTCAATTTATCGTCTGATTCTCTGTTTACACACACATGTCCCTTAATCGATTACACACGCATTATCGCGGGATTCTACGATTTTCGTTTCGTAATCGATTCTACGATTTTCGATTGAGGAAGCTTCATAATCGATCACACTTGAAAACCATGATTCTTTGTCTACGTAATCGATTCTATGATTGAGGAAGCTTCGTAATCATTTCTACGATTTTTCAGTTCTAAAATTTGTGGCTACATGATCGAGTTCCTAAATATTTACTCATTTTACGATTGCCGAGTGTGATATGCTTGAACGATCAAGTCAAGTAAGCTCTATGTTTGTGTGCTTGAATCAATTTTTTCAATGTTGGAAATTTGTGGCTAAATCGAAAATCAATTTTTTCAATTTTCAATTATCTGGTGTGATCTGTCAATGCTCGTTTTTCAATTTATCTTTATAGATTTCGTGGAGATTGGCTAAATTGGAAACCTCCTCTGTGATTGTATTTTTTAATTTTTCTTTGGACAATAACTTTCACAATGTACATAGGTGTTTGATAACTCTCACAAATATATTAGTGTTCCTAAGTTTACCAGTTTTAATTTTCTAGATGGAGTGAAAAAAAGAGCTTGGAAGGAGTTCGGGAAGGTACTGAGGAAGATAATTTGGAGGATATTGGGTAAAATAATTAGATAGAGAGATTACAAGGAACATGGAAACGAAGACAGCCTATGGCTGCCATTCAACTTGTTTGCTATGTGGTTCTGCTCTTGTCTTAGTCAGGATTATTGACCATTTACAATACATTGATAGACCAATTGCCCCAAATAATAGAAAAATAGAGTGTGTAAGGCAATAACTCATGACACGACTCACAAATAGTGAAGAATGTCGCAACATTACAAGCATGGGGACTAATGCTTTTGCTAGGTTATGCAAGTTACTCTGAAGGACCGGACGTCTCAATGATAATAGGAATGTTCTTGTTGAGGAACAAGTGGCAAGATTTCTACATGCACTAACACATAATGTAACAAATAGTGAAATGCAATTTATCTTCCGTCGATCTGGCCAGACTATAAGTCGCCACTTTCATGAAGTTCTAAGAGCTATAATCAGTTTAGTCTAAAGCAACCCATCGGTTCAGAGGTCTCTCTTTAGAGACTCAACAATGATAGATTCTATTTATACTTTAAGATAAGTGTAACCATTTTACCTCTGCCTAGGGAAAACCTCTCAATAGAATTGATGTTTAAAAATGTTTAAACATTTCAGGACTGTGTGGGTGCAATTGACGAGACCCATATTCATGTCAAGGTGCCTGAAATTGATGCACCAAGATATCGAGGGAGGAAAAATTATCCAACACAAAATGACTTGGCAGCATGTTCCTTTAACATGAAATTTACTTATGTATTACGAAGATGGGAAGGGACTGCATCTGACTTAAGAATATTAAAAATGCTTTAACTAGGGAAGATAAACTTATGATTCCTAAAGGTAATTTTGTGTTACTAAAATATAATATTGTGTAATCTATGAATGAAAATCCTTAATAGATGCTTTCCAATTTTCTAGGTAAATATTATCTCATAGATGGAGGTTACATGTTAAGAAGTAGTCTTATTGCTCCATATAGAGAGGTGCGCTATCACTTGAAAGAATACTCCACACGTGGTCTAGAAAATCCCCAAGAATTATTTAACCATCGACATTTTTCACTCCATAATGTAATAGAAAGAACATTTGGAGTGCTAAAAAAATGTTTTCCAATTATTGGAACTGGTGCAGAAGCCCATTATCATGTTGATGTGGTAACTGAAATTGTTCTATCATGTTATATCCTTCATAATTATCTCATGGGAGTTGATCCTGATGAAAGATTGATTGCTGAGGTTGATAATGAACTCTCAAATAGTGAGGTGCAAACCCAGGAGTCTTCCAATGCACGTAATGATGATGATGATGATGATGATGCTAGGCATGGTGCAATTATAAGGGATTCTATAGGAGCTAGCATGTGGCAAGATTATATCTCTCGTAGATTATGATGTTTTACTATCATATATATGGGATGAATTCGCTAGTTTATGCTAGTTTATCTCGTAGATTATGATGTTATGGAGTATAGTTATTATTTTGTACATCTTCTAGACAATTGTAATGATATGAACTTAATGTTTGATTCGGCCTTTGGTTTTGTAATTACCTCTGCGTAGATGATTTATTGTTTTTACTGGCTTGTATGACTTCAATTAGTTTGGGAAAAGGCTAATTGGAAATAAAAGAGATGGGTATGTCTTTTGTGAACAAAATATTTGGTTTTATAGGATGGATATGTATTAGTTTATGCTGAGAATGGTGTTTTCTCGTCCATTAAATAATTTGTCTTTGGAGATTGTGTAGAATCCAATAAGTCATGTTGTATAGTAGTTCCAATTTCATGAGTCCACCCTAATCATATTCTGGATAATTCTATTTGTAACGCCCCAAAAACCGGGGGTCCTTATTTTAACAAAATTCGGGCAGAGTCTTCTTTGTACGGGGAGCTCTACCCAAAACACAACCTGTGCAATTATACTACATTGACCACACCGGGTCCATTTATAAGTAAACATTGACCACACTAGGTCCATTTATTCATACTCATATAACCACATGCAATTCTTATTTTACATGAAAACAGTCCATATCCACTTTGGACGACATTACTATCTAAAAACATTCACGATCATGAGAGCGACTAAATAACTTCGTAATCAAAAGAATTTAATACACCATTTACTATAAATACAATGTCATCCAAAAGAATGTGCTCAACTACGGCACTTCCATTCCCAAAAGAATCAGACTAATTCTGTGCAGCGGAATAACAAAAATATTGGGTTTTACAAAGTCTCAATCTAGAACAAAAGAAGGTAATGCTCTAAGCATCCACCTCGGGATCCACACTCCCGTCGATCGGAGTCTCCCAATGTACTGTCTCCTCGACTCCCAGCTCCTCCTCAAGTGTATAATCTAAAATGTGGGTAGGTAGGCGGGTGAGCACGAAGCTCTGTAGGAAAATCCTTCCAAACCCGAGCAAGGTTTATAAAAGCATATGAAATGGTCGGTCTCATTTTACAATTAACATATCTAATTTTTGAAGTAAAACAGGGACATTTTAAAACAGATCTCAAGTTTAAGTAGCAACATTAAATTAAATGAGCAGTAACAAAAAAACCCAGCTACAATAAATAACCATTTCCAAAATATAAACAATTTTCCCACAAGAGCTTGTAGAATCTCATACTTACACAAGTCCTTCTAGGAAACCATTTCCACAACAATAACAGTAATCCATAACTCAAATATTCCACAACAATATGTATATGTATCTCAAACATGATGCGAGGCAAACCCCATAAATCAACACATTGAGTAATATCTAGCTCACACACATACACAAAAATCTTCTCAAAGATATCCATCCTTTAGGAAGGGCGTATGGCATACCAATGGCAGTGACGTATCCAACCCAGGCATTAGTATACTAACCTTCTGACACGGCACCCGTGAGCGAATAGTGGTTTAGTCTTACCAAAACACTAACCCCACTACGAGTGGTAGGAAAAATGCAAACCTACACGGAGCAAGCAACACGTCTACCCACTCTATGATATCTCGTCAAAGGCCACCCATGGTCATCCCACACTCATAAGAGATACAATATCAAACTCAATTTCTCAATTTACAAGCATATCTCAAAATTTTCCAAATTTATCATGTGACAATTCCAATAACCAATTAAGATAAATACAAGAGATCACAACAACATCATTCTATTACTCAACACAAAGCACTATAGTTTCGAAATCAATAATAAAGGAAGAATTTAAGAAGAAAATCCATCACTCTCCAAAAACTAGGGTTTTCAAGCAAGAAAATAGATATCATGGGTATTCAACCCTAACTTTGTTCAAAAACATGTAATCCTTGCAAAAAAAGAATAAGAGATGATGATTTCGTATCATATATATAACATTTAGAGGCAAAACATATATATATATACCCTAACATCAATGAACAAGAATGGAAGAAAACCCCTACCTTGAATCAAAATTCCAAGTAAGAACCCAAACTCTAGTGACCTCCTTCTTCCCTTTTCTTCCTCCTTTAATCTTCCTCTAAGGTTCCAAGAGGTGTGGGGTGAGAGTGGAGTGAAAGAAATGAGGAAAAATGGGATGAAATGGTGTTATAAGGTCATCCAAATCCCGATTTTACTGTTCATAGGTTGTTTGGGTGTTCTCCAAAATTACGGTTTTGTCACTAAGAATCTCCAATTTGATCCATATGACTATCCTAAGATTTTTTGACGTTCCGGATTCATTTTTAATGTTATTTTCACCTAAAAACATTTATTTTTATGATTTATCTCAAAACTAAAATAAATTTACACTCGAAACACTAAAATTACTATTTTATTCCTCCGAATCGCTAGATGTGCTAAACGGCTATTCCAATTTTTTTTTATTTTTTTTTTTCGGATCTCCCATGTTCAATGATAATATTATTTTGACCTAAAAAGAATTAATATTTTTGCTTAGTTACCCTTATCAACCTTAAACACCTCCAAAAATTAAATTTCACAATCCATTTGTCTCCCTAGTATTTATTCCTACTATTACAATTTATAGGGTTCATGCATACCTCATCACCTATATTAGTATTTTCAAAAATAATTACTTGCTATATAAAGATAAGAGTGTGGGAGTTTACAATACACCCCCCTTAAAGAAAGTTTCGTCCTCGAAACTTACCTTAAGTAGCGAACAAATGAGGGTACTTCTCTCGCATCTCCAGCTCGGGTTCCCAGGTAGCTTCCTCCACCCCATGATGTTGCCACAAGACTTTCACCAATTTGATGACTTTGTTGCGAAGCACCTTCTCCTTGGCATCAAGAATCTTCACCGGTTGTTCTTCATATGTTGTTCCATCTTAAACTTCTATATCTTCCAAGTCCACGACCCGCGTTGTATCCGATTGACACTTCCTCAGCATCGACACATGGAACACGTCATGTACCCCGGACAACTGAGCTGGTAACCGTAACTGATACGCCGCTTTGCCCACAACTTTGATAACTTCAAATGGCCCGGTATACCTTGGCGCTAACTTTCCCTTCTTGTCGAATCTAAACACTCCCTTTTTGGGTGACACCTTCAGGAACACATAGTCCCCCTCTTGGAATTTCAATGGTCTTCGTCTTCGATCCGCATAGCCTTTCTGTCTACTTTGTGTCGTGCATAGCCTTTCCCGGATAAGCTGAATCTTCTTCGTAGTCTCCCACACGATCTCTGGCCCAAATAAGCTACTCTCCCCCGCTTCAAGCCAACAGGTCGGGGACCTACATGGTCTTCCATACAGTGTCTCATACGGAGCCATTCCAATACTTGTCTGATAGCTGTTGTTATATGCAAATTCCACCAACGGCAAATTCTCACTCCAACTTCCCTTGAAATCCAACACACAAGCACGTAACATGTCTTCCACAATCTGTATCACCCTCTCGGATTGGCCATCCGTTTGGGGATGAAAAGCTGTGCTGAAATGTAACTCTGTCCCCATAGCTTGTTATAGACTTTGCTAGAACCGCGCCACAAACCGAGAATCACGATCCGACACAATAGAAAGCGGAACTCCGTGCAACCTAACAATCTCACGGATATAGAGCTTGCTCAAAGTTTCGAATATGTCCGCGGTCTTCATACCCAAGAAATGAGCGGACTTGGTGAGTCTATCCACAATAACTCATATTGCATTATACCCGCGGGACGTCCGTGGTAAACCCGTCATGAAATCCATAGTGATGTGATCCCACTTCCACTCTGGGAGAGGCAAAGACTGTAGTAATCCTCCTGGCTTTTGATGTTCGATCTTCACCTGCTGGCACACCTCACATCGTGCTATGAACCTTGCCACATCCTTCTTCATTCCCTTCCACCAAAATTGACGCTTCATGTCCCTATACATTTTTGTGCTACCAGGGTGGATAGCAAACTTAGAGTGATGACACTCTCCAAGTATCTCCTCCTTTACAGACGAATCACCTAGGACACATAGCTTCTCCCCGTATCTCAGTTCTCCATTCCTCAAAGATCAACCTTCCATCGTTTTTCCATTTTTCAATTTAGCTCGAATTGACTCTAAGTCGGGATCCAAGCATTGCAACTCCACAACCCTACGTTGGAGAGTAGGTTGGGCTACAAGGTTGAATAGGCATGGCCGAGATCTATCTTCTCCAACCGATAAATTATAGTCTCCAAGGGCATCCCTCATCTTCCATTTACTTGCAAGAGCATTGAGTTCACCCCGAGACTTCCTGCTAAGTGCATCTGCGACTACATTAGCCTTCCCCGGATGGTAGGTGAGTGTGAAATCATAATCTTCTAGATACTCAACCCACCTTCTCTGCCGAAGATTCAAGTCCTTTTGTGTGAACACATACTTGAGGCTTTTATGATCCGAGAACACTTGAAATTTCTCTCCATACAAGTAGCACCTCCACAACTTAAGAGCAAAAACCACAGCGGCTAACTCCAAGTCGTGAGTGGGATAGTTCTGCTCATGAGTCTTGAGTTGCCTCGAGCCATAAGCAACTACCTTGCCTCCTTGCATCAACACACATCCCAAGCCTCGTAGCGAAGCATCGGTGTAAACATCGTATCCTTCCCCACTGCTCGGAATAATGAGAACAGGAGTTGTTGTCAACTTCTCCTTCAAAGTGCGAAAAGCAAGTTCACACTCTTGAGTCCACAAGAATTTCTCCCCCTTCTTTGTAAGGCTAGTCATCGGCATCGCAAGTTTTGAGAACTCTTCTACAAACCTCCGGTAATAGCCTGCCAAACCTAAGAAACTACGTACTTCGGTCACATTCTTCGGTGGTTCCCAGTTCATCACAGCTTCAATCTTTGCGGGATCAACAACTACTCCCTGCTCGGACACAACATTCCCAAGAAATTTCACTTCCTTCATCCAAAACTCGCATTTACTCATCTTCGCATACAAACTTATGCTCTCTCAGCGTCTGTAGCACAATCGAGAGGTGGCGTGCATGTTCCTCTTGGGTCTGTGAATAAATCAAGATGTCATCAATGAACACAATGACAAACTGATCGAGGTATGGCCGAAATACCCTATGCATCAAATTCATGAAGGCTGCTGGTGCATTAGTCAGTCCGAACGGCATCACCCTATATTCGAAATGACCATATCGGGTATGGAAAGCTGTCGTAGGAATATCCTCCTCCTTAATCCGCAGTTGATGGTACCCAGTGCGAAGATCAATCTTGGAGTAATACTTAGAATCCCTCAACTGATCAAATAAGTCGTCTATTCGTGGCAATGGGTATTTATTCTTCACTGTCACCCGATTCAACCTTCGGTAGTCTGTGCATAACCGAAGCGTTTCGTCATGCTTCTTCACAAAGAGGACCGGGGCTCCCCAAGGTGAAATACTCAAACGGATAAACCCAATAGCCAACAGATGGTCTAACTGCTTCCTTAGCTCCTTCAACTCCAAAGGTGCCATTTTATAGGGAGCAATGAATATGGGTTCGGTTCACAGATAGAGATCAATCTTGAATTCAATCTCTCGTTGCGGGGGTAACCCAGGTAATTCATCGGGAAAAACATCTGAAAAATCCGATACTATCAACATCACATCCGGTTGGGATCTATCTCGATCATCTCCCATCAAGCTAGCTAAGAAACTCAAGTGGCTCCCCGCCTTAACTTTTAAGAATCTACTACCCGTAGTAGGAAATGGATGGGAAGAATTACGATTATTCATGAAAGTAAAGACTACCCCTCCCGGTAATTGGAATGAGATCCGCTTGCGAAAATAATCCATCACTGCAAGGAAAATGGACAACAAATTCATCCCAAATATAATGTCATAACCCTTCATGTCTAACACAACCAAATCTACAATCAGCTCTTGCTCCCCAATGCGAAGCACACATCCTCTACACGCACTTGTTGTATCCAACCGTTCTCCCGTCGGCATATCAATACTCAAAGCATGTTCAAGTTTCCCAAAATCCAAACCCAGATTAAGTGCATATCTCGTGCGTATGAATGAATGTGTAGCACCGGGGTCAAATAAAATTCGGGCCCAAGAATTGTAAAGAAGCACGATACATTCCACTACGGCACTGGAAGTGTCCTCCTCCGGTTGAGTCAAAGCAAAAACTCTCCCTTGATTGGCGCCGCCGGGGGCTTGAGCTTGTAACGGTCGCTATTGTGCTGGCCTTTGTAGAGGTGGCTTGTTTGTTGGTACTTGCCCGGTTGCTTGATTGCTCCTTGGTGAAAACGAGGGGCATTTATGTTTGAAGTGCCCAAACTCTCCGCATGCAAAGCATTGACGCGGGTCAGTGCTTGTTCTAGTCTGAGCCACTCCATCTTCTCGGGCTGTCAAAAGTCTCTGTCCACCTGCCTGGTCTGGACGTCGGTATGGTGCTGTCCGCTGCACTCCACTGGTGCTAGTGCCCGTCCTGATCGGACAACCTCTCGCGAAGCTCTGTCATCGCTGACTGTCCTATATATCTCTCTCCACAAGTGCAACTTGGTCAACCAAATCCCCATACTCCCGGATCTTAAGGGCCACCAACTTCTCCCGGATGACATGCCTCAAGCCCTGCTCGAAGCGCTTGGCCCTGCTGGCCTCAGTAGATATAAACTCCGTAGCATAACGGGATAGCTCATCAAACCTCCTCTCGTACTCGGCCACCGTCATGCTGCCATGTCAGAGAGCAAGAAAATCGGCCTTCATTTTGTCTCTTACTGATTCCGGAAAGTACTTGTCATGGAAGATTTGGTCGAACTCCTCCCAAGTAAAAGCATATGTGTTCCTTCTCCTCTTCACTGAGTCCCACCAATGGTCGGCCTCCCCCTCTAATAGATAAGTAGCCAAGCCGACCCGAAGATTCTCGGCTATCCCCATGTCGTCACATATCTTCTTCACCCGGCGAATCCATTTATCCGCATTCAAGGGGTTAGAGCTTCCTTGAAAGGTAGGCGGGTGTTGCCTCAGAAATTTCTGAAGAACTACCATCCTTCGGTTGCCGTCCCCGTTGCCCGGCACTTGGGCTAGTAGATGAGCCCCTCCATTGTGATTGTTGTTCCCATTCTGGTGTTGTACCAGAGTGGTTAGCTCCCTTAGGCATTGATAAATGTCATTCATTGCATCGGGAGGTGGTGGCGGTGGTGGGTTTGCTTGACCTCCAAGACCATGCCCACGTCCACATCCACGTCCACGTCCACGTACACGTTCACGTTCACCGTCCATCCTGCACATCAATTCACAATTTAGTTTCATTGATGTACAAGGCATCCTAAATATCACTTTAATCTAAAGCATAAGGTTCATATAAAATTAGACCAACAATTTCCTTCAACCTAATCCTACTTCCCTAGTGGTAATCCATAACCTACAGCTCTCATGTAAGACCTAAAGCCTAGGCTCTGATACCAAATTTTGTAACGCCCCAAAAACTGGGGGTCCTTATTTTAACAAAATTCGGGCAGAGTCTCCTTTGTACGGGGAGCTCTATCCAAAACACAACCTGTGCAATTAAACTACATTGACCACACCAGGTCCAATTATTCATACTCATATAACCACATGCAATTCTTCTTTTACATGAAAACAGTCCATATCCACTTTGGATGACATTACTATCTAAAACCATTCACGATCATGAGAGCGACTAAATAACTTCGTAATCAAAAGAATTTAATACACCATTTACCATAAATACAATGTCATCCAAAAGAATGTGCCCAACTACGGCACTTCCATCCCCAAAAGAATCAGACAAATTATGTGCAGCGGAATAACAAAAATATTGGGTTTTAAAAAGTCTCAATCTAGAACAAAAGAAGGTAATGCTCTAAGCATCCACCTCGGGATCCACACACCCGTTGATCAAAGTCTCCCAATGTACTGACTCCTCAACTCCCAGCTCCTCCTCAAGTGTATAATCTGAAATGTGGGTAGGTAGGGGGTGAGCACAAAGCTCTGTAGGAAAATCCTTCCAAACCTGATCAAGGTTTATAAAAGCATATGAAATGGTCGGTCTCATTTTATAATTAACATATCTAATTTTTGAAGTAAAACAGGGACATTTTAAAACAGATCTCAAGTTTAAGTAGCAACATTAAATTAAATGAGCAGTAACAAAAAAACCCAGCTACGATAAATAACCATTTCCAAAATATAAACAATTTTCCAACAAGACCTTGTAGAATCCCATACTTCCACAAGTCCTTGTAGGAAACCATTTCCACAACAATAACAGTAATCCATAACTCAAATATTCCACAACAATATGTATATGTATCTCAAACATGATGCGAGGCAAACCCCATAAATCAACACATTGAGTAATATCTAGCTCACACACATACATACAAATCTTCTCAAAGATATCCATCCTTTAGGAAGGGCGTATGTCATACCAATGGTAGTGACGTATCCAACCCAGGCATTAGTATACTAACCCTCTGACACGGCACCCGTGAGCGAATAGTGGTTTAGTCTTACCAAAGCACTAACTCCACTACGAGTGGTAGGAAAAATGCAAACCCACACGGAGCAAGCAACACGTCTACCCACTCTACGATATTTCGTCAAAGGCCACCCATGGTCATCCCACACTCATAAGAGATACAATATCAAACTCAATTTCTCAATTTACAAGCATATCTCAAAAATCTCCAAATTTATCATGTGACAATTCCAATAACCAATTAAGAAAAATACTAGAGATCACAACAACATCATTTTATTACTCAACACAAAGCACTATAGTTTCGAAATCAATAATAAAGGAAGAATTTAAGAAGAAAATCCATCACTCTCCAAAAACTAGGGTTTTCAAGCAAGAAAAGAATAAGAGAGGATGATTTCATATCATATATATAACATTTAGAGGCAAAATATATATATATATATACCCTAACATCAATGAACAAGAATGGAAGAAAACTCCTACCTTGAATCAAAATTTCAAGTATGAACCCAAGCTCTAGTGACCTCCTTCTTCCCTTTTCTTCCTCCCTTAATTTTCCTCTAAGGTTCCAAGAGGTGTGGGGTTAGAGTGGAGTGAAAGAAATGAGGGAAAATGGGATGAAATGGTGTTATAAGGTCAGCCAAATCCCGATTTTACTGTTCATAGGTTGTTTGGGTGTTCTCCAAAATTACGGTTTTGCCACTAAGAATCTCCAATTTGATCCATATGACTATCCTAAGGTTTTTCGACGTTCCGGATTCATTTTTAATGTTATTTTAACCTAAAAACATTTATTTTTATGATTTATCTCAAAACTAAAATAAATTTACACTCGAAACACTAAAATTACTATTTTATTCCTCCGAACCGCTAGATGTGCTAAATGGTTATTCCAATTTTTTTTATTTTTTTTTCGGATCTCCCATGTTCAATGATAATATTATTTTGACCTAAAAAAAATTATATTTTTGCTTAGTTACGCTTATCAACCTTAAACACCTCCAAAAATTAAATTTCACAATCCATTTGCGTCCCTAGTATTTATTCCTACTATTACAATTTATAGGGTTCATGCATACCTCATCACCTATGTTAGTATTTTCAAAAATAATTACTTGCTATATAAAGATAAGAGTGTGGGGGTTTACACTATTCGTATTAGGGTAATTTAGAATAAATTCTTTTTCACTACTGTTTGCAGCAGATAATTCTATGATAAAAAATTTATTGCCACTGATTTCAATATGGAAGTCAATAAGTCATTGCTGCCATCTGAATTAGATATGATTTGTGGGATGGGGATGCGAAAAAATAACTAAATACGGATGCTAGGAATATGTATAATAACAACCGCCTGAAGAATACTCGTTTGGGTCCTTTTATGTATGGGTGATGAGGAAGTTTCTACGCAACGATGGGTTGTTTTCACTTTGTTTCACATTTTTACCTCAAAACCTAAAAATAGTTCTTCCTTTATTTCTTTTGCATCCTGTAAACAACAAAGTTGTATAATTAAGCTTTTGGCCAAAGTAAAAGCCTATATTATGCTTTATTAAATCTTGAATGAATTATAGTGTAAAGCTATACTTTTGAATTTTAACATAACATAAATAAAAGTTTCCTTGCATTCCTATTTTGGTTTGTAATTGCGACTTTGGAATTGTTTTGGGTTTCAATCTTTGTAGTGATCAGATCAGGTGTGTGCAGTGTGTACAATTGCAGGGATCTCATCTTCAACGAAGGAATGGTGGACTCAATTAAGATCGACTAGCTGTAGTCTTACCCTTAAAAGATGGTGTTAGAGTCCCAGATTAGTTTCCTGTTGAGGAAGCAATATCATATGTCCTTGGGAAGTTGGGGATTTTATCCATTATGGTTTCTTGTGCTTGCTTAATTTGAAATCGAATCAATTCCCCTTTTTCAAATTTCAATTTCTTGAGGGCATGGATGCATGGGGTGGTTTTATTCTCCGGCTGCAACAACATGATGTAGGAAATTATGTAGCACCGAGTAATAGATGTGGTGACAATAACTTACTTCTAATGAAAGGTGGTGGTATTCCCACATGTCATGGTAGCACTGATGACGATGTGGTGGTAATGTTGGCATCGACATAAGCGAGGTGATGCCAATGCCAAGAGTGACTATGGTGAGGTGGTAGAGCATTAAATTTGACATATATGTAATGAAGATGTTTTTTTAATTTCTGAACCAATTTCTCTTTCATCCACTTTGAATACCACTCTCCCTATAGAATTCAATCATATGGATTGCTACGTTGATCGATTGGGTGAGTTCGTATTTTATTATTTGGTATGGAGTAATGTTAGTGAGACTAAAAAAGATATAATATCAAACTATTTTAGTTATATTCAACTATTCAAGTATAAGATACGTGGGTCAAAAATTATCTTTAGTCCAACCTCATTGAACATTTTTTCAACCTCATAAGAGTTAACTTCTAACAATATTGATACCTAATTTAGGTATGATATTTTGATTAAATGAGGCAGAATGATTATTCAACCCCTCATTTCCTACAACAACAAAAACCAAAAAAAATGCCTAAACAGTATAGAAAAATAAAAAACTTTGAACAAGAAAATATTCATGAAAATCACATGGCCATGGATAGAATCTGGCATTGTGCTAAAAAAATAGTCTGAGATTTGAAATAAGAACTAAAATATGCTTTTGAAGAATGTTCACTTATATGCAACGACAGACATTATAATTTGTTGCTCAAAAGCAGGTATTTGAGTCTCTTATGCTCTGTTTGGTAGAAATGATAGAAAGTAAAAGAGATGAAAAATAGGAATGATATATTTTGTATCCTCCAAGAAAAGAAAAGAAAATAATACACTTTCTTTCCTTTGTATTTAGTAGGATGGATGAAAAGTAGAAATGATTAATTTTTTTGTATTTGGTATTAATGAAAAAATAGAAAGATGAAAACAATATATATGCATAATTTACTATTTTATCCTTATATAAAATTAGTGTACATATTATATATCATGTCACTATGGTATACATGTTATGTATTAAAACAAACACGAATAATATAAAAATACATCAATTTTTTTATTTAAAAAAATAAAAATAAAAATAAAAAATACACACACACACACTATGTTAACACATACACACACATACTGCACCAACAAATATATACCCTAATACATCAAAAAAATATACACACCCGCTAATACACCAAAAAAATACACACTAACTACAACCAACAAATAAAACTTCAACAAAAACAATGCAAGCAATAAAAGCATAATATATTTGAACAAATAAAATTTCATCCCAATATCAATCCCATTAAAGCAAAAAAAGAAAAATGTATTGTCACATGATAAAACTCCATCCCAATAGCATCACCAACATCTTTCAAGCAAGCAAACAAAATATTATGATTCCACCCAATAGTTTTGCCAACATGTCAGCATATAAAAACTACCAAATTTTTAGAACAAAATAGAAACCATCTATCGACTATGATTCCACCCAAGGGTTTTGCCAACATACCAACATATAAAAACTATCACTAAACCAACTAAAATTAAAAAGTGTAACAAACAGAATATTATGTCCCCAAAATAATTTGCCATGACTCCTCAAACATTTCTTAAGCCTTGCATCAATTTCCTCAAAAGCTCCAAACAACGGTCTGCTGGGACATAAAAAAATGCTCTCATATTTGCTTGGCTCTGTTAAAAATATAAAGTAAACTTTTGGTAATTATTTAATTTTTTAGGGATGTAGTGAGGATTGATGTATCTAGAATCTTGTAGAATATGTTTGCACTTGGTATCCTTCTTGAGCCTTCTACCAACATCTAGAACCTTCACCTTTCTACCAATGCTCACCACTAAGTTAGAATTCTTGAACCTTCCAAACTTCCACCTATCTTGAGCTTCTAGACCATTCTCTATTCACCTATAAATAAACCCCCCACCAACCCAAATCACCAACAACAATTACCATTGCAAGCTTATTCCTACTTTCTCTTGTAAGTTTTCTCTTTTGTAAGCTTTTGATTGTAAGCTTGTAACTTAGATTCCTCCATAATAATAAACGTCTTGTTCTTCCCTCATTTTTGGAGCTATACTCTAATTTCTTTGTTCTTCTTCAACTTCGGTTGTGAGTCTTGGGCTAGTGGAAACTTATTTTTCACTATTCTAAGAAAGCAATTTCCGGAATTTGGAATTTGTCTTTCTTCCCAGGCTCTTAATCAAAAATAAAAATGCATCCATCTGGAGCTGTTTTTGAACACCAATATTCATCACCCAAGCAAATACTTCTTTCTCAGTATAACAACATGCCTTTGTTTTCTCCGTAATTGCAATTCTCTTCTCTGCTATCACATTTCCCTTCTCCAATATCATATTTCCCTCCTTGATTGCCTATGCAACACTGTTAATGCCACTGTTGATGTTTTCAGTATGCCCCTCAAGCACATCCATCATTCCATGTTTTCATTTGGAACTTTTGGATGAGATAGCTACTTCAGAGCTCACTTGAAAAGGTGCAGAACAGGGAAAAGATGGCTCACAGATGAAACTACCTTCACCAATTCCATTGCTAAGATCAAATGTGTTGGCACTTCTTTCCTTTTTTCATTGACGGACTTTTTCTTTTGTGCTAGTTGTACTTGCACTTGTTGCTCTATCTTTGGTAAAAAGATCATATAGCTTGTCATAGTGGTACATTTTAGTATGCTTCCATTTTGCAGCAGTCGATTTTCCCTATAACATGAATAAAAGACATATTCAATAATCACTAATAACAAAGGGCATGTCACAAGACATTCAGGAATAAAATTCAAGTTACAATTTAAATCGAATGGTTAACAATAATACCTCTATAAGTCATTTTCATGTTTCATTCTCTACCTCCCACAGTTGTGTCTCCAGATTCCATGCAAATCCACTCATGGTCAAGCCATTAAAAATTTCATTACATGGAAAACAAATTACTTTTTAGAGTTTTCATCTGATTCTTCACATGATCATTCTCAAATGGGAAATCAAGTTTTTCATTGAGTGTTTTCAAAACATTATTGAATGCAGTGGTTGACCAAGTCCCATTTTGTCTATTTCCTTTCAATTGTTCATCCAACAATACATCAAGTAAAAACTTCATCCTAATGTTATGTCCATATCACATTATCCTTCTTGATGTCATCACTATTTTCATTTTTCTTTGATTTCTTTCCCATTGCTCAAACAGCTGGTCAGCAAACCAGCAAAGTCATAAAGAAATCAAGAACACAACAACGAATTTCACAACTCAGCTTAAGTTCTGTGTTGTAGAAAATCAAAAGCAAAGAGCAATTCCAACAAAGAACTTTGAAGATGACATGCATCTTATGCCCTGGTAAACTGATGTATTGGAGGCAAATAATTATGAATTGATGTGCTTGCTCACTGGCTATTTAAGCTACCAATTCTACTAACAAAATTCATTCTTGAACATAGAAAGAAGAAAATTACTCAGTGCTACATAATTTCCTACATCATACTGTTGCACCAGGAGAATAAAACCACCCCCATGCATCCATGCCCTCAAGAAATAGAACTTTGAAAATGGGGAATTGATTTGATTTCAAATTAAGCAACCACAAGAAACCATAATGGCTAAAATCCCCAACTTCCCAAGGACATGTATTATGGCTTCCTCAATAGGAAACTAATCTGGGACTCTAACACCATCTTTTATATCAGACGAGACACCACTGAAGCTAACAACTTGTTGCATCGAGACTTAAACCACTAATACATATCCATCCTATAAAACTGCCTACAAATTTTATTAACTACAACACGACAATCAGCTAGCTCAATAATTAGTTTTTTCTCATGTATCCATCTCAAAACACTACCTATAGATTTTATTAGCTACAACAACAATGGAAAGATTGGGACATCAATTTTCTTCCAAAAACTTTGTATTATCATCCCTCCATGTCATCAACAGAAGCAAGATTCAAGTAGTTGTTTAAGGGTAAGGCTACAGCTAGTCAATCTTAATTGAGTCTACCATTTCTTCGCTGAAAATGAGATCCATGCAATTATACACACTACATAGACCTGATCTGATCACTACAAAGATTGAAACCCAAAATAATTCCAAAGTTGCAATTACATACCAAAATAGGAATACAAGGAAACTTTTATTCATGTCATGTTAAAATCCAAAAGTATAACTTTACCTCTATAATTCATTCAAGATTTAATAAAGCATAATATAGGCTTTACTTTGGCCAAAGCTTAATTATACAGCTTTGTTGTTTACAGGATACAAAAGAAATAAAGGAAGAACTATTTTTAGATTTTGAGGTAAAAATGTGAAACTGAGTGAAAGCAACCTATCGCTGGGCAGAAACTTCCTCATCACCCATACATAAAAGGATTCAGATGAGTATTCTTCAAGCAGTTGTTATTAGGCCTGTCAAAATCCGACACGACACGATTAACCGACACGAATTACGCGGGTTTGGGTGAGACCTTAACGGGTTCGGGTGATAAACGGGTTAACCCGTTAAACACGTTTAATAAACGGGTCGTGTTCGGGTGAGACCTGTCAACCCGTTTATCAACCGTTTACCCGTTTGAAAAATTAATATAATAAAAAATTAATAATTATTTTAAAAAAATTAGTCATCATTTCTTGTTTTTCTCTCTGGTCTGAGCTTGGTCTGAGCATTGCTGGAGGCTGCGGTGGTGTTGGGGTGAACACAGTTATGAAGGAGACATGGTAAACCATTGAAAAAGGTAAAAAGCAGTGGATGTTCCCATGCCACTGAAAAAGAGGTTGAAGATATTTCATTGAAAGAAGAGGTCGGCAGTATGAACAAACCTGCTGGTCTTGCTGCTGATACGGAGGAGGATGAGGAAGAATTAAAAGAGAAAGGAAGTTCCTTTAATGAGGAGAGCTTGCAAAGTGGAGAGGAGGAGGTGGAGAAGGCAAATGAAAAGGTGAAAGTGACTGAGGAGGCCTCCCATGCCTATAAATCCCACATCCGATAAATTTAAGGGAAGGAAATCTCTCATGCCTATAAAAGGCTGCATCCCCTTTCTTTAGTTATTCAACCTTCTCACTTGTTTTTGTAAGTGACAGCTAATTGGAAATCTTTTAATTAAGAGAGTTCAATTATTGTTGGTAATTAATGGAGTTTAAATTTTAATAGAATAATTTTTTGGTGTGGGTTAAAATTTTAATAAAATTAAACGTGTTAAACGAGTCGTGTCGTGTTACCCGTTTATTAAACGATTCATGTTCCTGTTTAAATTTTTTACCCGTTTATTAAACATGTCGTGTACGGGTTTACATGTTTTTTACCCGTCACCCGTTTAACCCGACACGTAACCGTTTAACCCGACACGTTTGACACCCCTAGTTGCTATTATACATATTTCTAGCATCCGTATTTAGTTATCTTTTCGCAGTCTCATCCCACAAATCATATCTAATTCAAATGGCAGCTATAGCTTATTGACTTTCATATCGAAATCAATGACAACGGAATTTTTATCCTAGAAATATGTGCTGGCAAACAGTTGTGCAAAAGAATTTATGCTAAGTTACCATCAGACGAATAGAATTAGCCAGAGTATGATTAGGGTGAAATTGGAACTACTACACACCATGGCTTATCGGATTCTACACACAATCTCCAAAGACAAATAATTAATGGACGAGAAAACATCATTCTCAGCATAAACTAATACATATCCATCCTATAAAACCAAATATTTTGTGCACAAAAGACATACCCATCTCTTTTACTTCCAAATAGCATTTTCCTGAACTAATAGAAGTTATACAAGCAGTAAAAACAATAAATCATCTACACAGAGGTAATTACAGAACCAAAGACGGGGAATCTACATTCCATACAAATCAAACATTAACTTTATATCATTCCAATTGTCTGGAAGATGTACAAAACAATAAATATACTCCATAACATCATAATCTATGAGATAAATTACCATAAACTAGCGAATTAATCCCATATATGTGATAGTAAAACACCATAATCAACGAGAGATATAATCTTGCCATATGCTAGCTCCTATAGAATCCCTTATAATTGCACCATGCTTACCATCATCATCATCATTACGTGCATTGGAAGACTCCTCGGTTTGCACCTCACTATTTGATAGTTCGTTATCAACCTCAACAATCAATCTTTCATCAAGATCAACTCCCATGAGATAATTATGATGGATACAACATGCTAGAACAATTTCAGTTACCACATCAATAGGATAATGGGCTTTTGCACCAGTTCCAATAATTGGAAATCATTTTTTAATCACTCCAAATGTTCTTTCAATTACATGACGAAGTGAAGAATCCACGTGCGTAGTATTCTTTCAAGTGATAGCGCACCCCTCTATATGGAGCAATAAGGCCGCTTCTTAACATGTAAATATTTACCTAGAAAATAAGAAAGCATTTATTAAGTATTTTCATGTATAGATTACACAATATTATATTTTAGTAATGCAAAATTACCTCTAGGAATCATAAGTTCCCTAGTTAAAGCATTTTTTAATATTCTTGAGTCATATGTAGTCACTTGCCATCCTGGTTATATCGAAGTAAATTTCATGTCAAAGGAACATGCTGTCAAGATATCTTGGTGCATCAATTTTAGGTACCTTAACACGAATGTGCGTCCCGTCAATTGCACCCACACAGTCCTGAAATGTTTAAACATTTTTAGACATCAATTATATTGAGAGTTTTTCCCTAGGTAGAGGTAAAAAGGTTACGCTTACCTTAAACTATGGATACAATCTATCATTGTTGAGTATTTGAAGAGGGACCTCTGAACCATTGGGTTGCTTTAGAAATATATCTTCTAAACTGATTATAGTTTTTAGAACTTCATGAAAGTGGCGACTTATAGTCTCGTAAGATTGACGGAAGATAAATTGCATTTCACGGTTTGTTACATTATGTGCTAGTACATATATAAATTTTGCCACTTGTTCCTCAACAAGAGCATTCATATTATCATTGAGACATTCGGTCCTTCGAAGTAACTCGCATAACCTAGCAAAAGCATCAATCCCCATGCGTGTAATGTTGTGACATTCTTCACTACTGGTGAGTTGTGTCATGAGTTCTTGCTTACATACTCTCTTTCTCTATTATTTGGGGCAATTGGTCTATCAATGTATTGTAAATGGCCAATAATCCTGATTAACATAAGAGTATAAACCACATAGCAAACTAGTTGAGTGGCAGGCATACGCCGTCTTCGTTCCCATGTTCCTTGCAATCTCTCTACGCAATTATCTTACCCAATATCCTCCAAATTTCTTCCTCAATACCTTCCTGAGCTCTTTCGAAGCTCTTTTTCCACTCCATCTAGAAAATTAAAGCTGCTAAACTTAGGAACACTAATATATTTATGAGAGTTATCAAACACCTATGTACACTGTGAAAGTTATTATCCAAAGAAAAATAAAAAAATACAAGCATAGAGGAGATTTCCAATTTAGCCAATCTCCACGAAATCTATCATGCAAAAGAGAAATTAAAAAATGAGCATTGACAGATTACATTGGATAATCGTAAATAGAAAGTTGAAAAAATTAATTTTTGATTTAGCCACAAATTTTTTATTCCAACATTGAAAAAATTGATTCAAGCACACAAACACAAAGCTTACTTGACTTGATCGCTCAAGTAGATCACACTCGGCAATCGTAAAATGAGTAAATATTTTGGAACTCAAACATGTGGCCACAGATTTCGGAACTCAAAAATCGTAGAATCAATTACGAAGCTTCCTCAATCTTAGAATCGATTACGTAGACAGAGAATCACAATTTTTGACTGTGATATGGAGCTTCCTCAATCGAAAATCTTAGAATCAATTACGAAACTTCCTCAATCTTAGAATCAATTACGTAGACAGAGAATCACGATTTTCGACTGTGATCGATTACAAAGCTTCCTCAATCAAAAATCGCAGAATCAATTACAAAGCGAAAATCGTAGAATCCCGCGATAAGTGTAATCAATTGAGGGATATGTGTGTGTAGACAGAGAATCAGACGATAAATTGAGGAAGATTACGAAACTTACCTATGGTGATCGTCGACGAGATGAAATCGGCAAATAAGATGAGCGACTGATGTTTGCTCCTTCTCTATGGTTTTTGGATCCCACCGAGTAATAGATGAGGTTGGGTTTTTAGGTGTTTTAATTCCACCGACTGATATGATTTTAGGTTTAGGTGTTTAATATAAATAAGTAATTAGTTGAAGGCTAAAAAAGTAAATAACATATTTTTACGTAACATGAGTATCATTTTTCCTTCTTTTCTGCCCAATTTTGGGAGGATTGATTTTTGAGATTAGGAAGGAAAACTCATTCATCCACTTTTTCATCCTTTCCATTTTCCTTCTTTACCAAACATGATGTTTTATTTATCCTTCTAACTTTTCATCCTTCCACTTTTCCATTGTACCAAACGAAACATTAGAATACCAGATTAATCCTCCTGATATAGATGCAACCTTCTCCCCCATATACACGAAGCTATTACATGGATAAATCTTTTGGTGGTGGTCCAAAAAATGGGTAGCTCAAAACCCTCATTCAATTTGTCAGCTGAATGTTACATGAAAAGGAATATTGATGAGGCACTTCCTTGTTTAATAGATCTATTTTACATATTTAGAGGAATTTAATATTTATTTCCTCTTATCTCCTTTTATGCATTTTCAATTAAATCAGACCATATCTTAGCTTTGCAATTGATCAAGGGTGGCGTTCTAGACTAAGTCAACTATAACAGTTTGGAAATTAAATGGGACCTATAAGGAATAAACATAATATGGAGAACTCCATTGCCACGTTCATGAGATTAAGTTTTAAGCAAATTTTGTCAGTTTGTTTAGTTTTTTTGCTTAAATCATGTGGTTACTCTTTGTTGGAAAATAATAATCTTAAAACTTAGGCTTTCTTAAAGTCACAATGATTGGAACCTTGGTTATTACTTAATCATTCTCTTTCATTCAACAACTGATAATGGTTGAAAATATCCACCGAGCTCCGGACGTCTGCTTAATCAGAATCAAGCCTTGGCCATCCCAAGAGACACCTGTAAAGGCAATTCAGAGACTAGAGAGACTCCGGGGGTTGACCCTCCGATGCTTAATTGAGAGAGAGAACTAAAGAGAGAGGAATCTATAATTGGAATTAGATTCACTTACCCTGCTAATCTCCATGAACTCCCCTTTTATAGGCCGTTTGTAGAGTTTCCTCCACTTATTTGAATTACAGCGGTCCACTTATTTGAATTACAAAGGCTCAATTCTGAGGGTCAGCAAGCTGCCAAGGCCACCTTCTCATCGAGGCCATCTACTTGAAGGATTTCAAGGTTGAAGTGCTGGACATAGTTCCTCAACATTCCGTCTGGCCTCTGTTTGACACTACGGAGGTATGAAGTCAGCTTCAAGTGGCTTCGTGCTCCAATGAACTATGAAACAAACTGCAAGGAAAGCTGTTTGAACAAGCTGATCCTTCCTGATGGCAATTTATTCTACTAGGTCAGTGTTGAGCCTTTGAGGTGATCACAAAAGCTCGGCACTGGGCAGAATCCTAGTAATCATATAGTTCCATCAAGTTATTGTATGTGTTTAGCAGATCAAGCGGGTCTTTTGTGCCATCAAAGGCATCCATGGTGGGCATTTTGAATTTGGATGAGATGGTAATTTTGGATTTCTTGAGCGAAGGGGATTTGGTCAATTGGACCAAAGCTTTGATTGATACGGGACCTTTGTTCTTAACATGGTTCTTTATATTGCCCAATTCATCTTGGACCTCTCTGACCATGTTCGCTTAGTAATGATCCAGAGGAGGTAAATGAAATGGGGGTTAAGGATTGTTCCTTGCACCTTTGCAAGTGTGGTTATGGCCCTTTTCTTCCTGGTCGTCCCGATTAAGCCGATTATGGGTATTGTCGCTTGACCGACTTCTATCATCTTTTTCAATTACCACATTAAGATGTTGTTACTGGCCGTCAGGAGTTGTATGATCTGCTGGTTTTGCCTGAGTAACTGTAGTATGGTTTGATGGAAAGTCTCTTGGCCCAACGCGAGTGTCACGTACGGCTCTTTTGAGAAGGGTGTGATACCACCACCTATCAGGCGCGACGAGTGGTCCACAGAGCTACATCCCTATTCACCTGGTTCATGCACATTGCTCTCTCCAGGATGTTGGTCCCCTATCCTAAATCTTCCCATTTCCAAGAAAATCTCAGGCTCGATCTGGTTTAGTATCAAGGTGATTTTGTTTCTGTTCCTATATATATGGGTTTGTGCAGCATTTTCATAATATCGTTATGATCAATTAATGGGACTTGGCCGACAAGTATTCTTGCCTCTATCATTAGCTCGGGTAGTCACCGTTTCTAGTGTAATTAGCCAGAGGGACCTGTGGAACAAGAGCTCTGAGTTGATTATCGGGATTCTGGTTCATGTTTCTAGTGAACCATCAATCAATGTTAATTGATGGAGATTTTATATGAACTAATACTAAGTATCATCGTATTACAGAAGAATTGAAATAAAGGTAGAACACTTATTGGTTATCAATTGAGATATGAAAAAAATTAGTACTAAAATAAATTTTGTCTCTCGGAAAATAAGTCTCGGTGTAGCAAATTTTTACTTCTAAGCAATGTGGGCAGAGAAAAAGAATAGATCACAAAGAAGAGATATAAGGAATGCGTACCCAACTCCAAGGGGGACAAGATTATGATCATTTGGCTTTTGAAATACACTAGCTAATCAAAGAAGTATAATGATTATTGCATATGATCAACAAATAAACTTGTTATGATAAGTAGATTAGTATATGTTTCCAAACCTGAATTGCAAGTTGATAATATTAGGGCTAAGCAATCATGGGAGCTTCTGTGAAATTATGACAACAATAATGCTCATCTTTAGGTGACAGCATACTCTTTAACACTAGGGTAACATAATTGTCAAGTAGCACATCATATATACAAGATCTTGGTACATCACCTACCCAAGATCTTGATTAGATCATGATGAAATAAAAAGAATAAATAGGATAGGGATGTAAAATGTACGAAAACGACCTAAATCTGAATTAGTGGGACTCGGCTTATTTGTTTCGGAAGGTCTATGATCACGATCGATCAAAAATCTTGATGAGTTTCAAATATCTTGTTTAAACTTGACTTGTTATTTTTTTTTTTTAATCAAACTTGTACTTAGCAAGAGTTGTTTGATTAAATGAATCAAGCTCGAGTTTGTGCAAATTGAAACTCAAATTCAAAGTCGCGTTCAAGATCAAACTATGTTCGTTTTGGTGGATGAGTGACATACAACTGTAGAGAGCCAAATAAGCTGTGTTATTTACAATGATAAAGAGCCTGTCCCGAAATTGTTTATATATTCTTATAATGTCTCCAATAAACTTTTAAATCTCATTCAATTTTCTATTTTAGAGAATTAAAAATAAAAGACCGAGCTCCAATAATCTCTCCATTTGTACAAGTTAAAATAGAGAATCAAACTTAGTGTCTCTCTTCGATTATTATTGAATGCAAGCGTGAAATATAACTTTTTTCATTAAATTTTATTAATCATAGGATATTTATCGAATATAATGTAAAATTTTATTGAAAATTATTTAAAATATTTCACTTTGTATTTTAAATTTTAGCAAAAAATAATCGTTGTTTTAGAAAAGTTACTCTCTAAGAGAAAGCACTGTGAGAAATCTAATATGTCCAAATTGGTTTTTATATATGCTTTAGGAGCAAGGTTATGTGTACCAAAAATATGTATCAAAATTTGCATCAAATTATTTATAACCGTTGGATCAATGAATATCATCACTAGCCCAATGATTGTAATTGATTTGATGCAAGTTTTAGTATACAAATTTAATGTATAAAGAACTACTCATGCCTCAATGGATCAAACGACATAAATTGAGATCCTTCACTTATCTGGGCCCCACACCCGATAACAATGTTGGGTGGGTGGCATGTAATGTACCTTCATTATTATATAAAATCACATAATTGCTCACTTTATTAATTTATTTCCTCATCTTCACTAACATTAATAAATGCAAATGAATTGGACTGAATACACGTGAACTCTTACAATTTTTAATGAACTTTGTTTTGATATGCCAAGGGCTCGTGACTACAGTGGTTTGGAATGTTTATCTGGTACCTCCGAAAAGCGGGACCAAAACCCGTTGCCTCACCACTTGGTCACTCTCTCCTATTTTGGAAAATGCATAAACGGAAAATTACACCGACACCTCAAAGTTTAATTTTTAATTGCAAGAGATACCCTCATAGTTTAAAGTAATAACACTATCCTTTTGGTTTAGGTTTGTATGTCGAGGATTCCCCAACATAAGTCGATGATTAGTTTACTAATGAAATTTATGGGGATTTGACTATTGTATCGTATTTTTAATTTTTATTATTTTAATGAGTGTTTTTATAATTTTTGTGGGTCATTTTATAACAAAGAGCGCAACTCAAGGGGCGAAAACTCAAAAGAGGTGGAGGTCCGAACAAGGCTAGAGTCAAGCAGAAGGATGGATCCAGGGAGGGAGATGGGGGCGGTGCCGCGGAAAGCATCGCGCTTGGTGATGCAGTACACCGAGCGCCACCCCCGGTTGTGCATGCGGTACTCTGTCACCGAGCCGTAGATCCGCCCGATCCCAAATTCTATTTTTACCCAAGGCTTTGCTACTTCAAGTATTTTAACTGAAATACATCAATCCGCAATATTGGTACCCGCACTCCAATCCGAATAGTTAATTTATCACTTTTGTGAGTGATTTATCACTTTTGTGGGCATTTTACCATTGTTGTGGGTGTTTTTACCATATTTGTGGTAATTATTTTTATTACTTTTCTTCGATACAAATAAAATATTACTTTTACAGGTGATTTATCATATTTGTGGATGTTTTTAATACTGTTGTGGTGACTACTTTTTTTATTTTTATTTTTTTTGGTACCACAACAGTGGTGAAAGTACCACAAATGTCATAAATAAAGGTATGGTACAAAAAAAAAAATGGCACCATAGTCAACTCCAATTTACGGACATTAACATATTTTTTGATAATTCTACAGTACCCAAAAAAAATTGGTATTGTACCAAAAATTACTACTTTTTGAGGTCAAATTTTATCTTTTTTTAAAGATGAAGTTACAACTATTTCAGATAATTCATGATTGATCATGAAATATTATGATCGATCATGAATAACCTCTTATCTGTTGTAACTCACATTTAAAATGTGTAACTTGATCTAAAAATAATAATTTTACATTTAAAAGTTCTAACGTTTATCATTTTGTAACTTTTTTCTTAAAAAAGTATAATTTCTTAAAAAAAGGAGAAAAGGGAAGAAGGAGATCACAAGAACTTGGGTTCTAAGTTTAAAGTCTTGATTTAAGGTAGGGGATTTTCTCTCAATCTCTCACATTGAGGCTAGGTATATATATATATATATATGTTTCTTCACTCTCCTTCTCATATATATAATATGAAATACATGATTCTTGTTCTATTTGTAATAAATACCATGTTTTGAACAATATGAAGGGTGGGTAACCACCAAAGCTCTATTTTTTTTTATCTTCAAAACCCTAGTTTTCAAGAAAATGGGATTTTCTCCTAATTTCTTCTTTGTCTTTGATTTCAAAACTTTAGTGTTGAATATTGTATAACAAAATGATATAGATTACGATCTCTTGCATATTTTCTTGGATTATTCGATTATATGACAAATGTGAAAAATTGGGGATTTTTACTATATTTGGGAAATTGTTGTGAATTGTGAATATTCTTGGTTTCCTCATTGTATGGTTGTTGTGATGAACTTGGATTACCTTCGAGAGATGTCGTAGAGTGTTAGAGGTTAGTCTATCCCAGTGGGGTGAGATGGTTGCCTAATGCTCATAGTGGATCGTTGTTGTGACCGCGATCACTATTGTTCACATATATATCGAGGAAAATGGTTAGTATACTAGACACCTTGGGAGGATTTCGTCAATGCCGTAGGAGACGGTACACGCCCTTCCTAAAGAGATTTGTGATTGTTGGTTGGAATTGGTGGACTAGGTATGATCGTTGGGTAGATTCACGGGAAGCAATCAACATACATGGTACGGGGATGAACCAAAAATACATGAAATCAGGAGTTGGGTCGTTCTTGCCGATGCATTGGTATGGGACAATGCATGAGGAGAAGTCCTTCTTAAATAGCTTAAATTGGAATTTTGTTTATCGATGCTAAACTCACTTTATTCTTTTAATTGATTATTGCTACTGTTTAAACTTGAGATCTCTTTTAAAATGTCACTGTTTTCATTCCAAATCTATATATATGTTAGTTGTGAAATGAGACCGACCGTTTTCTATGTTTTCCAAACTTTGTTTGAGTTGAGAGGATTTTGCTACAGAGCTTCGTGCTCACCCCCTACAAATAACATTTTCAGATTTCACACTTGAGGAGGAGCTAGGAGCCGAGGAGCCCG
This sequence comes from Ilex aquifolium, assembly GCA_951799425.1. NCBI lineage: Eukaryota > Viridiplantae > Streptophyta > Magnoliopsida > Aquifoliales > Aquifoliaceae > Ilex > Ilex aquifolium. Next base: position 15,025,585 of record OX637393.1, on the reverse strand, counting down.
CCCATTGGGAGACTCCGCTTGACGGGAGTGTGGATCCCGAGGTGGACGCTTAGAGCGACACTTTTATTTTGTTCTAGACTAGATTATGCTTAGAATATCATTTTGAAGTCTAGTTCCTTTTTGTTATTTCCGCTGCGTTATATTATTACATTTTGGAGATGTAAAAGCCAAGATTGAGCCTATTCTTTTGGGATGATAGTGTGGATATGATATATGGTGAATGAAAGTTTATTTTATGATGGATAAATAAACCCGGTGTGGTCAATAGTTATGCATATGTGGACCCGGTGTGGTCAATTGTAATATAATTGTACAAGTTGTGTTTTGGGTAGAGCTCCCCGTACAAAGGAGACTCTGCCCAAATTTTGTTAAAATATGAATGGTTGATGAATGAAATTTTCGTCGTGATGGATTTACTTAGTGCTCTCATGCGGTGAATGATTTTTAGAATGTAATGTCACCCAATGGGGTTTTTGGGGCGTTACAGCCATAGTCTTCCTCTTTTTCAACATACTCATTTCATCTGATAGCGACTGAACCAAGAAAGAACCAAGGGGGGCCATGCTCCCTTTATATTTTCAAAAATTCCTGTAAGTCCCCTAGATTTTTCAGAAAATCTTATATTTGCTTTTATATTTCCAAGGGATACTATATATGTGGAATTTTAGTGTAATTGAAAAACTTAATGGCTTGACTTATGGGAGGAGCCAGGAAATTATTCTAGGATGAGCACACTTAACAAACTTTAATTTTTTGTCCAATTGATTAGAGAAGTTTTCACATTCATATTTACTAAAATCATATTTGACACTTATAAGATTCATCAAATATAAAAAGTTATGAGTTTTTATCTTTTGAAAACGTTGTAAAATCAATGCCATCAAAAAATACTTTATTTATTTACAAAATCATAGTATCAATTTCTTTTTATGGCACTATATTTTATTACATAATAGCCCTGATTTCTATACAATAACTAAATAACCCTATAATCTTTAACAATTTACAAAATTCCTCCAATGTGCCTAAAAATTACTCCTTGTCTTAAAGTTAAGAACGATGTTAATTGTATCTAATTTGGGGACTTATTTTGATAACCCAATGAATTTTGGCTATTGGATTGATAGTATATTTCATTAAATATTAAGACTCACTGTTAATCCAAAAGTCATAGTGCATTAAGTACTCAAATTAAATCTCAAAAATATTACTCAAAAGTTAATAGTATCTAGATAATTGTCTACCTCATCGTATTATAAAAACACAATAATAGGGTGGACAAATTAAATATGCTTAAATTTTATTTAAAAAAATGCATATGCAATGCTAAGAAAAAAAATTAAGGGTGGACACTAATCCAATAGTGGCTTTGCCAAGGACTCGATTAAATAGCGAATGTAATCACATGTATGAATGTTGTTCTTCCTGAAGAAGACACTTATTTGGGTGAGTTTGACGATTAATTAAAAAAAATAATTGAAATTACTGCAAAATCAATCCAAAACCAGTGTTTTGGTACATAACTACAAGGGGGTAATGTGCATAATTTTAAACGTCAAGTAGATAAGGTGCTTCTATCCAAAACCACAAGGAGGTAAAAAAGAATTATCCCTTAAAAAAAATAATTGAAATTACTGCAAAATCAGATTAAAAATGTAACTTACATCATGTTTACTATGATATGTGTGAAATTATTAATTGTTTTTGCAACTAGAAGTTATTTATGGTCATTGCATGATATCATAAATGTGAGAATTAAGTGTATGTTGTCTTTATCACAAGATCTATTTTATGATGGTAAGTAACAACTAAATTTTGAACGGTGAATGATACTTTACACCCCAAAAGATATTTAGATTCTAAATTGAAACCATAAGAGATTAAAATTTTTAAATTACACCCTCTAGTAGATAAAAATATAACAACGTGATCCAAAACAATAAATTTGTTACTTTATCTGACACAATTTTGTGTTGAAGTCTTTATATGTTTCTATTGTACTTAATGTTAAGAATTTTACCTATAAATAGATTACATTACTATCTGTTTTATGTTATTAAGGGTGCAATTTGAGAATTTTAATTTTTAAAGGTATGCATTAAAAATTTAATAATCTTTCAGGTGCAAAGTATCATTCTCTTATTATCTAAATTATTTTTTTATGAATGTGTCGTATGAAAGTTGATTTAGCTAAAAATTTGTCATCAACGACAAAATCCTATCGAATACAAAGTCTATAACAACCCACCCCCAATGTAACCCCTGTCCAGAAACCCACCTGCCCTGCCCCACTTGCCCAAAATCCACCAACCCCCACCTCAACTACAACCCTAAAACCCCACTACAACCACTCCACCCCCACCCCCAAACTCGAGAGACCCACCTCCCCCATCAACATAAATATTGCAACTCCTCTCACCCTCCCCTTCAAAACCCATCCCTTCCACCACACATCACCAACACCATGACCTCAATCCAATTCATCAAACCACCCAATTCAAAATTAAAACCGAAAACTCAAATTTCGATTGATTTATATCTACCATTCTAATCGATTTTGATTTTTGAGTTAAAAATCAATCTCGATTTTGGAGTAGAGGCAATAGACGTGTCTTTTTTTCTTATTGTTTTTTTTTTTAAAGGTGTGAATAAAGCGGTAAACATGAAAGAAACATAGATTTCCTTAGACTTGTTCGATATCAAAATTTAACATGATATATCAGTGTAATTTAAAAAATTACGAGAATATTCTTTATAATTATCGGAAACCACACGAGACATCTGTACAAATTAACCATGTATATATTACAACCACCCCAATTCTCCAAAAGGTTGCTCCAATCATGCTATATAGCATTGGAAGTGAAGAAACATATATTAAAAACATAGTACAGACATGGTGTTCATGAGAGCCCATATTTGTTATGGAGACAACTGCATTTCCAACTGGCATTCATACTGGATATGCTCTAAATGATAACAAGCTTATAACAACAAGGGTATGTACATGTTACTTGGAGGGAGGTGGTGTGATTATGAGGTGGGCTCTCACAGACACAGCTTTTGTTTGTGAAACCTAACTTACCACCTTCCATGATATTTTAGTTTCATACTCTCCCCTCCTTCATATTTACCAGCAATGTTACTCCTCTTCAATGATTTTCCTCCTCAATCTGTCAGGATAATACGGATAGAGAGGTGCAAGAGATTATTAACTCGAGATATTAATTTCGAGTTTTGCAAATGACGCAACGGTTGATTCAATTCACATGTTGTTATAGGTGATTGTAAACATCGCAAGTATACACATGGTTAGAACGGCTCTTGATTAGTAAAAGAAAAGGTTTAACTCCAAATGTAGCTTAAGTGATAACAAGAACGAGCTGTAAACTCAGACGTCTTGAGTTCGAATCTTGGCAATCCCTCATGATCAGGTAAAGAGTGATATATCCTTCATGAATATCTTAGTCCCGACGTGGATGACCTGCCTTTGACCGGACCGGATAGGAGATTAATCGAGGTGCGCAGAAGCTGACCTGAACATCCTTGACCATTAAATAAATAAAAAAAAGGTTTATCCTCTCTTATATGATATATTCCAACTAATCAAAAGAATACATTATCTACCCATAACAAAAAAAAAATGTTGCTATAGATCAAATTCTCTTCTTCTTTTTTTTACATTATTCTTTTATGAAAAGAATATGGTATATATTTTAGCATTATGCTATCCTTATCTTCATTCCTTGCTTGAGCAATACTCCTTTGGTATGATTGCGATGCTGAAATGCCAACCTATTGGGCATTAGAATATCCATATTCCAAGCAACAACTTCAAATGTTAGACATTTTTTCCTTGCCATTCCCAGTTAAGCATCTAAAACTGATGAGTGCACTGTTTATCATGTTCTATTCTCCCCGACAACGTTCTGCATTGGAGAGTCACTGCCTTAATTAACGGGTCATTAGCCAGTTCAGTCTTCACAAAAACTCAACCTCTTCCAAATAGAGCTAACGTTGTCTATCACTCACCTATGTCAAACCTAGCTATAGACGAGAGTTTTATGCAACGAATATGATTTTTTTTTCATATTTAGTTTGGTCTTTGTTTAATGAGGGCATCGAGATATACTCTATAAAATTTAAGGTTGCCAACAAATCTCAAACAATGAATTCAGTGAAAAATCAAAATAAGTGTGCACTTACTAAAATTAGGTGTGACAACTGAACTTTATCGTGAAGTTCATATCGAATACTGATCAACCTTAATGCAATCTATTTAATTAATCAATTAAAGTTTTTTTTTCCCATACTAACCTTATATATTTATTGTGAAGTTTTAATATTGACACGATAATCTGTGAATCGAAAATGAGAGACTAAAATATTTTTTCTCTCAACGATAATATGTGTTGCACTAAAAATTCACTTGATCTTTATACTAATAAAATGACATAAAAATTATCTATTTCTATCAAAACATCAAGAAATGAAACAAATCAATTTGTTTTTTACAATATTATTGGGGTTGACAATTAATCATGACATGTTGGGTTCGTATTGTATTTAAGTCGTCTTGAGTCAAAATTACTTGATAAATATTCTACTAATCTATAATCTTATATAGTTAAGTTCATTTTGTGTCAGACAAGTATTGTGTACCAATTATTTTTAATAAATTTTCATTGTATTTAGTCGAGTTTGTATCGATTCATTTATTTATTTGGTCTAACAAATTCACCCGTTATCACCTGAACCCGCTAAGACTAAATCGACTTTTTTATCCAGTATTCGGATCATATATAGATTTTCTTCGCATATAGAATATGAATTTTATTTTTTTTAACATTATGCATTACCAGATTTATCAGTTAAAGTTAGCCCCTTTTTTGATGCAAAATTCCACATGTTTAACTCCAAAGTTTTTTCTATACAAAAACTGTGCCGTTTTACTTAGCAGCAGAGTGTAGTATTCCTACCTAAGCGCAGAAGAGCTGCACCCGATTCAAATTCACAGTCTTCAATGTAAAATCGTATTTGCAAAATACGCTTTAAAATTTTTTTTTTTTAATCAAAAATAAATTTTACAAACACATTTTTACATTGAAAAACGAAAGTTTGAGCTACATTTTCATGGAGATAACGGCAAATTAGAAAATTAAATAGAACTTAAGATAATGATAAAATTAGATTAAAAATCACGAGAATATAGAAAATTGATCTGGGTAATGGAGCTGGACCCCCTCAGACTGTCTAATAATTCATCCCTTACTACAGTTACTAGGCCACCATGCCTACTTTGCTTTTAGCTTTCCTAAACACATGCCTAACTTCTGCTTTCAGGGATCCCTAGTAAAAACTATCATTTGTGCAATTGCTTTATGGGCATCCATAGGGTCACGTGAGCCTTGTAGGAATTATAGGAAGATAATTCTTAATGCCACCTTCTAAATTAAATCAAAATTGATAACAAGTTATTGAATTTGAATGAGTTTGAGTTTAATCTTAATTAGTGGTGGAGCCACTCTTAGGCCAGGGTGAGCCAATGCCCCCTGTCATTTTCCTTACTCACCATCTATGAAGCACGGATACTTTGAAATGGTCAAAGTATCGGTATCGGATACGTTTTGGATACGGATACGCCTCCGATACGGCCGGATACGTATCGGATATGGCTAAGAAGTATCCAAAAATTAAAAAAATAAATTTGATTTTCGGATACAGCCGGATACGCTTGGGATACGCTTGGGATACGCTTGGGATACTCTTCGGATACGGTGGGGTATTACTTGAATTTTTTAAAAAATATAGGGGCACAAGAATAAATATGTTTGAGCCCTTATTTGCAAATATATTATAGAACCCTAATTTCTTTTATTCCACAGCCCCCCCATCAGTCGATCGTCGACTGATTCTCTCTCTCTCTCTCACTCACGATCAACGACTGACTGTATTTGACGCCGATCGAGGACGGGTATCTCCATATATTATGCAATATGTATGCAATATAGAATGTATGATTTATAAATGATAGAATTGTTAGTTATTATTATATATATTTGGTAGATGTGTGATTCACTTTATAAATCATAATTATTACATTAAATATAATAATAAAATTTAAAAAAATATATATTTTATGGACGTATCCTAGCCGTATCCGTATCCTATTTTTTTAAGTTTTGTTGTATCGTCGTATCCATATCGCTGTATCTCATATCGCCGTATCCGTGTCCGTGCTTCATAGCCCACCATACATCTTAGTACATATAAAAGACTCATGGAAAACCTCTTTCCTTTTTTCAAGGAAGAAAAATCTATCCCTCCTATGTTTTCATCCCTCCAACATTTCATCCCTCCTACCAAACGGACCGTTAGTGTACCCATTAATTTTTTAATCTTTCCTTTGTGGCCTCTTGAGAAATATTATGTAATTGCCATAAAAAATTTAACTTCAACTACTTTTTCTATACTTAGCTTTTAACAAATCAAAAAAAAAAAATTTGTTAAATTCCAATGGTCATTCAAATTAGTGTTAGTTGTGAGGCTTGGAGATCATTTGCAGTTATGTATATTGTCAAAAATATATTTTTCAAAAATTAGATACTGATTTATTGGGGGACTCTTTGATTATATATATTCAAATGAAAATTATTGAGAAAATCAATACATGATTTTTAGTAGTAAAAATTGGAGCTGGGTTCTCCTGGATAGACTTATAATAATTTGAGTCTGTCAAGGAAACTTATTTAGTGATAATTCTGTTTTTTATCTTACTAATAAGTATTTAAGTCCACTATTTTTTTTTTAAATTCCAAAAATACCCTTCCTTAAAAGGAGGTTAAATTAATTTTCTATCTTGGAAATTGTTATCTCTTAATTCAATGTCAATTAAAATATGTCAATAAAATCTTCATCATAAATTTAAAATTCAAATTCAAAGCTCTCCCCCTCTCTCTGGCCAACTAGTGGTGACATCGTCGCCATCTTTGTTCGTCTATCTCCTATATGGCTTATTCGCTATCTTCTCTCTCCTCCATCCCCCATTGCGCCCTCCGCATCAATTTCCAACGACGAAGCTATTTCATCAATGTCAGCCTTCTTTCCTCAAAAACTCAATCCAACTCATATGGCGTCCACCACCACCATCAAGCATCACGACCGGTCAAGAGGACTGCCTTCAGAAACTTTTACCAGTCTCAATCTCACCTTCCTCTCTCTAACAAGTCCGAAATCCCGAGCCTCCATTACTTCATTGATCAAGTCGAAGTGACCGCCTCCGATATGCATTATGGCAACATTGTCGTCGTGTTTACTATTTTTTGTGGTTACTATTTTCTCGTCTATCCACAATTATGCCGATTATATGTTGCATGTTTTTTTAAAATATTATTATTTTTTGGGCTTGAATGTTTCATGTTACTATTTTTTTTACTATGTTATTGTTCATGTTACTGTTTTGTTAAGTATATTACTGTTCATGTACTATTATTTTGAGCATGTTACTGTTTTGTTGAGCATGTTGATACTATTATTTTCCTAAATATTAATATTCAATGTTACTAATTTTTTTTTTAATATTACTATTTTTTGTGTTTAAATGGTAATATTTTTTTGCGTTTGAATTTGATTATTTTTTATTTTTAATGTTACTATACATACATATATATATATATATATATCAATAGTCTTATTCTATATATGGATATAGATAGATATGAGAGAGATAATTATTGTTAAGCATGTTACTATTTTTATTGAACATGTTATTATTGTTATTTTTTAATAATATTAATATTAAATATTTCTATTTTTTTATATTTAAATGTTACTAGTGAAACTCTTAAAATTTACTAGTTTTTAATTTTTAATTTTACTTCACTTCTAAAGAGAAGGGATAGTCTGGTAAACAAAAAACGGACTTCATAACTAATAAGTTTTTTTAGCGAACTTAAGTTCAAACAAGTCCATATAGTGAGGCCGGCCTTCAAATGTCCCTTTTTAGTACATGAAATAACATCAAGCTTTGTTTGAATAGTTGAATGCATTAAACACAAGTAACATATTAAGACTAAATGATGTTAGTTTTTTTTTTGTTCACTAGTAATTTAGTTTTGATTATAAATATCTTTCTTGTGTTTGCACTTTAAAATATGTCCAAACTTATAATAGCTTACATCAAATTAGTAAAATTTCTTTATCCATATTCTTGCATGCCTACCCTAAATTGAAATTTTGGCTCCGTCCTTGATATCAATAAGTTTGATTAGATTATACCCGCTTAATAAATAAGTTATACATAATACGAATATGATTGTATATGATTAGACACTACTTATATACGATAAATCTACCATTAAGGTAGCTAAATGATCCTATCATTCAAGGTTCGACTTGATCTCAATTAGGTATTAGCTCATTTAAATTGTAAAATGAACTAAATATGATCAAATTGTTTCACGTTTATAACTACCCCGAATTTCGACAATGTTTGACTTGACTCAATTAGATTCTTATAATGCCTATTCAAAATATGAATAGCCTTAAACTTATCTTCAAATAATTTTACATCATATGTATTTCTTTCTCACTCTTTTCTTTAATCAATTTTTTTTAAAAAAATTAAAATTCTATCGTCTGATTATTTTAGGGATTATTATTTTTTTTATTTTTTTTATTTTTTTAAAAAAAATTGAGCTCGAATTCGATTTAAATACTCACAAGCTTATGTCACCCTAAGGTAGAACAAAAAATTAAGTTGAATTAAATTCGAGTTAAGGGAGTTACAATCAAAATGTGATGAAATATAATTAATTAATTAAAGTCGGTAAATTAAGAGGGATGGTTGATTTTCTTGGGTTGGTGTCCTGTGATAATCAAGTAACTAACATAATACCAGAAATGTCCTTACACTTACTTTCCTCGAATAGAAACAAAACTAACTGTTATTCCATATCAAATCAATCCTGTTTTGGTCATTCTAACCTTCAAACAGATTCAATCCATTGATGCTCGTCTTCATGGTCACTGTTTTCTCTCTTATAACCACTAGCCAACCGAAACCAGCAGAGAGCTCAAAACACAAACTCAGTAGTCTCGTCTATAGATATACAAATACCTACCTGTAGATCTAGAGAGGGAAAAGAAGAGATCTATAGAGAAAGTTTAGAGAGAGAGAGAGAATGGGGGAAGTGTTGGACAGTAGTAACGTATCGTCCTCACCACCTCCACAAGCTCTTCTTGAGAGGCTGAAAGATTATGGCCAAGAAGATGCTTTTGCCCTCTGGGAAGAGCTCTCCAATGAAGAACGAGACCTCCTCGTCAAGGAAATCGAGGTCGTTTAAATTTCATTCATTACTATCCATTCGAATCCATTTTCAATAGATCCCTTACATTCAATCTGAATATACCTAGTTTAGCGTTTAATTTTAATGGATTCCGTTTGTTTTGAATCATATGAACCTGTTGAATTTCAGAACTTAGATCTTCCGAGGGTCGATCGGATAATTCGATGCTCTTTTAAGTCACAAGGTCAGCTTGCCACTGTGCTTGTGTCGGTGTGTTTTCTTAGATTCTGTGTTTTATTGTATTAATTGTGTTAAATCGGTAATTTTAATATTGCCAAAAATTATATCAGTATCACGTCTATCTCTCTCCGTTTGCTGTGTATGTGGGACTGCAGTCGATGTATGTTTGTGTCTATTCAATTGTGTGCGTGCGTGCGCGTGCGCAATACAGGGCTTCCAGCGGCGGTGATAGAGCCGGTGCCGGAGAGCAATGTATCGACAGTAGAGGAGCGGACACTGGAAGAAAGAGAGAGATGGTGGAAGAAGGGATTGAAGGCTATTGCCGAAGGGAAGTTAGCTGTGTTGCTTCTTTCTGGGGGCCAGGTACTTTACTTGACTATCTTAATCATTCCAACTAATGCTACTTGGATCTAATTTGGAGAACTAATTTATTATTTCAGTTGGATTGATGGTAGTTGTAATATTAAATGGGATCCACTATCAATTCAATGGCAAGGGATTAAATCTCTAAATTGGGTCCAACTAGCATTGAATCATTTCAGGTTATAGACCTTAAAGGTTACTCTTTATTAGGTCCAATTAGTTGTTGATCAGTTGCTTTTACTTTTAGTTGAACTAAATTAAGACACTTCAAAAGTTCATTGACTTATCTAATAAAGAGTGTTCCAAAAGAAACAAAAATAATTGTCTGATAAAGTATTTACATTGGTAGGTGCGTGTGGTATTTCTTTCTTTCTTTCTTCCCTCTCTTTCTTGGGGATAGAGTTTGGTATGATGTTACTTTTTGAGATGCCCACTAATGACAAGTTACTGATGGACATGCTGACATAACAAAAGGAAAAAAGGTAATATTATTACGCTTTAAGTATAGTGGGTTTATGCCGACAACATGTTATACAGGGAGTAGCATCTTTTTCATGTTCCTGTTATTTGGAATAAATCCCACAATTAAAGATAGAGAGAAATTCTTCACAGTAAATTCTTAACATTCACAATCTAATCAATCCACATTTAAATCAATCACAATCTCCGGGATCAATTCCACATTTACAAGCTGATAATATTGTTGGAAAGGATGTTGTTATTGACAACCTGGGAGGGTAGCCAATGACGTGATCAACCTAATCTATTATCCACTTGATGGATGGCTCATTGTTTGTTAAATTACTGTTGATGGCACAGAATTGAAATGAAACCCTGTTTTGTTGGGGCAAAATTTATGTGCATCTTGCAGTTGGCCTCTATTCTGTTTAAAATGATAAACTAGAACTAGGCTAGATGATCTGGTCTTTCCCTCTTCATGCAAGATTCAACCTTGGGTTCCAGTGTTGATTCTTATTTAATCTCACACATATTGAAAGACTAGGACTTCATGAATATTATAATTTGGAGCTAATATCTAGATTCAGGATTTCCTGCTTGCTTTTTGAGTCATGGAACTGGGGTAGTGGTTGGAGAAGAGGCTTCAAGGCTATCTTCTGGTCAGTTACTTGGTGGTTGGTGTACTTTTCTCTGGCTATTGTGATCCATTTTAGCCACTATGCAACTCCTAGTTTGCTAAACCTGGTATGAAATTTTCACACAAAGAAGAAATTGCGTTACCATGGAATTCCAACATACACTGGTTACAAGTCCAAAGGGCTTTCAAAATTTCTTCATTTTGAATCATGTTTTTAACTTTTGCACTGGTTTGTTGCTGATTCAGCATTCTCTCTCTCTCTCTCTCTCTCTCACACACACACACACACACACACACATCAAGTACAATCTATTTCTTGCTTGTTCTAACTACAATGCTCTCTATAATATATTGGGAAAAATGACTTTGGTGTGCCGGAATCAAGGATCAAAATTTTGTCTCGAAAAGGTTTAAACAACCGAAACTTTTATGTTTCTAAGGAGACCAAAACAAAGAAATGATTGAATCGAAATTCCAATGTTTAAAGGTATTTCAAAATGTTTCGAGATGTTTTGGCATATTTTCACCAATGTTTTGAAATGTTTTAAGGCGTTTAGAGATATTTCGCTATATTTTGACCAATATTTTGAAACGTTTTGGAAATAAATTCCTAAATTTTTTATTCGCTTTTATTCTATTTTCGAAATATTTTACAAACATTTCCGAAACATTTTTGTTTCCTAGGTAACCGAAACAATGCTCCAATCAAAATTTTGATCCTTGCTCGGCACGTTGCAAACAAGATGGTTTTTATTAAGTGGAAGTTAGTTTTCTAATTGAGATTGATCAAAAGCATGAAATAAATGTTTCATTGAATTTAGCATACTTGTGTGCATACAAGGATAGAACTGATTTCTTTTCCCCGTCCATTAGTTCTTCCTTTTTGTTCTATGGATAGATATATGCATCTATACGTGGATATGTTATCCTAGTTGAAACGTTTAGCTCAATCAATTAGAAATGAGTGAAAAGACCCATAAATCTCATACACTAGTTTGGGAGATGTTATTTATTGATGTGGGGCACGCTCTAACAATCCTTACTCGGATGGGCTTAACGGTATATCCTACTTGGAAGAATGCATATGTGAATGTGACTAAGCTGCTGGTTTTAGGAAGTAGAGGTACATCAAGTGTTTTCCTTGAACTCTTGGGGCAGGAAAAATAGTGATTTATTTTTATGAATTGTCATATGCGTATGTGGAGATATTAGTTGATTTATGCCTGACAATGAATAGACCCATCTTGCTTATGCACACTGTTTTTTATCTTGTATCTCCTTGTTTTGCTTCTTAATGCTACAATAGTTTGTGTGTTTTCAAATTATCTGCTCAAATGGTTCTTGACTCTACTTCTTCATGATTGAATCTTGGAATGCAGGGAACTAGGCTTGGAAGTTCAGATCCAAAGGGTTGTTTTAGTGAGTAATTTTTATTGTCAGTTTCACTCAACAGCATACTATTTTCTGGGTTACTGATTTTATTATTTAGTTGGCTGGTTTTACTTGTTTTAATGGGCTACATGTCATCGAACTACATGGCAAATGGAATGTTTGGTGTGGGGCTACAATTTGTAGTCTCTTATTTGGTGCTTCTCTTATTTAAGGAAACATTCAATAGAATTGTATTGTGTGTGCTTCCAGCTTTGTTTCCGCTTACATCAACTCAAAGGCATATCCCAATTTCTTGGGTGTGGGCAATGATGTTTTTGTCCAAATCAGGATACATAGTTGGCGGTCATATTCTTTTATTTACCCCTTTTTCTGTTGGACCTTTATCATGTCCACTTTGCACATTTAACTGGAGCCAAATTGTTGAATATGTAATATCCTGTAAATCTGTTAGTTTTATTTATCATCGTTTTCCAAATTTATGTAGCACCTTGATGTCAGTTTCTTACGTGCACTAGTCAAATATGAATGATAACAATTAAGTGATTTCAGTTTTTACTTTTCACACTGCAAGAACTTGGCTGGATTATATTTCATTTTTTATGGATATCAGGAACTAAAGTGACTTGTTTCCTGTTTCCCTTTGTTCCCCAATAAGTTTGGTGATGTTGTGTAACTGTGGAATGCTTTAACCTAAGATCTCTCTCTCTCTCTCTCTCTCTCTCTCTCTCTCTCCATTTTAAAGATTATTATTACAAATAATAAGTATTTTGGTTCATTTCAGATATTGGACTTCCATCTGGGAAATCACTTTTCCAACTTCAAGCTGAAAGAATTTTGTGTCTTCAAAGATTAGCAGCTCAATCTGTAAATGAGGGTAAGCTTCATATTATAGATTCCATACGACCTTATTTTATTTTCCCTTTGATCCTAATTGTGTTACATGCAGGCTCTGCTGGTATTGTGCCAATACATTGGTATATAATGACTAGCCCATTTACCGATGATGCTACTCGAAAGTTCTTTGAAAGCCATAAATATTTTGGCCTTGAAACCGATCAGGTGAGAGATCTACACTAATTTTTTTTTTTTTTGGAATTTATTGTTGATTTCTGGTTTTTGCTTACTTTGGTTAACAATTGTTTGATACAGGTCACCTTTTTCCAGCAGGGCACAATACCTTGTGTTTCAAAGGATGGTAGATTTATCATGGAGACTACATACAGAGTAGGGTCCATTTTAGCTTTTCATGATAGCTGTTGGGAAGTTTCAGTGATTGCAAAAACTGTATAGGAGTACCAATTAATTTTAATTGCACATGGTTAGTAGAGATAGTCTGGTATTCACAAGTGGTTTGACTGTTGATAGAAAGGGAAGGTGACTAACAGGATTCTCTGCTGATCAAAAAAAAGAGACTAACAGGATTCTCATTGGGGTTAGGTTTCATTCCTATTGTTACTGGAGGGCATAATTATCAAACTTACCATATTACTTATCAAAGTTATGATTATTCACATATAAATTAACTGTCAAAAAGTCATTGCTTGAGATCTAAATTTGGCTATTCATTTGAAAATTTTCCAGTGAATTATGTTCAAGAAGAAACTTCTGAATATATTTAATAAAAGGGAAAGTAAACTTAAAACAAAATAATGGCCTGTCACATGACATTCATAATTCATTGTCTAATATTTAATGTGTACAAGCAATTTTCAAAATATGATATCGTTATTCCTTGACCTTGTTTATAAGGTGCAGATAAAACTCTAATTCAGAAGTCTAATCCACTTAAAGGAGTAACGCATGGTTGCAAAACTTCAGCAACTACCTTTTTCTGTTTCTTTTTTTCTTATATCTCCCTTTTGACCATCTACTGCCAACTAAAATTTTTTAATTTGTAATGCCTCATTGCATAATTTACCGATGCAGAAGAGAATTAATGAGGATTTCCACTTGGAGCACGCTTAAGGCCATCTCTAATTATGTCTTAAGCTACTAGAGTAATTTTAGGTCTTTTTATGAAGTTTAGGAATCAAGGGTATGTAGGTAATCTTAATAATTGCTGGACATGGGTTCAGTATGTATGTGTGATGAGATAGTTTCCTTTTAAGTAGAGTGTGAGTGAATTATGAGTCTTCACAGGCCAGACTCCTAAGCTCATTCCTATGAAGCTCACAACAAATTAGACCATTCCTTGGCCATTTAGCCCTCAATCAATTCCAAAACAACATGGTTGCCACCAAAATTTTCAGAAGCCATTTCTCTGGAATTCCTGCAGCTGTACACGTATAAAATCAAGCTCATTGCTTCCCCTACTCACTCCTAAAGCCTGCCATTCCTTTTCCACCTGTTTTGACCACTACACACACTTAAGTTCTTGTGCTAAGTCCACACAAGTTCTTCAGAGCTGCTCCATTTTTAGTTTTGAAGTACTAGCTCTTTGTAAGTTCACACAATTATGGCCAATTGGCCATGACTGTGAATTGTCACTTGCCTCTCACAAAAGAAGTGGTCACCATATGTTAGAATTTGAAATTCAATAAAAGGATTTTTTTTAGTGAACCTCAAGCAGTGCGAGGTATTTATTGATAAAATTAAATATGCTTAAAGGAGGGGGGAGGGGGGGGCTACAAGTTAAAAGGTCGTACTATTGTCTAGGATAGATAAATATTAGGTAGTCTTATCATCATGAGATCAAGTTCTAAGAATAATAATACCACTTGATTAGCAACATTAGATATTTTGGTTACACTTTATTTGAAATATAAATAGCATTAGAACTTTGTAAAGAAAAGACACGTTCCCATTTTTGCTGTGGAGCTCTCAGATGTCTATTTGTGCAAAGGATAAGAATAAAAGCTAAATAAAATTCTGAGAAAATTTGCTTCTGATGCTTAATATGTTTGATTGTAGTGATCATATTCTGTTCAATTCTTCATTCTGGTTGTGTTAAGACTTGTAGGATGTTCAGATTATACCCCTTATTTTCTAGTTTTCGAATTTTAATTTTCTCTCATAAGACTCGTATAATTTCTGTTAATATGGGTATTACGGGAATCTAACTTTTTTCAAAGCCAGGTAGCAAAGTCTCCAGATGGAAATGGAGGAGTTTATTCAGGTATGTATGTTTCTAAAATAAGGTACCTATCTAAACAAAAATTATATGTTTAAAATGTAATGGATATGTGGACCACTACTTCAGAACTTAATCTACTTGTTGTTTCATCATTTCATTGTTTGGGCAATAGTAATTGGTTTATTGTACCCTGAACCTATAAATCAGCCTTAAAAACTTCAAGATTATTGGAAGATATGGCCATGAGAGGTGTTAGATATTTGGATTGCTATGGAGTTGACAATGCTCTGGTGAGTGGTTCTCATTCCTTCAATTGTATTCCCTTCTTGGGTTAGTAGAAGTCTCAAAGAACATTGTTATATCTGAAGACATGGGAATTACTGTTTTGAGAGCAGGTTCGTGTTGCCGATCCAACTTTCTTGGGCTATTTCATTGATAAAGGTGTAGCTGCAGCTGCAAAAGTTGTCCGTAAGGTGACTAATTGAGTTGGGTTTTTGGGACTGAATTATGAACTTTTATGTTGATTGCTTAATTTCTCATGCATCCAATTCTTGATTTTAGAAAGCTATTATATCAGATTCCAATGTGGCTTTTGATACCTCTGTTACAAAAAATACCTGATATAGTTTTTTTTTATAAGGAATGAATGTACGAGAAATTAAGTGCAACACGTAGGGCATTGGTTTTAGTGATATGAGAATGGTTAGGGAAGTTCTCATTGGTATTGTGATCGATTTGTAAAGATAAAATAGTGGCTATAATGAGAATAACAAATACACATTTAAAACACTACTTGTACAATTTTCTTTTCTTTGCGGTAAATGTCGCTTACACTCAAAGTTGCTCATGGGTTTGCTTTTGAATTATTTTCCATCCAACTTCCTTATGCATGGAAATTTTAGTTCTTCTGAATAACAGGTGCTGGAGTGGAATTACTGATCCCCCCCAACCCGCCCAAAAAAAGGAGAAAGAAAATGAAAAGCAAAGTCGTAACTGATTTTAAGATTTATAAGTAGCTATTATATGAAGGAAGGTGTTTTGCTTGGTTGATGTGATTTGCTTTGACATCCTTCTAATTGTGGTTGTTGGTTCAAACTCTCCAAGGAGACCGTGCACTATTGCTTGTAGTGGTGAGGCCCGTAAAGCTGTTAAGCTTTGCTGTTCGCACATATTTGTCTTTCATTTGATGAAGGAATAGAACGAATTTGTGAAAACCCATAACAGGTTTGGGGCAGGGCAGATCTGATTTTGTATTGTTGGGATAGGGGTGGAATAGATGTGTCCTCCTGTAACTGCCCTGCTGCCATCCCTATAATCAAAAGGTTTTGAGTATCAAAAGCTCCAAGAGAATTTGCACCTGATGGGAGGCATCCGTGAGCAACCAAGATGAGAGGCACGGAGCTAAGTCATGGCCTGGGGTCATGCCCCCCCCCCAAATAGTTTGTATAACCTGGGTGTCTATAACATGGTTGCTGAAGAGTTTTATGTTTTATATGTCAAACAGACTCCCCCTCCTCTCTAACTTACCGTACAACTGTACAAAGAGAAGGTTTGTGGACTAATCAATCAGGAGACAATAAAATACTATTTTATTATTTTCTAATTAGAATAATAAAAAAAAATAGCACATTCTAATTTCTTTTTGAGTTTTCATTTTTCTCTGCCCAAAATCCCTAGCCGGCTGGCTCTTTAAAAAAAATAGAAGAAATAGAAGAACCGGTTGCCGCCATAACTCAACACATTCTTGAGTCTTTCACCCAAGAAACAATCATTGATCGGACCAAAACTAATCGCTGTTTTTTTCTCCATTGATTAATCAATTAATATTGGTTGATCAATTAGACTTGTGCTTATTCTTACTATTTCTACTACAACTACGGAACGAGCTTTTTTAGCCATGGATGGAGGATGATTTTCTCACATCTTTGATTGTGTACATAGAAAAGGAAATTGCTAAAAAGTTTAGTACGGATTCAATTATAGATGAATTTCGTGATATAAAAGAATGTCGAGCACCACTTTGATAGGCAATTAGATTGATATGTATTAAAAAAAAAAAAAAAATTATCTTATTTTTGTGTGAATAACTTTGTTTATATTGAATATACTATTTTGTTATATTGAAATTTTGAATTTTTGTCTGTGCGAGTTTTTGTGCATAAGATTTGGCCCCCTGGCTCCGTCCCTGCAAGATGATGAGAAATCCCACTAATTTGATAGTTGGAATAGAGTTTGCCAATTTGGAAGCATTTATTTATTGTTGTTCCCAAGTCATTTTCTAAATGCGGCAATTGTTCAATACCACTTTTTCTTTATAGATGCGACTAATTGTAGATCTCACTGGTAATGTCTGTTGGGTGAGTTTCATAGAACTCTTAAGAGTATCCAGTACTAGGATTTCAATAGGGTCTATGGATTTCGTTGCTCTATTCCTAGGGTTAGAGAATGAACACTTGGGGCCTACCTGTTGATGGACTCAAAATTATTTACTACCATGGTATACTAGGTTAAACTAGCACGAATGGATATTTCTTTTTCGCCTGCGAGATGACTACTTGGGGCATTAAATTAGTGTCCAAGACTCCAAGTTTACGTTGCAGAGATGAAATTAGTTGTCAATAATATTTTGTGGATGTGCACTGAAGGAAGTTTAAGGCTTAAATCCGAAGTAGAAAAAGCTACCTTATACTAGGTATTGTCTCAAAACTGTGATGAAGGTTTTGTTACTTTAACTAACATTTTTATTTCAATATTTTGGTTAATTTGAAATCAAGTTGGTCCTAGTGATTCCTTGAATTTGCTAAAGGTATTACCACTAAATTACACAGTATAGTTTCAGAAAGTCAGTTATTACTCCCTGGAAAATATTTCTGAATAAAGAAAACTGAATGTTGTGACTACATTCTAAGGTGTATGGAGATCTGACCAGCATGTCCTTGCTGAAGGAAGTCCTGATTAAATTTAGCATCAGTGTTTTTCATATATGGAAGCCCTTAAGTTAATTTGACAGAGTATCAGCTGAAACTTTGAATGCAGATGGGTATAACTTGAACTTCTGTTGGATTTTAGTTTACTTGTGCATATTAATATTCGCTGTTCTATGTTGATACTTATATACAGGTGCACTCACATGTGGTGTGGTTTATTCGAAACTTGTATCTTTTATTGTATTATTCAGATTTTGGATATTTTTCATACATGATTTTCAACTTATCTGTTTACAGGCTTACCCGCAAGAGAAGGTTGGCGTGTTTGTACGGCGAGGTAAAGGTGGACCTCTCTCAGTGGTTGAATACAGTGAGTTGGATCCCTCTCTGGCTAGTGCAATAAATCAGGAAACTGGGCGTCTTCGCTTCTGCTGGAGTAATGTATAGTTTCATCAGCTTGCTAAGCTTATTTATTTGTTCATCTGCTTATTCTTTTATATTGTATTGTGCCTGTTATTAGTTTAGGTTGATAATGTTTTGTGGGGCCCAACTACCTGCAGATGCTTGATGACAAAGTAGGCAGTTTGAAATATTTTTTTGGACAAGCAGTTTTAAATAATTCAAGTTATTGTGTTAAATGATATTGTTAAAGGTTGTCATATTGGTTGACATGGTGTTTCGTCTTGTACTTACATGCTCTAAGATCATGTCTGCATCTTTGTAGTTCTTTCAAATAATTTAGCAATCTAAGCTTGCAGGAGTTTTTGCGATGAATGATAGGAATTTATGGGGTTAGATATTTTATGTCTATGGTTAATTACCTAATCCCTCCCCCTCCCCCTCCCCCTCCCCTCCCCCTCCAGACAGAGGCCCTTTTGTACCTACTTATCCCCAGAATATTGTTTTACCAATCTGTTTGAGTTGTATGATCATATATAATTTAGAGCACTAAATTAACAGGGAAATATTATACGAAAGGTGAGACGTTTTATTTCAGAGAATATTAGTACCCTGTCACGCTTGAGTCAAAGTCAAATAAAAAACACATGTAGAAGTGCTATGATCTTTGGTGAGTAGGAATAATATAATTATGTGAAAGATACAATAAAAAGCATGGAGTTTGTACAAACGTACTTACCCATAGGAGAATCCATGTATCACCCAACTGAACATGTAAACTGAGTATAGATAGGCTGTGCACTCCCTACTACATATGGTGAATTAGATTTTAGTCATCGTGAAGTCTTTTTAGTAACTAAACATAATAAAACAGGTGAAACCTTTTCCAAACATGGCAAAGTTTTCTTTCTCATTTACATGAACATTCCTGGATGTCAAATTCTTTACAATGCTGTAAAAGAGAATTTGATCAATTATTAAATGGCATTGTCTTGTGCGTTGGCATTCTTTGTGCTCTATAAGCCAAATTGAGCAATTATTGAATATTTTGTTGCTTTGTTTGTGGTAGCCTCTGTCTTTCTGAATTGTGCCTGTTTTTGCTTTTCAGGTTTGCTTACATATGTTTACATTGGATTTTCTGAACCAAGTAGCAAATGGCCTCGAAAAAGACAGCATGTCAGTAAAGTTATATTTCTTATTTTTGGGTTCTCTGTGTTCTTTTTATTTTCAATGTTGTCAAATTCACACTCCTTAGGGTTTCAATAACATGAAACTTCATTTATGACAAATAACAAAATAACATCTGTAATGATACCACACAATTCTTATATGAATACAGAAAGATCACAATCTAGTAGGTAAAGAGTTGTGAAACGTTTAATAGCTGCATGATGACTAGAGTAACAAGATATCGTCATTCCCTTTACTCAACCTGAGCATCTTACATGGTTCTCTCTCTCTCATATGCTATGTGAAAGTACAAACAGTATGTGTAGTTCCTTGAGTAGTTTCCTCTTGCCATTTTTATCGTTCTGAGTATTCTCTGATCAGTCCCTCCTTGATATAATAAATCAGTTGGTACTTAATTTCATGTGAAAAGGGAAACTTTTGTATTTATCAGAGGCTAATTGGGGCTGAAGGTATTCTAGAGTGTTACAGCAGTTCAGATATGTGTGGATATCTAGAATATAATAGATACTTCCACCCATTCAAGTTGTGGGCAATGTTTGAGTCATTTGTCCCTTTAGGTAGGTCTTGCTGTAGTTATTTCATTTCTTTTAGGCACTCGCTTGTACCATTTTCTTTAACCATCACTCATTTGTACCTTTCCCTACAAATTTTCTCTTCAGTTATTGGAACCCAACCATATATCCCTTTGGTTTTTTTTTTTGAAAAAAACCATGTCGCCGTATTCATTGTGTAAACATGGTTCAGAAAGATGTAAACCCGTCAATAATGTGGTTATCATAAGGACATTTATAATTCTTCCCATTTGCGATTACAATTATTTGCTGGAGAACAAACAATAATATCTTACAGCTAATTTAGTAGGATGTGATCTATCCTTGAAAATTTGTTTTTGGGTTATTTCCGACCTCTTTTAACTTCGTTTTAGCCCTTTTCGTTCCTTTTTTTTGGGTTTGAGATTGCTGAGATTCGTAACCTGGCCCTATTTCTTCCGCATTCTTGTACTGGATATCTTTCCTTGTATTGCTGCTGCATATCGATCATCAGCCTTCTATAAGTTAGTGACAGAGATATCTCAGCAATTGCACTTTGTTAACCTGATATATATGTTTTATCGTAAGGAGAATGATGATTGTGCAAGGCAAGGACTGGATCAATCCATATTATTCTTATGTAATTGAATACATTGTCAGAAGCATAATGTTGTGGTTCTTCTGAAAATTTGCTTTTGATCAGTGAACCCTTTTTCTAATACTAAATAAAAAAAGCTATGCAATGTGACTGCAGATACCATCTTGCAGAGAAGAAAATCCCTTCAATCAATGGGCATGCAATGGGTTTCAAGTTGGAGCAATTCATATTTGATGCATTTCCTTATGCACCTTCCACTGCACTTTTTGAGGTAACCTTTTTTTGTTGCCTAGGCTATAACTCTTTTGTAATTCTTTCTTCTTTAACTTATGATCCTGAGGAAGAATAAGAAAATATAGAAAACTTTTCTGCCAATATATAGGTATTGCGTGAAGAAGAATTTGCACCCGTAAAAAATGCCAATGGGTCAAATTTTGACACTCCAGACAGTGCTCGACTTCTTGTTCTCCGTCTTCACGCTCGTTGGGTGGTTGCTGCAGGGGGCTTCTTAACGCATTCGGTTCCCTTATATGCAACTGGTAATTTTGTTTAGTTATGCAGTATTATAGTGTGTACGTATAACAAGAGGACAGACACAAAGAAAAAGGAAAAATTATTCACGATGCATAAAAAACCGAGGCAGGCCATTTATATGAATTGGACTGTTGTCTGATTTAACTGACGGGTGCTTGTCAAAAGCATGATAGATGTCTCATGTTTTGGGTTTCCAACTCAATCTAATTCAGGGATAGCAGACAAATAAAATTCCATAACCTGTTAAACTCAGAAAGAGTTCGCTATCAAACTTTATTCTGTTCTTTCCCCTCCCTTTTCTTCTCTCATCTTATCGGCTTTTCATTCCAGGTGTAGAGGTCTCACCGCTTTGTTCGTACGCTGGCGAAAACCTAGAAGCTATTTGCCGTGGAAGAACATTTCATGCACCTTGTGAAATCACATTCTAGAGACAACTTACGAACATATCATGATTGAGCAGCTTTCCATCGTGTTTTATGTTTCTTTAATAGATTAGTATGAATGGGAGGACCTGTCGTTATCACACGGGAATGGAGATATAAATTAGTGAATGAAATTATAGTGTTTGAATGAAAAATATTTTTGGCTTTTTTTGAGGAAAGATAGGATGTTATTTGCTTTTAGCTCGGATTATCAATTGCTTTCTGGTGCTTGGAACGTGTGTTGTTGAGAATTGTCAATGCTTTTTGACCCATATTGTTTTCACTTAAGACTAGCCTTCCATGCTTTAAAACTTGTTTTGTATATGAAGATTTAAAACTCACATTTACGAAACACCTTTTACACATTTCACCAGGTGATGTAAGACGAAGTGTATTAGCTTAGAACCCTCACATGCCTCACATGGTCTCATCTCATCCATTTTAGCTCGAAGACTCGATGACCCAAACTTCCAATACCATATATTTGAAGAGCTGACATACCACATGATATGAGTCTGCTTGATCCATTTTCAATCTCCAAACAAACTGATAATCATTGTCCCATAGAGAAACACCAGGCTATCAAGAAGGGACAACCATGATGAATTCAAAGGTAACAGTAGAAAGGTCAAACACAGTACAAAAGGCTCCACATATGGCAAGAGTTTCAAAGTGGTCAGAGTAATAGGAAGCCTTAAACCTATTTTGGAAAGACTAAGAGTGTGTTTGGCAGAGCTTAAATAAAAGTATTTTTATCATAAGCACTTTAACAAAAATAAAGTGGTGTTTGGATTTACTTATATAAAACACTTTAAATAAGTTAAAAGTAATTTTATCACTTAATTAAGTTAATAAGTAAAAGTTAAAAAAAATGGCTTTTACTTCCACAAAAACACTTCCACCCGCGCCCGATCATCTCTGTCGAAGAAGTCTCCCAGCTCTCGGCGGTGTTCTTCCATCTCAAGGTAGGGAGACTTCACGCTCACACCCGTGCTGCCTCTTCCGATTCAGATGCTCTCATCCACGAACAACACCGACAACGACCACTTCGCCTTCAATTACCTCGCCGATCACCGACGACGCCAAAAGTAGCTCCCCCTGTCACCGATCTTTGTCTTATTGTTGATCGAGATCCACTGTAATAGAGGTACAACCTCTTCATTTTAAGTGATTTCTTGTGTGTTTCTATAATTTTGTTTGAGGTTTTTAGGTTAACATTTATGATGAAATTTGTGGAGATCATTGAATGATTTTGGGAAAAAATATTTTTATTCATTACATATTAGATCTGTGATCTTTATGATTTAGATCTTTGATATTGTCCATTGCCCACCAGATGTTTGATTTATGGAGGCACCTAAAATTGCCCTGTGCAATGAACTCTATAAGAACCGTTGGTGCCATAAGATTAACCCCAAAACTCTGCACATACCAATTATTCATATGAGCTGAGGATGGAAGAGTGTGAAACCTCTAATCATTTTTTCTACTCAAAGCCGAATATAACAAAGAAACAAACCAGGATTCATTCTTTCTGTGGCCCTTTTTGACACAGATCAGGGAGAGGCTTGGTAGAATGGTCTTTCAGATCAGGCATGTGTACAGAGAAGCCAATTCTGCGGCTGAGAGACTGGCAAATGTAGCTGTGCAGAATGGTTATTCTTCTGATTTTACTATTTCTGCTGCTATGCCTATTTCAGTGAAAGGGATGCTGATGTAAGATCAGAGGAGATTGCCTGTGGTAAGAAAGAAGAAGGTAATTGTTTTTGATGATAAGGACTGAATTTTTTGGTTTGCTGGTCTGTAGCAGTTGCTGTTTTTAGCTGGAGCTTTGTGGTTTTGTTTAAGCTGTTGTGTTGGGAGAGCTACAAGGGCTTGAGTTCTAGAAATGAGGCTGCTGCCATGACAGTAATGAAGGTGCTTCCTGGGCATTTTGAAGGATTGTGTACCCTGCAATGAATTGTTGTATTCCTTTTTAGGAAATATTTTAGAAATTATGACTCCATACTCTGTACTATTTTTGTTGTTTTATAGTTAATACGAATTATTATAGATTAGTCAATACCCCTATTTGATGTTGCGATATGTTGAAAGGTGTCATTGCTTAGGTTTTTTTCGTATGATATTTTTATTAATATGATATTTTTGTGTAAGATATATATATATATTTGTGTATCATTATATGTATAGTATATGTTTGTATATGTGCATTCAATGTTATTAACAATTGTGATACAAATAAGTGTTTTCACTAGGGGTGCAACTCGGGCGGGTTGGGCGGGTTAGACAGTCAACCCTAGCCCAACCCTAGGTATATAATCTTCAACCCTAACCCTAACCCTAACCCTACCTCGGGTTGAGAAACTCAACCCGAGCCCAGCCCGAGTTTAATTCGGGCGGGCTCGGGTTGAATTCGGGTTCACTGCAAGAGAGACAGAGAGAGGGGGGGAATAATTACAAATTCATAAAACAATTCATATATTTTATTCATAACAGTGCATGATTATTGATCATCTGTTTTCACACCAAAAAACTAGTAATCTCAAAGTACAATCCCAGAAAACATAGAAATTAGACTCATACAAATATTAAACTTAAAACATCACACTATCACACTAATTGAATTCGGGTTCGGGTTGAAATCGGGTTGCCGATGCCTCAACCCGAGCCCGGCCCAAATTGAATTCGGGTTGAAGTTTTTTGACTCAAGCCCAACCCAAGTATTAAAAACCCTAACCCAAGCCCTAATTTTTTCGGGTTGGGCTCGGGTTGAAATCGGGTTGCCCAACCCAAGTTGCACCCCTAGTTTTCACATCCAAACGTGCTTTTTATAAAATACATTAATTTAAGTATTTTAAATTTTGAATATCCAAACAATACTTATTTAATAAAAGTGTTTTTCTTATAAACACTTTTGATAAACATTTATTAAAAAAGTATTTTTTGGATTTCATAAGTCATCCCAAACACACTCTAATTCTCAAAGTTGAACCTTTTTGACGTTTCGCTTCATTGTCACTCCAGTCCAACCATGA
This sequence comes from Ilex aquifolium, assembly GCA_951799425.1. Classification (NCBI taxonomy): domain Eukaryota; kingdom Viridiplantae; phylum Streptophyta; class Magnoliopsida; order Aquifoliales; family Aquifoliaceae; genus Ilex; species Ilex aquifolium. The sequence continues at coordinate 15,000,498 of OX637393.1, read as the reverse complement.
CAAATGGAAAGCAACAGTAAAAACAGATCCTCAAATTCCATCTTTTTCTATTTTTTTTAAATTGGATGCAATTATCAATTTCTTCTTCAAAGCAAAATTGTCATGGTTAACATACCAAAGAACGAAACCCAGATGAAGTATAATTGGATCTAAGGATCTAATCTGACAAAGTATTGATAGGATATCACACAAAATGCATTGTACACAGATCATTAGAACACCACAAAAATGAAAAATGAAGTGCTATGACCAACTAGTCTGTGGAAGGAGAAAATATCTCCAAGCTTAGGAGGCAAAGCATCATCTGCATGAAGAGTGCATCATTCACCAGCTTCAGTCGCTTCCCTTTCCGTTTTCACAGGCGGAGCTTTTTTGTCATCATCGGTAGGCCTAGTCTGTTCATTTGGCATTGCATGATTGTAGAAATTACACTTTTCAACAGAGAGTACTAAATCATTTTGATAATTCCTTCTTTCACCTAACAAGGAATACGTGAAGCAAAGAGAAAAACAACTCAGGAAATTTCACCTATGAAGACAAAACCAATAACAAAATAGAAGAGGAACAAGAAGCACAGATAACAAAATTGGTGAACTTCAAGTAAGAAAAAAAAAAGGGGGGGGGGGGGGGGGGGGGGGGGGGGGGGGTTGAGGGTGTTTTAGGACATGGGGATAAAATAGGTAAACAACTGGGATTACGAGATAAATTTTCTTCTTTTTTTTTTTAATAGGAAACAAAACTTTCATTTCATAAAAAGATGAAAGTATACATAAATAGTGGATAAGAAATCCACCAACAACAAAAAAAAAATAAAGTAAGAAAAAAAAACTATCAAATACAAGCAGCTTTCCAGTTTTGTTGAAGTACGAATAATGGAATGTCTCGAAACTCATTAGAAGCCACTTCCGAAAGAGAAGCCAAGAAGAACTTCACTCTATTCCACAATAAATCCTTTCCCTCTTCCTACCCTTTAAAGATTCTACTATTCCTCTCCATCCACACCACCAGAAGATGGCTAAAAAAACACACTTCCATAAAATGGAAGCTTTTTTACCACACCCGAACCCATCAAAGCGTACCACAAATAAAGAAACAAAATAGCGAGGTGTAGCCCACCACAAATCCGCCTCCCACAATAGCTTCTTCCACAAGAAGATAGCAACCGGACAATGAACGTGGTCAATACTTTCACAACATTCCTTACACAAGACGAACCAATTAGGGGGAAAATAACTAATTGTAAGGCCCTCTCTTTTGCAACAAATCAAGCACCTGCACCTTAACAAGCACACTAGCCTTCTAAATCATCCAGTGAGGTCGAAGGTAGAACAATTATGACATCAATCAAATAATGAAAATAAAACCACAAGAGAAAATTCTGAAAGAATCAAGGGCCCAAATCCTTTTATCACTATCGGAAGAATCCAAAGAAAATGAGTCAAGCAAAGGAAGTAAAGATGAAAACTCCAAGATTTCCCGTTCATTTTGGTTATGGAAAAAACTTAATTTCCACCCCCTTTGAGACGAAGGAGAATTAAAAAACAAAATTATCGCATAAGCATTATGAGAACTCGATAAACGATAAAGCCGAGGGGAAAGTAAAGCAAAAGAAGACTCACCGATCCAAATATTCTCCCAAAAAATGAACTTTTTCCCTCACTCCCCACTCTCAATTTAATACTTTTTGAAATTATAAATTTTCAAGGACTACGAAAGGAGCCCCTAGATACCACATTAGAGTCTCATCCATTAAAATGGGTTCCATACTTACTTTTGTTAATCTAATGCCACAAAGAATTAGACTCTAATGAAAACCTCCAAAGCCACTTTCCAAACAAAACTACAATTACGCTTGACCAAATTGTCTTATCCCTAACCCCCTTTTAGATTTAGATTTAGATTTAGACTTTGACACCACTTCCCACCTAACAAGATGATCTTTCTTCCCTTCCCCACTTCTTTCTCACAAAAAATCCCTCATCTTCTTCAACATCTCAACAACTTTTTAAGAGATTTTGAAAAGAGACATGAGATATGTAGAAATCCTACCCAAAACTGCTTGGATCAAAGTAAACCTCCTCCCCTAGATAAACAACCATTTTTCCAATCATCTATTCTATTTTGCACTCTCTTCACAACTAGATCCCAAAAATTTATAGATAAAGGATTGCCCCCCAACGGAAGACCTAAATATTTTTAAAGTCACTCACTCACTTCAAAACCCAACCCCCTAGTCAAACCATCTATCTTACTCTTAGGAGCATTTATACCTGCAACTAAATTCTTGGACATATTCACCTTCATCCCCGAAACCAAACTAAAAGTCCTGACAATATCAACTAAATTTTGAAACTTATCTTCATCCCGTGACAAGAAAAAAATAGTATTATCCGCAAACTAAAGACAAGAAACACTAATCATCTCCTCCCCCATTACTAAATCTTCCACTAAACTAAATTTCACCCCTCTGTCCACTAATTTACTTAATCCATCAACCACCAAAGTAAAAAGAAATGGTGAATGCTGATCACCCTGTATCAATCACCTAGAAGCATTAAATCTTCCATGTGGCTTACCATTTAAAACCACTAAAAAAATCATAGAAGATAATCATCCATTAATCTATCTTCTCCACCTACTCCCAAAATCTTTAACCTTAAAAATAAAATCCAAGAAACCTCAATATACATGATCATATGTTTTTTCAAAATCAATTTAAAAATAACTCCCACCTTGCCCTTCACTCTAAATTCCTCAACCACTTTATTACCACTAATGCACAATCCAAAATTTGTCTCCCCCTAACAAATGCAGCCTGATCTCTAGATATTGTAATCCCCAAAATCTCCCTCAACCTTATTGACAACACCTTGGCTAAGATCTTATACAAACTAATAACTAAACTTATTGGTCTAAAATTCCCAATTTTTAATGAATTATTCTTCTTAGATATAAACAAACAAAAGTTGCATTAGTGTTCACATTCACCACACCATTGTTATAGAACTCCCTAAAAACCTTCATTAAATCATCTTTTACAATTTCCCACCAATCTTGAAACAACGCTATAGAAAAACCATTTGATCCAAGTGACTTGTCTCTAGAACACTCAAAAACAGGTTATTTCACTTCCTTCTCCTCAAAAGGCATCTCCAACCAACTAGATTTATGAACCTCGATAGGATTCCACTCCAACCCTATTAAATTCGGTCATGACCCTTCTTGAGTTGAATAAAGACCTTTGAAGTATTTAATGATCTTTCTTCAATGTTCCTTTCATCCTCAATCATCAAACTATTTCCTAACTCAAGTTTACTTATCAAATTCTTCTTTCTTCTTCCTTTAGCCGATCTATGAAAAAAATTTGAATTGTTATCCCCTTATTTAACACATTTAATTTTTGCCTTTTGCCTCTAACTAATTTCCTCTTTAAACACCACTTCTTCGAACTTATTCTTTAAATCAACTATCTTCCTTCTCAATTGATTATTTAATTCTCCCACAACATCCAATCTATTAATCTCATAAAAACGATTCAAAATCATACTTTTTTCCAACCTTACATAACCGAACACTTCTTTATTCCAAACTTTTACTTTTTGCTTTGCCAATTCTAATTTCTTCATAAATTTTAAGTCCCTCCCCATCCTTGGACCATACTTTCTTGGCACCAACTATTAAAATTTTGCTTAAATTTATGATGTTCCAACCACATTCTCACACCTAAAAGGAACTGCACCCCGCTTAAAAGCACTCGAGTCTAAAACAATAGGAAAAATGATCAAATACAACTCTAAAATATATCCAACCTGTGAAAACACTCCTCCCAATCCTGTGAAAATTAAAATATATCCAACCTGCAAGATAAAATGAACATCATGGAGGTTGAGTTTTGGCGTGGGATTCCTGAAGCCACTCACTTAATCAACTAATAAAAGTTCGAGCTCAAGACGGACCGTGATACACTCTTGGGGTGATGTTTGGCAAGAAAAGACTCCTAAGGCCATCACCTGACAGTAATGCCAGAATGAAGGTGCTTGGAGGATTGGTAATGATTTAAACTGAATCATTATTTGCACAAGCAGTAATCCCGTCTTTGAGCCTACCTCCTTAAAGCTTGAGCGCAAAAATTTCTAAAATTGCTCCATGTAACACAGCTTCGTCAAAACACTAACAAAGCCTACCAAAAAAGGCCTTTCAGCATGAATCTAGCAGGGATAATAAAAAATAAAAAAAAACATTACTGTAAGAGGGA